>OY744481.1:364139868-364819868 GCA_963556165.1 Tipula helvola
GATCGGTTGAATATTTCTACACGTTTCGTGGAAAATTCAATTTTTTTCAAAAATCAACTGAACTATAGCCCACAAAATTCAGAGCCACAAAATTCGAAATCTGCAAATGTTGCTCCGATTTCGATGATTGATACCTCTATCAATAGGCGTTGAGACCTGTAATTGTCATACAAACGGCCATTTGGATCGGTCGAATATTTCTACACGTTTCGTGGAAAATTCAATTTTTTTCAAAATCAACTGAACTATAGCCCACAAATTCAGAGCCACAAAATTCGAAAATCTGCAAATGTGCTCCGATTTCGATGATTGATACCTCTATCAATAGGCGTTGAGACCTGTAATTGTCATACAAACGGCCATTTGGATCGGTCGAATATTTCTACACGTTTCGTGGAAAATTCAATTTTTTTCAAAATCAACTGAACTATAGCCCACAAATTCAGAGCCACAAAATTCGAAAATCTGCAAATGTGCTCCGATTTCGATGATTGATACCTCTATCAATAGGCGTTGAGACCTGTAATTGTCTATACAAACGGCCATTTGGATCGGTCGAATATTTCTACACGTTTCGTGGAAAATTCAATTTTTTTCAAAATCAACTGAACTATAGCCCACAAATTCAGAGCCACAAAATTCGAAAATCTGCAAATGTGCTCCGATTTCGATGATTGATACCTCTATCAATAGGCGATGAGACCTGTAATTGTCATACAAACGGCCATTTGGATCGGTCGAATATTTCTACACGTTTCGTGGAAAATTCAATTTTTTTCAAAATCAACTGAACTATAGCCCACAAATTCAGAGCCACAAATTCGAAAATCTGCAAATGTGCTCCGATTTCGATGATTGATACCTCTATCAATAGGCGTTGAGACCTGTAATTGTCATACAAACGGCCATTTGGATCGATCGAATATTCTACACGTTTCGTGGAAAATTCAATTTTTTTCAAAATCAACTGAACTATAGCCCACAAATTCAGAGCCACAAAATTCGAAAATCTGCAAATGTGCTCCGATTTCGATGATTGATACCTCTATCAATAGGCGTTGAGACCTGTAATTGTCATACAAACGGCCATTGGATCGTCGAATATTTCTACACGTTTCGTGGAAAATTCAATTTTTTCAAAATCAACTGAACTTGCCCACAAATTCAGAGCCACAAAATTCGAAAATCTGCAAATGTGCTCCGATTTCGATGATTGATACCTCTATCAATAGGCGTTGAGACCTGTAATTGTCATACAAACGGCCATTTGGATCGGTCGAATATTTCTACACGTTTCGTGGAAAATTCAATTTTTTTCAAAATCAACTGAACTGCCCACAAATTCAGAGCCACAAAATTCGAAAATCTGCAAATGTGCTCCGATTTCGATGATTGATACCTCTATCAATAGGCGTTGAGACCTGTAATTGTCATACAAACGGCCATTTGGATCGGTCGAATATTTCTACACGTTTCGTGGAAAATTCAATTTTTTTCAAAATCAACTGAACTATAGCCCACAAATTCAGAGCCACAAAATTCGAAAATCTGCAAATGTGCTCCGATTTCGATGATTGATACCTCTATCAATAGGCGTTGAGACCTGTAATTGTCATACAAACGGCCATTTGGATCGGTCGAATATTTCTACACGTTTCGTGGAAAATTCAATTTTTTTCAAAATCAACTGAACTATAGCCCACAAATTCAGAGCCACAAAATTCGAAAATCTGCAAATGTGCTCCGATTTCGATGATTGATACCTCTATCAATAGGCGTTGAGACCTGTAATTGTCATACAAACGGCCATTTGGATCGGTCGAATATTTCTACACGTTTCGTGGAAAATTCAATTTTTTTCAAAATCAACTGAACTATAGCCACAAATTCAGAGCCACAAAATTCGAAAATCTGCAAATGTGCTCCGATTTCGATGATTGATACCTCTATCAATAGGCGTTGAGACCTGTAATTGTCATACAAACGGCCATTTGGATCGGTCGAATATTTCTACACGTTTCGTGGAAAATTCAATTTTTTTCAAAATCAACTGAACTATAGCCCACAAATTCAGAGCCACAAAATTCGAAAATCTGCAAATGTGCTCCGATTTCGATGATTGATACCTCTATCAATAGGCGTTGAGACCTGTAATTGTCATACAAACGGCCATTTGGATCGGTCGAATATTTCTACACGTTTCGTGGAAAATTCAATTTTTTTCAAAATCAACTGAACTATAGCCCACAAATTCAGAGCCACAAAATTCGAAAATCTGCAAATGTGCTCCGATTTCGATGATTGATACCTCTATCAATAGGCGTTGAGACCTGTAATTGTCATACAAACGGCCATTTGGATCGGTCGAATATTTCTACACGTTTCGTGGAAAATTCAATTTTTTTCAAAATCAACTGAACATAGCCACAAATTCAGAGCCACAAAATTCGAAAATCTGCAAATGTGCTCCGATTTCGATGATTGATACCTCTATCAATAGGCGTTGAGACCTGTAATTGTCATACAAACGGCCATTTGGATCGGTCGAATATTTCTACACGTTTCGTGGAAAATTCAATTTTTTCAAAATCAACTGAACTATAGCCCACAAATTCAGAGCCACAAAATTCGAAAATCTGCAAATGTGCTCGAATATTTCTACACGTTTCGTGGAAAATTCAATTTTTTCAAAATCAACTGAACTATAGCCCACAAATTCAGAGCCACAAAATTCGAAAATCTGCAAATGTGCTCCGATTTCGATGATTGATACCTCTATCAATAGGCGTTGAGACCTGTAATTGTTATACAAACGGCCATTTGGATCGGTCGAATATTTCTACACGTTTCGTGGAAAATTCAATTTTTTTCAAAATCAACTGAACTATAGCCCACAAATTCAGAGCCACAAAATTCGAAAATCTGCAAATGTGCTCCGATTTCGATGATTGATACCTCTATCAATAGGCGATGAGACCTGTAATTGTCATACAAACGGCCATTTGGATCGGTCGAATATTTCTACACGTTTCGTGGAAAATTCAATTTTTTTCAAAATCAACTGAACTATAGCCCACAAATTCAGAGCCACAAAATTCGAAAATCTGCAAATGTGCTCCGATTTCGATGATTGATACCTCTATCAATAGGCGATGAGACCTGTAATTGTCATACAAACGGCCATTTGGATCGGTCGAATATTTCTACACGTTTCGTGGAAAATTCAATTTTTTTCAAAATCAACTGAACTATAGCCCACAAATTCAGAGCCACAAAATTCGAAAATCTGCAAATGTGCTCCGATTTCGATGATTGATACCTCTATCAATAGGCGATGAGACCTGTAATTGTCATACAAACGGGCCATTTGGATCGGTCGAATATTTCTACACGTTTCGTGGAAAATTCAATTTTTTTTCAAAATCAACTGAACTATAGCCCACAAATTCAGAGCCACAAAATTCGAAAATCTGCAAATGTGCTCCGATTTCGATGATTGATACCTCTATCAATAGGCGATGAGACCTGTAATTGTCATACAAACGGCCATTTGGATCGGTCGAATATTTCTACACGTTTCGTGGAAAATTCAATTTTTTTCAAAATCAACTGAACTATAGCCCACAAATTCAGAGCCACAAAATTCGAAAATCTGCAAATGTGCTCCGATTTCGATGATTGATACCTCTATCAATAGGCGTTGAGACCTGTAATTGTCATACAAACGGCCATTTGGATCGGTCGAATATTTCTACACGTTTCGTGGAAAATTCAATTTTTTTCAAAATCAACTGAACTAGCCCACAAATTCAGAGCCACAAAATTCGAAAATCTGCAAATGTGCTCCGATTTCGATGATTGATACCTCTATCAATAGGCGTTGAGACCTGTAATTGTCATACAAACGGCCATTTGGATCGGTCGAATATTTCTACACGTTTCGTGGAAAATTCAATTTTTTTCAAAATCAACTGAACTATAGCCCACAAATTCAGAGCCACAAAATTCGAAAATCTGCAAATGTGCTCCGATTTCGATGATTGATACCTCTATCAATAGGCGTTGAGACCTGTAATTGTCATACAAACGGCCATTTGGATCGGTCGAAT
Organism: Tipula helvola; assembly: GCA_963556165.1. NCBI lineage: Eukaryota > Metazoa > Arthropoda > Insecta > Diptera > Tipulidae > Tipula > Tipula helvola. The sequence goes on from OY744481.1 coordinate 364,143,978, forward strand.
ATTTCTACACGTTTCGTGGAAAATTCAATTTTTTTCAAAATCAACTGAACTATAGCCCACAAATTCAGAGCCACAAAATTCGAAAATCTGCAAATGTGCTCCGATTTCGATGATTGATACTCTATCAATAGGCGTTGAGACCTGTAATTGTTATACAAACGGCCATTTGGATCGGTCGAATATTTCTACACGTTTCGTGGAAAATTCAATTTTTTTCAAAATCAACTGAACTATAGCCCACAAATTCAGAGCCACAAAATTCGAAAATCTGCAAATGTGCTCCGATTTCGATGATTGATACCTCTATCAATAGGCGATGAGACCTGTAATTGTCATACAAACGGCCATTTGGATCGGTCGAATATTTCTACACGTTTCGTGGAAAATTCAATTTTTTTCAAAATCAACTGAACTATAGCCCACAAATTCAGAGCCACAAAATTCGAAAATCTGCAAATGTGCTCCGATTTCGATGATTGATACCTCTATCAATAGGCGATGAGACCTGTAATTGTCATACAAACGGCCATTTGGATCGGTCGAATATTTCTACACGTTTCGTGGAAAATTCAATTTTTTTCAAAATCAACTGAACTATAGCCCACAAATTCAGAGCCACAAAATCGAAAATCTGCAAATGTGCTCCGATTTCGATGATTGATACCTCTATCAATAGGCGTTGAGACCTGTAATTGTCATACAAACGGCCATTTGGATCGGTCGAATATTTCTACACGTTTCGTGGAAAATTCAATTTTTTTCAAAATCAACTGAACTGCCCACAAATTCAGAGCCACAAAATTCGAAAATCTGCAAATGTGCTCCGATTTCGATGATTGATACCTCTATCAATAGGCGTTGAGACCTGTAATTGTCATACAAACGGCCATTTGGATCGGTCGAATATTTCTACACGTTTCGTGGAAAATTCAATTTTTTTCAAAATCAACTGAACTATAGCCCACAAATTCAGAGCCACAAAATTCGAAAATCTGCAAATGTGCTCCGATTTCGATGATTGATACCTCTATCAATAGGCGTTGAGACCTGTAATTGTTATACAAACGGCCATTTGGATCGGTCGAATATTTCTACACGTTTCGTGGAAAATTCAATTTTTTTCAAAATCAACTGAACTATAGCCCACAAATTCAGAGCCACAAAATTCGAAAATCTGCAAATGTGCTCCGATTTCGATGATTGATACCTCTATCAATAGGCGTTGAGACCTGTAATTGTCATACAAACGGCCATTTGGATCGGTCGAATATTTCTACACGTTTCGTGGAAAATTCAATTTTTTTCAAAATCAACTGAACTATAGCCCACAAATTCAGAGCCACAAAATTCGAAAATCTGCAAATGTGCTCCGATTTCGATGATTGATACCTCTATCAATAGGCGTTGAGACCTGTAATTGTTATACAAACGGCCATTTGGATCGGTCGAATATTTCTACACGTTTCGTGGAAAATTCAATTTTTTTCAAAATCAACTGAACTATAGCCCACAAATTCAGAGCCACAAAATTCGAAAATCTGCAAATGTGCTCCGATTTCGATGATTGATACCTCTATCAATAGGCGATGAGACCTGTAATTGTCATACAAACGGCCATTTGGATCGGTCGAATATTTCTACACGTTTCGTGGAAAATTCAATTTTTTTCAAAATCAACTGAACTATAGCCCACAAATTCAGAGCCACAAAATTCGAAAATCTGCAAATGTGCTCCGATTTCGATGATTGATACCTCTATCAATAGGCGATGAGACCTGTAATTGTCATACAAACGGCCATTTGGATCGGTCGAATATTTCTACACGTTTCGTGGAAAATTCAATTTTTTTCAAATCAACTGAACTATAGCCCACAAATTCAGAGCCACAAAATTCGAAAATCTGCAAATGTGCTCCGATTTCGATGATTGATACCTCTATCAATAGGCGTTGAGACCTGTAATTGTCATACAAACGGCCATTTGGATCGGTCGAATATTTCTACACGTTTCGTGGAAAATTCAATTTTTTTCAAAATCAACTGAACTGCCCACAAATTCAGAGCCACAAAATTCGAAAATCTGCAAATGTGCTCCGATTTCGATGATTGATACCTCTATCAATAGGCGTTGAGACCTGTAATTGTCATACAAACGGCCATTTGGATCGGTCGAATATTTCTACACGTTTCGTGGAAAATTCAATTTTTTTCAAAATCAACTGAACTATAGCCCACAAATTCAGAGCCACAAAATTCGAAAATCTGCAAATGTGCTCCGATTTCGATGATTGATACCTCTATCAATAGGCGTTGAGACCTGTAATTGTTATACAAACGGCCATTTGGATCGGTCGAATATTTCTACACGTTTCGTGGAAAATTCAATTTTTTTCAAAATCAACTGAACTATAGCCCACAAATTCAGAGCCACAAAATTCGAAAATCTGCAAATGTGCTCCGATTTCGATGATTGATACCTCTATCAATAGGCGTTGAGACCTGTAATTGTCATACAAACGGCCATTTGGATCGGTCGAATATTTCTACACGTTTCGTGGAAAATTCAATTTTTTTCAAAATCAACTGAACTATAGCCCACAAATTCAGAGCCACAAAATTCGAAAATCTGCAAATGTGCTCCGATTTCGATGATTGATACCTCTATCAATAGGCGTTGAGACCTGTAATTGTCATACAAACGGCCATTTGGATCGGTCGAATATTTCTACACGTTTCGTGGAAAATTCAATTTTTTTCAAAATCAACTGAACTGCCCACAAATTCAGAGCCACAAAATTCGAAAATCTGCAAATGTGCTCCGATTTCGATGATTGATACCTCTATCAATAGGCGTTGAGACCTGTAATTGTCATACAAACGGCCATTTGGATCGGTCGAATATTTCTACACGTTTCGTGGAAAATTCAATTTTTTTCAAAATCAACTGAACTATAGCCCACAAATTCAGAGCCACAAAATTCGAAAATCTGCAAATGTGCTCCGATTTCGATGATTGATACCTCTATCAATAGGCGTTGAGACCTGTAATTGTTATACAAACGGCCATTTGGATCGGTCGAATATTTCTACACGTTTCGTGGAAAATTCAATTTTTTTCAAAATCAACTGAACTATAGCCCACAAATTCAGAGCCACAAAATTCGAAAATCTGCAAATGTGCTCCGATTTCGATGATTGATACCTCTATCAATAGGCGATGAGACCTGTAATTGTCATACAAACGGCCATTTGGATCGGTCGAATATTTCTACACGTTTCGTGGAAAATTCAATTTTTTTCAAAATCAACTGAACTATAGCCCACAAATTCAGAGCCACAAAATTCGAAAATCTGCAAATGTGCTCCGATTTCGATGATTGATACCTCTATCAATAGGCGATGAGACCTGTAATTGTCATACAAACGGCCATTTGGATCGGTCGAATATTTCTACACGTTTCGTGAAAATTCAATTTTTTTCAAAATCAACTGAACTATAGCCCACAAATTCAGAGCCACAAAATTCGAAAATCTGCAAATGTGCTCCGATTTCGATGATTGATACCTCTATCAATAGGCGTTGAGACCTGTAATTGTTATACAAACGGCCATTTGGATCGGTCGAATATTTCTACACGTTTCGTGGAAAATTCAATTTTTTTCAAAATCAACTGAACTATAGCCCACAAATTCAGAGCCACAAAATTCGAAAATCTGCAAATGTGCTCCGATTTCGATGATTGATACCTCTATCAATAGGCGTTGAGACCTGTAATTGTCATACAAACGGCCATTTGGATCGGTCGAATATTTCTACACGTTTCGTGGAAAATTCAATTTTTTTCAAAATCAACTGAACTATAGCCCACAAATTCAGAGCCACAAAATTCGAAAATCTGCAAATGTGCTCGAATATTTCTACACGTTTCGTGGAAAATTCAATTTTTTTCAAAATCAACTGAACTATAGCCCACAAATTCAGAGCCACAAAATTCGAAAATCTGCAAATGTGCTCCGATTTCGATGATTGATACCTCTATCAATAGGCGATGAGACCTGTAATTGTCATACAAACGGCCATTTGGATCGGTCGAATATTTCTACACGTTTCGTGGAAAATTCAATTTTTTTCAAAATCAACTGAACTATAGCCCACAAATTCAGAGCCACAAAATTCGAAAATCTGCAAATGTGCTCCGATTTCGATGATTGATACCTCTATCAATAGGCGTTGAGACCTGTAATTGTTATACAAACGGCCATTTGGATCGGTCGAATATTTCTACACGTTTCGTGGAAAATTCAATTTTTTTCAAAATCAACTGAACTATAGCCCACAAATTCAGAGCCACAAAATTCGAAAATCTGCAAATGTGCTCCGATTTCGATGATTGATACCTCTATCAATAGGCGATGAGACCTGTAATTGTCATACAAACGGCCATTTGGATCGGTCGAATATTTCTACACGTTTCGTGGAAAATTCAATTTTTTTCAAAATCAACTGAACTATAGCCCACAAATTCAGAGCCACAAAATTCGAAAATCTGCAAATGTGCTCCGATTTCGATGATTGATACCTCTATCAATAGGCGATGAGACCTGTAATTGTCATACAAACGGCCATTTGGATCGGTCGAATATTTCTACACGTTTCGTGGAAAATTCAATTTTTTTCAAAATCAACTGAACTATAGCCCACAAATTCAGAGCCACAAAATTCGAAAATCTGCAAATGTGCTCCGATTTCGATGATTGATACCTCTATCAATAGGCGTTGAGACCTGTAATTGTTATACAAACGGCCATTTGGATCGGTCGAATATTTCTACACGTTTCGTGGAAAATTCAATTTTTTTCAAAATCAACTGAACTATAGCCCACAAATTCAGAGCCACAAAATTCGAAAATCTGCAAATGTGCTCCGATTTCGATGATTGATACCTCTATCAATAGGCGTTGAGACCTGTAATTGTCATACAAACGGCCATTTGGATCGGTCGAATATTTCTACACGTTTCGTGGAAAATTCAATTTTTTTCAAAATCAACTGAACTATAGCCCACAAATTCAGAGCCACAAAATTCGAAAATCTGCAAATGTGCTCGAATATTTCTACACGTTTCGTGGAAAATTCAATTTTTTTCAAAATCAACTGAACTATAGCCCACAAATTCAGAGCCACAAAATTCGAAAATCTGCAAATGTGCTCCGATTTCGATGATTGATACCTCTATCAATAGGCGTTGAGACCTGTAATTGTTATACAAACGGCCATTTGGATCGGTCGAATATTTCTACACGTTTCGTGGAAAATTCAATTTTTTTCAAAATCAACTGAACTATAGCCCACAAATTCAGAGCCACAAAATTCGAAAATCTGCAAATGTGCTCCGATTTCGATGATTGATACCTCTATCAATAGGCGATGAGACCTGTAATTGTCATACAAACGGCCATTTGGATCGGTCGAATATTTCTACACGTTTCGTGGAAAATTCAATTTTTTTCAAAATCAACTGAACTATAGCCCACAAATTCAGAGCCACAAAATTCGAAAATCTGCAAATGTGCTCCGATTTCGATGATTGATACCTCTATCAATAGGCGATGAGACCTGTAATTGTCATACAAACGGCCATTTGGATCGGTCGAATATTTCTACACGTTTCGTGGAAAATTCAATTTTTTTCAAAATCAACTGAACTATAGCCCACAAATTCAGAGCCACAAAATTCGAAAATCTGCAAATGTGCTCCGATTTCGATGATTGATACCTCTATCAATAGGCGTTGAGACCTGTAATTGTCATACAAACGGCCATTTGGATCGGTCGAATATTTCTACACGTTTCGTGGAAAATTCAATTTTTTTCAAAATCAACTGAACTGCCCACAAATTCAGAGCCACAAAATTCGAAAATCTGCAAATGTGCTCCGATTTCGATGATTGATACCTCTATCAATAGGCGTTGAGACCTGTAATTGTCATACAAACGGCCATTTGGATCGGTCGAATATTTCTACACGTTTCGTGGAAAATTCAATTTTTTTCAAAATCAACTGAACTATAGCCCACAAATTCAGAGCCACAAAATTCGAAAATCTGCAAATGTGCTCCGATTTCGATGATTGATACCTCTATCAATAGGCGTTGAGACCTGTAATTGTCATACAAACGGCCATTTGGATCGGTCGAATATTTCTACACGTTTCGTGGAAAATTCAATTTTTTTCAAAATCAACTGAACTATAGCCCACAAATTCAGAGCCACAAAATTCGAAAATCTGCAAATGTGCTCCGATTTCGATGATTGATACCTCTATCAATAGGCGATGAGACCTGTAATTGTCATACAAACGGCCATTTGGATCGGTCGAATATTTCTACACGTTTCGTGGAAAATTCAATTTTTTTCAAAATCAACTGAACTATAGCCCACAAATTCAGAGCCACAAAATTCGAAAATCTGCAAATGTGCTCCGATTTCGATGATTGATACCTCTATCAATAGGCGATGAGACCTGTAATTGTCATACAAACGGCCATTTGGATCGGTCGAATATTTCTACACGTTTCGTGGAAAATTCAATTTTTTTCAAAATCAACTGAACTATAGCCCACAAATTCAGAGCCACAAAATTCGAAAATCTGCAAATGTGCTCCGATTTCGATGATTGATACCTCTATCAATAGGCGTTGAGACCTGTAATTGTCATACAAACGGCCATTTGGATCGGTCGAATATTTCTACACGTTTCGTGGAAAATTCAATTTTTTTCAAAATCAACTGAACTATAGCCCACAAATTCAGAGCCACAAAATTCGAAAATCTGCAAATGTGCTCGAATATTTCTACACGTTTCGTGGAAAATTCAATTTTTTTCAAAATCAACTGAACTATAGCCCACAAATTCAGAGCCACAAAATTCGAAAATCTGCAAATGTGCTCCGATTTCGATGATTGATACCTCTATCAATAGGCGTTGAGACCTGTAATTGTTATACAAACGGCCATTTGGATCGGTCGAATATTTCTACACGTTTCGTGGAAAATTCAATTTTTTTCAAAATCAACTGAACTATAGCCCACAAATTCAGAGCCACAAAATTCGAAAATCTGCAAATGTGCTCCGATTTCGATGATTGATACCTCTATCAATAGGCGATGAGACCTGTAATTGTCATACAAACGGCCATTTGGATCGGTCGAATATTTCTACACGTTTCGTGGAAAATTCAATTTTTTTCAAAATCAACTGAACTATAGCCCACAAATTCAGAGCCACAAAATTCGAAAATCTGCAAATGTGCTCCGATTTCGATGATTGATACCTCTATCAATAGGCGATGAGACCTGTAATTGTCATACAAACGGCCATTTGGATCGGTCGAATATTTCTACACGTTTCGTGGAAAATTCAATTTTTTTCAAAATCAACTGAACTATAGCCCACAAATTCAGAGCCACAAAATTCGAAAATCTGCAAATGTGCTCGAATATTTCTACACGTTTCGTGGAAAATTCAATTTTTTTCAAAATCAACTGAACTATAGCCCACAAATTCAGAGCCACAAAATTCGAAAATCTGCAAATGTGCTCCGATTTCGATGATTGATACCTCTATCAATAGGCGTTGAGACCTGTAATTGTCATACAAACGGCCATTTGGATCGGTCGAATATTTCTACACGTTTCGTGGAAAATTCAATTTTTTTCAAAATCAACTGAACTGCCCACAAATTCAGAGCCACAAAATTCGAAAATCTGCAAATGTGCTCCGATTTCGATGATTGATACCTCTATCAATAGGCGTTGAGACCTGTAATTGTCATACAAACGGCCATTTGGATCGGTCGAATATTTCTACACGTTTCGTGGAAAATTCAATTTTTTTCAAAATCAACTGAACTATAGCCCACAAATTCAGAGCCACAAAATTCGAAAATCTGCAAATGTGCTCCGATTTCGATGATTGATACCTCTATCAATAGGCGTTGAGACCTGTAATTGTCATACAAACGGCCATTTGGATCGGTCGAATATTTCTACACGTTTCGTGGAAAATTCAATTTTTTTCAAAATCAACTGAACTATAGCCCACAAATTCAGAGCCACAAAATTCGAAAATCTGCAAATGTGCTCCGATTTCGATGATTGATACCTCTATCAATAGGCGTTGAGACCTGTAATTGTTATACAAACGGCCATTTGGATCGGTCGAATATTTCTACACGTTTCGTGGAAAATTCAATTTTTTTCAAAATCAACTGAACTATAGCCCACAAATTCAGAGCCACAAAATTCGAAAATCTGCAAATGTGCTCCGATTTCGATGATTGATACCTCTATCAATAGGCGATGAGACCTGTAATTGTCATACAAACGGCCATTTGGATCGGTCGAATATTTCTACACGTTTCGTGGAAAATTCAATTTTTTTCAAAATCAACTGAACTATAGCCCACAAATTCAGAGCCACAAAATTCGAAAATCTGCAAATGTGCTCCGATTTCGATGATTGATACCTCTATCAATAGGCGATGAGACCTGTAATTGTCATACAAACGGCCATTTGGATCGGTCGAATATTTCTACACGTTTCGTGGAAAATTCAATTTTTTTCAAAATCAACTGAACTATAGCCCACAAATTCAGAGCCACAAAATTCGAAAATCTGCAAATGTGCTCCGATTTCGATGATTGATACCTCTATCAATAGGCGTTGAGACCTGTAATTGTCATACAAACGGCCATTTGGATCGGTCGAATATTTCTACACGTTTCGTGGAAAATTCAATTTTTTTCAAAATCAACTGAACTGCCCACAAATTCAGAGCCACAAAATTCGAAAATCTGCAAATGTGCTCCGATTTCGATGATTGATACCTCTATCAATAGGCGTTGAGACCTGTAATTGTCATACAAACGGCCATTTGGATCGGTCGAATATTTCTACACGTTTCGTGGAAAATTCAATTTTTTTCAAAATCAACTGAACTATAGCCCACAAATTCAGAGCCACAAAATTCGAAAATCTGCAAATGTGCTCCGATTTCGATGATTGATACCTCTATCAATAGGCGTTGAGACCTGTAATTGTTATACAAACGGCCATTTGGATCGGTCGAATATTTCTACACGTTTCGTGGAAAATTCAATTTTTTTCAAAATCAACTGAACTATAGCCCACAAATTCAGAGCCACAAAATTCGAAAATCTGCAAATGTGCTCCGATTTCGATGATTGATACCTCTATCAATAGGCGTTGAGACCTGTAATTGTCATACAAACGGCCATTTGGATCGGTCGAATATTTCTACACGTTTCGTGGAAAATTCAATTTTTTTCAAAATCAACTGAACTATAGCCCACAAATTCAGAGCCACAAAATTCGAAAATCTGCAAATGTGCTCCGATTTCGATGATTGATACCTCTATCAATAGGCGTTGAGACCTGTAATTGTTATACAAACGGCCATTTGGATCGGTCGAATATTTCTACACGTTTCGTGGAAAATTCAATTTTTTTCAAAATCAACTGAACTATAGCCCACAAATTCAGAGCCACAAAATTCGAAAATCTGCAAATGTGCTCCGATTTCGATGATTGATACCTCTATCAATAGGCGATGAGACCTGTAATTGTCATACAAACGGCCATTTGGATCGGTCGAATATTTCTACACGTTTCGTGGAAAATTCAATTTTTTTCAAAATCAACTGAACTATAGCCCACAAATTCAGAGCCACAAAATTCGAAAATCTGCAAATGTGCTCCGATTTCGATGATTGATACCTCTATCAATAGGCGATGAGACCTGTAATTGTCATACAAACGGCCATTTGGATCGGTCGAATATTTCTACACGTTTCGTGGAAAATTCAATTTTTTTCAAAATCAACTGAACTATAGCCCACAAATTCAGAGCCACAAAATTCGAAAATCTGCAAATGTGCTCCGATTTCGATGATTGATACCTCTATCAATAGGCGTTGAGACCTGTAATTGTCATACAAACGGCCATTTGGATCGGTCGAATATTTCTACACGTTTCGTGGAAAATTCAATTTTTTTCAAAATCAACTGAACTGCCCACAAATTCAGAGCCACAAAATTCGAAAATCTGCAAATGTGCTCCGATTTCGATGATTGATACCTCTATCAATAGGCGTTGAGACCTGTAATTGTCATACAAACGGCCATTTGGATCGGTCGAATATTTCTACACGTTTCGTGGAAAATTCAATTTTTTTCAAAATCAACTGAACTATAGCCCACAAATTCAGAGCCACAAAATTCGAAAATCTGCAAATGTGCTCCGATTTCGATGATTGATACCTCTATCAATAGGCGTTGAGACCTGTAATTGTTATACAAACGGCCATTTGGATCGGTCGAATATTTCTACACGTTTCGTGGAAAATTCAATTTTTTTCAAAATCAACTGAACTATAGCCCACAAATTCAGAGCCACAAAATTCGAAAATCTGCAAATGTGCTCCGATTTCGATGATTGATACCTCTATCAATAGGCGTTGAGACCTGTAATTGTCATACAAACGGCCATTTGGATCGGTCGAATATTTCTACACGTTTCGTGGAAAATTCAATTTTTTTCAAAATCAACTGAACTATAGCCCACAAATTCAGAGCCACAAAATTCGAAAATCTGCAAATGTGCTCCGATTTCGATGATTGATACCTCTATCAATAGGCGATGAGACCTGTAATTGTCATACAAACGGCCATTTGGATCGGTCGAATATTTCTACACGTTTCGTGGAAAATTCAATTTTTTTCAAAATCAACTGAACTATAGCCCACAAATTCAGAGCCACAAAATTCGAAAATCTGCAAATGTGCTCCGATTTCGATGATTGATACCTCTATCAATAGGCGATGAGACCTGTAATTGTCATACAAACGGCCATTTGGATCGGTCGAATATTTCTACACGTTTCGTGGAAAATTCAATTTTTTTCAAAATCAACTGAACTATAGCCCACAAATTCAGAGCCACAAAATTCGAAAATCTGCAAATGTGCTCCGATTTCGATGATTGATACCTCTATCAATAGGCGTTGAGACCTGTAATTGTCATACAAACGGCCATTTGGATCGGTCGAATATTTCTACACGTTTCGTGGAAAATTCAATTTTTTTCAAAATCAACTGAACTGCCCACAAATTCAGAGCCACAAAATTCGAAAATCTGCAAATGTGCTCCGATTTCGATGATTGATACCTCTATCAATAGGCGTTGAGACCTGTAATTGTCATACAAACGGCCATTTGGATCGGTCGAATATTTCTACACGTTTCGTGGAAAATTCAATTTTTTCAAAATCAACTGAACTATAGCCCACAAATTCAGAGCCACAAAATTCGAAAATCTGCAAATGTGCTCCGATTTCGATGATTGATACCTCTATCAATAGGCGTTGAGACCTGTAATTGTTATACAAACGGCCATTTGGATCGGTCGAATATTTCTACACGTTTCGTGGAAAATTCAATTTTTTTCAAAATCAACTGAACTATAGCCCACAAATTCAGAGCCACAAAATTCGAAAATCTGCAAATGTGCTCCGATTTCGATGATTGATACCTCTATCAATAGGCGTTGAGACCTGTAATTGTCATACAAACGGCCATTTGGATCGGTCGAATATTTCTACACGTTTCGTGGAAAATTCAATTTTTTTCAAAATCAACTGAACTATAGCCCACAAATTCAGAGCCACAAAATTCGAAAATCTGCAAATGTGCTCCGATTTCGATGATTGATACCTCTATCAATAGGCGTTGAGACCTGTAATTGTTATACAAACGGCCATTTGGATCGGTCGAATATTTCTACACGTTTCGTGGAAAATTCAATTTTTTTCAAAATCAACTGAACTATAGCCCACAAATTCAGAGCCACAAAATTCGAAAATCTGCAAATGTGCTCCGATTTCGATGATTGATACCTCTATCAATAGGCGATGAGACCTGTAATTGTCATACAAACGGCCATTTGGATCGGTCGAATATTTCTACACGTTTCGTGGAAAATTCAATTTTTTTCAAAATCAACTGAACTATAGCCCACAAATTCAGAGCCACAAAATTCGAAAATCTGCAAATGTGCTCCGATTTCGATGATTGATACCTCTATCAATAGGCGATGAGACCTGTAATTGTCATACAAACGGCCATTTGGATCGGTCGAATATTTCTACACGTTTCGTGGAAAATTCAATTTTTTTCAAAATCAACTGAACTATAGCCCACAAATTCAGAGCCACAAAATTCGAAAATCTGCAAATGTGCTCCGATTTCGATGATTGATACCTCTATCAATAGGCGTTGAGACCTGTAATTGTCATACAAACGGCCATTTGGATCGGTCGAATATTTCTACACGTTTCGTGGAAAATTCAATTTTTTTCAAAATCAACTGAACTGCCCACAAATTCAGAGCCACAAAATTCGAAAATCTGCAAATGTGCTCCGATTTCGATGATTGATACCTCTATCAATAGGCGTTGAGACCTGTAATTGTCATACAAACGGCCATTTGGATCGGTCGAATATTTCTACACGTTTCGTGGAAAATTCAATTTTTTTCAAAATCAACTGAACTATAGCCCACAAATTCAGAGCCACAAAATTCGAAAATCTGCAAATGTGCTCCGATTTCGATGATTGATACCTCTATCAATAGGCGATGAGACCTGTAATTGTCATACAAACGGCCATTTGGATCGGTCGAATATTTCTACACGTTTCGTGGAAAATTCAATTTTTTTCAAAATCAACTGAACTATAGCCCACAAATTCAGAGCCACAAAATTCGAAAATCTGCAAATGTGCTCCGATTTCGATGATTGATACCTCTATCAATAGGCGATGAGACCTGTAATTGTCATACAAACGGCCATTTGGATCGGTCGAATATTTCTACACGTTTCGTGGAAAATTCAATTTTTTTCAAAATCAACTGAACTATAGCCCACAAATTCAGAGCCACAAAATTCGAAAATCTGCAAATGTGCTCCGATTTCGATGATTGATACCTCTATCAATAGGCGTTGAGACCTGTAATTGTCATACAAACGGCCATTTGGATCGGTCGAATATTTCTACACGTTTCGTGGAAAATTCAATTTTTTTCAAAATCAACTGAACTGCCCACAAATTCAGAGCCACAAAATTCGAAAATCTGCAAATGTGCTCCGATTTCGATGATTGATACCTCTATCAATAGGCGTTGAGACCTGTAATTGTCATACAAACGGCCATTTGGATCGGTCGAATATTTCTACACGTTTCGTGGAAAATTCAATTTTTTTCAAAATCAACTGAACTATAGCCCACAAATTCAGAGCCACAAAATTCGAAAATCTGCAAATGTGCTCCGATTTCGATGATTGATACCTCTATCAATAGGCGTTGAGACCTGTAATTGTTATACAAACGGCCATTTGGATCGGTCGAATATTTCTACACGTTTCGTGGAAAATTCAATTTTTTTCAAAATCAACTGAACTATAGCCCACAAATTCAGAGCCACAAAATTCGAAAATCTGCAAATGTGCTCCGATTTCGATGATTGATACCTCTATCAATAGGCGTTGAGACCTGTAATTGTCATACAAACGGCCATTTGGATCGGTCGAATATTTCTACACGTTTCGTGGAAAATTCAATTTTTTTCAAAATCAACTGAACTATAGCCCACAAATTCAGAGCCACAAAATTCGAAAATCTGCAAATGTGCTCCGATTTCGATGATTGATACCTCTATCAATAGGCGTTGAGACCTGTAATTGTTATACAAACGGCCATTTGGATCGGTCGAATATTTCTACACGTTTCGTGGAAAATTCAATTTTTTTCAAAATCAACTGAACTATAGCCCACAAATTCAGAGCCACAAAATTCGAAAATCTGCAAATGTGCTCCGATTTCGATGATTGATACCTCTATCAATAGGCGATGAGACCTGTAATTGTCATACAAACGGCCATTTGGATCGGTCGAATATTTCTACACGTTTCGTGGAAAATTCAATTTTTTTCAAAATCAACTGAACTATAGCCCACAAATTCAGAGCCACAAAATTCGAAAATCTGCAAATGTGCTCCGATTTCGATGATTGATACCTCTATCAATAGGCGATGAGACCTGTAATTGTCATACAAACGGCCATTTGGATCGGTCGAATATTTCTACACGTTTCGTGGAAAATTCAATTTTTTTCAAAATCAACTGAACTATAGCCCACAAATTCAGAGCCACAAAATTCGAAAATCTGCAAATGTGCTCCGATTTCGATGATTGATACCTCTATCAATAGGCGTTGAGACCTGTAATTGTCATACAAACGGCCATTTGGATCGGTCGAATATTTCTACACGTTTCGTGGAAAATTCAATTTTTTTCAAAATCAACTGAACTATAGCCCACAAATTCAGAGCCACAAAATTCGAAAATCTGCAAATGTGCTCCGATTTCGATGATTGATACCTCTATCAATAGGCGTTGAGACCTGTAATTGTTATACAAACGGCCATTTGGATCGGTCGAATATTTCTACACGTTTCGTGGAAAATTCAATTTTTTTCAAAATCAACTGAACTATAGCCCACAAATTCAGAGCCACAAAATTCGAAAATCTGCAAATGTGCTCCGATTTCGATGATTGATACCTCTATCAATAGGCGTTGAGACCTGTAATTGTCATACAAACGGCCATTTGGATCGGTCGAATATTTCTACACGTTTCGTGGAAAATTCAATTTTTTTCAAAATCAACTGAACTATAGCCCACAAATTCAGAGCCACAAAATTCGAAAATCTGCAAATGTGCTCCGATTTCGATGATTGATACCTCTATCAATAGGCGTTGAGACCTGTAATTGTTATACAAACGGCCATTTGGATCGGTCGAATATTTCTACACGTTTCGTGGAAAATTCAATTTTTTTCAAAATCAACTGAACTATAGCCCACAAATTCAGAGCCACAAAATTCGAAAATCTGCAAATGTGCTCCGATTTCGATGATTGATACCTCTATCAATAGGCGATGAGACCTGTAATTGTCATACAAACGGCCATTTGGATCGGTCGAATATTTCTACACGTTTCGTGGAAAATTCAATTTTTTTCAAAATCAACTGAACTATAGCCCACAAATTCAGAGCCACAAAATTCGAAAATCTGCAAATGTGCTCCGATTTCGATGATTGATACCTCTATCAATAGGCGATGAGACCTGTAATTGTCATACAAACGGCCATTTGGATCGGTCGAATATTTCTACACGTTTCGTGGAAAATTCAATTTTTTTCAAAATCAACTGAACTATAGCCCACAAATTCAGAGCCACAAAATTCGAAAATCTGCAAATGTGCTCCGATTTCGATGATTGATACCTCTATCAATAGGCGTTGAGACCTGTAATTGTCATACAAACGGCCATTTGGATCGGTCGAATATTTCTACACGTTTCGTGGAAAATTCAATTTTTTTCAAAATCAACTGAACTGCCCACAAATTCAGAGCCACAAAATTCGAAAATCTGCAAATGTGCTCCGATTTCGATGATTGATACCTCTATCAATAGGCGTTGAGACCTGTAATTGTCATACAAACGGCCATTTGGATCGGTCGAATATTTCTACACGTTTCGTGGAAAATTCAATTTTTTTCAAAATCAACTGAACTATAGCCCACAAATTCAGAGCCACAAAATTCGAAAATCTGCAAATGTGCTCCGATTTCGATGATTGATACCTCTATCAATAGGCGTTGAGACCTGTAATTGTTATACAAACGGCCATTTGGATCGGTCGAATATTTCTACACGTTTCGTGGAAAATTCAATTTTTTTCAAAATCAACTGAACTATAGCCCACAAATTCAGAGCCACAAAATTCGAAAATCTGCAAATGTGCTCCGATTTCGATGATTGATACCTCTATCAATAGGCGATGAGACCTGTAATTGTCATACAAACGGCCATTTGGATCGGTCGAATATTTCTACACGTTTCGTGGAAAATTCAATTTTTTTCAAAATCAACTGAACTATAGCCCACAAATTCAGAGCCACAAAATTCGAAAATCTGCAAATGTGCTCCGATTTCGATGATTGATACCTCTATCAATAGGCGTTGAGACCTGTAATTGTCATACAAACGGCCATTTGGATCGGTCGAATATTTCTACACGTTTCGTGGAAAATTCAATTTTTTTCAAAATCAACTGAACTATAGCCCACAAATTCAGAGCCACAAAATTCGAAAATCTGCAAATGTGCTCCGATTTCGATGATTGATACCTCTATCAATAGGCGTTGAGACCTGTAATTGTCATACAAACGGCCATTTGGATCGGTCGAATATTTCTACACGTTTCGTGGAAAATTCAATTTTTTTCAAAATCAACTGAACTATAGCCCACAAATTCAGAGCCACAAAATTCGAAAATCTGCAAATGTGCTCCGATTTCGATGATTGATACCTCTATCAATAGGCGTTGAGACCTGTAATTGTCATACAAACGGCCATTTGGATCGGTCGAATATTTCTACACGTTTCGTGGAAAATTCAATTTTTTTCAAAATCAACTGAACTATAGCCCACAAATTCAGAGCCACAAAATTCGAAAATCTGCAAATGTGCTCCGATTTCGATGATTGATACCTCTATCAATAGGCGTTGAGACCTGTAATTGTCATACAAACGGCCATTTGGATCGGTCGAATATTTCTATATGCTATATGAAGTGCTAAACCGTACTAAAAATCGCAGAAATTTAATGTTATATTAAAATGAAATTCAAATAAAAAGATGTTCTTTAAAATTGACTAGGTTTTGGACATTTGGTGGCGCCCTAATATTGCGGCGCCCTAGGGCTGCAGCTCTTATAGCCCCATGGTAAAGATGGCCTTGCTACAAAATGGTTAATACCTGTTGTTCCGTTATACGCGTGTCATTTATGCTTTTGTTTATATACGCCCTGCAACCCCATCTGAATGTTAATAATTGCTTGTATTGTGGCATTTTGGCTATGTTTGAAGATTTTTACAGTGTTATCAATTATTGAGGTTTGATTCTTTATTAGCAGTAATAAATTATCTTCATTGGTTTCTATAGTTTGAAAATATTCTTCATATTGGCTTGCCTCTCTCTGAGTTAGTATTCCAAACATGTTTGGGATCGTATAGTTGCTGAATTACTAGTTTACAATTGAATTTCTTCATATTTGCTGTTGAATGTATTTTGCCGTACATAATTGCAAGGCCTCTTTATGAGGCGGTCTGCTTGAAATGTTTCTTCCCAATATGTATTCAGAATATATCGCACAATTAAAGTCCATCTCATGGCAACTAGCTCCATCTTACTGATTTCCTCAAGATAGATACCAGTAAGATGTTTGAAGTTCTCTACCTGTATGGGTTCATTAGTGCTACCAATGGGACAGCAGACGCTCATCAAGGCCAACAATGCCAGATGAATCTTGGTTCCCCCTTTTGCCAGTCTTTCTAGTTGCCGCCTGATTGAGGTGTCGTTGTTAGATGTTGTTGATTTTGCATCTTGAGCTTCAATTGTGTTGCTTATTTTTTGCGACCCAGAATTATCTTCTTCATTTGGTAATTTGCAAAGTTTGGTGATTGGGGTCCTTTATAGATATTCTGGTTGCATTTTATTGATGCAATACGAACCAAGCCATCTGAGCCAGTATGGACCTCCTGTATTCTCCCCAATTTCCAACGCATAGGTGGCAATGATTCTTCCTTCATCAGAACGATATCTCCTACAGCTAAATTGGGCTCAAGATTTCGCCATTTTTGGCGTTGTTGCAACTCCTCCAAATAATCCATTGACCATCTTTCCTAAAAATCGTCTACAATCTTTTGTACTAGATGCCAGCGTGTCTTTAGTGAGTAAATATTTTCATTACTCTCTGGAACTGCATTCATTAGCCCGCTTATTACTTAGAAAATGCGTTTTCCGGATCGTCGTACAAGACCGTCTATGGTCGAGAGTTTAAAAACATGATTCTATTTGGGCCGTCATTGTTGTTGCTTCTTCAAATGTCAGTGCGGTCTCCCCATGACCTTCTTCATATGAGCCTTCAGTGAATTTAGCCCTGCCTCCCATATTCCACCAAAATGTGGTGCAGCAGGAGGTATAAAGTGCCAAGTTGTTTCGTCCTATTGTAATAACCTTACAATTTCTAGTTCTGGAGTTGCAAGCTTCTTGCTCTGTTGTTTGAATACTCGATCCGTACCAAGAGCTGCTATAAATGCTTCTGTTGTTAATCTGCTGACTACTTCCACATGTATTGCCTTGGTGGCCATGCACATAAATACCGCAATGTATTCTTTGTACGTGGTTTGACCTCTTCCTATCTAGTTAATACCCACTTTGCTGAACGGCCGTGAAGGAGTCACTCTGCAGGTCGGTAGATTGCCCATTATTTGGTTTAGCGTTGTTTATTTAAATCTGAAAAATGTAATACATTTCTGTATAATGTTCCGTGCCAGATTTCTGCTATTAATGATCCAGAATTTATTGCGAACGTTTGCCAATGTTATTTGTATACCCCCATGAAGTGTTGTTGTCTTATGCGCGTCTTCAATTATTCGTTTGCTGATTGAGCTTTCCTTCGAAGGATTTTGGACAATTGGACAGCTTTTGACTCATTGATAGTTGTGATTTTTGAAAATGTCCATTTAATTGTAATATCCCATCCTTGTTGACCACTGGATTTAAAGCCGATAGCTTGGATTTGTAATCCAATATTGCCTCTTTCATCAATGCCTGAAGTTCAGTTAGAATATTTTCTACTTTTGCTGGTAGATATATTAGGAGTATGACTCCATTATTTTTTTGATTTGCCAAATCGAAAATAATGAGTATGTCATTACAAATAGTATGTTGTCTATAAAAAGCCGAAAACAATTTATAATAAATATTATGTTTAAAATCACGTCTCCAATCGTCAATACAAACTACACACAAGTCAATTTTTGTTTGCTATTTCGCTTTCATTTGTTAATTCCACTAAAGATTACTGTTTATTGGTACCCGCTATGATATGGATTGGAACCCGATAATCAGATCATTTTTTTATTCGTATTAAGACGTCTCTATAATATTATTTTAGTCTATGGTTAAAGGGTTGCTTACATACAATTACATAGAATAGATCATTTATTCCGAAAGAGGCAGCATGATCAAAGGAAAAGTACGGAGTTTTTTCCGAAAGAGGCAGCACGAACAAAAAATAGTACAGAGCGTTTGCCACTAGATATCACTACATATTTAAAAAAATATTACTGACGTTTTTCAAAAAGGGACAGCCAAAATCAATTTATATATCACGTACTAAAGGCGATGATTCATGTACAAATTTTATCTGACAGACATAATTAATAATCGCTCTGATTGGTAAATATTTTTTTGCCTTATGCGATAAAAACGAAATTCATACTTAGGCGATACATGTATAAAATTTTGTCGTATGGATATTTTTTGACTTTTTAATAAAGCATAACCTAAAAGGTGTTTTTATTTTTGTTCTTTTTGAAATTTGAACCATATTGATTTGAATAAACAAAACTTACATTTTATCGGAAGTGAATAATGTCTAATTCGAAAATGAACAACAAGCATATATGCAATAAATATCGGTTTTTTATGTTATTTTGTTCTCACTGCTGTCAAATTTTTTAAGGTTATGTATTTATCTTATACAAAATTGAGAAATGTTCAATTTTTAATTTTTGTCGTAAGATAAAAAAATATGGCCGACCTTCAACCAATCAGAGCGATTATTATTTATGTCTGTCAGACAAAATTTGTACATGAATCATCGCCTTAATAATAGCTTTTCTGACACGAAAATATTTTTGTTTTGTATTTCCAAATGCATACATAAAAATGTCATAAAATATTTGACAGCAAATATTTAGTGACACCTAGGTACTGGCATTATGTGAAAGTTGCTTGTGTTTTCGGAGTTTTCCGAAAGATGGTACTCTGGCGGTTGTAGAAAATTTGAAAAACATGATCTATTGTAAACATTTTGTTAGATTTTAGAAAAATTAAAAAAATTGTTTATTTTCAATTTTCAACCAATGCTCGTTTTTCATTTAATAATTTAAAATAATAGGTAAAAAATAATTAGTTTTTGACCGCCTTTTGCAATCGGTCGCCTGTGTGCGGTGCACACATTGCACACACGCTAGGCGCGGCCCTGCAAGCTACGCATGTAAAACACATATATTTTTCTTTGATTTTCGTGCATGTTTCGTTGGATCTCAATTCGTTTAATTGGCCACTTCCGGAACTTCCTTCTTAGTTAATCAAATTTATCCAACCATCAATTACGCATAAACAATGAAGAGAAGTTGCACAAATATTGCCACAATTGTCAAGTGAAACTCTACTTCTTTTTCGTTCGGCATAACTTATGTTACGTACTAATAATTTATGTTGCCTGACATGTTGTCTAATAAAACACAATTCTTTTTACAAATACGATTGATTTTTTTTTTTTTTTAATTTTTTTATTTAGAATAATAAGTTGGTTAAGTAGTGTTCAATGAAAGTAGTGATACAAGTACAATTTTTGTCGCCTTACAAATTACATAACCTAAAAATATGTGACAATTATTTCAACCAATCAGCGCGCTGCATTTTAATATTATAATGCTTAAAACGTAAAAATTGTACATATATCAGTGTCTTAATTAGAACAAATACAATTCATATATCTTATAGGTACAATCCAATAATATTGAAAATTAACATAAAATTGTTAAATTTAATTATATAAGAAATGATCATACATATAATATTTAATAATCAGTTTGAGACTTTAATGAAATTGATATACGAACTCGTGTTTCGGACAAAAACAATCAAATTTAAGGATGAGTCCATAACGAGAACAGTTTTTGGAACATACATTTACTTATCTTACTTATGGTTGCGGCTTTATATTTATAATTTATAAAAGAAATTCTACATTACGATTCTACGATCTTTGGTAAATAATTTTTTATCTTCTATGTACATAATATTAAATCGATGACATTTGATGCTTCCTGATAATGCTAAATGATGTTTAACTTTTAGGCTTATACATTTAATTATATTATGTAGGTATTAAATAAAATATGTTAAAGTATGATAGAATACTTGTTGGCTTCGAAAACCGGCCGTCTTGACGCATAATAATTATTAAATTTACGTTTATTTACAGGAAATTACATTTGGTGCTCACAACTAAAGAGATTACTGATTTGAGCCTTAAAAATATCTTACGAATTAAAGTCTTTTAATAAACCTTCTTCTAGCTATAATGGCTTCGTCATAAATTGGCCATTTGATTTTTGCGTTGTGTTTCTAAACGAATTTCCAGCAGGGCATATGGTGGTACTGCTATAAATAGTAAAATTGTTAAAAATAAAATTTTGGGCCCCTCACATAGCAGACCATGAGCCGCAAATGTTACACCCAATCCAAGAAAACGTAACGATTGCAATGGTGATAAAACATCGGCCACATGATTCGTATGGGTTAAGGTGATTAGGGCAAATATAAGCGTTTCCCAAACGGCATTGCAAACACCCCAGGCAGCCGCGATCACATAAAATAATGCGCTATCATCTTGTGATGGCTTCCAACGTGACAATACCAAGAGTAAACAGGCGTGAAAAAAAAATCCGGCCGCAATAACCACAATTCGTTTTGTATGTCGTAACAGCATACTGACGGTGCATCCCACAATGAGTTGCATAATTCCCATTCCTACTAAGGCTCCGGCGACAAGTTGTGGCCCAAGTGAACATGCAACGTATGCCTGAAATTATATATGAAAAATGTGTTAAAGATTTTACAGTAACAATTTAGTTTAACACAGTACCTTTGAAAAATCCGCCAACATATATCCTTGCTCCGTACCAATAAAATATGCCATTGGTCCCGCAAATATTAGTGTATCTGAAATCCCTTTCAACGAATCAAATCGCAAATTATTATCGACACTCGTTAACAGACACGTAACCACCAATGATAAAATCCCGAAGAGCAAAAATATGCCCATCAATTGGGCCGCATTGAAATGCGATATAACTTTATTCGTTTCGAATTCTCTTTGTGTGCCATTATAGTCTGTGGTTGGATATGAAGTACTCGGCAAATAATTCCACACGGGGCACGAATGTACACCACATATTCGTTCGCCATGATCATTCGTATCAAACATTTCATCAATATGTCGCTCCGATTGATAATTTAAATGTTCGATCGTATCCTGATAAAGGAAAAAATTTAGCTCCGTTTGAAAATGGCTTTTAAGCGATTTCGGTGTTTGCTGCTGATCCGACATAATAGTCCCATTTTCTTTTTGATTTGCCATTTTTAAATTAAAATTTTTTATGAAATTTTCCAATGTCGTTTGATTCAAATTTGTGTTATACGGTTGATTCGGGAATAATGTGTTTGCACTCGACACAACTCCCGGATAAGATGATACTGTGGTCATTGTCGTCGTCGTTGCCGTTGTCGTCGGTACTATACTTGTTTGCTCACTGGGTGCCAAACTTGACGGCATCGATACCACGGTCGATGGATGAACATATGATAAAATAATTGTTGATAAAACGGCACCGAAAATTAAACCAAAATCTTGGGCAGCATGATACCATCTCGACAAACGTCGTACACTTTCATCCCT
The DNA here is from genome assembly GCA_963556165.1 of Tipula helvola. NCBI lineage: Eukaryota > Metazoa > Arthropoda > Insecta > Diptera > Tipulidae > Tipula > Tipula helvola. The sequence continues at coordinate 364,166,727 of OY744481.1, forward strand.
ATTACAAACCAATTTATGATCATCACTATTTTCTACACCAGGCACACCACTGTTATAATCATGCTGATGGCAACTCAACTTGCATGCAAACGATACAATAATCGTAAGTTTACCAATCCATGCTGGTCCGAGTATGACACCGAAAATTATGTATGCCGGCATAAGTGTATAGATTGAGGGATACAAATGTGCGGACAGGAATAAACAGAAGCCGCTATAGTAAATTATGAATAGTATGATGAAACCTAATTTTTGTATAATTCTCGTTGTCAGCAGACACATTAGCGATGATATTAATAAACTCATGCCAAACAGTACCGAACCAATGTCGGGGCCAAAATGTAAAAAATGCTCTTGATGGAACCATGTTGAATTAGAGCCTTGAAGACCCATCATGGGTATTAAAACAGCGCAACTTGCACCATGTGCTATCACTAGCAAGATGAAATTTCGTAGGATTTTATTCCTTATATTAATCGGTATTTTATGGCGGCACCCTCGATTTATGGTCAACAGCCGGCGAACAGATGTCGCCCCAATCGAACTGTTAATCGATTCTCTTCGCCTTGTGTTGCTCAGCGAAATAAATAATTGTTGATGTTGATATTGTGCGGTAAATGGCGGTATTGGTGCTAGTCCAGTCCTGTGACTTCGCGATGATATAGGCGAATATCCGGACATGTGCTATAAGTAAAATCAAATCATATCATTATTAATGTGATAAACATATTACGTATATAGTCAACTTTACCTCAATCATCGGATCATCCCACACATGTTGAGTGGTTCCAGAACTGCGAGTTCGCAATACTTTGCGCGACGTAAGCGAATGTCGATGATGTTGATTGTGGCGTGGTATTTGTCCTTGATGTATAAACACGGGTAAACGTTCTTTTTCACGGAATGGATCTTTCTCGCGCGAAAACACTCTCTCTCTTGCTAGTTCACGTGCTAATTCGCGTTCACGTTCAAATCCGCGTCGTTCCAATTTTTCACGTTCTAATTCATTTAAATTTGGTAAACTTCCCATTTTGAAATGCCGTGTGCGTTTTTAGTTTAATTTCGATTTGTTTACTGTCAAATGTCCTAAAACCTGCAAACGAAACAAAAATAAAATGTGGAGATGAGTTAGAATCTTTTTAACGGAAATTTGTATCTCGTACAAGATTTAATTGATTTTATAATCTTACAATTTATTCGTTTAATTGCTAATTACATTTTTGTTGGTTTATAGTTCTACATTCAATTAAATTGCCATTGAAAATTCGATTTGTGCAAATCACATTCACTTTTAGATATCAACAATAGTTGTTGCAATTTATAAAATTTTTGAGGTGCTGCATGACAAAATTGTTTCTCAAGGTTGAGTCTCTTTTGTTCTATCGGAATAAATAAGTTAATTCTGTTTGTCATACACTAATCTTGAACAAGTACCAACTTGGTATCATAAGTTAGTATTTGTTACTTGTAATTTGTTAAGGATAAGTTACTAATGGCAATGGATCGGAAATTTCCGTACATTAATATTCCATTAATTATTGCTGATTTGTGGTGTGACCGTGCACGACTTTTTTTTTATTTAAATTAAAATGACAAAACACATTCAATCTTCAGTGCACACTGTAGAAAATTAGAAGTCTCTCTCCCAGAGGAGGTCACTGGTTATATGTATATGCTAACAAAAATTGCGAACGAGGCAACAAACCGAAAAGTTTGTCTCAAACGGGCGCTCTTTGGGTCATTTGATGATATTAGGAATGTGCTGTTATTTGAAAGAAATCAGATAAATATGGGGACGGTAGGCTGATAACTGATTGACACAAAATAATCGGATATTTTTGACATATTTTACTTCTGCTTAGTCCTTTACTTTAAAAAAAAAAACATAAAAGACTAAAACCTCACGAGGTGATCAGAAATTCAGTCCGGAAAAAAGGCCAACTCAATCCTCCAACGCGGTCCAAACAACATACGTCAATGAACTCAACTCAAAACAACTCAACCTAACTTCCAACTCTAATCTTAGCTCAACCCCGCAAAAAAGACCCAACTGAATGGCTGAATGAACCTTAACCCAACAAAAACTCAACTCAACCAAACTCAATGTCCTACTCAATTGTAATATTAACAGGGTCCGGGAAAATACATGCATACATGAACTCAACTCAAGCTAACTTTCAACCCAACCTACAACTCTCCGAAATAAATCCCAACTGAACCGCTCGCTCCACCCCAACACTACCCCAACTCATCTCTCAAGTCAATTTACAACCCAACCCCAAACTTAACGCTCTACTCAATCTTAAAATCAACACAGTCGTGCGCCTGCGAACTCAACTCAATCCTAACTCAACTCTAACCCGACCCCCAACTCAACCCAAAACTTGGCTCCAAACTCAACGTCCAACTCAATCCTCAAACCAACAAATATAAAAAAAATTGGTCAACGTAGTTTTCACTACGTGGTTATGAGTCAATTCGTATGGCAGTTATCCGATCTTCTTTACATACTATACAGGTTCAAAAGCTTTTCAAATATTCACCTTGACCATAGAACAGATTGGCGAAAAAAATAGAAATCGGACAGCCGCTCTCGAGATACCAACGGTACAGACAGACATTCAGGGCCTTTTTTTTTTTTTACTTTAGTGCAAAAGGATCGGAGAATTGAAATTCTGTCAAAACTGATCAAAAATCTTGTTGGTCCAAAACCTCTTTCCTCGACGATCATAACGTCAGTCCTGAAAATTAACCACCTAACATCAAATCAACTCTTAAATAGTTCCCCAACCGAACAACTAAATTAACAACAACGAAAGCTAATTAAATCCATACTGAACTTCAACTCAACTTAGCTCGAACCAAATCTCAACCCTCTACTCAACTAAACACAAAATGGCCAACCAAACCCCAAAATCAACTCGATTCGAAAGTTACATGCTGGTCTGAACTCAACTCAATCTAAGCTCCCATTAAACCCTAAACTCGATCCCAAATTAATCCCCAACCGAACCCCACACTCAAATCCAATTCAACTTCATCTCAAACCCTATTCAGCTAACTTTCATCTCAAATCTTAATTCAACCCCCAAATAAATAAATCAACAAGATCCGAAAAGCGTACATGACCTCAACTCAAGCTAACTCCCAACTCAACCCTCAACTCAACCTCGACTCACAACAACTCAAGCTAATTATATCAACTGAACCCACAACACAAATAAATTCCCATAAATTCAACTCAACCCGCAAACGGAACCCAACTCAATCCTCAAACCACCATATGTGGTGTGTTAAACAAATAACGGGAATTTTATAATTTCGAGCGTTGTATTAGTTCGATTCGCGTAAATTTTTCGTTGTTGTTTTGGTAAACATGCCTATTAAAAAATGGATCAGAGAATTTGTATTAAATCAATGGAATAAAGTGCGCCAAAGTTTTCGAAAGCAGATCAACAACCAATGAACACGTGGAAAAAATGAAAGAAATGATTATGAACAGTCGCCGAATCACAATCCGTGACACAATCTGCCGACAGAGAAGTTGCTGATGATGCTGGCATATCATTTGGTTCATACCATAACATTACATCGGATATATTGGGTATGAAACGTGTGTCAGCAAAATTAGTTCCAAAATTGTTGAATTTCTAACACAAACAGCGACGAGTGGAAGTTCCTCAGGAGTCAAAAAAGTTTAGCTGAAACAAGTTCCCCTGACCTTGCTGCAGTTTGAGTTTATCTGCTCAAATTTGAGTTACAGTTTATTGCTTTTCATCAACTTTTTGTTCATTGACCTATCACGAGTGTTTAAGTCAAGTTTTATTGTTGTCATTGCTTGCGTTTATAACGTATACTCTCTTGTCCTCGAATGACCTATGAAGTGGATTTCTATGTCTTTTTCCCAGGTTTGTTTCTTCATCTCTCTTCTCTCTTGAGCATCCAACAATAATAGTCCGCTAACATGTTAACATCCCACCTTCCCTGATATCCCCGTTCCATTTCCCTTACATCCTGGTGGAAAATTGTCAGGAAAGTAATCAAGATGGAAATCCAAAAAATGGAGCTTTAAGTTCATAAGAATCCCAATTGCCTGTAATTTTCTAACTTTGTGACAATGTCTTTGTTATGCTCACTTCTGGTGTTTCCGAAGAAGTTTTCACAAACTTCTTTAAAACTGAGCCAGGCATCTTTCACATATTTTTGCATGGTTCTAACGAAATGTTTGTCTTGAAATATTTTTCGTATTTGAGGTCCGTTAAAAATGCCTTCTTTAATTTTAACCTTTGTCAGTTTTGGAAATTGTTGTACTATGTATATTGGAAACATTGACATTCTTTATTTAATGCCTGCACATATTGCTTCATCACCCCAAGTTTTATGTGTAGTGGAGGTAAGAGAATTTTTGAGGGATCTAATAAAGGTTCTTCAATTACATTAGGTTTTCCTGGCTGAAAACAGTCTCTTATTAGCGGCCACTGTTTTTTAACGTAATGGTTTTCTCGGTCTCTACTATTTCAGAGACATTTAAAACAAGGGTACTTCCAAAACCAGGCTGCTGCACTAGTAATTTTGTTATAATTTCAAACTTGCCAATTGTGCTCCGAGTACTTGATTTTTTGCAAAATATATACTAGATCTCCATAATTCCCCCAGCGGCATATTTATTTCCATTGTGCAGTAGTATCGCTTTTGGGCTGAGTTTTGAGGAAATGAGGAGTCAATGAATAGTCTCACTCGTTAGGTTTGTAAATATTAGGTTTTACAGTTTTAAATCATTCATCAGTGCTGGTATGAAGTTTTTTTATCTTTGGTAAAGTGCTTCCTAAAGTCCTTTTCTCTTTCTCACTAACTAAGTCTTTAGATACATCTTTTGGTAATGCATATATCCTAAACAAATTATTGATGTCATTCTGAGTGAATAGTATTGGAACTTTCTCTTCTTTAGGTACAATATAGTACTCTTCTTCACTCTCCTCCATTTCATTTTCACTGCTGCAAAATTCTTCTCCGCTGGACGTTTCACTCTCACCTACGTTATCCTTTGAAACTTCCATTACTTCATTGTTTAAAAAACTTGAGTTGAAGTAATTGGATTTTACAGGTTTCGTCATTACATCTGCATACTTTATATTTGATTTACTTTTTAAATTAAAACCTTTCACTTCAGTATTACAAAAGTAACATTTCTCTTTCGATTGAGGTTTTTCCAAATTGCAGTATAGTTTGTAATTCCACTTTTAAAACAGTAACACAATTTTGTTTTAGTTTAATATTATAATTTTATTATAATGTAATTAATTTCACGATAATGTTTAAATACAATTGAAATTTGATGTGTACAGCTCTATTGTTGATGAAAAAGTGAACGAGAAAATTCGATTATTTTTTGACATAAAACAAAAGGTGGCAAATATGAAACGCGGCAATAATAAGTGTATTGCTTTGGTAAATTTACAAAAAAATACAACAAAAATTGCATTAAATAAATCCAAAAAAGATTCAGCTAAATCCAATTATTTTTTGAATTTACTTAAATCAAATCCGATTTTTAGTTTCAATACCTACCACTAGAATTTGATTCATATGAAACACATCAAACAAAAATTAAATTCAAAAATAAATCTTTGCGGGTTGCTTTCTGAAATTTTAAATCCAAACCTAAATCTAATCCTTTTTTACCAAAGCAATACACTTATTAAAATAATTGAAAGTGCTGAATAAGAATTGTTTAACTATTCAATCATAGGTGACAGTAAGATCAGCTGTTATACAAATTATGACAACATCATGATGTCAAATCTACCAAAATAATAATCGACTGTCAATTTAGGTAATGGTTGAATTTTTTTGATTGACAATTTAAATGAGTTAAGTTGGTCAGGTTTCTTCATAATAATCACAAATTATTATCATTCCAGACATTTAGCTACTTCAAATTTACCACAAATGTAACAAAACGCGTACGGGTCCCTATCACACTGATGTCTTCTTGTAGCCGTATACTCACAAAGGCCACGTTGCCTATCCTTGAGGAGCTACGGTAGCATGAAGACAACGCAAGCGGGCCCGCTTTCCCAGCCTCACTAGCCGCCGATACTGGGGTATCCATCCCCTGCATCGTAACATTTTTATGTGTGGTTGCCATGACGACATGAAACAACTCCGTTACCCACCGTCACCACGTGGAGGTACCCTGGCTGCAGCCACACGTTAATTTGCTGTTGACATGTGACAACTAAGGAATCCTTTTTGCGATTAAAATTACTCCGGTAACGATATATCTGGGGCAAACTGGTATTTTATTGAGCAATTTTGACCCAAAATTGGGGTTTTGTGGAGAACTGGTGGGTGATGGAAAAAAACGGGCATCGGATTCGTATTTAGCGCATCAAAATAAATGTCAGACCTCGGATTCAGAATTTTTTTTTTTTTTTGTGTACCGGTGTAATTAGACGAGTTCATTAGCTGCCTGGCTTACCTAGTAACACTCTAGCTAAAGGCTGATTTTATATCAATTCTAAATATTAGTTTGAGTTTCGCGAATTTTCCACAATTTTTCACGAGGAAGCAAGTTTTGTCACTTAAGAATATTGACAAAAATATTCAATGATATCCATGCATCCATAATAATTTTCAGCTAAACACTATGGACAGTTTAAGACTTAATTTTTTATTTTCGACTGGGATAATACAATCTGCATTACCGACTTTTTACTTTTGTTTTAGTAAAATGAGAGATCTACGATACATACGTTGTCTCTGATAATAGTATTCAAATATGTATGTTGGTTTCTTTTCTGTTTCGGTTTTCAAAGAATAGATCATATTTAAATGTCAAATATTTCTTTAACCGCCGACAATGCCATCTTCACACAAAAAAATGAACATTTCACATTGCATAAATTATCAATAGATGTCAGTGTAACAAATACAGACGTTTTCCTAAAAACTGATTTTCCATTTAGAATTAATTTTGTGATATTTTTGATTTAAATTAATATAAAATAATTTATTAATTAAAATAATAAAATTGGAATAAATTGACAATGCCCGGCCGCTTTGATGATTTCGACATCAGTCGGTATTAGATAAAGGAAATATTTTATTAGAGTGTAGTGACGGCCAGCGGCAGTGTCTAGAGTTAGTAAAAGAGTAGGCATAGTTTATGTTTTTATTTATTATTGTTTATTGGGTTTGAGCAAAGATCGTAGTATATTAGAGATGAAGTCATTCAGTACAAAAAATAAAAAAGACTAGAAAACCCCTCCATTTCTTTATAATGGGTACCATTGCATAATATCATGTATGTAGTAGATTAGAAACCGGCACATTAAAGGTTAAACATTTACAAGTAATTTGAATGCAAAATATTTACGTATATATCAAAGGAACCCTATATATTGCATCGGGGGGATCCTATTTTTACCTCATATTTTAGTACCAAATGAATTATTTTTAATATATGATTATCTTTTGTTTGAGACAGTTCATGCAGTTTGTTAATTCTTTGTTGCTTGAGTGAATGGATCATGTGGAAATAAAGAAATCACTTACTGAATTAAAGAATTATTGTTTAATTAATTAATACCGAATTTAACAGTTGTACTTCGGTCGTAGCGCTATCTGAAGAGAAGACCTTACTTTTTCAGTACGAAACCGAATTACCAACACAAAAACTCAACGAGATTTCTAATTTTTGAGAGTTGATACATTGATATCAAACTCTGGGCTAAAGAAAAGAGGGAGGAGATAATATTTCTACTTTGATGGTAGATATATTATGAGTGATTGGCCTCTGTTATTTTTCTGATTTACCAAATCGAAAATACAGTGAATGTATATAAAAAACCGAAACATTTTTCATATTACTCAGACAATTTTTTAAACTTCGTAAACGGGATAAATGGATTCATTGGGGAGGGCCTTGAATTACTCACCTTTGTCTGTATAAGGTTGCTTGGTAACTATAGCTAGTTAGCTATATATAGTATATATGCAGTACAGTAGTAAAGAACGGCATTTTAAGATGTATCCTTATAAATTAATCATAAACACTAAATAGACTTTTTAATAAAATAATCCACAAAAAAAAATTCACCGTAACCGAGTAGAAATATTTAACAGACACAACAAAAAAACACATGAATAAATTATTTTTTTTCCGGAAAATTTAATTTGCGGAATAATGTTTGCGACGAAGGAGCCTGCGTTTTTAATTTTTTTTTTAGATCGCCTACTAAAAAACGTTTGCTTATTAATTACTTAAGAAACACTTAACACATCATATTATTAAAGTTTAGAAACACCAAAAATATCAGTGAACACAATTATAAATGGTTTATCAAAAAAATAAATTTTCGCAACAATATCACATGTTCAATTTTCTTTATACTGTGTTTTTTTTGTGAAGCAATGTCTCGAACAAAAGAGAGTCACAATGAAAAAAAATCCGAAAAAAAGGAAGCCTGGCAAAATTTTTGTTTTATTTTTCACGCACAATTATTTGTGATATTTAAAAATCTCCTTTCTTTTATTCACTTTATCACTTTAATAAACCGAATTATTTTGCCAAATTTCCGTCTGATTTTGAATATTAATGGATGTATCAATAGAAATTATTTGGAAAATAGATTTTCTGTGTCAAAAAAAGAAAATATACCAACACAAACAATAGTAAAATTTATCTCTGGTAAATTTTATAAGTTTACCGATGTTTGTGCGCAACTGCACGACGCAATCGACGTTCGACATTATCGGATTTTATGTTTGGGGGGTAACATATCTATAAAGGATTTCTCATTGTATTTGACAGATTGATGGTTTTTTCACTCACCCACAGCTGATAATACATATGCATATCTAAAGGATGTTTAGTTGTTTTGTTTCGTTTAAAAACTAAAATGTTTCACGTATAGTTTTGTTTTGAACAATTGTTTATCATACCGAAAACCAGACAGATACATAAACAATTCATGTTTATTTCAGCATTCAGAAAGCAAAATCGCGAAAACAACACAAATAAGCTTAAAAATGGATGAAAAATATATTGGAAGGTTTATTATTATAAATATTTAAAGCTCAGCTCTTCATTACTTCTACGAACTGCATTCTGCATTACAAAAACTACTCATAATATAAGCAAAACGTATACCGAGTTGTCATTTTCATAAATCTTCCCTTGACGGGTGATAACCCATTTTTGCTCTTGACTCTTAACAAAGCGGTGTATAACTGTCCATGTGTAAAAACTGGATGAGGTGAATACACTCCAATTTTGTCGAAGATCTGTCCTTGAGCTTTTGTGATTGTCATGGTGTAGGCTAACCGCAGAGCAAATTGCTTTCTTCACATTTCAAATGGCAAATCGCTACCCTGTATATTCTGAATCATTCTTGGGATGAAGACTATCGAACCATTATGGTCAACAGTAAAGATGCTGCAAAAGATTATGTTGCTTCGCATTTCCTCCATGACGCAGCATGTAACTGACTTTAAGGCTCAATTTGCGTGGTGACATTCTCATAGGTGTCAATAACTTTAAAACATTTTCACAATAAGAAATTGAATCCAAGCTGTAGTAGGATTGCTCTTCTCCATCAAGTTTGTAGCCAATATACGTTAGCCGGTACAATTTCAAATTATCGTTAAATTGAGCAACCTACAACAAAAGTAACAACAAGGAAAACAAGGGGCGCCATGTAAAAAAAAAAAATCAGATAGAAAAAATTAGCAGAAAAGACGGACAAGAAAAAACGTGTTATACAATTTTTGGAGGTTAAAATAAAATACATTTAATTAACATAAATATTGTTTTAATCCCAAAATGGTCACCCCGACATGATTAAAAGACGCGAAAGTTAAAAATAAGTGAAAAGCTCAAATGGATGACGAAGATAACGAAGAGCAGTTCACCGTATCCATACACACAAGTGCTACGATTCCACGTTTGCCAATGGCGAGACTGTTCTACAGCTACAGTGTATAAACAGCACGCAACTGTATTTTGTAAGCGTAGAATTCTGGTTCCAAGCCAGCAACGTTACCACGGATAATAAAAAGTATTATTCGGTAATGGCACAAAGTTCAGCGGTCTGGGGGCCATCCAAACGGAAATCGGCCAAATCCCAGAAAAGGGAAAGTACGAGCACATAAACCGATCAAGTTATATCAAAAATTAAAATATTTGGCATCCGATTCGTTAACTGAAACTGCACTCATCGATCTCTGGGCCGCGCGACTACCCGAAATGGCGTATCGACTCATAGCAGCCAACGCATTGGTTGAATCAATTCGTTTACGTACAATCGGCGATCATAATATTCACCAAACGACTTCGCAGCATCGTGTAATTCGGAATTTACTCCAGCAGCATCGTCAGAAATTAGTGTACTACAAAAGATGTCCATTCAAGTGGTTGAGCTTGAAAATTCGGCAATTTCCGCGGTTGCAGTAATTTAGCGAACGCTAATAGACCAGGTGCACGTTCCAATTCCCATTCGGAGCATCCAAATTGTTGATTCCATGTGTCGGATTTAGGTAACGAACAGCCTAAATCCAAATCCAACCGACTGAAAATTTACGACAATGCAACGAACATCGGATTTTTGATTGATACAGGTGCCGACGTATCAGTCATGCCACGCAGTCAGTCAGCAGGCTATTGTCGGGCTATTGTATTATCGGAAATTAAATTGTTCGCAGCAAATGGCACCGAAATCAAAACATTTGGAACTACAACAGTGAAGGTAAACCTCAGATTACGACGTGACTTCTCGTGAATGTTTTTAATCGCCGGCCTAACATCCCCAATCATCGGTGCAGATTTCATTGCAAACTATGGATTGCTCACTGGCTTGAATTCAAATTACATATATGCACATCACCGTCGACGGGGCGACCGAATACAAAACGTACCAACGTACTGGAAGAGGTTCAAGTAAATTACGATACTTCCACTGCCAGAAAGGGAAATTTCTACAGCTATAGTGTATCGAATTATCACGAGAGGACATCCTGTATATGCTCGACCTCGACGATTGCAGCCCGAGAAACTGGAAAAAGCACGAAAGGAATTCGAATTATTTTAGAAAGCCGGAATATGTCGACCATCAAACAGTATTTGGGCAAGCCCGCATTACATCGTGAAGAAACCCGATAGATCATGGTGCCCGTGCGGTGATTATCGTGCTTTAAACGCCATTAAAGTTCCGGATGTGAACGATTTAATTGCGAATTTGCAAGGAAAGACCATGTTTTCAAAGATCTTCTTGCAAAAAGCTTTCCATCAGGTTCCAGCCGCTGAAGAGGACATTAAAAATTACGACGCCGTTCGGACTCTTTGGGTTTAAGTTTATGACATTTGGTCTACGCAACGCTGCACAAATTTTCCAGCGATTAATTCACGAAGTTTGCCGCGATCTCGATTTTGCGTTTGCGTATATCGACGATTTCTGAATACGAATCGAAATACAATGTCGAATACAATTTAACAATAAATGAGATTCATTTCCTTGGACATCGTGTTTCAACCGAAGGACTTTTGCCGCTGCCCGACAAAATCGAAGCCATCAAATCATTTTCGCTTCCGACAATGATAAATCAACTAAAAATTTTTTGGCGACACTCAACTATTATCGTAAGTTTTTACCAAACGCCATGTTTGAAACTCAAGTCAAATTATTGGAAATGATTCCCGGAAATAAAAAGAATGATCGAATGCTGTTAACGTGGACGAACGAAGCAAGGAATGCATTTGAGAAGTGCAAACTTGATTTGTCAAATGTCGCTTTATTCGCTCATCCATCAAAAATGGTAGAGCTTTCGCTGTATGTCGACGCTTCCGTCACTAGCTGGTGCAATACTTTATCAAGTCGTCGACAATGGACTTCAACTGTTAGGTCTTTTCTCTAAAAAAATCGACAAAGCGTAACTTCGATACAGCACATATGATCGTAAGCTCACAATAATGTATTTGGCCGTTAAACATTTTAAATTCATGCTGCAAGTAAGAAATTGTCACATCTACACCGATGCCACTTACATTTGCCTTCGCACAGAAACCCGAAAAAGCGAACAATAGTCAAGTGAGGCAACTCGATTACATTGGACAAATGAACACCGACATCCGGCACGTAAAGGGCGCTGAAAATGTAAGGGCGGATCTCTTATCACACATAGAAAGTATCCTCTCAAGTGCGGAGATTAATTACGAGAAATTTGCTGATGACCAGAGAAACGACGCAGAAATAAAATCTCTACTGGCGGAAGGTAATAACATTTCGATCAAGTTAAAACTTTTTACCGTTCCAGGCAGTGCGAAACGAGTATATTGTGATTACTCCACTAGTGACATTTGTCCATTCGTGAGGCAAACATTTCGATGTCATTTCATTCAGACAATTCTTGACATCTCGCATCCAGGTGTAAGAGCTAAGAACCACGGCTAAATTGATAACAAAACGATTCGTTTGGCCAGGCATTCAATCATAGATGTCGCGAAATTTGTTCGAAGCTGCTTAAAATGCCAACATGCATTCGGAACTGGAGAGATTCGAGGCTCCGACCGAGCGATTTTCTCACATTAATATAGATCTACGATAATAGATCGTTTTACACAGTGACCAGAAGCGATTCCAATTCCCGATATGGCAGCACCAACACTCAACAGCCGCAAGCGCCCTTTGCGGGGTGATTATCACTACCGACCAATGTTCTCAGTTTGAGTCGCACCTTTTCGATGAGCTGATGAGAACTCTAGAAAATCAACATTACAGGACAACGGCGGCTACACGAATTAAAAAAGGCTGAATTAAAAAAGGTGTTCATTAATGAAATAAAAAAGGCGAATTTTGTATGAAAAAGGAATACCATTTTTATTTCAGAAAAAAATGAATTAAAAAAGGTAACAGGTGTTCATACAAATTCATACAAAATCACCATTTTTAATTCAACCTTTTTTAATTCAGCCTTTTTTAATTCGTGTAGCCGACAACGGCGTATCATGCACGGGCAAATGGCCTCATCGAAAGATGGCACCGCACGCTGAATGCAGCAATTCTCTGCACAACATTGAGAAATGGACGACGCATTTACCAACAATTATCCTCTGCCTTTGATCGACGTATAAAGAGGATTTGAATGCAACACCGGCCGAACTCGTTTTCGGTACAACGCTTCGCATTCCAGGTGAATTTTTCGACGACAGCGATACAAACAGTCATCGACCTAAGAAATGCAACGAGAAACATTCGTCCAACAACAACGGCGTGGCACGGCAGTCCAAAAGTGTTCGTGCATGGAGATTTGCATACATCAGCGACCCACGTATTTCTGCGAGACAATTCGGTTCGCCCGAGCCTGACACATCCGTACAATGGACCATTCGACATGCTCGCACGAACGCCAAAATATTTTCGCATGTGACTTCCTAATCGCGAAGTAAACTTCACAATTGATCGCCTTAAGCCAGCTTATCTCGCTTAAAAATGCCTATAAAATTTAATTTTTTCTAGGTTCTAGATTTTCATTTTCGGAATTTTGGTATTGGATTCGGGTAGTGATCGCAAAATATCAAAAAAGAATCATGATTTCAAGAAAGTTAGATTCGTCAAAAAGTAAGATTTTGATAAAAGTAAGATTTTGAGGATTAAGATTTCGATACGCTCCCCTACATTTTTTTTTATGTGGATTTTGCCCTCTAGGAATTTCGTCTTGTCCGTATTTTGTTTTGTCTAAACTTTGTGATGTCCGTATTTTATCCGGTTTGGAAATTGTCGAGTCTGCATTTTTAAGAAAAGTCAGGATTTTGTCCTGTCAGGATATTGAAAGCCTGAATTATGGACTGCGCCCGTGTTTATTCACAATCCAGTGATACGAACCTTGATTGACAAGGCAAAAACGTACCTAACCATAATTTATAATTTGCATAAATTTAAATTTCCCTCAAAGCATTACCCGCGGAGAAAAAGGTTTACTTTTACAAATAAAATAAACCGGTAATCGCATTCTTCGTGGAAAATTAGTTTTCAAGTGAACTTATCGAATATCTTTCATTTTTTTAAGATTGGGTGTAAATCAACCATTATATACAAAAAACATACACCCCATCTATTTTATGCTCCGTTTACTAAATTCAACTGTTATACAGAAGGTTTGCTACTTGGCTAAGTAGAAAATTTGGTTGTGCCACCTGTACTCCGGAATATGTACTATGAAGTTTTATCATAAATTAAAACAAAAACAAAAAAAAATGTAATATTCGTTTCTGTTGAACGTCCAATTTCAATTACAATCATATTATATCGAGAAACGATACCAAAGCCTGAAATGGTATTTGCATTATTTGCGAACTATGAACTATGCACTTAATTCAAAGTAGTGGAATTAAGCAAAAATTGTTGCTTCTTTATAAAGTAAAGCAACTGTAGTGCAGTTTCACAACCAAATACCTCGCAATCAACTTTGACAGCCGTCCAGGATAAAGACGTGTCCAACTTAACAAGTTTGACTGTATCCGTTGCTGGGGCAGGTTTGTCGTCTGCAACAGTTTCCTAAACTCCCTCTTTTATTAAAAACATTTCCATTATTCTGTACTATGTAGTTCGAATCGAAGTAATTAATAAACATTTGTACACAGAAAAATTTAAATATTTGTTAAGATTGCGAATTGAAAAATGATGGCATATCTCGCTTAGTTGAAGCTTTGGGAATTTTTAAAAATAAGTCTCCCGCTTATGCCTACATTGTCCTCTTTTTTCATTTATTACATAAAATATTGATCCTCCCACACTGATCAGATAGTTTTAAAATTCCTAGAATTCATAAAAATGTTGCTCCATGTTGGGCGCGAAAATAAAACGCTTAGATTATTGTTGTATTATTAATAATAATAATAACTGGTAAATTTATTTGTTGACTTTTTTTAATTAGATAATTCTTTGAGATTATTTTTATTACAAACCTACTCATTGACTAAAGACTCATTGGTTTAAGATTAAGTTACATTAGAATATGTCTTTAGATTTGTGTACAATAAATATTATAATGTTATTAATTAATAAAATAAGAACAAGCAAATTATTAGTATATATATTTGAAATTATTAATATTAATTATTACAATCTATTAAATGCAATTAAATATATAAATTTTGTTTAGGTAATTATTTTAATACTTTTTTTGTTTGTTTTATATAATAAATAGTTGTGTATAATAGTATCTGTGTATGTTACCTACCACTAAATTTAATTTACTAAATAACTTAGTTATATGTATGTTTATATTTTAATATTATTAAAGAGAGAAGAGAGAAGATAGAGAGAGAGGGAGATTAAGAGAAAAGATAAATTTACATATATTATTGTCCAAACTAAAATACATAGTTTTTAACTTTTAAACAAGTACGCTTCAATCCTCGTTCTAAATTTTATATTTGATTTGTAGAATAGAGGCACTGCTGTCATGGAAAGCCATCTTATTTTTAAATTTTCATATTTCACAAAAAAAAAAATATTAACGTTTATTTAAGCTAGCAAACAAGCAAACAATCGGATCAAGTAGACAATTTGCAAAGTAAAAGACTGAAAACTACACATTTAAGTTAAAAAGAGATAAATCGTTGAGTATATGTAGTTTCATAAATAAAATACATTTTGATCAACACTTTCGGTGCACTCGTGCAACTGCTAAAACATTTATAAAGCTTAACAACAATGTATTATGGTAGATTCATGCTTCTCTTCGTTCGTTCGTTCTGATAATTTTTTGTATCCAATCAAACGTACACAAACGAAAAATAACGTCATTTTCAAGGAATATGATTGTTTAAAAAAAAATTCAGAACTATAAATCTGCCTTTAGATAAAAAGAATTACCGATATTTACATTTAAGAACTAAGCAAAGTAAAAAGCAGCTAAAATTACCGCCCTATACATCAGAGCGGAAAATGAGAGAACTCACACTGCTGTGATTAGTGGAACTACACAAGCATCATACGTCAGTATAAAAATAAATGGATATGAAGCCATATTGCAAATTGATACTGCCGAAGATTTCACAGTTATATCTGAAGAGATGTGACAAGCCATCGAGTCCCCTCCAACCAAACCAATTAGCAAGATAGTAAACTCAGTGTCAGCTGTCCCCATTGTTGCAGAATTTGATTGTGAAATGGCGATACCAACTATCGGGCAAACAGTATTTGGTAAATGTTATATGACCAGTACTAAAGAACTCAATATTTTAGGTATTGATTGGATTAAGATTAAACCATTCGGAATTTGGAATCTGCCCATCAGTTCTATATGCAACGTAATACGCGGCGAAGTGAGCAGTCGTGACAAGTTTTTGACGGAACTACCAACAACAATTTCGTGAAGTTTACCAAGACACTCTCAGCTTATGCAAAGTCACATTAATCATGATACACATCCGACTTACGGTCCGAAAAGAACAGTATCATTCACTGTACTTTAAAGTGTCGAACGCGAATTGGAGCACCTACAGGTGTTATATCTTTGGCTCAGTAAAGTCGCATTCCATAAGGATTGTTTGTGGAGTTTCTGTTGACTCCCAGATAAGTTCATATTGCATATTGCAGTTACATAAAACACGAATGCGCGGTCTTCTTCCTACGCACAACATGGAAACAATAAATAGGCATAAGGCTTTGTTTACGTTACGTTTGTTTGTACGCCAGTAGTTTCCAAAAGATAAAGGACGCCATGCGATTGCAAGTCTTGAGGGTACAGTGACATAATTCGATGACATTCTCGTGTACGCAAGGGACGAGAACTTGCGTATTCCAACTTTTAGAGGAGTATGGGATTCGGGTAAAACTCGAGAAATGTAACCTATTTTCACACCAAGTCAAATATCTGGGCATGATTGTTAATGGCAATGGTATCACAACAGACCCAACGAAAATCATTGCAGTAACTTCGATGCCGGTTTTCAGAACATAAATCAACTCCGTTTATTTCTGGGAGCCATAAATTTCTATACGGGAAATTCGTGCACAGTCTACGTGCACCATTGGATCGTCTGTTGAAAGCAGGTGTCGAGCGGGATTGGTTTTCAGAATACCAACAAGCATTTCAAAAAATAAAAAAATCACACACATCACAGGTACTGACAAAACCGAGCAGTAGAATTACAGTCAAGTCGAGAAAAAGGTTTTAACTCTTATTTATGCGGTAAAGAAATTTCACCGTTACGTTTATGGTAGACATTTTATGCTGGTCACAGACCATAAGCTCCTTCTTAACATCTTCGGCAAGAAAAGCGGGATTTCCGCGTACCCCGTCAATCGGCTGCAAGGTTGGGCTCTAATATTACTGTTGTATGACCGAAATCAACAAACGAATTTGGCAATGCAGCCATTCTCGAAGATGAAGACGTGTTCATCGCGAGTATTGATGACGAATTTGAAGAAACCAATAACGCCTTGCAGATCAAGCAACACGTGATCTCAAGCCCAACACCCTGCCATAAAATTTTTCGAATGGTTGTTTCGTACATCCAGAATGGATGGCCGGAATTGAAGAACAAGTCGCCTGACAGCGAGGAAGTACTACAGCTTTACAATCATCGAGATTCATTGTCATACAATCATGATTGTATCATGTTTGGTGGTCGAATCGTGATATCATATCAGGGCCAGCTACACGTTGCGCATATAGGAGCTGATGTAATGAAAATGCTAGCGAGATCACATGTATAATGGTTGAAAATTGACGACACCATCACCACTCTGGCACGTTCATGTGGATGCTGCTCAAAAAATGCAAAACCTTCAATTAAGACATTACTGCAATCGAGTGTGATAATACCACATCATCAACGTTTATGAAGAACCGTGAATTTTTCGCACTATTGGGGAATCCGGCAAATCTAGTTACCGATAATGGTACCCAATTTGTGAGTGTAAAGTTTAAATCATTTTGCGAGTCACGAAGAATAAATCATATCAGAACTTCACCGTATCATTCAATGTCGAATGGCCGACGAGCAGAAAGATTTGTCGATACATTAAAACGGACACTCAAGAAATCAAAAGAGGAAGGATCAAACAAGGAAAATGTAACCAAATCCCTCCACATCTACCGCTCAACTCCTAATCGACGAGCTCAACAATCTATGTCACCTGCACAAGTGTTTTTAGGACGGGAAATAAGAAATGATTTAGACTTGTTAAAACCAGTTCAGGAACGCAGCACAGAAATAGATACAGAGCAGGAATAATTCAACAAGCGAATTGGAAAGGTGATGTATCTTGTTGGCTTGACCAAAACTATTGTATGTTTTCCTTACCCGACGCCATTTTTTACATTTTTGTTACCAGTTATGGTAATTGTAATGGTATCAATTATGTCAGGTGGAGTAGTGGGGTTAATAAATCCGATTTAGTTAACCTAATTCAAGTATTCTATGCAAAACAAAGCAATTAGCTAAAATTGAGGTTGACATAGCGACTAAATTCGAAAAATTCACTAAATTGAATTTATTAACCACAGTCTGCCAGAAGTATTAGTCAAACTTAAAGGCTGGCGCATGCCAATAGATCATGTTTTCCGAAAGAAGCAGCACGATCAAAGAAAAAGTACAAAGCGTTTTCCGAAAGAGGCAGCACGATCAAAGAAATAGTGCAGAGCGTTTGCCGAAAGAGGCAGCACGATCAAAGAAAAAGTACAGAGCGTTTGCCACTAGATGTCACTACACAATCAACAAAATATTCTGACGTTTTTCAAAAGGGGACGGCCAAAAACAATTTAATTATCATGTATTAATAATAATCGCTTTTATAACACGCAAATATTTTTGTTTATGTTTACAAAATCCACATATAAAAATGTTATACAATTTTTGACAGCAAATATTTAGTGACACCTAGTGGCATTATGTGAAAGTTGCTTATACTTTTGGAGTTTTCCGGAAGATGGTAGCTCTGGCGGTTAAAGAAAATTTGACATTTGAACATGATCTATAGAAAGATATGTAATTTTTTTTATCTCTCTTGTGTTATATTCGAAAAAGTTACTAAATTTTTTGTTGTATTATTTTTAGTAACTTTTTTAGAATATAACACAAGAGAGATACACACAAAAAAAATTTTTTTTAGTGTAGTGTAGACTGCGTGTCGAAAAACCTGAAGTCTTTTTGCATGCGCCAGCCTTGACTTAACACAATTTTTCTTTAACATGTGTGCTTGGACCCATTAAGCACAATAAAATGTTTGCCCTTCTATCACAGATAAGAATAGACAGATGTGGATCTTGTATGGGCCATATTTACATTCTAAATTTCAATACCAAATTCCAACCCAATTCTTTTAGAGCAGGACGTACATTTCTGTCTCTTTTTATCTTTTTTTATGTATGGCTATTTTGATTATATCAAAGCAAACATAAACCAACTTCAAACAACATTTTATTTTATAATATAAGCGTCCTGCTCTAAATGGATTGGATTGGAATTTGGTATTGAAATTTAGAATGTAAATATGGCCCATACAAGATCGACATCTGTCTATTCTTATCTGTGCTTCTATGTTTTGTGACACAAAATGTTTGACGTAAAATTGTTTTGGCTGATTCAATGTGTATAGCGCTATACAATCGTATGCCTAATTCTGTGTGTTTCCAGCCTAGGTCGCAACAAAATCAATGTTTTTTTTTTCCTTTAATTTATTAATGAAAAAGGATTGAGAGCAAAAATCTAAAATTACATTAAATTACCTCTTCTGTACAACCCATTTTTGTTGAGAGTTAGCTCAACACTAGGCATTACGTTGTTTCCCATTTACAAAAAACAAACAACATTTTTCCTGTTAAATTCATAACACTTATCCTTGTGTAGGAAACAAAATAATAACTATGTATTAAGAATTTAACGGGAAAATGTTGTTTTTTTGTAAATGAAAGAAAACAAAGGATGTATGTCTGATGCAGCGCTAACACAACTTTCATCAAACATGAGTAAACCGACAGTGATAGTATTTACCAATACAGATAAATCATGCCTTGGTTGGCCAGTTATGTAGTAGCGTTGAATTGGTACAACATAGCTTAATACGGTAGACAGACACAAAGTGAAAACGAAATAATCCAGTTTTTTGTGAAGATTGTGTAATGACAGTCGTCTGTCATTAAACGATTTTCACCTAAGCCGGATTATTTTGTTCCACAATGCGATTTTTGACAAAAAATGACAACTGCAAATCGCAGTTAACTCTGTGTTTGTCTACGGTATAAGTCAGTATTCCTTTGCGAACAAAAGTTTGTCAGTCAAAATAAAATGGGATAAAAATATAGAATCGGTGGTTGTGTGAACGAGACACCCAACTGACAACGTTCAAGATCTTACTTACAAAAAAGGTTACTGTATTAGTCGACTGCCAATCTGCCATAGTTATTGACAAAAATTATCAAATCGTGATTGTTTTATGGCAGTTCTACTAACACATCTACATAAACATTGTGTACGAGCAAAATATTTCTCGTACACACTAATAATTTTTATAGTATGATGTTTTATGGTAGAGATTTTTTTTATTTTATGGCGGAAAATATTCGAATAATTCGATGAGTATAACAATAATTAATTTTTTAGATAATTTTGAGACGTGAAAATAATCGAATTAAATGCTAATATGTACTTAATTATTTTAATAATTGTGGGTTATGTTTTTGTGTGCTGTCAAAATGTACCCATAAAATCTTGATTTAAAAAAAAATAAAAAATGCTTTGTCTTTGTCCCTCTAATGGATTTTTGTTTTTCTTTCGGCTTTTAGTCGGTTTAGTCAATTACTATCAGTGGAATCAAACCAAACAAGAGTCAAGACATCCCTTTTTTCTTCTTTTTTCGCTGGCGGTTCATTCCATAGAGGGATTTGGCCGCTTCTTAGGTATTTTTAGTTTATAATGAATTTTATTCGTTGGAGAAAAAGTAGTTTGTGTTATTCAGATTAAAAATGACTTTGTTTGACTAGCAATCTTTGAGCTTGCTCGGCTACGCTGCGCTTCGCGTTGCATAAAATTATCTTTTTTATAGCACGCCATTTTGTTGTATCGATAAAATTTGCGCTTAATTCATATTGTTAGTCCAGGCGACTGGTATTTTAACCCAAGAAAAAATTACTTTACGCTGAAATTCTGGATTAAAGTTGATGTTTGATCGTAAAATAAAATAAAAATGGCTTATTACCCACCAGAGTCGTGGCGCAAGTGTGTTGACATTTAGGCGCAAAAAGTGGGTTTTCACTATAATACCTCGAAAACTAGGAAATATTAATTTTGGTCGCCGTGGTTGTTTTTATTTGTATTTAGACAACCGATAGGCGAATTTTGTTGGAACAAAAAAAATTTATTTGGGAAAATCGCCATCATAAAAGAAGAAACGGGAAGAAATATTAAAGTATTTCTAACATCACAATTCCCATAGTCGTGTCACTTCAGGCGACGTGACTTAAGTCATGTCACGTCGCATGAAAATTTTTATGACTGCAACTAAAAAGAGATCGTCAAATTACTAATAAAATCGTTTTAGAACCAAAAAGTCGTAATTTATCTAACAACTTATTTAAACAAATGTAAAAAATTACACAGTTAAAAACATTTAAACAAAACATTAGGATTAAACACATTTTTAAAATTTTTTAAAAACACTTGTTAAATATTTCGCAAAAAATTTTGCGAAATATTTAACAAGTGTTTTTAAAAAATTTTAAAAATGTGTTTATTAAGTGTGTTTCGCCAAGTGCCTACGGCAGAAAGTGTAAGAAGTATAACATTAGGATTGAAATTTCGCCCTCCTATTTTGTTGTAGTCGCTTGTCACTTACCAATTCAAATGACATCTGTCGTATAAAGTGACTTTAGACGTAACAAACGACTAAGAGAATAGGAAAATTGATGTGACGTGACTATAGCCCTTTCCGGTTGACAGTACAATTGTGACGGTATGAAGCCAAGTCCATAGAAATATTATTTTTATATGCAATACAGATCAACTCTCACAATAGTGAAATTATTTTATTTCCAAACTATTCAATTAACCTAATATAAGAATCTCGAACCAAGTGTTACAATTGTGCTATTACAGCTATAAGTGAATATTTTAATTTAATGTAACAAAAGTGAGGGTTAGACTTAATTAAATTGTGACAAAAATATAAAAAATAATAAAAACCGTTGGGCTGTGATCGTGATCATCACAAATATTACACTTGACCTTTAGTTAGTAAGACAAATTTTCTTTTTTGAACCGGAAAGAGATAGTCATGAAAAATGACGTGATGCGTCTATAGGAATTGGAGTGTAAATTTAAGCTATTTTACAAAAAGTGATCAACTTTAAATATGATTTTCTAGCCCTACTCTGACAAAAAACTAGATGGAACTTTTCTGAGAATCGGGCCCGATTCTGGAACGATAAAATCCATGTTATGTTATTTTATTTCCTCGCTCCTATATGAATTTGTATTGAAATAACATAAAATTGTGGAAGGCAGAATCGGGCCTATGGGGCATGCAAAAAAAGCTTGGTTTTGTTCCCGCTCATCAGATGTCAGTACTGTCATACAAAACATTAATGACATTTGACATTCTAACCTGTACCGACGGTGCTGCATTTAAAAACAGTGACGAATATTGTTACTATGTATAAGCTTGCCCCATTAGCGAAAAATTTAATTGGCGATTTTTTTCTCTTACTTCCGCCCTTCATGGAGATGGTAAAATATTTTCTTTTTATATATTTTATTTTCAAAAATCTACTTAAGTTGAAAATTTCAGCCTAAGCAGCGTTCTCTTTGGTTTTGACTTATTTTTTTTTAACTAGGCGTCTGGGCTAGACATGCAGATTAATACAGCATCCTCAAAAACTGTATTCAGTAACTCTTATGATAATTTCTCAACAGAAGAACTTGACGGCAAAAAATTGTTTAGAAATTTTTGAAAAAAGATGAGAAAAAATTAATTCTGTCAAGTTCTTCTGTTGCGAAAGTACCATAAAATTTACTGAGGACAGTATTTGATGATGATTTGTAAATTTGTGCATTTATTTAAATAATGAAATATGGCATCTGGCCAATTGAATTGTTTCTATCGATTGACCAGTAAACAACAATCTAGAATTATCGCTCCCAATCTCAATAATTTTGCCGTAGACCTAGAAATATTGATAAGTATAGAGATATTTCAAGAATTTGACTATTGGCTGAAGCAAATTTTCTTAAAACGTATACATACATAATTTAAATATTGAAAATGAGATGCCATTATTGCGTAAATATTATTTTATAAAAATTGAGTATAATTCTTATTTTAATATCAAATTACATTTTCTTGTTTAACCCTTAATCTACACATCTTTAGGTTGAAAGATTGTGGTCGTATTTGTAACGAATCTGAAAGAAAGCCAGCCGTTTTCTCTTCACTACTTGGTAACTTCAATCCAGTAATTAAAATTTCGTTATGATTTATTTCTGTGGAATTAAACAAAATCAGGATTAAACAAACAAGTTTTGAGTTAAGTTTTTTGAAATATGTTGCAATATTGTATGTATTAATTTTGGAAAATTAGATTTTAGGATAACGCTTCAGATTCTGGAACGAATAGCAGCAAAAACTGAGAAGGTATTCTTTGCAGATAGCCTGTTTTTGTTTAATTCCTCTTCCATTTGGACTAAGTTTTATTGAACTGAAATAAAAATTGAGTAAAATTTTGTTTAGTTTTTGAACCGAAAGCTTTTCGAATATTCTATTATCAGGTGGACTAGATAGAACACCATGAATTTATGTGGCCTTCGTCATTTCAAAAATGTTCAGAAACCCTAGAATATTGTTTTAGCGATATCGTGTTTTGCATTGTTGAAAATCCAACTATTTAATCAGATTCGTTAAAAGTGGTACATAAATACGTTAGGTGATATAATTACTAAAAAAAGCTTAAGCTTAATATTATGCATTGACATTGAAAGCGCCTTACCAATTTTAAAAACTAAATTATACAATATAATATTAAATTTAATGTTTAGTATTTTGGTTTGAGTATATATTTAATAAATATTAGGGTTATCTTATTATAATAATGTTCAAGGAAAATTCCTAAAGCTAAAAATTGCAAATAAAAATTTAATTTGGACTAGATAGTTAACAAATAACAATAATAATTACAATTAAATAGTTTTTTTAAAATATCACAATAAAATAATATATAATCACAAATGTTTAAAATAAAAATAAAAATTAAATTAAATATTATGCCATGCATCCAGTGACTATTAAAAAATGGATGCCGCACTGCACTTTATATAATATCCTGGACCCTGGTATTTGCGTATCTAAATATTTAAATATGTATAGTATATATATATATGGATAGGTTTGTATAAAACATATTGGTAAATTTCGAAATAAATTCGGTCCGATCCAATTATTAATTGGTTACCCTTGAATTTCACTGTGTATAACCCAAGGCGGCCGATAAAAGAGGTTTCCATGATTTATTTATATCCAAAAATAATCGATTACAATTGTCAGCAATAAAATCACCATTCCCAATCAGAGTAATTGGAAAATGTTCAACCTGTTCACACACACACACACACATAGAGTACAATAAAAATTTAATTACCGAATAAATCTATATGGCAAATATTTACCTTTCTGGAATACCACAATGATTCCAACATAGTTAAAAATCGTTGGAGTTCTACGTATGTTGTGAAAAATACGATTAAATCATCTGAATTTTCTCGAACCTCCTGGCACGAAAACTCCTGTAAATGAAAAGAAGAATAAATTATAATTTGTATTACTCAACGTTTTATAGTTGTTAATATCTGTATTTTTATATTTATATTTTTCCCTGCTGTTGCATTCCATGATACCGTCCTATACTCATTTTTCTCTATGCCTGCCTAAACCTCCTTTCTAATTTACAACTTATCCGTGTTGTCACAACACAACACTCTTCCCCCAATAAAAAACAACAATCAAAACTTGAGAAATAACAAAAAAAATCAATGTGCCCCCAATGGTGCCCCCTTCGTTTATTTTCGCGATTTTTACGTCTTCTATTAGCAAGAGGTTGGAATTTCTCAGTACGTTTTTTATTTCGTTAAACTCCCAATGACGAATTCTTCATCCGGTTTCTCATGACCGGCAAATAATCGCGAGATGAAATCTGCGTGCGCAAAGCTCTTCATTCAGACTTTAAAAGCCCGCGACCAAAATGCTAAACATATCAAATGCATTTCTACGATTTGTAGGCTTCTATTCGATCACTGGATTCTACCAGTAAAAGGTTTGATCACTGCAGCACTTCTTAAATTAAACTGCGTCTACGATGCAAGTCGGTCCTGCTTATATTCCAGCTTGGTGCAGCTTTATTTTGTATCCTTTATGAGTCGTTACATCAAAATAAAGAACGATCCCTTTACGTGTTGATCGCTTTTTTTGATTTTTCTCTCTTTTCGTTTCCTCACTCTTTATTCGTTCTTCGTACATGCCTTTTTAAAAAGTATAACGTTGTTCTTGACGAGGCCGAACTCTTAACTCTGTCCCAAAAACATTCATCTAGTATCCCGCATTATATATATACAACGCCGCTAATCTGTATAACTTTGTATCGTCCTTCTTTACCAAGTTCTCTACTTTGCTGTAATTCTGAGGATTTACCTTTCATCGTGTTTTCATTCGATCGCTAGCCTTCTCTATGTTGTATTTACTGCCGGGTGATTCATCCTTTGTCACAGACTGATGATGTAATCTTGCTCGGAGATCTCTGCCAAATATGACCATCGCTGGTAAGGTTCCAGTCACATCAAGTACTATGATCTGTCATCATAAACAGAAGAATGGACCGATCCTAATTAACCTGGTTTCTAATTGCTATTGACCTCTTTTTGTTGTGGTTGCAGTTATTTATTTATTTTATGTTATTTTTGATTCTGACTTAATTTACTAACTTTTATTAATCTATGGCTTCTTCCCATTGGCGTTCCATACTGTCTGGTAAGTTGAAGTAAACCTCATCTTTGTAGTGGATTTTAGGCCAGCACAAGTTTACCCTAACAATTACACCCGCTCAAAAGATTTGGTTCTTTTAAGTCTGCGTACTAAATTCGTGTTGCTTAGGAGCTGAGTTGCCTCAATGTTCACATGTTGCTGGAACCTTTCATCAAATCTCCGCGATTTTCCCTGAATTTCATTTAAAGTGACGTTCACTTTAAGGTCTCCGTCTTTGGAGGTCATTATTCCTGACATACAAAGGTATATCAACGATGTTCCTTAACCCTCGTTTGACGGCATAATTTTACAACGTAAACAGCTCTCACTGTATGCATTCCTTCCTATAAGCATTCCTCCCTTTATGCGTTCCTATTTGGTCTAGACTACAAACGTAGAAATCTTACGAAAGTTCCATCCTCTATGGCTTCTACAAGAAAAGTTATTGCAATTTAAAAAACGCGACAAGACGAGGGTTAATAATAACATATTCTGAAATCTTTGAATGATATTAACTTTGCTCTATTTGGCACAACCCCAAAGATGATTTTATTTTATTTTCAGATAAAAAGTCGACAAATTTGACTTGACATAATACATAGCCATATTACCGTACGATACCAGCCATATTACAGTACGATTACCGTAAGTCCCAATCGGTTTCAATATTTGCTTATAAAGTAGAATAATCAATACTGCTATTAGATAATTTTCTTAGATAGTTAATAGTAAAATTGTTCAAATTAGTTTTATCTTGGGGGCCCTTGTTGTTGCCATATCCTTCTCGCTTTTCCTTTTTCTTCTAGGAGGTTCCCTATTTTCCTAGAGTAGTTGTTTCCTTTGATTTTCTTTTTCATTTCAGGGGTATCTTCCCCAAGCTGATTGCTGTATATCATTTACAAATTTGTGAACTTCTTTGCATAATTGTTCCTCGTTCTTTAATGGACCCATTAAATTATTTTTTTCTTCTAAGGATAGTCTAAAACATTCCCAATTAGTGTGCTGTTTACTATAAATGGGTTTCTTTATTTCTGAATGATTTTTTCAATTAACGTTAGCAGTATCGGGGAATTATCAGAGTTTAACTCCTGGCTTTCATCTACTAGAACATAATTTACAGATATGTTCTTTATTATGAGAAATCAATCAGATCTGGTACTTTGTTTGGATCAGTTGGCCAATAGGTTGGTTTCTTCTGATATCTTTTAGGAGTTCTTTACCTTTAGTGTCGGCGGATAGGGTTGTAATACATCTGCTACATTATCGCGTAGGACTAGAATTAAAATTGTTCATCGGGAGACCATCATCAAATAATGGCGGTTCCGGTAGCTGGTTCCTTCAAACAACCAAAATCGGTTTGGTAACATAAACTTCTTCCTGGGCATATTTGCCTGTTGCAGTTTTTACAAACAAGTCTATTTTGTTGTCTCCATCCCACCTCTTACGTGTTGAGATGTGTAAGTGTTTATAGTGGCTTCCTTCTTTACACTTTATTGTAAAATACCACTTCTAACACCAAATCGTAACAATTTCCAATCTTTATTTCTCAACACATCTTTAACACTTTGCACTGTTACTTCACTTACAATTACAACACTTCATTTTACTTAATCACTTATTATCACTCTTTCACGTGTTAAATTAAACTGTGTCTATGCTGCTAATCGGTCGCGCTTATATACCCATTTGATACTGTCCTCGATGTTACTTTTATGCGTCGTTAAACCAAAATTGATTATGCGAGTTTTTTTTTGTTTATTCGAGAATGACATCAATAGATGCAGTAGTTCTTGATTGCATATTTGATTGTATTCCTTGTCCACTCAAGTCCTGTTTAAGGAATGTTAATTTACTCTTTGTTACGCCTTCTATCTCGAGTAATTGTTTTTTCATTCTGCACTTGCAACTCGACTACCAACTTCAATAATTAGGGACCCTCAATGTACTAAACTGCATGCAGTACCTTTATCTACTAGTACCCAAGAAACCATAATTAAATAAATAAATAAATAAAAATAAAGCTTAAGTTGAATTAAAATGGGTTTTCCTAAACAAATTTTATTACAAAATATTTTTTGAAAATCCGTAACCCAAAATTCGTGGTCAGGAAGCGCCACCTCCCGGCGACAAGTCATATTTTTGGTGTAATATACTTTAAATTCAGTATTCTCAAAATATCTGAATACTATTAATCGGGATTCAGAAATGTAAAATCGCTTAAAAATGATATCAGCTTCGCATCGAATTCATAATAATCTCTCAAGCTTCGTTACTTGTTCCTTACAGTAGGAAGTACAAATTTCTTGATCCCGGTCTTTTTGTCAATCCCAAAATCCCCGAATCCCTGTTTTTTGTCAATACCGAAATCCGAGATCCCGGCGTTGGCTTATATATAATTACGGGATTGCTTTCCCTATTTGTCAGACAAAGTTGATTGCAGAAATTGTCTTGCATTCAATTTTTTTTGTATGTAAGTGATACGAATCTATCGGTTTAGCCAGATAAAAGCTCTTAATAGCTCTCAAAAAATGAGGTAAGATAGCTCCAATTTTAAAATGTTTGATTGCATCTGTGCGATTACTGGAATCATTTTGCCATAACATTTTCATATGTTAACAACAATACTTTCGTGTCTTAAAAAATTATGTTTGAGAAAATGTGATCGTTAAAAAGCCTTAAGAAAATTATATTTTATGATAAACATAAACTCTACTCACCAAAATACACCACCAATAATCACGTTCATCTGAGATTTTTATTGCAATCATTTCATCGATCGCAGCACACGTTAAAATTTCAATTCCAGAATTTTTACCATAAAAGCTGCTCATACTAGTTGAACTCCTTTCGACATTTAATTGTGATTGAAGCTTAATTTTGGATGTATGATCAACCAAAGAATTAATTCGACGATCGAAATTCTTGATCGGTGTACATTGACTGGAAACATTCGAACTGATGTCACTGCTCGAGTCGAAACCAGCCATAGTATTAAATGATGACCTCATGTTTGGATCCGTATTCTCTTTTAAAGGTGATGACACATTTAAGCGTCTTAAAGGCGCATTAAAATCTTCTCGTAATGTAATCAAATGGTTATTTGTCATAACTAGAGTGCAGCCTAGAGTTGTATGTTTTTCCTGCATTTCAAATAATCCGCTAGCGGCTTGAACAAGTGATTGCAACCATTCCGATGCAACATACTCATCTGGTGCGGCTAATTGTAAAATTCCAGATTTTAATAAGAGTTCAAAACAATGAGGACGTCCGGCGTTCATTAATCGTCTTGCTCCTTGGCACTCGGGCAATGTAATTGCCCATGTAGGTATTTTTTGTACAGCATCATGGAAATTATAGAGCACTCCAGCTTTTAAAAGGAAATATCCAGGTTGCCATTGCTCAACGTGTCCATTTTCATTAATATTACGATGCATCAATGGTCCTCGAACATTTGGGCCTAACGGTTCTGTACTGCTAGAGAGTGAACTTGAAGGAACATTTACAACGGCGTAATACATCCAACAATCATTTATAGAGATTGATGAATTATCACGAACAAACGCTTGAAGTGGTGTCAAATGATCCATGGTTAATTGTCCCACAGCTGGTAATGATGATCCACCTTTTCTTGCACATAATTCGAGGCTTGCGACTAAACGGTCCGCAGGATAACTACCACCAGCCAATAATACTTGTTGCATATCACGCGAACCATTACTTAAAAGTACAGTATTCCCAAATGGTCCAATCAAAATAACATCGAGATCTAAATATGGAAGAACAAATTTATTACAAAGCGCATTTCGAACCAAATCCGCAACGTATAAAGTTTTATCGGTGAGGAATACTAGTACGGGTGTCATGTGCCCTTCGCGACTATATCCCGTGTACAATTTAAAAACTCTCATTAAAGTTTCGTCCTGATTTCGTAGAATATTTAACGATTTTCCTTTGAATACGCTGCACGATATTTCTCCAACCCCGTTTAAGGTACATGATTCGGTGGCAACATTGTTTCGGTCATTGAACTCAAATTCTGTGGCGATTTCAGCATTAAAATCGGCCATTATCTCTTTTTTGGTGGTGGTAGCTTTAATATTTTTGATGTACAAATTTTCGAATAATTTTTTCTCAGTTTTTAGTTTGGTAACCAAAGCGGTGTTCTTCTTTACGGAGGCATCGGCAATTTTTTTTTGTGTCACATTACGTAAAAATCGATTGATTAGCGATGTTTTTGACTGTACTGCTGTTGGTTTTAATTGATTATTCGATTGATTGTCGTGATTTCGTATCGATTCAACGGTATTACCGCCTGAAAATTGTTGTGTTATAATAATCGGATAGTCGACAATCACTAAATCAGAATCGCCTGTCTTTTCCGTGTCCGTAGCAATTGTTAGAATATCATCGAATTCATCACACAAAAGTGGATTCTTAGCAGAAGAACTGTTGTTGATCATTAATGAATTGTTGAAGAGATCGGGAGACATGCGAGATCGATCGTGTCGAATTGTTAGTGATTTTTTTCGCAGTGGCGATTGCAGATGACGATTGGTTTTGGTGCGTGGCGACTCAACCACGGTTTTAGCCATGTCAAATTTATTTTTTGGTAAAAACGTCTGGTCCACATTAGAAGAGGTTGCATCAGAAATAAACGACTCTTTATCGCTGCACGATGACGTGAAGCTAATATCCATTAAATTTTGATTTAAATCAGGCATTTGATTGTTGGTATTGATAACTTCTTCGGGTGGCGCAACCGCTTTTATCGACGTAGTATCGGTTAGATTCTTAAAAATATTCGAAATCTTTTGTTTAAGCGGAAAAGATGAAATTTTGGTTGATAAATTATTTGGATTAACCATCGACGGTTCCTTAAGCGTATTTATTTCCATAGGCTCTTCTACTTTATATTTCGGTTTTTGCACTTCTTCATAACAAAATGACACACCCGTGTGCTCATAAACCGTACTTTCACAATTTATAATGAATTTATTGCGATAGATTGGATTTATATCGGAATTCGGATTATTGAATGGTTCAATGGGTGCAATATCTTCTAACTTTGAAATTTCTCCTTCCAAGCAGCCAGTAGTAGTATTACCATCATTGGACGCTACATCATCGGTTGTTGCACATTCAATCGTTGAATTATTTAACAAAACAAAATCTCGACTATTCTGGCGAGTCGGAGCAAACAAGTCACTTTCATTTTTACGTCTTAATTGCTCGTCCACATCGTGTACATAATTTTTTGTTGCATTCGAATCTCCACTTATATCCTTGAATCCACCATCCAAACTTTTCGATAAAAATGGACGAGGTTTTTGATTTAAAGTCGTCACACTGTCACATTCCGGTATGCATTCGAATACCGATTGCAAATCCTCCGATCCTTCAGGCACACCACGTTCAGGTAACGGTATACTAAATATATTTTTTAAAGATCCAAATATCATTTTGCTGTTATCAATCAGATTATTCATATCAGACAGTGGATGGACATTAAACTTTTTAACTTTAGAATTTAAATTACATTCGAGCAATATGTCCGTATGCCGCTTTGATTTTTTTAGGCAGCTGCTCTTTGGTTTTTTATCTTTGCTCCATACAGATTTTGGTTTATTATTATTGGTTTGTTGATCTTCCGCATTATAAAATTCATCGAGTATCTCTATACTGGGCTCCGAGTAATAACAATTTTCTGTGATAATCATGTTGTTATTCTCGTTCGCATTACTAATCCCAATACAATCGCACGAATTTGATTTCGATTGAACATAAGAGGTTTTGTGCTGTGGATTATTCTCATCACTCTGTGAACTTCCTGAATCAAGACTAGAATTTGAATCAGAACAACTGCACTTGTAAAAATGTTGTTTGGCCGCATCATTTTTATTTGGTCCATATTCGAATATACCGGAATTATCATAATGAATAAAATTATCTTGAACATTGTCGTACACATCGGTTTTGCCATAGTCCAAAACATCTGAGCATGCATTCCGATAGACATGTCGAGTATTTTCATTGAAGTCCTCGTTATCGCCTTCCGAACACCAGGAATACCGGCCGTTCTGCATCTTTTTCTTAATATTATATTGTTTGTATGTTATAAAGCCATGCTCAATGTGAATATTATCTGTCTTAGTGTTTTTTAGAATATCTTCATGAAACGAGACCCGTTTCTTAGGGGCGCTAATATGATTTTTATTTGTTTTTTTAGCACGTCGCCGATAAACTATATTTTCTGTATCATGATGAACCAAATTATCGTTTGAATTTATTTCACATGCTACACTGCCATCCTCGCCTGGTTCTCCCGTAGAACTCTTAATAAATGAATCTTCTATGTTACATATGCTGTTGTTGTTGTTACTTTTTTTATTTATTGTGTTATCCAAATCAAATCCATTCGTTGATATGAACGATTCATTTAGTTCACTAGACTCAGAGTCCAATAATTGTACCCCAGAATCGCTGGGTGTATCATCCAAAAGACTTCCGCCGCTGCTTGTCATGCGATCGCTCATCCCTTGCGAATCTTTCATTTCATTTTTCACATTATTAAAACCATAATTTAGTAGATTTTCTAAAACGAAATGAGAAAACTGTGTAAAGGCAGTCGCGCGAGTGGTGCATACAATATTTTTACCTGGAGACTCCATCGCTCGATATTTGACGTCGTATTTAATGTATGGTGGTGTAATGAACAAATATAGCTGTTATTTATTATTGAGAATGGCTGAATACTGATTATTGTTGAATGCACTCCAAATAATTAGTTTTCATTCCTTAGCCATTTTAGATTTTCTTACCGATTTAGTTCAATATTTCTCAATTCTCTGTAATTCTATTTTGTAGTATTTTTACAAGAAAATGGCGTCTACTTTAATATTTTGACGTACAAATTATTCACAATAACACAAGTAGTAAACAATAAACATATTCTATTGTGAATTACAGCTTGAGTTCGTTCAGTTGGATTCGCGGGTACCCTCCCAACATATTGTACTGTTTACGAAGACTTGCTAAATATGTTCAGACTTTTCATTAATTGGCATGTTCTTTTATTAGATCGGTGAGCTGATTTGAAAAAAAAGCCTTTTGCGTTTTTTTGTTTTCTCGGATAATTTTTTTTTTCGTTTTTATCGGAACAATCACAGATTCGATCTGAAATTTATTTCAGATAGTACAGAGAAGTTTGACGTTCAAAATGGTGAATCCTATTGACGATTGTAAAAGTAGAGAAAGAGCCTCTCGAGGAAAAAAGTTAAAATGATGCACCTGATAAATTGACATTTGTCACAAATGCGACGAAAGAAAATTTAGCAATGTGGTAATTAAAAATTGTTTTTATAGATCATGTTTAGCACTTGTACTAAACATCAACTTCGCCATCATTTACTCTAGGTGCGCTAGTGTAAATTACCTCATTTGTTATGGAAAAGATAATTCACACTAGCGACAATTGCGGTACTAAAATGAACAAATATCACGATCTATAGTCCAAAATTGGAATTATTTACAATTATTAGCAATCAGATAATTAAAAATTGTGTTTACAGTTCAAAATTGGAATTGTTTACAATAATTTCGAACGTCAAATAATCAGGTAGCTCAGTTTAAAAATTTTCCACTAGGTGGAATCCGTGATGATCCAATCGTCAATAAACTGACAGAGTGGTTTTCCAGTTACACAAGAAAACAAAACCCTGGCGAAACCGGGTTGAGAAATGACAGTTTTTTGAAATTTTTTTTCCCATAGCAAATATTTTTTCTTAAAACATAAAAATTATGAATTAATTGTGTTAGTAATCGCCCCGAAAAATTTTACCGGGCGACGAATGACAGCTGCTGTCGCCCCGTTTTGGCCCGAGTTTTTTTTATGCGTCAAATTTGTGTCAACTGGAAAAGACTAGTACAGGTTTGTATGAACTTCCAACTTGCCGAACAAAAATGTTTGCTCGTTATGTTGGAAATTCATACAAAGCTGTAGTCAAAATTAAAACATTTTTTCATTGTGAATGCTCTGTGAGATAAAACAATGGAAAATTAATTTTTTAAAGTCTATTGTAAATAATTTTAATTAATTTTATTGTTTCTTGTTCATTAATTTTTAATTTTGACGTGATAACGTCTTACACCGTATGTTCAGAAAATTGACACCAAATTTTGCGCTTGGTCGTGGGCAATTACTCATCAACTGTAAGCATTACCTTTAATTTAAATGTATAATTTCTTAGGTTGGTCCTTAGGCTTCATGCCTCACGCATAATATTATTGCAGTGACGTCATTAGGCGGCAAAAGAATGGCTCATCCGATCGAAGCAATTATGGTGTCAATTTTTGCTTAAAGTAACATGGTGGTTAATTTATTTTAAATTAAAATAATTAATCTCCACATACATTTTAATTCAAATTACAGGAATAGGGCAGAAAGGCCGAATATCGAAAAGCCGAACGCCTAAAGACCGATGTCGAAATGCCAAATGCGTCGAAAGGCCGAATGTCAAACTGCCGATTGTGTCGAAAGGCCGTTTGTGTCGAAATTGATTTTAATTTTTCATCTTTTTATGAAGGAAAATTTTTATTTTTATGAAAATCAAAATTTATATTTTTATCAAAATCTTTTGTATAAAAATGTTTAATAGTAAGTCGCTTTAAATCTTAAAATCTTTTTGCGTTTTTTTTGTCATATAATTAAAAATTAATTAATTTTAAAATAAAATAAGAAAAATAAATAAATTTTTTTTGAGTTGGCTACCTTATCTAGAAAAAAATAATACAGAACTTGAAAATCCCGAAAAAAAAATTCAGAAACAAAAAATTCAAAAAAACAAAAATCCAGAAAACTAAAATTCAGAAACACTATTATCAAATTAAAATTAAAATTTATAAAATATCTATCGAATTTGACTTTTTTCGTAAAGTTAGTAATATTTACGATAATGGAAATTACTTCGCCAACCTTGTAGACACAGATCAAAAGAATTGTATCTTTTGTACCTTTTGACCCATTCGGCCTTTCGACACATTCGGCCATTCGACATTAGGCTTCCGACCCATTCGGCCTTTCGGCGTTCGGCCATTAGACATTCGGCCTCCTGACATTCGGCCTTTCAACATCGAACAAAATTACAAACTACAAAATAGGGATTTACAATAGGGCTCTTCACATCACGAGCTTGCGTATTTGGGTATTTCGTAACTTCTTAAATTTGACGTTTCTTCTGATTGGTTTAAATTGTTCCCAAGTATTTTTATATCCGACAATCACTGTGTTCCATTGGAAACAATTTGCTACTGCTAAGTACTTATGAGTAGATGTTCAATGGAACGCAAATTTTCGTTATACATAGTAGTAAAACATAACCTCAATTTAAATAAAACTACTAGATTTTGACAAAAAATACGTTGTTCCATTAATAATAATTAATAATAGTAAGTAATAACACATTAAACAACAAAATAATTAAAATATTTTTGCGATTTAAAAATTGTCGTGTCGCATCACAAACATAAACAACAAAAATCTTTTTTTAACCCTAATACAACCAACATATTTTTGTTATGTCAGTAAATTCAAATTCTAATCAAATAATTTACTAAATTTTTTCAAAGAATCCCAAGTACGTTGTATGGAATTTATGGAAATATTCTAAAATAAAATACACACAAATTTATAACTAAATTAACATTATTTTGAAAATCGTTGCATTTACCAAATGATCCAAAGAGGCACACGTTGGTTGGATTAGGGTTAAAAAATTACATTCCACACAACCAAAACTGGTATAGAGGTATAGAGCCTATTGGAATTTTTGAACTAAAATCGCTCTACCGATAATTTTATGCGTAACTACTTCTCAACTACACCATCATTTGAGCATGAGTAGTTGCGAGTAGATACAAGTACTTATGAGTAGTTTACCATAACGCCAATGGAACACGCTTAATTTTTGTATTTTTCTGACATTTTGCTGATTTCATCACCGACTTTTTTCCGGAATAATGTCCGACTTATTATAAGATTTACTATGAAAGTTGGCCACAAAAATCGGAAAATGATGACAAAAAAAGTTAGTTTATGTCGTACAAACAAATGGGCGGGGCTTAAAATATAAATTTTGGCGGCAAAATTTCACTTTTGAATTATACATACATCTGTGAATATTGTTTAATTGGGGGGCGAGTAGACAAGAGAGAAGAGACGCAACAACTTCAACAACAATGTCAAGCAACATTTGCTACGGTTAGTACAAATTTGGTTGACCGCTTGGGAACATAACATGATGATGGAACGAAATCTCGCCCCTCCCACCGCACAACCGCGATGTAATAATTAATTAAATTAAGGCTTTTCAGATCTAGCGGTTACAACAAGGGGGACGCTATTATATTAGGAAAAATTGTGTTGTCTTGTGATTAACAAAGTGTCAAAAAAAAAAAAAAAAAGAATACTAGCAAATTTACTAACTATCGACTACTTAGGTGTCTGGCACCGGGTCGAGTCTTTCATGCTAACATACCTTTCCTTTCCTTCGATCTTGTTATTCGTAAAAGGGTGTACGGTGGACCCGGCGTATCCGGGAAACTTGCCTTAGGCTTGGTCGTACACACTAAATCAATCAATCAATCTGTGAATATTGTGAAAGAGTGGGCTTATTTTTGAGCGGATCTACCCGCGATTTTGAACATAGCAAACGAATGCATAGAAACCAGATATTGTTTTGGATCGGACGTATATAGCTCCATAGCTCTTTTCGCTCGTATCAGTGAAACCGTGTATTTGAATTTGTGATGGTAATGAATTATCGTCAAACAAATGACGTGGAATGTACAAGTACTGCAGATGTTCCAGTTTCAAATATTTAACATTATCATTTTTCCAATCACTACCACTGGAGAAACCAGCCCTATGGGGCCATAGATTTTGGCTATTTCTGACATGATCATCCTTTTCGTCACCTTTGTTGAATGAATCGAAGGTAACATCTTGATTCGAAAACAATCCTTTACGGAATGCCAATAAAGATCCAAAAGGTTTTGATATATTCTGTTTCTACAAAAAATAGTAGTTGTTCTCGGTCAGTTGAATCGATATTGTCCAACAGTTCTTCCTTGTTAGAGCACCATTTCCTTAAAGACATCCCAGCACCTTGTAGAATCGATGAAATATTGTGTCCTAGTTGAATCGCTTCATTTATAGAATTAGCTCCGGTCAATAAGTCATCGACGTACATGTCTTGATGAATGGCTTGGTTGGCAACAGCATCTTGAGATCCATTTTCTTTAGCTAACTGCAGCAAACATTGAGTGGCCAAAAAAGGAGCTGTTAATGATCTAGGTAGTACGTCGGGAAATTTTCGACCTTTGGTCGACACGCAAGACTGGGCAAGTGTCGTAACATCTTTTTTAGTGGATGGCCACACAACATGATCATTCAACAATTTCACAGACCTCTTCCCAGGATGTGCTAAATTATAATATGTAGTGAACACCTGTGTAACTGGCTGGGGAATGTACGGACGAATCTTGCCTGTTAATATATCACAGTAAAGGGTTTTAGCCTGATTGAACTAGATCTTGTTAAACTTCAGCGTTGCGCTATTGTGTTCTTGATCTATGAGTTGTGCTTCTACAATAGCATTGCAGTATGGATATAGCTTCGGCAATGACACTGTGTTCTACAAGCGAGAGAGAGAGAGAGAGAGAGAGAGAGAGAGAGAGAGAGAGAGAGAGGGAGAGAGAGAGAGAGAGAGAGAGAGAGAGAGAGAGAGAGAGAGAGAGAGAGAGAGAGAGAGAGAGAGAGAGGAGAGAGCATCAGCGATGATTTGTTGACATTATACGTTGGCGTGGTGATGTCTTTCCATGTTTTGCCTAAAAGCGAAAATCAGCGAGCTGTAATCGGTATGCAACGTGAAAAATCGCGGCGATTACAAGATGCGCAAGGATAGTGGACGGCGGGTGACTAACTGACTACCTCTTGGTTTCACGGATTATGTGTGCGACAGAAACTGTTGTTCGAGTATTTCAAACCACACAACCGGGTTATGCGCATATAGAGGTTGAGATGGTTTAAACGCAACGTGCACAATTTCCGGTGAGGATTTACTATAGACTTGATTTGTATTGCAAGAGGTATTCCCATACGTGGTGAACGGATATCATTAGATGTCACTGGAACACCGATACCGTAATATCATGGGAGGGTCATTCGCACCACTCATCATCAAATAATTTTTAAAAAATAGCTGCGTAGTTTTTATTAGTACGAGGCGTTACTGTATGAAATTACGCTAGTGGATTTTATTTTGCCACCCCACACAATAAATTCGGGGTCACCAATATTTGGCGGCCTGATCTTTGTATGTAGCCGTTCTCCCCCAAGAGTTTACAATGGATTCATGACGAAAATGAAATCTGACAGACATATAACTTGGTACACTAGGGTCCGGGTTTTCGTACTAGAATGGTTCTAAAAGCAAGTGTACGAAAAACGAAACAACGCAAATCAAACCACATTTTCCAAAGTAATATAATCATTATTGTTTGTAGTTTTTTTTTTTAAATTAATTACTCGACCGATGTGCTCGAATATAGTACCTCAACTTTTTAAAAAAGTCAATTAATCATTTTTAAATCTACAGCTTAAAAAACTCTTTATTAATGTATTGTATTTTATTATTATTATAAAAACTTTACATGAAGGTACATAAAATGTCTACGAAAATGAAACTTACACATTGTACATGCACATTAATCAATTAAATTTTCATATAAACGGAACTGTTCTAAACGAGGATTCATTTGTTCATTTTCTGGTAGATCGTGCATTCTATTATAGGCATAATGAAAATATAGTCCGTCCATGTGGTTTTGCTCCTGGAAAATACGAAACATTTAATTGGTTACCAAAATTATTGTAATGAAAGCTTTTACGAGCAACTCAAACAATCCGCAATTTGAAGTGGCATCCATTATAAGTTGATAAATTTTATCGTACAAAAAAACGATTTGAAATGCATGTGGAACTACGCATTCTAAAGGTGACAAGTCTTTAATTGTTGAAAATTGTTCATAAACTGTTTCGGCCATATGCAGAAAAATATCCGCTTCACGAACCGTTAAAAATTTATTCTGAAAATAAAAAAAATGTAATTGCCCTTTGAAACAATCCTATCTAATGCATACTTCCACCATAACAAATAATGTTAAACACACACAAAAATACTTTTTATCTATGATTAGAATTGCATTAATATCCAGTCGATTCGACAAAATCCATGCTAATAACTGAATTTTTATCATTTTTAATTCATCATTTTTATCAGCGTCATAAAGATCTTCCAGATTTGGAACTGTGACTAGAAAACCAAACCATTTATTTAAAAAATTGTATTGATTTCGAATGGCTTTGTTTCATACTTACTGGTCGGATATTCAGGATATAGTGTTAAATGAACATATCGTCCATTCTGATAACCGTATATTTGTCGAGTCAACGTCTTGTCATTTTTATGTTGCAATATTATTCCTAATTGGCGTCGAAATAAATCCAAGGCAAGCGAGGGAAATTGTTCGAACACAGGTGTACGCACATCAAAATACGCAATTGTACAAAATCGTGCCAAATCCAACAAGTATGCGTAGCAATTATTTTCAATACCTCTAAATCGATGCATAAAATCATGATCATTATTTTCATTAACCATTGGTATATGAACGCTATACGAATTTAAACTTTTTGTCACTAATTCCGTGAATTCAGGTAATTTATTCGTATTACCAAATATTTTCCCAGCTATAAACTCTGACTCACATCTAGTTTGTCGACGAAAATGTTGAATGATATATCGACTGATACTTGGAAATAGGTTTACCTTGTCAAGAAAAAGTTTGTGAAAGTCTTCTAATAATTTTTTAGGCATCACATCGTTTCCGGCTAGTGCAGCTAATAATGGCATTTCATCTTCTGTTAATTTTAAATACTGTTGTAAATTAATTTTACTATAATTTTTTGTAGTGAGTGTGCTGAGTTCCAATTTCCCTTAAAAATCAGGAAATCTGTATCGTTCGAAATTATAGCCATTGCATTGGTTCTTGTTGCAAACGCGGCTACCTCTTTATCACACTCATTATGATATGATTTATGAAATTCACCAAATTGACGTGCAATTGCTCGAATTCCAGATTTTAAACATCCATGATGGCGTATTTTGTATTTCTTAATTAACTCGTTTACTTTATTGCACTTATATAAATGATCCAAAATTTTAAAAATGTCTTTAGCTCTTTTATTGTGATTGATAATTAATTTTTCACTTTTCTCCAATTGCATTGGTCCATCTTCAAAAAATACTAAATTGACATCTATTAGTTTAAAAACAGTAAGAAACTGTTCAGTTTTATTGAAACAATGTACGCTACGACAGCCATAAACAGAATCAAGCGGATCATTGCAAATTGCATGTACAAGTGCTGGGAAATCAATGACGATAGTTGGCTTTTCGACATTATTTTCTCTGAAATTTAGAAAATTTAATTATAAAAAATGATTCAATTTATGGAAAAATGGGATGTCTGAATCGTTGGCGAAGCAATCTCCATTGTCATAAATAAACTTTACGGAAAAACTCAAAATGTATAGACATTTTATAAATTTTAATTTTAACTTGGGCCGCACTTTGATGATTATGTTTCTCGATTTTATTTTTCGTTATTTGTTTCTAGATAAGATAGCCAACCCTTACGGAATATGACATTACGTCATGTTTCCGACTCAGTATGGCATATTTCAGTACAGCATATTGTACACTACGGTATGTTTCAGTATGGCATAAGGTACAAAACGAAACAATTTAAGATTTCTATTTCTTAACCGAGTGTGATTAAATTCGATTTATACGATGGAAATTTTAATGGGATTCTAAAATGATATTTTGATGAAGTTCTGGAGTATGGCCAAATAGGGTTGAACTTGGCTATTTCTTAACTGATTATATCAAAATTTATTCAATTAATAGAATTTCCCTTTATCATGTTCACTTGAAATTCGGCCTTATTCGCCTTTCGACCAATTCGACCTTTCGACACAATCGGCCCATCGACCCATTCGGCCTTTCGATATTTGGCCGTTCGACATTCTTGCCCTAAACACATAGACGCCGTTCAAAGTGACGCTAAAATTAAAATATGTACATACATGTAGTTTCATATTAGCGAACACTATTGCTTTCAACCAAAATGAGTTAGGCATTTCTTTTGGTTAACGGCAGGTCAAAGCAACAGCAAAAATTAACCAAATTTTGGTCTAATTTGTTTTCGTGTATTTTCTTGTCAATCCGACTCTTGTGGAAGGTATTAAAACTAAAAATTTGATTAAGATGTGTTTAACGAAATTTTTTTGGGTTAGTTAAATTATTTTTTGGTCTATTTAGTACGATTGTTGTTGTAATTTTTTTATTTTTGGTGAAAGCAATACAACTATTGACGATTGTAATTGTAAAAGTAGGCTGAACGC
This sequence comes from Tipula helvola, assembly GCA_963556165.1. Lineage (NCBI taxonomy): Eukaryota > Metazoa > Arthropoda > Insecta > Diptera > Tipulidae > Tipula > Tipula helvola. The sequence continues at coordinate 364,208,265 of OY744481.1, forward strand.
CTCTCATGGAAAAATTGTTTATTTAAAAGAACCATGCATTTGAAGTTTGTAAACATAGATAAACAATATCGCCTTTTAACGCAAAGTGGCTGACATCTGGTGAACGGTTTTACCACTTAGCCAATGGTGGTCAACCGGTAAATAAATGCATAATAAGACATGTGAATGTCTTAGTGAATTTATTTCAAAATAATCGTTTTTTTGCAATTAAGAAATTAAATTCATTTATATAGGTAATTAATTTATCAATAATATTTGAATTTAAATATAAATGCGGTACATAAATAACCGGTTACCACCATTGGCTCGTACAAATCTTAGCTCCTCTTGCGGCGCTTTAAAGGCGAATAGGAAAAATTGAAAGAAGGAATTGCGGTTGTTTCAGCAATGAAATAAAGTGTTTAACGTCAATGGATAGATAGTTTTAAAGCATTGCCACATGCCATAACTACAGACGTTTTTCTAGAAACAGATTTTCCATTTATGATTAAATGGCTCCATATTTTGTGTTTAAAATAATTTTTTTTTTTTTTATTTATTTATTTATTTATTTTATTTAGTAATATTTACTATTTGCACAAGATTTATAATTTACATATAAAAATAAAGTAAAAATAAGCACGTTAATCAATTAAATTTCATTCTAACATAAGAATCCAATTTTTGTTTGAATTTTATTAAATTTGTTTCATTTTTTAATTCTATAGGAAGTTCATTATATAATTTTAATCCCTTATAAATAAGTAAATTCTGAGTTCTAGAATTTCTAAACAAATCTAACCTAAAATCGAATTTGTTTCTTAGATTATATTGAGTTAAATCGCTCACATAGTTTAACTTTTCCATTAAATATTTCGGAAGATATCCATTAATAATTTTAAACACAAATATTAAAACATTAAATTTAATTCTTTGATCCACCTTCAGCCAGTTTAAAGAATTTAATAAAATAGATGTAGAAACTAATTTTTTCTTTCTTAAAATAATACGCATTCCCCTATTTTGTAATACCTGCAATCTATTAACCATTTCATTATTAAACATTAACATAATAGTAGAACAAAACTCAAAATGTGGCCTAATAATGGCATTAAATATTTTAATAGAGGTATTTACGGATAATTTATTTCTAATACTTCTAAAAAAATACAACTTCTTCGCGATCTTTTTACAAATGTAATCTAGATGTGACTTAAAATTTAATTTATTATCAATAATTACCCCTAAATATTTCATTTCATTATTTTGATCTATACAAGTATCATCAATTATAATATTACAATTACCTACATTACTATTTAAAATCATGTATTTAGTTTTATCAATATTTAATTTCATCTTATTCATTTTAAACCAATTACTTAAATGTTGTAAGTCGTCGTTAATTTTATTAACAGCTACTTGAAGTTCATCACTCTCCACATATAATAGTGCATCATCGGCAAACATAAGAAGTTTGCCATTAGTTACCACTCGTCCAATATCATTAATATATATTAAAAATAAAAATACTCCCAAAACAGTTCCTTGCGGAACGCCCATAGAAGTGGTAATTTCGGAAGAAATTACTTCATTTACTTTTGTTTGCTGTGTTCTATTACTCAGATATGATTCAAACCATTTTAATTCGATATTTGCAATGCCATATTTACTTAGCTTTAGTAACAAAATGTTCCTGTCTATCGTTTCAAACGCCCTGCGTAAATCCAAGAAAACTGCAACTATAATCTTATTGTTGTGAATAGCTAATTTCCAATTAATAATCACCAAGTTAATTAGACTTTCACAGCTATGTTTATTTCTGAACCCCGACTGTTGTTCCGATATCATATTATTTGATTCAAAATATTCCTCTAACTGATGCAAAACTATTTTCTCATAAATTTTTGCCTCCGTAGTTATCATATTCACGGGGCGGAATTCACTAGACTTAATAGTGTTTTTTACCTTTTCAATGGGTCTAATTAACGATTTTTTTAAAATATTTGGAAATATACCGCATTTTAAGGACTGATTTATCAATTTAATCAAATTTTCACCAATTAAGTCCAAAATATCATTAATAATTGCGGAATTCATTAAATTAAAATCTCTTTTATTGTTTAGTGATTTAATAACCAATTTCAAATCCTCAAATCCAATCTCCCTAAACCGAAATTTAGTAATTACACCAGGAATTAAATTCTCATAGACTTTGTACTGTATACTAATATTAATTTCGTTTATACTTGACACAAAGTATTCATTAAATTTCTTGGCAATTACATTATCTTGGTCATACAATACATTGTTGAACACGATATCACCAATTTCTTTATGCTGTTTCTTCAATACTAGAGTCTTTATTGTTCTCCACATGTACCTTTGATCTGACGAAATATCAATTCTATCCATAATGAATCTATTTTTCACTCTATTTAGTTCATTTTTATAATAATTCCTTAATCTTTTATATTCATTCCACTCATGTTCATTATTAGAAAAAACTGCCACTTTATACTGAATAACTTTTCTATTTTTAAGATATTTTAATTCATCAGAAAACCATTGATTATTATTAATATTTACGCACTTCATCAAGATAAAATCATTCATTATTATTTTTAAGTTATCAAAAAATATTTCATTATTAAAGTCACAGTCCAAGTAGTAAAAGTTCATCATATCACTATGAATTACTTTCTCTCTGAATTTATCTTTATTATAATCCAAATATTTTATTAGCTTTTGTTCACTATCCGGAGTAATATGTTCATTAATTCTTATTCTTATTGATTCATGATCACTTATTTTTATATCATCATCAACCAGAGCAGCTATTTTATACCAATCATTAACTATCGCAAAGTCAATTAAAGATTTTGATTCACCATCAATTCTAGTATATTGATTTACTATTTGTCTAAATCCACTATCACAAATTATATTCTCAGTTTTTAATTTAGCAAAATTATTATTATACCAATTAATGTTAAAATCACCAACCAGAATTACTTTTTCGCTAAACTCACATAATTCATCCATAATATCCTTAAAATCTTCAAAAAATTTTGCACTCATATTCAAATAGCCATTAGCCCTGTATAACACTGCTAAGTAGAGTGTAATATTGCCCAATTTAATCTTTAATGCTAAATACCATAGTTCAAAGCTTAAATTCACTTTTTTGATAATCTCATACTTCCATTTATTCTTAATAAATATCATAACACCACCCGTATGTCTAGATGAAGAATCAGATCTTACGGTTTTGTAATTATCCATCATAACAATATCATCCTCGTCTTCTTCAACTAAATGAGTCTCGGTCAAACATACAAAATCCGGTTTCTCCATATTCAAAATCACTTCAAGTTCACTAAAGTTGTTGATTACACCTCGAATATTCAAATAAATACATTGCACTTCATTTAATCTGGTATTAATACTGGTTTCTGATTGCTAGAAAAGCTTTCTTCTTTCTGCTTTAATTTTCCTCTGGTAAACATTGCACTTAAGAATATCCAGAGCACTGTGATCTATATTCAAATTCAAATTTGTCTCATTATTCACTTTAATACAATTAACACATTTTTTATTATCATTCGAGCATAAATGTTGGCCTTCTCTAACTTCAGCACACTCAGCACAAATATTATTTCCATTACACACCGCACTTTTATGCCCAAAACCTAAACATTTGTAGCATCTTCTAATAAAAATTCCATCAAATACAGCACATTTATCCCATCCTAAATTAACTTTTCCAGTAAAAATTAATACATTATATACATCCACATCCACTTCTATAACCGCATTAAAAGGTTTATATCTTCTATTGGTTTTATACATCACTTTAACATTAATTTCACTATTTTTTAATAGATCGTTTTGTTGCTTTAAACTATTAATCAATTCTTGATCACTTAATTTTTCAGATATATTTATAATTTTTACCCTCAATCTCCTTTCTTTTGATATATCAATCTCATAATCTTGATTAAAATGTTCTTTGCCAACATTCCTCAATTTTTCAGCTGAATCAACGTCATCACAAGAAATTATGACGGAACCATCTCTACTTTTTGTCAACCTTGACACTTTTATGTTATTACTAACGGGATCAATTTTATCTCTTATCATTTTTTCTACATTTAAACCATCTTGACTATTAATTGGTTTGAATATAACACTTGGCACTTTTTTCACTACATCAGCAAACGATTGCCCTTGTTTGCTGTTATCAGCACAAACTTTTTTTATTTCATTCACTATTTTATTGTCATTCCTTTCAATGTTCTTTACACCTTCTACTAAATTTTCCACTGATTTTATTTGAGCACCAAAAGATTCTTTAATCTCTTTAATTAGAGCATTAATATTGTTTATTCCACTGATGAATTGATTTTTATTATCTTGGCATTCAACACACATTATAACTAAACACGCATTTTCGTTTATTAAGTTTTCATCATACACAGTATTTAGACCACAACATTTTGGGTGATAAACACCACCACAACCACCTTTACACGTGTAGAAACTATCGGTTTTCTTAAACCGACCTTCACATTTTTTACACACCTCAGTCATTGTTTTTAGTTATGTTAAAATAATTTTTTTAATCAAATTACTGCTAATTTGCTTTTTATTTTATAATTACTTTAAATTACATTATGAAAAATACGTCTACTCGGTTTGAAAGACGAAACAATCATAATGATAAATAATATAAAATAACTCAAATTATTAATTAAAATAACAAGTTTGTTATAACTTTAACATTTTAATTGAAAAATAACCATTTAAGTCAAAATCCGTTCCTGGGAACGGCAGAAACGAAAAATGATCATTTTTCAATTAAAATTGTTAAATTATTGTAAATTTATTATATTAATTAATAATCTGTGTTATTCTACATTTTTTATCATTATTTTAACCACAAAATATGGAGCCATTTAATCAAAAATGGAAAATCTGTTTCTAGAAAAACGTCTGTAGTTATGTCATGTGGCAATGCTTTAAGACTGTGTCCGAAACCTGTGATAAATATTTGTTCGTATATATTTTTGACATTTCTTTGAAAAATATTCCCCTACATTCACAAATTTTTATTATGCTGTCCGAATAGTGTAATAATTTTTTGGTATATTTCCCCGCTTCACAGTGTTGTTGCTTCATTTTAGATACAACAATTTTCGAAAAATGGATAGTTGTTTGGACAAAAAATATCATAGATGATATATTTATTAAGGCATAACTAAGCCAATTAAGTTAAATCGGTACAATACGTCAATCACACTACCAAATCAAAAAATGAATTTATTCTGTAGCTATTAAAATTTACCGTCCGGATTTCATGATAGCGCCTCTGGGCCCTTATTCTTGAAATTCACCCGAAAAAGTCGCCTATAATTTTATAGTGAAATACGTTATTTCAGTCGAAAATTTAAATTGTTTTATACCAAAATCACCGGCAACTTTTTTCGGTGAATTTCAAGAATAGGCGCCAAGGGCCTATGCATCATGTTCGCCGTTGCTCGTCATAATATTTTTTTGAGCGTCTATTGACGATTCCGGAAGATAACTAATAGATTGAATGCTAGACAACTTCATTGTGATTTTTTGTGTTAAGGAAAACAAATTAAACGTCAAAATATTGTTCATATCTTTTGTATGAAGTGGCACAGATGTAATTTTATTTCTATTATTACAGACATATATTAAATATTTTTTAATAAAAATTTAATTAAAATGTATTCATTTTATGTCATTTTAAGCTAAGCAAGTAAATTTTTTTGTGAAAAGCGTGTGAAAAATTAAAACATAAAAAGAAGGCAAATTCGTATTATTTAGGTTTAATCTTGTGCCGTTGGAGTTTTTTCTGTGGTTATTTTTGTTAAAATTAAGTTATTTTCAAACATTTTAAGATAGCTTCATGTAAACTGCTGTTTGTTTTCCTTAACACTCAAAAAAATCTGACATATTTTAGCTGTCAAATTATCGATCTATTAAAAAAATCTATTGAAAAAAAAAAAAAAAATCGACTTCCATGACGTGGTGTTCATTGGTAGATGTCGAAGGCGGCAAGGATGTTCATTAATTGTCTTCAACACGTTCTCTGCCTTCTTTGAACAATTTATAATTAATCAAAAACTCTCGCTCTGGACAGTGCATTATCACCAAAAGCCGTTTTCAACATTTCCAACGTTTTGGAAGCCGAAATTGCATCTTTGAACCAAAACTTCTTTCTTCTAACGAAACATGCGTACCTCATTAACTACTAAAGTTACTGACACGAAATTTGATCCGGATATCTGTAAGAAGAAACAGCTACTCGTTTGGAGCGAATCGCACGAGCGATTTAAATCGAAAAGTGTTACTACTTTTTGATCACAGAGTAATAATGTGTAGTTGCCAATACTAAAGTCCGTTGTATCAATTTGAGTGGCCATTTTTTTCCCCCCATCTTCTGTGATATACGAAATTTAAACCAACGGTTTAATACTACATATGTTCAAGGCTGGACAGTAACGAATTACATGTATTTGAATTACGTAATGAAAATACAAATTACAATTTGTAACTTGTATTTTAGTTACTCGTTTTTCAAGTAACAGTATCTTGTATTTTAATTACTTAAATTCTAAGTAATTGTAATTTGTATTTTAATTATATACACCAGTTTTTATATTTTTTGGTTTACATTTTTACAAGGCTTATTAAAATTTGGTTCTAGAGCCATCAGTTTAAAACCTAAAAAATCATAATAAATAAATTCTCATAATAGCTTATTTTCGGCGTTGTCGAAAAAAAAGCGCGCGTTGAAAATTTCATAATAGCCCCCCTGAAAATTCCGTTTTCTTTTTCAATAAATTCAAAAAAACAATTAACTCACAGATCCAAACATACAAGTTTGGATAATGGAATTTCACACGAAAGTAGTTTTTCGGTTTAGTAATGGGCAAGGCAAAACGAAAAGATGCTAAAAATTGTCAAATTTTTCGTTTTTTATGTTTTTCGTTTTCCTATGGGCAAACAAACACGAAAATAAGAAAATACATATATTTTGAGTAGATAAAAGCGTAAAAGAAACAAAATTATTGCCACTCATACAAAAAACTGCTGTAAAACGAAGCGTAATTTATTATGTATCCTCGTTCATAGGCGGGTATTACCCTATCGCATTTATAGTATAATTATATTTTTTTACAAAGAAAATACTGTTATATTTAGGTTCAAGAAGCTAAATATAACAGTATTTTCTTTGTAGAAAAACATAATCGACGATAAAAAGAATCCTCGATTGAAGATTAATCTGCACTCTCGGAATTTTATTTCCCTGTTGTACGGTAGAGCGCTCCAAAAGCGATCATTGGTCAATCACGGTGATGCTCTCTACTCCTATAACTACCTCATCGTGGTGAGCATAACAGTTTATAAATTTCGTAAAAAAGAACGAAAATTACGCGAACATTGTACATAATTTACTGCTATGAAAAACAAATTTAAACCCGTCTCAATTCAAAATGTGAGATCTCACGACAATGATACCAATTTTTTTTTTTTTTTACTAATTTTACGTTTTGTTTTGCTAATTTTTACATTTCTTAAAACTTTTTTTTTATTTTTACATTTATACGTAATATAAACACCGATAACATCATAAGAAAAGTTTTATAAATATCAAAAATTAACAAAACACAAAAAGTAAAATTAGCAAAAAAAAAAAATTGGTAACACTGCGGTGAGATCTCACATTTTTAATTTCATGAGATGAGACCGGCTTTAAAAAGACGAAGATTTTTATGCATATTTTTAACGTGCCACCTCTATCTCAAACAAAATTTCTCGATTGATCACGCAAAGTACAACTGGGTTATTTATTCATAAAATCGGACCTTATCGTCGTTCATAGAATCAATCAAAAAAGAATCCTCGATTGAATATTAATCTTTACTCTGATTTTTATTTATTTATCGTCGTTTATAAAATCGGGCCTTAATTTAATGTAATCTAAAATAATAAATAAATTTATTTACCAACATTTATTAAATATGTAATATGCTTTGACTATATAATTTATATGCTTTTGGTTATAAAAAAGCAATAACCACCCAAAATTATGTTAACATTTTTAAGCTATTTGATGATTCAATTAATTATATACAAAAATTGCAATTTGAAAATAGTCAATTAGTTATACATTCTCGTAATAAGACTGGGTTTTTAGGATTGATAATAGCAATGCAAAATTTTAAAAATATTTTTGTTGAATATGTTCTAGAAAAAAAAAAATTGAAATATTTGTTAACTTATAAATTTTCCCAGGACCATCTCGAAATTTTTTTCTCTTGCGTAAGGTCCATGGGAGGATATAATAGCAATCCCAATGCAACACAATTCGCTTCAGCCTACAAGAAATTACTCATACATAATGAGGTGAAATATCAGCTGAAGCGAATTGTTTAGCACAAGAGGAAACAAATATATTAACAGTTTCCTCTAGGAGAATAACATTACCTGATAATTGTGATTTAGATGATAATTTAGATATAAATATTATACCTTTAAGCCTATTAGACTCTTCTTTAAAAGAGCCAGTTATTTATGTCGCAGGATTTGTTGAACGCAAAGTTTTAAGAAAATTAAATTGTGAAACATGTGTCAGTTTATTTAATAAATGCGAACCGCATACTTCGTCATTTATAAAAGTAAAAAGTAAAGGGTATCTACGTTACCCTAGACAAGACACTGTGCAAATTTGCGAAATGGTGCAACAAATTATTAGTAGATTAAGATTAGAAAATAAGATTAGAATTAAGAATATTTATCAAATAATTATTTTAAGTACTTTTAAACACCTAAATTTGAATTTGATTTTTCGATCTTTTGATAAGCATGTAATGGATTGTGATTTTCTAGAAAACCATAAGTATTTTTTAATTAGATTAATTATTCAAATGTATATCAAAGTTAATTTATACCATATAGGCAAACAATTCACTTTAAATGAACATAAAAAATATTTGAGAGAAAAATTGACGAAATATATTCATTTTATGGGACAATAAAAATTTTAATGCTGTTTTCTTTTATAAAATTTAATCTTATTGTTGATATTTCGATTATTTCTAATAAATTAAATGGTAACGAACTTTTTAGTTAGCGGATTCGCCACGATTTGCCTCTTGACCGCCACTGTATGTTGGATCGCATATGAAGTAAGCAACTAGCAGTCCATTTAAAAATATATAGTCAAAGGTAATTGCTGTGTTCCATTGGCTTGAGTAAACTACTCACAAGTACTTGGGAGCGTCTCGAAATCTCGGTTTTCAAAATCTCGGTTCTACAAAATCTCGGTTTTTCAAAAATCATAAATTTACAAATCTCGGTTTACAAAATCTCGGTTTTCAAAATCTCGGTTTTCAAAATCTCGGTATTTTAAATCTCGTTTTAAAAATTCCGATTTTAAAAATCTTGGTTTTGCTGAAAAAAAATCCTGTTTTTTTTAAATCTTGGTTTTTATTTTTTCTATTGTAAATATGTCTAAATATTTTGCTAATGATGGTTTTTGAATGGTTTTTAATATTTTTAGTCAATTAAGTTTGGTGGTAATAAATAAAAATGTTTTTTGTTTGTTATTTTTTGTTTTTTATTTGGGTTGGCTACAAAATCTCGGTTTCCAAAATCTCGATATTAAAATCTCGGTTTTAAAATCCCGGATTTCAAAATCTCGGTTTTCAAAATCTCGGTTTTCAAAATCTCGGTTTTCAAAATCTCGGTTTTTAAAATCTCGGTTTTCAAAATCTCGGTTTTCAAAATCTCGGTTCCCAAAAGCTCGGTTTTGAAAAATAAATTTTTATTAATTCGGGCGGCCCGAATTAATAAAAATTTATTTTTCAAAACCGAGCTTTTGAGATCCGGTTTGCGATTATGTATTTCTCCTCGTGTTGCGAGTAAATGAATGTATGTGTAAGTGTATGTGAGTGTGTGTGTGTGTATGTGTGTGTGTGTGTGTGTGTGTGTGTGTGTGTGTGTGTGTGTGTGTGTGTGTGTGTTCCTTCTCGGAACACCTTCGAATTTACAGCTCCATACTGAGGCTGAGTGTTGTCTGATGGACAGCACGTTTGGAGGTGTTCCTATCGTTTATGCGCCATCTTTTCACTATTCATGGAAAAATTGAGCATGGGGTCGTCCCACTACTTGTTTGTATTATGAGTTCAAAAAGTCGAGTGTGGAAAATAAATTTAAATACTTTAACCCTCTAATGCATATATAATTTAACAGAAATAAAAAACAAAAAATAACAAACAAAAAACATTTTTATTTATTACCACCAAACTTAATTGACTAAAAATATTAAAAACCATTCAAAAACCATTATTAGCAAAAAATTTAGACATATTTACAATAGAAAAAATAAAAACCAAGATTTAAAAAAAATAGGATTTTTTTTCAGCAAAACCAAGATTTTTAAAATCGGAATTTTTAAAACGAGATTTAAAATACCGAGATTTTGAAAACCGAGATTTTGAAAACCGAAATTTTGTAAACCGGGATTTGTAAATTTATGATTTTTGAAAAACCGAGATTTTGTAGAACCGAGATTTTGAAAACCGAGATTTCGAGACGCTCCCTTTTTATTTTTGTTAAATTATATATGCATGCATTAGAGGGTTAAAGTATTTAAATTTATATTCCACACTTGACTTTTTGAACTCATAATACAAACAAGTAGCGGGACGATCTCATGCTCAATTTTTCCATGAATAGTAAAAAGATGGCGCATAAACGATAGGAACACCTCCAAACGTCATCACCCAACACTCAGCCTCAGTATGGAGCTGTAAATTCGAAGGTGTTCCGAGAAGGACATACAAGGACACACACACACACACACACACACACACACACACACACACACACACACACACACACTCACATACACTTACGGATCTCAAAAGCTCGGTTTTGAAAAATAAATTTTTATTAATTCTACCGCCCGAATTAATAAAAATTTATTTTTCAAAACCGAGCTTTTGGGAACCGAGATTTTGAAAACCGAGATTTTGAAAACCGAGATTTTGAAAACCGAGATTTTGAAAACCGAGATTTTGAAAACCGAGATTTTAAAAACCGGGATTTTAAAACCGAGATTTTAATATCGAGATTTTGAAAACCGAGATTTTGTAGCCAACCCCAAGTACTTGTATCTACTCGCAACTACTCATGCTCAAACGATGGTGTAGTTGAGAAGTAGTTACGCACAAAATTAACGGAAGAGCGATTTTAGTTTAAAAAATTCTAATAGATGGCTCTATACCAATTTTGTTTGTGGGGAATGTCATATTTTTAACCCTAATCCAACCAAAGTGTGCGTTTTGGTTCATTTGATAAATGCATCGATTTTCAAAATAATGTTAATTTAGTTATAAACTTGTATGTATTTTATTTTAAAACATTTCCATACATTCCATACAACGTACTTGGCATTCTTTGCAAAAATTTAGGAGGGGTTGGCTACAAAATCTCGGTTTTCAAAATCTCGATATTAAAATCTCGGTTTTAAAATCCCGGTTTTTAAAATCTCGGTTTTCAAAATCTCGGTTTTCAAAATCTCGGTTTTCAAAATCTCGGTTTTCAAAATCTCGGTTTTCAAAATCTCGGTTTTCAAAATCTCGGTTCCCAAAAGCTCTTCTTCTTCTTCTTCCGCTGGCGCTACATCCCATGAAGGGATTTGGCCGCCTCAACGATGCTCCTCCAAATAATTCGATCCGCCACAAGAGAACGCCAGACACGGTGACCGAGTGTGTTTAGGTCCCTTTCAACGTCGTCCATCCATCGGGTAGGTGGTCTCCCACGAGGTCCTACTTTCGTTGGTGCCGACTCCAAGGCCTGTTTGGTGGTCCGATTTTGTGAACGAAGTACGTGCCCAAGGGGTTGGCTACATAATCTCGGTTTTCAAAATCTCGATATTAAAATCTCGGTTTCAAAATCTCGGTTTTCAAAATCTCGGTTTTCAAAATCTCGGTTTTCAAAATCTCGGTTTTCAAAATCTCGGTTCCGAAAAGCTCGGTTTTGAAAAATACATTTTTATTAATTCGGGCGGCCCGAATTAATAAAAATTTATTTTTCAAAAACCGAGCTTTTGAGATCCGGTTTGCGATTATGTATCTCTTCTCGTGTTGCGAGTAAATGAATGTGTGTGTAAGTGTATGTGTGTGTGTATGTGAGTGTGTGTGTGTGTGTGTGTGTGTGTGTGTGTGTGTGTCCTTCTCGAAACACCTTCGAATTTACAGCTACATATACTGAGGCTGAGTGTTGGCTGATGGACAGCACGTTTGGAGGTGTTCCTATCGTTTATGCGCCATCTTTTCACTATTTATGGAAAAATTGAGCATGAGATCGTCCCGCTACTTGTTTGTATTATGAGTTCAAAAGTCAAGTGTGGAATATAAATTTAAATACTTTAACCCTCTAATGTATATAATAATTTAACAAAAATAAAAAACAAAAAATAACAAACAAAAAACATTTTTATTTATTACCACCAAACTTAATTGACTAAAAATATTAAAAACCATTCAAAAACCATTATTAGCAAAATGTTTAGACATATTTACAATAGAAAAAATAAAAACCAAGGTTTTAAAAAAAAACAGGGTATTTTTCAGCAAAACCAAGATTTTTAAAATCGGAATTTTTAAAACGAGATTTAAAATACCGAGATTTTGAAAACCGAGATTTTCAAAACCGAGATTTTGTAAACCGAGATTTGTAAATTTATGATTTTTGAAAAACCGAGATTTTGTAGAACCGAGATTTTGAAAACCGATATTTCGAGACGCTCCCCAAATCGCATCGTTTAAAATTAAATTCAATTAAAAATATTGCATACAATATGTCGTTAAACAAATGATATCGAAAATATTTTTATTTTAGTTTTTTATTTTAACAAGAAATATATTTATTTTACTTTAAATATTTTGAATTTTTTCAAATGAAATGTTTTATTATTTTTTTAATAAACGTATGTATTTTGAATTTCTTGGTTTTGTTTTAAATTTCCGTTTATATAACGATTTTAGTGCATTTTTGCTAAATTTCACAAAATCCAAGATTAAAAAAAACAAGATTTTTTTTTTTTTGAACAACCAAGATTTTGAAAACCAAGATTTTGAAAACCAAGATTTTAAAAACCAAGATTTTGTAAGCCGAGATTTTAAAAAACCAAGATTTTTTTAAAACCAAGATTTTGACTAAACCAGGATTTTGTCTACCAAGATTTCGATACGCTCCCATTAAAATTTGATAGCTATCAAATCTAAATATTATATTTTATTTTTGCTATTATACTATCAAAACATCGGTTTTACACCGGATAGCAAAATAGTATTATACGATTTTGCTATTATACTATCTACGGTGTAAAGCCAGTAATTGTAAACAATTCCAATTTTCAACTGTAAACACAATTTTTACGGGTTGGCTACATAAGACTGGTTAGCAAAATCTCGGTTTCAAAAGACTGGTTTCTAAATCTCGGTTTCAAAAGACTGGTTTTCAAATGACTGGTTTTCAAAATCTTGGTTTTAAATGACTGGTTTTCAAAATCTCGGTTTTCAAAATCTTGGTTTTGAGAAAAATATTTTTATCAATTCGGGCCGCCCGAATTGATAAAAATATTTTTCTCAAAACCAAGATTTTGAAAACCGCTCCAGTTAATGTAACATAACAAATTATTTTGGTAAACGTGTGTATGTGTATGTGTGTTTGTGTGTGTGTGTGTGTGGGTTTAATTGGCGCGGATTGATAACATATTTTTCTCTAACCAAGATCTAGAATACAGGTCCAACTAATTTCACATAACAAATTATGCTGGTAAACAGCAATGGTTATTAAAAACCAAGTTCGATTGTGGAAGTTAAATTGTGCAAATTCAATTGCACAAGTGAAAATGCTAATCGAATAGCTGGGCGAAATATCGGCCATAATATTGCTTTATCAAAGTTCAACCCCTGAACAATTCTGCCAAACTTCGGCGTATATCAGAATGACCAATTTTATTAGTTTGAAATAAAAATACAGACACTCTTAATTAACCTGTCCAAAACTGCAAGAAAAACTTTGTAGGTATATTCCAACAAAAAAAAAAAAAGTTTTTCAAAACCAGGATTTTTCAAAACCAAGATTTTTCAAAACCGTGATTTTGAAAACCAGTCATTTGAAAATCAGTCATTTAAAACCGAGATTCTATAAACCGAGATTTTGAAAACCAGTATTTTTAAAAAACCAAGATTTTGATAAATCGAGATTTTGAAAACCAGAATTTCGATACGATCCCAATTTTTACTTACCGGATTGCTAATACATAATTGAAAATAATTCCAATTTTGGACTATAAAAACAATAACTATTGCTAAATTTTCTTTCGTTGCATTTGTGACAAATGTCAACAGGTGCATCATTTTAATTTTTTTCCTCGAGGCGCTTTCTCTACTTTTACAATCGTCAATAGTCATCTATTAGAATTTTTTAAAATAAAATCCCTCTACCGTAAATTTTGTGGGTAACTACTTCTCAGCTACACCATCGTTTGAGCATGAGTATTGAGTAGTTGCGAATAGATACAAGTACTTGTGAGTAGTTTACTCAGGCCAATGGAACAAAAAGCTTTACTTTGCTAAAAAAGCATTCAGATTTGCTTATTGATCAATTCCCGAAGTAAATCGGCTGAGTATGGTAAATGCATTTACTTTTTTCAAAAGGAGGATAACCGGAATAAAAAAAAGGTAAATGTTTCACCTTTAGGTTATTTATATTATATTGTTACATTGAGATACAGAAGATAGATAAAATACAGAAAAGAAACTAACAGCCGATATTATCCAATATTTCGTTGACGAGAAACACAGAATGGGTAAGTTCATTTTTTCCCAATTTTCCGTTTGGAGGAAATTGGAATCGGTTGGCGTTTCTAAAATATAAATAAAAATTAATGTTAACGGAAAAAACTTTTAAAGTAAATTAGGCCACCGTAAGGAGAGCTAGTTAGTTTTCATTACGTCCTGAAAAAAAAAATGTTGGGCTTTAAACATTCTGAATTTCTCGCCAACGATTTAATAAATTGTTAAAATGCTGAACGCATACAAAGTTTAAATAATTTAGCTGACGTTGCACTTCGGATAACATTTTAATATCATTCATCTCTTAACTTCAATCCATCATACAACCGTAACCGTTCCAAATGAGCGTTTATCTGTTCATTGTTTGCCAAGTCATGCATTTTGTTATAGGCATGGTGAAAATATAGTCCATCCATGTAATTTTGCTCCTGAGAAAAGAGAAATGAAATACAGAATTATTTTTGCACACGTATCGTGACATGATTAGAAATTTTACGGCAAGTTCAAACAGTCCACAGTTGGAAATAGAATGCATTACTTGTAGATATACTTTACTTTATCGTACAGAAATAATATTTGAAATGCACGCGGATCTACACGTTCTAAACGTGGCAAATCAATAATTGTTGAAAAATGTTCATAAACTGTCTCGACCATATGTAGAAATATATCCGCTTCTCGAACGGTTATAAAAGCATTCTGAAAATAAAAATAAAACAAAAACGGAATTGAAACTTCTTCCCTTCTGTCGAAACAAACTTTCGTAAGTACCTCAACCATGTAATATAATGTTAAACAAACACAAAAATACTTTTTGTCAATGGTTATAATCGTGTTAATATCAAGACGGTCCGACAAAACCCATGCCAACAACCGTAACTTTACCATTTTTAATTCATCATTCTTATCGACATTATACAGATCATCCAGATTTGGAACTGAAACTAGAAAATCATTCTTATTAAATATTAAATTTCGTACTCGTTTATTTCATACTTACTTGGCGGATAATCGGGATGAAGCTTTTCATAAACATATCGCACATTCTGATAGCAGTACATGTGTCGAATTAAGGTCTTATCACATTTATGTTGCAATATTATGCCTATTTGGCGCCGAATCAAATCCAACATAAGCGAAGGGAATTTTTCAAATTGTGGTGTACGCACATCGAAATATGAGATTGTTGATGATCTTGCCAAATCTAACAAAGTAGGATAACAATCATTATTAACACTTTTCATTCGTTTCAGGAAATCATTGTCATTATATTCAATAATGTTCAGCTTATCAATGTTAAAATAATTTAAGCTTGTTCTCACTAATTCCGTGTATTCGGACGATTTATTTGTTTTTCTAAATATTTCAAATATTTCTTTGGCTACAAATTCCGGTTCATAGCTATCCAGTTTACGAAAATGTTTAATGATATATCGACTAATATTTTCAAATTTGTAACGAGTATTACCAAGATATCTGTGGAAACGGTCTAATAATTCAATCGAAATAATATCGTTTCCGGCTAGCGTAGCAAATAACGGCATTTCATTTTCGGTTAACTTTAAGTGGCGTTGAAAATCAATTTTACTGTAATTTTTTGTAGTCAATGTGGTGAAATTTATATGTCTGCTAGACCAATATTGCCAGTTTCCTTTGAAAATCAAATAGTTTGTATTGTCCGAGATTACGGCCAAAGCATTTACTTTCGTTGCATATGCGGCCGCTTCTTTAGTAAAGTCGTTATGATAAGCTTTATGAAATTCACCAAATCGACTAGCAATAGCTCGAATTCCCCCTATTAAACATGCGTGATGGCGTACATTATATTTACTGATCAGTTTATCGACTAAATTGCATTCATATAAATCATCTAAAGCTTTAAAAATATCGTCAAATCTTTCATTTTGGCGCTTGATTATTTTCTCGCTTCGGTCCGCTTGCATCGGACCATCTTCAAAAAACACTAAATTGACACCTTTTTGTTGAAAAACAGTTAAAAACTCTTCAGTTTGGTTGAAACATGTTATGCTGCGGCAACCAAAAAATGAATCAACCGGATCATCACATACTGCGTGTGTAAATGCTGTGAAATCAATAATAATTGTTGGTTTGCCGTTATTTTGCCTGAAATTTAGAAATGTTATTTAATTTTTATTACTGTATAGTTTCTAAGTTTTTTGCTGAATAAGCGCAAGGACTTGGTATTATTTCAATCTCTTCACGCAAATGGAATACAAGATGAAGAAACTCATAAAACGGTAACATTTAGCTAGTAGAAGATCTTTGTCGGACTCGTTAACAATTCCAAACGTGTTGGATATCCAAAAAATTATCTCGGAGAGCCGTGCACTCACATGAATCGTAAAATCCCCCCAAAAGATCATGGAAGCCTTACAACTCCACAACTGTCTGTATCCATTGCTTATCGTACATGATATAACTAAACGGTTGGGCTAGTGACCCGAATCCTTAAATTCGTAAACAAAGTTTTCGGCTCGTAAAAAATGCGAGATGGTTCGTTAAAAACATGAAACAAAAGTATAAAATATAAAAAAACGAAATCTTCGGTTTCTTTATCGCGTTTTTAAAAGGAGCAACTAAACAAATACAGTTTAAAGTGGTGATCAAGGTTAGATATAAGAGAGCGATCCTGGCGCTCTCATTCATGCAGTAAGGTATACCTACACATCCTTTTCGTAAGTAAATGAATTGTTTAATTTAGAGAGGATAGGGAGACCAGAGACAACGCATATGGAGGCTTATGTCAACGAGGACAAGATCGCGATGTAACAAAACAACATGCCACATTTCCAGTCGTTGTGATGCGTTCATTGAATTCGACGAATCATTCACCGAAAATTTGCCGGTTGCATGTCCAGCAAATGAAATCGTCCGGCAGGGAAGCATAGTTGTACATTCTATGACCAAAGATGGAAAAACCAAATTGGCAGAAATTTAATTTCTGTGAAAAAATTGACTGGCAAAGGGCTAATTTGATTTTCAACGGTGGTGCCTGCGAGATTTGGTCGGTTGGTAATAAGTATCAGATTGCCGTACCGGATGCGTCTAGCAAATCAACAAAATGTATGCATCCATGAATGGCATCATATTTTCGCAGCATAGACGCAATGCAAAATATTCGGCAAGACCATCTTGTAGAAAAGATGCAGTTGACAGAATGTAAATCGAATTGCAGCTAAGCGGTTGAATGCGACATCTGTATCAAGAGAAAGTTAACTCGCAGGTCATTCCCAAAAGAGTCACAGTGAATCTGATTCACAGTAATATGTATATGTGGCCCAATAGAAACAACTACATCCACAGGTAAACGTTATAAATGTAGTCCGTACATTTGCTGAAAGAAAAATCTGAAGCATTTCAGCGATTTAAATATATTTATTTAGATATATTTTTTCGTATTTTTTTGTTTTGATTTTGCTTGTGCTTGCAATATTTTTTGTTTGTTTCTGATCAAAATTTTACGCTTGTTTCCGTTCTCTACCGCCTACTAAACAATCAATCACGTTAAAAGAATACAAGAACATACACTTTGTTTTTATTGTGAATAAGTAAATTTTATCTAGTTGATCATGAAAAAACAGATTCACGTGCAAGTGTATAGCTATTTTGCTTTGAATTCTACTGAAAATTTGCTGTTGGGCTGTGTAATCTTATCTACGGTCTAATTCCGTGATATAACTTCACGGAAATTCCCGTACAGTAATGTTTTTAAACCCACGATACTATAATTTGTTTATCACTTTACATTTCAATAATTAAAATTGTAATTATGAATTGTTAAATAATAACGAATTCTTTAGGTTCAAATCACGTGCGAAGCACAATAAAAATGTGTATATTTTTTAAATGCACCTAATATGATGATTCACAGACTAAAACGTAAACCGCAATTGATGTGCAGTAATGTATGTATGTAGATATACGAACAAATAATTATTAAACAACTTTACAATACGAAAATCTTATAACAAAAAAAATGTATAGATTTAAATATAGATAATTATATAAATATTATTACATGACCAATATGTTTTTTTCTAAATATTTATTGTTGACCCCACGACAGACCGGAAACCGGATAGACAACGATTGAATGTGACTTTTACTTTAAAATACATGTAATCTAATCCGCACTAACAAATATGTACCTGCGAGTAGCAAATTTCTCCCATTGGAAACATATCAAAATTGTTTTAATATACATACAAATTAATATCTGTAGTACTTTACACAATATTACCTGTACCAATTGTCGATTTCCTGAACTATATCGATGTTGAAGAAACAATTTGTTTGTCTATTCACAAAACTAAATAAGTGGGGGATTCCCATTTTGAAACAATCTTAAACGTTTAATTATTTCACCAATTAATTTATAATTTTCGACGAAACGAAAAATTTCAATGTTTATTTATTATCTGTTTTATTTATTAATAATTACGTATAATATTTTATTATAATTATTTATATCTAACTCTACTATCCAACTTTCAACAATCAAATCGCTACGCTGGTGTCACTGTCCACTGTGTGATGTCAATTATACCCCGTTAAAAACTGTAAATCTGCGGCTTGTCTCAAGCTCGGTTCACGAGATTTGTCCATAAGCAAGATGACAACTTAACAGAGTTAAAAATTTGTTTTCTGGGTAGACACAAAATTTTAATAAATGAATAAACACAAGTAAACACATATGATGATAACAAAAAACAACGTAAATTATTGAGAAATGTCAAAATAAGTAAAACCTAAATCAGAATAAGCTAAAATAAAAAAAAAATTGGTATGATTAAAATTTTGTGTCTACCCAGAAAACAAATTTTTAACTCTGTTAAGTTGTCATCTTGCTTGGACAAATCTCGTGAAACCGCAGCGTCAGGCTCGGTTCACGCGAGATTTGTCCATAAGCAAGATGACAACTTAACAGAGTTAAAAATTTGTTTTCTGGGTAGACACAAAATTTTATGTGGTTTTCGATTCACCAAAAAAGAGCAAGTCTGCTTGCTCTTTCTGCTGTCAAACTGTTCGATTCTTCAAGAAAAACGCTCGGTCGAGCAAAATTGTTGTTGTTTTACGAATCTCGATTTTTTGGCAGATTTACAAACACAAACACAAATAGAACTGTCATTTTGAATGACATTTTATTCGATTTGAGTTTATTGAAAGCGTCATTTGTGTTTTGTGTTTTTTTTTGTGTTTCTGTTTATTTTTTTATAAATATTTTATATTAAAGAATTAATTTGTGTTTAATTAATATACAAATATGGATTTAATGAAAATTATAGGTTATGTTTATACAAACGTCATACACACACATATATATTAAGGAGCAACTGTTCGATTCACCAGCAGTAGAGAGTGATCTTTTAAAGATTTGGTAAAAGGTGAATCGAAATCGACATTAATAAATGAATAAACACAAGTAAACACATATGAAGCTCGTTCGTTTGTGGTGAATTAACCGAATTGATATTGAGTTACTATTCCGATAATTGAGTTATTATTCACATAATTAAGCTACTGAAGTGAATTGGTCGTTCGTTTGCTACAATTCAGAAAAATGTCAAATTGTTAAAAAGTAATTGGGTTGTGTTATAAAATAATTAAAATTTAAAGTTACTCAATCATTTTCTAGGATTAATTATTTTTGTGTGTCACATTACATTTTCTCATTTGCAAATTCTTCGTGATTTCCGAAATTCACATATTCGATCAAATCGTCATCCATTATAACAGAAAAATAATTTAAAATTCTCTAAATATCCTGGCTTCTTCGATGCGTAAAACAAAATAATGTCAAATAACAACAAAAACAATTATCTGAATTATCTATACAAGCAAAATTATTATTCAGATAAATCAGTAGCTCAATATTTTTAAGTGAAGTGAAGCATACCAAACGAACGGGCAAATCACTTCAGTTAATTCAGTAAATTCAGATAATTCAGTTAATTCACCACAAACGAACGCACTTAATATGATAACAAAAACCACAGTAAACAAAAACAACGTAAATTATTGGGAAATGTCAAAATAAGTAAAACCTAGGAGTCGCAATATAGATCTTGAAGAGTGAACATCTTTGTTAAACTGGTGGTCCCGGGTACTGCGCATTATCGTAAAAGGCCCGTTATATCGTGTACAAAAGCGAGGGTATCACAAAATCAGTGTTAACAAAATAGATAGTGGTACTGGGTACTGCATTTTTAATGTCCAAGGCCCATATATCCGTGCTGGTCGGTGGTATCACAAAGTGCGACTCAGTAAAAATAAAAATACGTAAATAAATTAAGGTGAATAATCTATAAAAAATAAAAATATATTCGGGGACGTTCAGAACTTCTTATAGAAGCTTCTGGAATAACTGTAAAATAAATAATAAATAAAATAATCTAAATCAACAACAGCATTCTAGAACTTCCCTTGAGAAGTTTCTAGAAATAAATGCTAATCTAACTCGTCGGCCTTATGGATCGAAAGATCTGGCCTCAACAAATTTAAAAACAAACAAACAAAGTAAAACCTAAATCAGAATAAGCTAAAATAAAACAAAAAGTTGGTATGATTGAAATTTTGTGTCCAGCAAGATAACATATTTCACGTGACTGACTCCGCTGAAGTAAGATTAGCTGTTTGGATCTCGCCGAGTTCAACTTTGGCCATACCTACCGAATTATTACGCATGACGTACTATTTGACCATCTGTAATTCGTCAACTTACTAGCTTCCTCCTGAAGCAGCAGTTTGCATACCGCAAGAGGCATTTCAATATCCTTTTTGCTGTTTGAGATGTGGTCCGTTGTACCACGTCGAGCCAGTTCATCGGCTTTTATATTCCCCGTATTAACGAAATGTCCTGGCACCCATATAATATGGATGTTGAACTGATCTGTCATCTCGTTAAGAGATGAGAGACAGTTCTGGACTATTTTCGACGTGAGAAGGTGTAATTGAAGCGCTTTAATGGCAGCCTGACTGTTCGTATATATGCGAATATCACAAGTCGATATTACATTATACCCCAACCAGTCCATGACTTCCTTTATCGCAGTTACTTCAGCTTGAAAAATGCTACAGTGGTCAGGGAGACAGAAGGAGAGGTTTAACATAAGTTCCTCGCAGAACACCCCAGCCCCTACTCTTCCATCCCGTTTTGAACCATCAGTGAAGAAGTTTAAAACTCCTGGTTCCAAAACTGCATCCAACATCCAGTTCTCTCTGGATGGGATAATAGTCCGGAACTTTCTATTAAAAGTTAATGACAGGACAGTATACAGGACTAGGGAAGCCTTTTGTTACAAAGTATAGATGAGTGCCCTGTATTATTGCAGGTCCACATTAACGTGGATTTCAGTCGTATGGCAGTGCAAAAGATGCCCACTGTTTTCCCAAGATATCTAGAGGAGTCAGAAATAGCAGAGTCTCCAGTGCCTGAGTGGATGTGCTCCTCAGTGCACCACTGATCCACAGAGTGATTGTTCTCTGAACTTTTATCAACAACTTTAGGTTGACAGTTTTGTCCAGAGCAGGCCACCAGACTGTTACTCCATACAGAAGGATAGGTCTATCTAACTACTGATGTGTATAGCCAAAGGACCATGTGGGTTCCAGCCCCCAACTTTTCCCAATGGAATTTTTGCAAGAGTAAACCGCTAACGTAGCTTTCTTTACTCTTTCCATAATATTAGGTTTCCAGTTTAATTTACTGCCCAAAACCAGACCCAAAAACTTTGCTTCATCTATAAAAGCCAAGTTGAACGCATTTAAAGTGGGAGGATTGACATGAGGAATTTTATATTTCCTGGAGAAGAGAACCAATTCGGTTTTGTGTGGGTTCACATTCAACCCACAACCATTGGCCCATAATGAAAGAATGCCCAGAGCATTTTGAATAAGCTCACTAAGCGTGCCGGGATATTTTCCACGGACACCAATAGCGACGTCATCCGCATAGGCAACCACCTTGAACCCACTATCCTCCAGTCTTAGCAACAGATCATTTATGACCAAGTTCCAAAGCAGGGGGACAGTACGCCACCTTGCGGCGTGCCTCTGCTTGCAAATCTTCTGGCGGAGGATTTCTCCAGACTGGCATTTATGATCCTGCCTCTTAGCATTTGATCTATCCAGTCCTTGAGAGATTCATCCACTCCTAGATTCGAAAGTGCCCGAGTTATAGCCCCTGTAAGCACGTTGGTAAAGGCTCCCTCAATGTCCAAAAACGTTACCATCGCGTAGTCTCCATATTCGAAAGATTTTTCAATGAAATATGTAAGAGAATGAAGAGCAGTTTCTACAGATCTCCCCTTGCAATAGGCATGTTGAGATTTAGACAGCTTTGCTGGCACAATCGTGCCTCTAATATGAGCTTCTATTTGTCTTTCCAGTATTTTTAAAAGGAAAGAAGACAAGCTAATCGGTCTAAGGCCTTTGGGACTGCAGTGTGAGCTGTTATGATTTATATTTATCTATATAATATATTTTTATATATTTTTTCACTGTTATAGTTATAAATATTAATACCACCAATAAGATATAACTTTGAGATTAATCACACAACACAATTGTCACTTATATTACACAGGAATTAGGAAAAGGAATATTTCTCTGGAAACACTAATGGGATAAATCATACACAAATAACTATAATAACTTTTACTTATAAAGTCGCTACTTAAAGTTTTATTTCTTTTTTATCAACTTTACACATTTCATTACACGGAACTATTTTAATTTATTTATATAGGAATTTAACAATTTTAAACTAGGACACTTTTAGATAGATAATTCTTGCTTATCAAAAATATTTTGTTACTTAAAATTTTAAGACCGTTTTTGGTCGGTGATTCTTACTGACTACATCTATTTTTTGTTTTCTTCACACAAAAGTTTTTATTTTTAAAATTGCCAATTCGGCTTAATATTTTTTTATTTTATATTTATATTCGATAACCTAAAATTGTGCCAATGCTTATTAAGTTATTTTTTCTGATTTTTGCAATTTGTATATTGCAATTTTTCTTGTACTTATAAATATTGGGAAAGAATTTTTTGGAATGTGAGTTAATGTAGGTTCATTAACTCACGGTTATGATTACGTTTGGGAAATTGGGACAATTGGAATTATTTATATTGGGAAAGAATCTTTGGAATGTGCGAGTTAATGTTGGTTCATTAACTCACGGTTAGGATTACACAACAGAGCATTTTCCCGCCTTAGGTATGAAAACAACCTTCACTTCCGTCCATTTACTAGGAATGTGACATAGTTCTAGGCTGCCTCCAAAAATTACCTCTAACCTCGTTTAATACTATACCACTGACAGACTAATACCCTTGACAGACTAGGGATTAGCTAAGCGCGATTAGTGATTTTTTCGAGATCAGCTGTAGTGTGTCAAGTTGAAGATTAGCTAATCTCGTTTTATTTGAGGATTAGTGACTAATCGAGATTAATGCACTAATCCCTCAAAATTTTCGAGCTTATCTCGTTGTATTGGGTTTAGTGATGGTACAAGTGGCACTACAATGTGAAATAATTATTTAAACATTGCTGAAAATGCAAGTGGCTTGAATTTACGATAGAAGTTATAAAATCAATGACATTTGTGCTGAATAAATTTTGAGGAAAAAGAAAATCTAGTGTGTTTTAATGTATAAATCTTGGAAATATTGAATTAAGAAATGAGTCTAGCTAATTTACTAGTTATATTTCAGTGAATCACCATAATAATATTTTATTTCTCTGCAAAAAACGAATCCCTAGTCTGTCAACGCATTTGAATTTGTGGTGGCTTGATTAGCTAGTCTCGTTTCACTAATCGCGCTTAGCTAATCCCTAGTCTGTCAGTGGTATAAGGATTAGCTAAGCGCGATTAGTGAAACGAGATTTGCTAATCCACCACAAATCCATATGCGTTGACAGACTAAGTAGAGATTAGTTTCTTGCATAGAAATAAAATATTATTATGGTGATTCGCTGAAATATAGCTAAGTAGTAAATCAGCTGGACTCATTTTTTAATTCAATATTTCTAATACCACTGACAGACTAGGGATTAGCTAAGCGCGATTAGTGAAACGAGATTAGCTAATCCACCACAAATCCATATGCGTTGACAGACTAAGGATTAGTTTCTTGCAGAGAAATAAAATATTTTTATGGTGATTCGCTGAAATATAGCTAGTAAATCAGCTGAACTCATTTTTTAATTCAATATTTTTAAGATTTATACATTAAAACACACTACCTAGATTTACTTTTTCCTCAAAATTTATTCAGCATAAATTGTTTAAGATGTCAATATTTTATCACTTCTATCGTAAATCACGCCACTTGCATTTTCAGCAATGTTTAAATAATTATTTTACATTGTAGTGCCACTTGTACCATCACTAAACCCAATACGACGAGATAAGCTCGAAAATTTTCAGAGATTAGTGCACTAATCTCGATTAGTCTTTAATCCTCAAATAAAACGAGATTAGCTAATCTTCAACTTGACACACCGCAGCTAATCTCGAAAAAATCACTAATCGCGCTTAGCTAATCCCTAGTCTGTCAAGGGTATAAGATTTATACATTAAAACACACTATATTTTCTTTTTCCTCGAAATTTATTCAGCACAAATTTTTTAAGATGTCATTGATTTGATAACTTCTATCGTAAATTCACGCCACTTGCATTCTCAGCAATGTTTAAATAAGTATTTCACATTGTAGTGCCAACTTGTACGTACCATCACTAAACCCAATACAACGAGATAAGCTCGAAAATTTTCAAGGATTAGTGCACTAATCTCGATTAGTGACTAATCCTCAAATAAAACGAGATTAGCTAATCTTCAACTTGACACACTATACAGCTAATCTCGAAAAAAATCACTAATCGCGCTTAGCTAATCCCTAGTCTGTCAAGGGTATTAGTTTCGAACTAATGTCTAATAAACGACGAAAAAGTCGAAAGTAAAAATACTTGGGTTCCCAAGTGTATGACTTGGGTTCCCAAGTATTTTTACTTAAGACTTTTTGGTCAAAAAACCTAGAATAAAGGCATTTTCGATTGGAGTGAATTAACTGAATTAGAATTGAGTTACTATTTAGATAATTCAGTTGCTATTTAGATAATTGAGCTACTGAAGTGAATTGGGTGTTCGATTGGTTCCATTCACTTCAGATAAATGTCAAAAAAAGTCATTCAAAATTTGATTTTTGTTAATTATAATTTGAATAAAAATAGAAATTAAATATATTAAAAATTATTAAGAATATATACAATCTATCTATAATTATATCGAATTTTACAGACTTATTTATTTAATTCAAAACGAAAAATTTCATGCGCAAACATCTTTTAAACAAAATAAAACAAAAATCGCCTAACTGAATTAACTACACGAGCAAAATACATATTCAGATAACTCAGTTGCTTAATTTTTAACTGAAGTGAAGAGGTGTGAATCGAACACTCAATTCACTTCACTTGATTCAGTTAATTCAGCTAACTCTGTCAATTCACTCCAAACGAAAGTGCCTTATGCTGCGAGTCGAGTCGAGTTTAATCCTAGTTTAACTCTCACTATATACAGAGTCGAGTTATTTTCTAACCAACTCTTGGTGTATATACTGCAGAGTTAAAAATATGCAGAGTTCAAATGGGATTGAAAGTGAGTTAAAATAAACGAAAAAAAAAATTTACAGAAAATCATTTCAGATTGATTATTATCTTATTGGTGATCACCATATGTGTTGTTTTTATTTTTCCAGCGATATTTTGTCTAAAAAATTGTAATTTTCAAATCCTTGAAAATTAAATAAAGGATAGATCACCGTCGGAATAATCTTTTTCGAAAAAAAAAATTATTATGAAAATTAATTAATTAAAATCTTAATAAACAAAATTGTTTTAAATATATTTTTTGTATGTCGCTTTCATATTTCATTCAACACCATAATCTAACGAAAAATGACGAATTGATGTTTATGAATTTTTCTTTAATTTTGTTGTTGTTGTTTTGTTTAACTCTACTCTACTCTGCGTATATAGTGCATCGAGTTTAACTCGACTCGACAAATTATTAGGTCGAGTCGAGTTTAACTCGACTCCGTATATAGTGAGAGTTTAACTAGGATTAAACTCGACTCGACTCGCAGTATATACAATAGTTAAGACTTTTTCTAGATTTGAGTTAGTCTTGGTTTCGACCGCAAAGTTCGTTGTTATTTTAACAACGGGAAATTTTTTTATTTTTACGATTGTGTCGGTATTTCATTTGTATATGTATTTATAAGTTTTGAGGTTTAATACAATTACAATTGTAATTGCATTACAAATCCATTTACAAAAGAAACATCGATACAACCGCAAAAAAATAATATTTCCCGTTGTTAAAATAACAACGAACTTTGCGGTCGAAACCAAGACTTAGGACTTATTCTAAAAAGTGGTATGAAACTTGTCGCGAAAAGTCTTAACTGGGCTGAACTCAATATTATAAAAATGTATGAATGTGTGCGTGTGTAAATGTCAAAAATAAAATGGGCGGGAACATTTTTGTGTATGTATGCGTGTGTAAACGTCAGGAAAATTTGGCAGGAAAATTGAACGTTTAAAGTGAAACAAAATTAAAAATTCAATACGAAAAAATTTGTTTATTATATTTAACAATAATAAAATGACATATTCCGATTTGATCCGATGAAGTCTATGAAAAATGTATTGAATCCATGTATCCTTTTGTTCTGTCATTTTGAAGTTGATTATGTATCTAAAATGATAGAAGTATTAAGGGAATTAAGTACATTTGGTAATAAAACACTTTTACATTTACAGTCAGAAACATTCAGATGTATACGGCTCATATTTAGAGGGAAATTTAAAGATAAAATTAAAAACCAAACAGAAGATATCATATTTAAAATTTTATTTTTTATCAATAATGTTATCACATATACATACATATTTACTTCATATTTATGTATTTTTAAAATAAAAAAAGTCAGAAAAAAAAAGTGTTTCGTTGATTTTAATTTGCCGTATACATCTGAATGTTTCTGACTGTATGTAATAAATACCATTAATTTCACAAACATCACAGAAAAAAATTAATTATTTCACAATATGGTGTCTAGCGTCCACTTCACAAATAAAATATGAAATCGTTTATATATTAAAAGATTACCATCACTATCACACAGCAATAGCATATCACACAACAATTTAAATAGTAGATTTTCTATACATATACACACCACTATATATATGACAAGAACATGAAGTTAGCTTCGAATTTGTTCATCAAAAACTTAGGAAAAACTTATTGCTCAATTTGAGTTAGGTTTTGTTATACTTGGGTTACTTTCATTTTAGAGCAAAAATTTACAAACGGAGTAAGCTCAGAGTATGTTCAGTCACAGAATAATAAACAACCAGAACCGACAAATTTTTGCCGACAAATTATGGACCAATAAATTTTTGCTCTTACCTTATATTTTATATGTTAATTTTGAATTTTCAGCCACTGAACGATAATTTAATACCGAAAATCTTACCTTCTATAAACCAAGATCAAAAAAATGAGCCCACTTTTCTCTATATAAAAACCGCGTTATGTCGCTTCTGGGTATTCTGTGGTTCAGTTCACATTAAAAAATACAGTGTATAGAGTAAAATTGCTCTGGTTGAATAAAAAACGCAGTGTGTAATTCTGACAGCGCACTGCTCGCTCAGGTTGAATTAAAAAATAGACATAATAGAATTAAAAAAATTGTATAGCATACTCACCCATGCATTGAAAAAAATTCCTAGGTAGCATGATCAAAACCTGCTAAAATTCTCTCTTGAGAGTGTATTGGCATAGAATAATAAACAACCAGAACCGACATTACGTGGACCAAGAAATTTTTGCTCTTACCTTATATTTTACATGTTAATTTTGAATTTTTAGCCACTGAACGATAATTTAATACCGAAAATCTTACCTTATATAAACCAAGGTCAAAAAAATGAGTCCATTTTTCTCCATATAAAAACGGTGTTATGTCGCTTCTGGGTATTCTGTGGTATTGGTCGCTACGAAAAACCATATACATATAAAAATTCAATTTTTTTCGTTTCTTACTTACCATTAGTAATGGTCCATTACTATTTCCAGTTGAGATCATAACCATATATATATATACGATGTCAGTATACATTTAGTTGGGCTTTCTCAAGAGAGAATTGTAGAAGGTTTTGAGCATGAGCATGATAGTACAGCCATTGCCTGTATATGTGTAAACGGCCGTTTTACATAAAAAAAAAAACACTCTATGTATGGTAATCGACTTTCAAAAAAAAAATTCCCATACAAAAAGTAAAAATTTATATGAAAATATCTCGTTTTTTTTCGTTTTTCTCGTCTCGCATTTAATAACTTTTTAAATAAGGCATAAAATGATATTCCGAGGATGCCACACTAAACTATGATATTTAATTATTAGTCGTGTTCCAGTCGACCAATTCAAGTACTTATGAGTACTTAGGTTTGTGTCTTTGCTTAAATTTAACTACTCGTAACTGCTCTTGCATTCTGGCAAGAGCAGTTACGAGTAGTTAAATTTAAGCAAATACACAAACCTAAGTACTCATAAGTACTTGAAGTGGTCGACTGGAACACGACTATTATATTGGCCAAAAAAAAATTTAATTTTTATCAAGATTTGGACTATTTACAATCAATTTTGTTTACCTAGTTTTTTAAATTTGGAATCGTAAAACAACGAGACAGCTACAAAAAAAAAATAAAAATAAAACAAAACAATAAACTATGAAACAATTTTTTGCTTTATTTTCATCAGTCTGCAAAAAAAAATTGTTTCATAGTTTTTTGTTTTGTTTTATTTTTATTTTTTTTTTGTAGCTGTCTCGTTGTTTTACGATTCCAAATTTAAAAAACTAGGTAAACAAAATTGATTGTAAATAGTCTAAATCTTGATAAAAATTAAATTTTTTTTGGCCAATATAGTAATTAAATATCATAGTTTAGTGTGGCATCCTCGGAAAATCATTTTATGCCTTATTTAAAAAGTTATTAAATGCGAGACGAGAAAAACGAAAAAAAACGAGATATTTTCATATAAATTTTTACTTTTTGTATGGGAACATTTTTTTTGAAAGTCGATTACTCATACTTTAACAACATTTCTCTAATTCGGCCTGTAAAATGTAGTGGGATTGGTACAGCCCTAAATATCAGAAAATTTGCAGTGGAGATCCCGGGTCCGGGTAAACGAGGTTTACCGTACATTTAAGTCAAAGATATTACAACAATAAAGCTAAAATGCCCTTTAATATTTTATTACCATAAATTTAAAAAAAATAGTTTTTAACATCTTTTCTTATACATATTTTTAATTAATAGGTAGGATTTGATATTCGGAAAATAAATATTGTATTCGGGTAGCTATATAATGCACGAATAATCGCATAAATATGCTAAAATTAGAATAACAAAACCACAATTACAAATTTAAATTAATACATAGTTAAAAATTTATATTTATCAATCAGTTTGTAACAAACCAAATTATGGGTCTAAAAAAATAAAAAAAATGTTCTAATAAAATTATAAAAGTAGTAATGCTCTCTCTCTAATCAAAATCATTGATCAGTAGACCAATTCTATATCTAGTAAAATTTGTTTTCCTTGCAGTAACTGAAGAATTTCTTTTGCCTTAGGTTCAAGCAATTTTTTTGAGATTTGATCATTGTTTGTTTTACTGTATTTTGAATAAATCGCATAGTATTTATTTTTAGGTCCCTTTGGTGCATTTAAAATCAATTTTATGATCTGCAAAGAAGCTGGTTGTAAATCTGTTGCCGAATACTTGCTATAATATTCTAATGTTGACGTCCATAAACTAGGATCGAAAGATGTTGCCTTTTGGTATATGTGCATTGCTAAGTATAAACTAGCTGCGGCTATCAAAGATTTTTTCAAATGGGCCATTGAGTATTCAATCGAAACTAACTCAATGAAGTATTTTCCCATTAAATGTTCCACAGCTTCTGCATTACCAGCTTTTGAAAATCGGCGCAAAAATTGTATTGATAACGGTTGCCCCAATTGAAAATTAACGGTAGCCAAAATACGTCTTTCCATTCTACATATTTGTTTTTCTGTGTAAGTTTTATCCGTTATGTAAACATATTCTTTTATATCGGGTGCGAAAACTTCTTCATATTTTGCTGCTATAAATAAAGCGGTGCAGCCGACCAACTGTAAATATTTTCGATGGGTTTCTCGATTATTTTGAAGATATTCATCGACAAGCGATACTGTCAACAAATATGTTTCTATTACAAACTGAAATTGTGTATGAGTCTCACTCAACCAATCAATTAAAGTTGTTCGCATTGAAGGAGTTATTTCTGTATGGTTTTCCAAATATTGCTTTTCAATAGTATTGCAATTCTCCAATTCAAATAGATAATTAAAAACATCGTGAGCATAATCGTTTACCAAAAATAAATTTCCATTTCCTTCGTCAATATTTTCAATATCGCTTAATAATTTTTGCGAGAGTGATTTGTTCTCACTAATCGGGGAAATAATTTTTGTGGTAGCCGTTTGATGGTTAAGTTGAAGACCAAGCTCTTTTGGCTCATCTGTAGGTCGAGTTACACGAATTTTGGGTAAATCTGTAAATATCGATTGTATTAATTTCAAATGTCATATATTTTAGTGATATTTATTTATATAATATTGAACTTACCATTCTTAATTTTTACTTCTTTTGGTTTACCAGGAGGATGGATTTGCCGCTTTGCTAAGTTTTCTTTCTGCTTCAGCTTCAACTCGTTTTTTTCTTTTTCATCTGAAACTTTCCAATGGCAATCGACACGAGGTTTAACATGTTTATAAATAGCGGGTTTGCAGCTGTAAATCGATGAAAAAAATATTAATTAACTGTAACATAATCGATAACAAATTGTTTTATACGTTTCTTTTAATGGGGCTTTCGCTACCCTAGCCTGATTTAATAGATCGCATAATGCTGTGCGTTTTTTCTCTTTCGTTGCCTCTGGTTTTCTAGGCGCAGTAATTTGGATTCTGCGTTTTTCAATTTCATTCTAGTTACAAACAAAAAAATATAAACAAATCAAAATACATAGATAAAATACATTAATTAACATGCATTACAAAATGGTTTCCAAATGAAAATTGCATTGTTCAAACATATTTATATGTATAAATACCTCTTTATTAACCGCATCATCTGAGGACATATTTTGTCAAATAAAACAAGTAAAATTGTAGTAAATTTCTTTATAAATTATTAATTCAATATCTAGCTAGATAGAAACAAGTACGATAACTTACTACCAGCTTCAATTCTTCGAATGAATGAAAAATCCGTTGGTAGAAATAAATAAATTTGAGTGATAATGAATACCCTATAAACAAAAAAAAGCAATACGTAAATGCCGGGTTTGTGATTTTGAAAATAACGGGTCGCCTTTTTTGAGCGACTTTTAAGTGCTTTGCTCATAGGAAAACCAAAAACAATTTAGGCGTGTTCGGAAATGTTGAAAAATAATTTATGTTTAAAATAATGATAATTTAAAAATAATAAAAAATTGTCTGTAAAGCCAAGCAATGCGTTCCGCGAGGAATTTTGTCAACATAAAATACAAATCACATATTTGGTGCGACTGTTTTATATTTACCAAAGAATCTAGCTCATATGTCTCTTATAAATTCAAAATTATCTTTGTTCTTGCTATAATTCATGTGCAAATTGAATCAAGACCAAATGTTTGATTGCAACCGAATGTTCAAGCGGTGTGAAATGGTCTAAACCTTCACTTTTGTGATAACTAAAATTTTGAGGCGGGGCATCTGGTATGAAAAGCACTTAAATGTCTTACTTTGGTAATTGAAATGGGAATAGAAATGCAAATTTTCCCAAAGTGAAACAACCAAGAGTCGAAGTATAGATCATGTTTAAATGTCAAATTTTCAACAACCGCAAGAGCTACCATCTTTCGGAAAACTCCGAAAACATAAGCAACTTTCAAATAATTTCACTAGATGTCACTAAATATTTGCTATCAACAATTTTTAGACATTTTTATGTGTGAATTTTGTAAACATAAACAAAAATATTTTCGTGTAATAAAAGTGATTATTATTAATACGTGATAATTAAATTGATTTTGACTATTCCCATTTGAGAAACGGCAGAAATATTTTTTAATGTGTAATCTAGTGGCAAACGCGCTGTACTTCGTTTTTGACCGTGCTGCCTCTTTCGGAAAACGCTCTGTACTTTTTCAACAATCGTGCTGCCTCTTTCGGAAAACATGATCTATAGAGCAAAATTTTATTTCGAGTGTCTGCTGCATGGTGCGTCGTTGTCCTGGGATAAAACTGCAAATGTCAAACATTTACATAGGAATTCCTATGCAACACAAGCGCAAATAAATTGTTATTTATGAATGATATTTCTTGATTTATTGGAATTTTGTAACAGGTTTTTATTTATAAAGTATTAATGAATACATTTTAACTTTAATTGGAAAATATTTTTCTATTTTATTTAAAATAAATTTAGAGTTGTATTTCTAAGTAAAACATGTCAAGATACGAATACTGTTATTAAAAAGATAATTTATTATTTTTAAAGATAATTTATTAGTTTTTGTGATGAGACGTTTGTACCTGCATGGTTACAAATTAGTCCTATTAATATTTATTTAATTTTTAATCCCAGACACAGCATCTATGCGTACTCTCTTACTACTTGAAAATGCTAGACAACTTCATTGTGTTTTTTTGTGTTAAGGAAAACAAATAAACGTCAAAATATTGTTCATATCTTTTTGTATGAAGTGGCACAGCTGCAATTTTATTTCTATAATTACAGACATATTAAATATTTTTTAATAAAAATTTAATTGAAATGTATTCGTTTTAGGTCATTTTAAGCCAAGTCGGTAATTTATTTTGTGAAAAGCGTGTGAAAAATTAAAACATAAAAAGAATGCAAATTCGTATTCTTTAGGTTTAATCTTGTGCCGTTTGAGTTTTTTCTATGGTTATTTTTATTAAAATTAAGTTATTTTCAAACATTTTAAGTTAGCTTCATATAAACTGCTGTTTGTTTTCCTTTACACTCAAAAAAATTTGACATATTTTAGCTGTCAAATTATCGATCTATTCGCTTAAATTGTTTAGCGGGCACTTGGGTAACTGCACAGCGAGCATTAAATTAGACCTTATAATTAGCGTATTTAATGGTCGAAATTTACTTCCGCTGCAGCTTTAACCAAATGGTCGGTAGGTCATGGCGTTGTCAAGCAACTTTTCGCCTTCAAAGCGTCACAAGAGGCGCCACGATCGCCACTAATTAAAGGTGAGTATTCAGTGATTTTTTTTATGTGATATATGATTGAATTATTTGGTCCTTGAATAACTAAATGTATCTTTCATGTGCAATAAAAGATTGTTTTGAATCGAAATTAATAAATCATGTTTAAATGTCAAATTTTCAACAACCGCAAGAGCTACCATCTTTCGGAAAACTCCGAAAACAAAAGCAACTTTCACATAATGCCACTAGGTGTCACTAAATATTTGCTGTCAAAAATTGTATGACATTTTTATATGTGCATTTTGTAAACATATACAAAAATATTTGCGTGTTACAAAAGCGATTATTATTAATACGTGATAATTAAATTGTTTTTAGCCGTCCCCTTTTGAAAAACGTCAGAATATATTTTTGATTGTGTGACATCTAGTGGCAAACGCTCTTTACTTTTTCTTTGATCGTGTTGCCTCTTTCGGTAAACGCTCTGTACTATTTCTTTGATCGTGCTGCCTCTTTCGGAAAACACTTTGTACTTTTTCTGTGATCGTGCTGCCTCTTTCGGAAACCACGATCTTATTGAACGGTAGATAACTTTATTGTGATTTTTTGTATTAAGGAAAACAAATTAAACGTCAAAATATAGATCATGTTTAAATGTCAAATTTTCTACAACCGTCAGAGCTACCATCTTTCAGAAAACTCCGAAAACACAAGGAACTTTGACATAATGCCACTAAATATTTGCTGTCAAAAATTGTATGACATTTTTATGTACATATGCATTTTGTAAATATAAACAAAAATATTTTCGTGTCATAAAAGTGACTATTATTAACACGTGATAAATAAATTGATTTTGCTGTTCCTTTTTGAAAAACGTCAATAATATTTTTTTGATTGTGTAGTGACATCTAGTGGCAAACGCTCTGTACTTCTTTTCTGACCGTGCTGCCTCTTTCTGAAAGCGCTCTGTACTTTTTCAACAATCGTGCTGCCTCTTTCGGAAAACGCTCTGTACTTTTTCAACAATCGTGCTGCCTCTTTCGGAAAACAAGATCTATAGGGTCAAAACGGCCGTGGTGGTGTACTGTTAAAAAACTGGATTTTTTGGAATTCATTTTTTATGAGATCCATTTAAATTTTCCAATTTTGGGACTAATGTTCTGTGGAAAAATTTCACCAACCGGACGTGGATTATGCAGGACGGTGTGGTGACCTTGGTCAAATGGTTACAGTCTGAGCAAAAGTTCTCCTTGGAGCTCTATGTCCGCCAAATTTCGGAAACTCCCAAACTCCCCATCATTGAAACTTTGCATATTTCGGTACAAAAAATGTTTTGCAAAATTTTTTTTTGAAAAACACCTAAATTATTTTATGTATTTTATTATAAAACAAAAATGTCTACAAAGTATAAAAATATTATAAAATACGAAATTCATTCGGGAGCTTAAAAATTATTTTTTCTTATTATGAAGATTTACGGTTCGTTGAATTCCACTCATACCATCGACAAATTTTGTACTAAATAAAACATTTGCATTATTGAACATACCATCTTTAAGCGAAACCACAATAAATTGACTATTTTTAAAATGTGCCTTTAACATATTGCCTATATTTTGTGTATGTGACAAATCTAAAGCCGCATCAACTTCATCCAGAATATATAAAGGTGCTGGTTTGAATTTTAACATAGCTAAAATTAGCGATAGGGCAACAAGTGAACGTTGACCACCTGATAATTCAGTTAGAGATTCTTTCCATAAACCATTAAATGATACTTTAACTTCTAAACCTTCGTGATATGGAATACCTTCGGGCGGAACTAATTTTGCAAATGCTCCGGGTAACAAAGTACTAAAAATACTGCCGAAATTTTCATTTACTTCTCTCCACGCTTTCATAACCGATTGTTTCTTTTTTTCATCAAAACCGTGAATTATTTTTAGAATATTTCTTTTATCACCTTCGACGCGTTCTATACGTTTTACAACATCTTGAAATTGTTCTTCTTCTCTCTGCAACAAAGTCATAGCTTTTTGATTAATGTTTCGACCCATTTTTGCCTTTTTTTCCGTAAGCGAAGGAAGTTGTTTTCCTGCCTCAATTGGATCATTTTTACTGTAATCATACCGAGAATTGGGCACACCAAATTGATCTTTATCTCCAGCAATCCAATCATGTTTATTTTCAAGAGAGTTGATCCGATTCAGAGCATCTTTATTTTCTGATTTTATATTAGATATTTCACTCTCCTTTTTTTTAATGGCAATAACCAAATCCTGATTCATTTTCAACAGTTTATCCTTGTTATTCATTTTTTGTTTCAACTCTCGATTTTGTAAGTTAATCATATTTTTTTGTTCCTTAATGTTAGATTTTAATTCTTCGACGGCTTCAGATGACTCTTTACATTTTTGAAGAACCGTATTGTATGTTTCTTCCAGTTTAATCAAAGTTTCCTTCGATTCGTTTAATTGCTGTGTGGTTGTTTCAATCGATTTTCCTAAATGTTCAATTTCCATTTTTAAAGTTTCATATTCCTGTTCTCGAGTTTTCCAATTTTTACGACTTTCTTCGTGTTTCTTCTTGCACGTCTTCAAATCCTGTTCTGCTTGTTTGAGCTCTCGTTCGCGATGCCCTTTTGAATCTTTTAATTTTGCTTCAATATCCGCTACTTTTGCCTTTTCAGTTGCTTGTGTTTCGTAAGATTTTTTAATTGATGCTTTGAGTGCTTCCAATTTGGTTTTCATATTTTGAACTTCCGATTGATGTTGCTGAAAAGAAGTCTGCTCCAAGCTTTGCTGAATTTTATTTAATTCGGTTGTTCGAAGTTCTATTTGTTCCTTCAAATTGTTATACCGATTAACTGTTTGTTCTAAATTTTGCATTTCTTGAACGATAGCTTCAAGTTCAGCATTTTTTTCTTTCAACATTTGATCCATTTGTTTGATTTCCCCAATTTGTAATAGGACAGCACCACCTTTTGGAGCAGAACCACCAGAAAGAGACCCATCAGGATTGAGGACATCGCCTTCCAGCGTTACAGTCCGGCACCTTATATCTTTATGATAAGTCACTTGCTTTGCAATCTTAATATCACGGCAAATTAATGTACGCCCAAATACGTATTTCATAACAGGTTCGAATTCCTTCTCGTATTTAATAAAGGAGAGTGCTGAATCAACATTTTCAGCTCCAACAAGATTCTGAGCAAATTTAATGGTGCTGTTGTCAATTGGATGAGCAGTGATTTTATTCATTGGAATAAATGTAGCTCTAGATTGAAGTTGGCCACGGTCTAAAATTTTTTTACTTGTCACATCTGTGTCCACGACGGTATTGTACAATGAGCCTCCAGCCGCAATACCCAAAGCTAAGCAATGTTTTTTATCTTTCACATCAAATAATTTCCCAACTATTCCTTTTACACGTCTACGATCAAAATTTGGTTCTGGGTCCCTATATTGAATTTCAAATCTTTGAGCACCTTGGTTGTCCAAATTTTTTTTAATATTCCGGCATTCTTGTGTTAGTCTCATTCTTGAATCTTGGAGCTGTTCTAAATGTCCTTCCTGGTAAGCAATTTTCGATATTTCGGAGTTCATTCGGTCAACATCGCGTGTAACTTGCTGAAGAAGCTTTTGGTCTTTTAAATAGTTGGCATCACATGTAGCACTCTCACTTTCTTTAGATTTTACCATTGAAGTTAACTGTTTTATTTCCATCTCGGATTTTTTTATTGTGGTGGTTGCTTCCGAAATTTTACCCTGGGCGGCTAAAAAATTAGGTAGATACATAATTTAAATTTTTTTATTGCTAATTTTTAATTTTGTATGTTTACCCATTAATTGATCCTGTAAAGATGAAGCTTCTCCTTCCTCATTTGTAGACAAACCTTTATTTACAGCTTCAAGGCGTTTTTGCGCATTAAGAAATGCTGCTTCATCATTTTCCCCTGCCTGCTTCAAATTCTCAAAGGTACCTCCAACTTTTGCCATTTCTGCGTTTTTGATATCTAATGCCTTTTGGTCGTCTTTAATGGTTTTCTCCAAATATTTTATTTTTTTGGCCCCATCATCAACATCAGTCTTAGCCGATTTCTTTTCACTACTCATCAATGCGTCGGCCTTTGAAACTTTTTTCATTTCTTCTTCCAATCGATTCAGTATGCCACCACTCTCTTCGTCGATTTTTTTCTCAATTTCTTTAGCTTCATTTTCAATTGCTTTTACTTCTTCCTCATTACTTTTAATTCGCTCGTTATCCTTAATAATACTTTGCTCGATTGCTTCAATATTTGTTCTGCACGTCGTAAGAGACTTTTGATATTTTAAATACATATGCGAAATATGAATTCTCGTAAGGTAATCGAAATCATTACAAATTTTCTGGTATTCAATATAAATGGAACGTTCTCTCCTCAATTTTTCCAATTTTGGCTCAATTTCATCGTGTAGCAAAGTATTCATCTCACTCAATTTATTTTCTTTTTTTTCTAAATTTTTGACGGTCATTTCTCGTTTCGTTTCGTACATACTTGTGCCAGCCGCTTCTTCAATCATTGATAAAATTTCTTGCGGTTTCATATTCAATACTTTTGTAATTCTCCCTTGCATAATTAAGAAATTTGGATTATTTATATTCAATTGGACGGAACAAAATAGATCATTCACTTTTTTGTTCAAAACATTCTTGCCATTAATAAGATATTTGTTCTTCCCGCCAACAATTACTTGACGCGTAACAGAGATCTCCTTACATTTTTCATATCCTATTGGACATTGAGATTCATCTGAATTATCGAATGTTATTGTTACAGTCGCCTTTGTTATACCAGCCTGTCCACTTTTATATACCAAATCTTGTAATGATGTAGCACGGACTTGTCCCAAATTGGAAATTCCCAACACAAAACAAATCGAATCCAAAATATTTGATTTACCAGTACCATTGAGACCCGTTATTGCATTAAACTCGTTATCAAAGCCAGTTATATCGGTTCGTCGCCCATACGATTTAAAGCCATCTAATATTATTGATTTTATATACATATTGATTAAACAAAAACTTGGATTCTATTAAAATGCTAAAACAAAATAAAATTTTAAAGCGGTTAATAAAAACGTTGTTGACAACCACTATCAATGAACTAAAAAATATTAAGGAAGCGTAACTATTTTAAATTATTACCTATAGGCAGACACAAGCAGAAATACATTCACTTAACTGACTGACGTTACAGGTGTGACGTGTGACTGACATGTTCTATGTACCATCATTTGCCGCCTTAATACCATTGACAGGCACAAAGATCGCGATAATCTCATATCGCGATTTTAATTTCATTTTAAAAATGACCAAAAAACAAAATAATTCTTTTTCATTTACGCTTTCTGTCTCTTTTTTGTATTTCACATTTATCGAGTTTTTGCAACAAGATTACGATAATTAAAGGATAAAACACACCAAGCGGCGACGACGGGCGACAAAATTAAATGCTTGTTATTTTGGTAATTTAATGAATACAAATTATAGTTTAAGCAAAAATATATCGTCGGTTTGCGAGAACAGTGACACATCTCAAAAATGGCTAATTTTGAGATAATAGGAAAAAAATCCTTTAAATGTAACAACCTTTTATCTGGCATAGTGTCACTTCTAAGCTACCCATAGTTTTCAATAGATGTGACGTTGAATTTGATGAATTCAACTATTTTACACCAAAAAAAAAAATTCAAATCGATTTTCTCAAAAATATGATATTTTGAGATGTGTCATTGTTCTCGCAAACCGACGATATGTAGATTTCATTAAAATATTCAAGTATTTCATAATTTTAAAGCTTGATTTCCATGAGAAAATCTTACTGTGACCAGTACATTTTACTGAAAAAGACACAGGAGTTAAGACAATCAAAAATTTGATTAGAGTGACAAAGACAGTATTTTTTTTATAGCGAAATTTGTATGGTTATATTTTGACAGATTTTGGTAACATAACTAACAAATTTCATAATTTTTCGTAATTCATTGAGTGTGTTTCATTTTTTTTTTGTATTTTCGATAAATTATTTATTTTTGTGAAAAATTAAATTTAGATTAAATTGTAGTTTCCGAAATTAAAACATGTCAAGATATGAATATTATTCTTTTATAAAGATAATTTATTAGTTTTTGTGATGAAACGTTTGTATCTGCATTTTTACAAATTAGTCCTATTAAAATTTTGTAGTCTGACAGCATTCACAATGCAAAAACTTTTTACTTTTGATTTACAGGTTTGTATGAATTTCCAACATAACGAGCAAAAATTTTTATTCGTCAAGTTGGAAATTCATACAAACCTGGAAGGCAAAAGTAAAAAGTTTTTCATTGTGAATGCTGTGTTACTTTGGCAATTTTACAACAACAATGCTGTGTATTTTCATTCCGGAATGAAGAGATTCATTCCGCTGAGAAGTTGGATAGCAAAATTCTCTTCTTCTCGTAGTTGTAGTGTTTACCACTAGAGTAAAACTATTGCATAAACATATTTAGTTTTATGAGTTGGTATCAAATAAATTATAATACCCTATAAAGGACATGATGACACTTTTCCATAGTAAACTTGCGGTCAATGATATTGGCAGATTTATCGATAATGCAGTATTATTTAATACGTGAAAACATAGTTCGGGATAACTTCTAAAGATGCCAGCTTTAACAATTTTTAATTTTTGGTAAATAAATCAAAAATAAAATTAATTTTTTTTATAATTGATGTCTAGTTGTAAGTTTTATTCGTGTTTTTTGCTTTTGTTTATATTTTTGTTTCGATACAACAAAAAAAAAAATTAAAAAAAACTACTAGGTAGTGCCATCTTAAGATTTAATCTATCTATCGCCGTTTTTTGACAGCGAAGACCTTTATAGGGTATTATAATTTATTTGGTTGGTATTAAATAACAATTTTCAATTTTTCAATAAATCAGAATTTTAAATTTTGTTAATTATCATTTAGAATTATTATACTTTATGCAATAATTTGTCATCACTATTTTATATTTGTTAAAATTCTAAATAATAAATTATATTTTAGAGCTTGGTACCAACAGCTGTTGAAAGTAAAAACAAAAAATTATTCTGAAGAAGAATTGCTCTTACTTTGGGCAAAATTTCATTCCTATCCGGATAGGAATAACTTTTACCAAAGTAATACGGTAGACAGACACAAAGTTAATCGCGATTTTCATTTATCCCGATTATCAAAAATCGCGTTGTTGAAACAAAATAATTCAGTTTTTCGTCAAAATAATGTAATGACAGTCGTCTATCATGCCGCCCCGGTGGCACAGTTGTTAGCATGCTTGCTTCAAGCTCCGGAGGTCCCGGGTTCGATTCCCGGCAGGTGATGAAAAAATCACGGCTGGTTAATGTAATACCACTGACAGACAAGGGATTAGCTAAGGGCGATTAGTGAAACGAGATTAGCTAATCCACCACAAATCCATATGCATTGACAGACTAGGGATTAGTTTCTTGCAGAGAAATAAAATATTATTATGGTGATTCGCTAAACTATAGCTAGTAAATCAGCTCGACTCATTTTTTAATTCAATATTTCTAAGATTTATACATTAAAACACACTAGATTTTCTTTTTCCTCGAAATTTATTCAGCACAAATTTTTTAAGATGTCATTGATTTTGAACTTCTATCGTAAATTCACGCCACTTGCATTTTCAGCAATGTTTAAATAATTATTTCACATTGTAGTGCCACTTGTACCATCACTAAACCCAATACAATGAGATAAGCTCGAAAATTTTCAAGGATTAGTGCACTAATCTCGATTA
Source organism: Tipula helvola (assembly GCA_963556165.1). Taxonomy (NCBI): domain Eukaryota; kingdom Metazoa; phylum Arthropoda; class Insecta; order Diptera; family Tipulidae; genus Tipula; species Tipula helvola. Next base: position 364,250,367 of record OY744481.1, read on the forward strand.
GTGACTAATACCACTGACAGACTAGGGATTAGCTAAGCGCGATTAGTGAAACGAGATTAGCTAATCCACCACAAATCCATATGCGTTGACAGACTAGGGATTACTTTCTTGCAGAGAAATAAAATATTATTATGGTGATTTGCTAAACTATAGCTAGTAAATCAGCTCGACTCATTTTTTAATTCAATATTTCTAAGATTTATACATTAAAACACACTAGATTTTCTTTTTCCTCGAAATTTATTCAGCACAAATTTTTTAAGATGTCATTGATTTTATAACTTCTATCGTAAATTCACGCCACTTGCATTTTCAGCAATGTTTAAATAATTATTTCACATTGTAGTGCCACTTGTACCATCACTAAACCCAATACAACGAGATAAGCTCGAAAATTTTCAACGATTAGTGCACTAATCTCGATTAGTGACTAATACCCTTGACAGACTAGGGATTAGCTAAGCGCGATTAGTGATTTTTTCGAGATTAGCTATAGTGTGTCAAGTTGAAGATTAGCTAATCTCGTTTTATTTGAGGATTCGAGATTAGTGCACTAATCCTTGAAAATTTTCGAGCTTATCTCGTTGTATTGGGTTTAGTGATGGTACAAGTGGCACTACAATGTGAAATAATTATTTAAACATTGCTGAAAATGCAAGTGGCGTGAATTTACGATAGAAGTTATAAAATCAATGACGTCTTAAAAAATTTGTGCTGAATAAATTTTGAGGAAAAAGAAAATCTAGTGTGTTTTAATGTATAAATCTTAGAAATATTGAATTAAAAAATGAGTTCAGCTGATTTACTAGCTATATTTCAGCGAATCACCATAAAAATATTTTATTTCTCTGCAAGAAACTAATCCCTAGTCTGTCAACGCATATGGATTTGTGGTGGATTAGCTAATCTCGTTTCACTAATCGCGCTTAGCTAATCCCTAGTCTGTCAGTGGTATAATCCTCAAATAAAACGAGATTAGCTAATCTTCAACTTGACACACTACAGCTAAAAAAAACGCGATTTTTGACAAAAATGACAGTTGAAAATCGCGATTAACTCTGTGTCTGTCTACGGTATAAGACGACAACAGTCAATGTGATGCCCATCTCATGAAATAAATCGACGAACGAGACACAACATAACGGAGTTAAAAATTCGTGATCTCGACATCTAATACAACCACAGAATAATAAACAACCAGAACCGACATTACGTGGACCAAGAAATTTTTGCTCTTACCTTATATTTTACATGTTAATTTTGAATTTTTAGCCACTGAACGATAATTTAATACCGAAAATCTTACCTATAAACCAAAGTCAAAAAATGAGTCCATTTTTCTCCATATAAAAACCGCGTTATGTCGCTTCTGGGTATTCTGTGGTACAACGTTTCTAATTTTTTGTTTTTGCAAACATAAGTTTTTAGCCCTTTATGTTGATAATTATTTGTTCGTACGCATTGAGAACTCCGTAGCAACTAATAATTATCAACATAAAGGGCTAAAAACATATTTTTTCAAAAACAAAAAATTAGAAAAGTTGTACTAGATTTCGAGATCACGAATTTTTAACTCCGTCATGTTGTGTCTCGCTCGTCGATTTATTTCATGAGACGGGCATGAAGCCGGTCTCATGACAAAATGTGAGATCTCACGTCAGTAATACCAATTTTTTTTTTTTTACGAATTTTACTTTTTGTGTTTTGCTAATTTTTGGAATTTTTTAAAACTTATTTTTTGATGTTTACATTTATACGTAGTATAAACATCGATAGCATCCCAAGAAAAGTTTTAAAAATTAACAAAACACATAAAGTAAAATGAAAAAAAAAAAATTGGTATTACTGACGTGAGATCTCACATTTTTAATTTCATGAGACCGCCGGTTGAAAAAAATTTTGCTATGTGAAAAGAGAAATGTCAAAAAACTGTCATTTTCCTACCCGGCTTCGAGCCCGGTTTTTTTTTGTGTCAACTGGAAACTCGGGGTCTACACTATGCAAAATTGCTGAGATTTTCTCTCATGAAATTTTATGTATGTGTGTGTTTTTTTCAATGTATTGATAAATATTTGTTAAAAAATTATCATAACTGGGAATTTTACTCTCATGATAATTTCATGATAATTTTTTGTTTTTACCAATTCAACATCTATGTTTAATTCTTTTGCAATTTTTTGGAACGCATCATTTTTTAAATCAGTTCTTTTAAATTGTTTACTGGTTATTTTCCATAAACATTCGTTAATTCTAAGCATATGAATTAATTTTATAGTATTTTCAGTATTAATAAATGCCATTGCGAAATATTTTTTTTATGCAGCTATAAACATTCGTCTCAACAATCGGAAAAAAATGAAAAATATAACCTTAAAAGTGCATTTTAATTTGACATTTCGTACAAATTTCATGATAATTTTTTCGTGAAATAGCCTCCTGATAATTTGCTGAGAATGTCAAAATTTGTTTAATATACTTACACATACATTGATAAATTTAATATCATGAGAGAAAATCTCAGCAATTTTGCATAGTGTAGACTCCGTGTTAATCACATTAAAAAATATCAGGATATTTTTTATCCGTTGTTTGTCATCACATCAGTAAACACTAGTATGTAGGAGTGTGATTCCGGTTTTAGATTTTGGAAATAGATTGAATGCTAGACAACTTCATTGTGATTTTTTGTGTTAAGGAAAACAAATAAACGTCAAAATATTGTTCATATCTTTTTGTATGAAGTGGCACAGAAGCAATTTTATTTCTATAATTACAGACATATATTAAATATTTTTTAATAAAAATTTAATCGAAATGTATTCATTTTATGTCATTTTAGCTAAGCAAGTAAATTTTTTTTGTGAAAAGCGTGTGAAAAATTAAAACATAAAAAGAAGGCAAATTCGTATTCTTTAGGTTTAATCTTGTGCAGTTTGAGTTTTTTCTATGGTTATTTTTATTAAAATTAACTTATTTTCAAACATTTAAAGTTAGCTTCATATAAACTGCTGTTTGTTTTCCTTAACACTCAAAAAAATTTGACATATTTTGGCTGTCAAATAATCGATCTATTGAGGAACGCAGATCATAGTATCTAATTTCTAATCGTAAAAAGCAAATAAACAAAAGCAATTTGAATAAATAAAGTTAAAAATAGTTTAAAAAACCGTATCTAGTATAGTTTAACAATAGCAATACATACTGTTTAATTTGTGTCAATATGGGAATACCCCACTTGTTTACATTTGTGACGAAGAGACTGTCTAATGGTTTAATAGACATCGATATAATTCAAGAAATCGAAAAATGGACTAAGTAGGTAAAATTTATATACATATATGTAATATTATTTAAACATCGGAATTCAGGGTGATCAGGGGTGCTATATGTGAATTTGATTCGAACGTATTAGTCTTCGATGAATAAGATTCTTATTTGAACTGAATCAGATTAGTTCACAGATAGCCCCCCACCAGATCATGCTGATTTCAACACAAAATAAATTCAGAATATGTACAAAGTGACCGGGTGGGGTTACTGGGGGAATATTTCTGAGTATACGATAAGAATTCTATTTTATAAGATTCGAATTTGATTTAAATAAGAAACGAGCCAATCTGGAGGGTTATTTCTGAATATGATACGAATACAAAAGTATGATATTCTTATTTGAATTGAATCAGCTATTTGTGAATTCGTTTCGAACGTATTCGAGTCTTCGAAGAATGGGATTCTTATTTGAATTGAATCAGTTTCGTTCGTTTCTTATTTAAATCAAATAAGAATCTTGCACTTCGAAGGGTCGAATACGTTCGAATCGAATTCACAAATAGCTCCCCGAGGGGGCTAAACGGATTTGTCCAAACCTTGGCGCAAAATAGGTCTCTGTTTCCGCTACGCTTCATTCGATGAAAATCTTTTTCTGATAAGCCATTTTTGCTATTTACCAAATGCCAATAGAGTAGGTGCGATAGCAGTTCGCAGCGCAGTTCGTACAATTTGGCTATGGCTATGGCGATATCTTGATGTGTGGGATGATTGATTGTCATGATAGAAGATGAGTTTTTTCCTCGCCAAATGCGGTTGTGTATTTCTGGCAGGATTTCATTCCCAGCACCAGTTAAATGACGGCTACGTTATAGAGCTACCATAATACTGTGAGCCGTTCATTTTAAGTTCTGATGATTTTGTTTTGCTGATAGCGAAACTATCAATTTTTAGTTTTGGGGAAGTAAGCATTTAATCAATATTTTGTAACTGATTTTTTTTTTTTATTAAAATATTGAGTAGCGACTTCCAATTAAAAGCAGTGCAAATTATAAAATATAACAATTATCTAACTACAATGAAATTCCAGGCAAAACAACGTAAATCCGACAATTGTAATCGATTTTCCAGCATTCACCCATGCAATTTGCGATAATAGGCGAGATGCATTTGTTGGAGGTCGTTACGAACATTGTTTAAAAAAAACCGAACAGTTTCTTAACGTTTTTAAACAACTGGAAGTCAACTTAGTATTTTTTGAGGATGGTCCAGTCCAACTGGAGAAAAGTGACAATGTAATAAATCGTCAGAATCGAAAGTATCAAGACATTTTTAATATTTTGGATGAATTGTATAAAGGCACACAAGTGGATGAAATGGCCAATAAATACGAGATTAATCTTCACGGAAGTTTACCGGCTGGAATTCGGGCGATCGCACGTACATTTGGTAAATTTCAAAAATCATATCACAATGAGTGTGATAAAGAAGTGGTCGCATATGCAGTAATGGTTAATGCAATGGCTATAATTTCAGACGATACAGATTTTTTAATTTACGAAGGGAATTGGAATTATTGGTCCAGTCGTCACATAAACTTTAGTAGCCTAACTACAATAAACTATAATAAAACATGTTTAAAAGACCGTTTAAAGCTAACTGAAAAGGAAATGCCTTTACTTGCTACGCTAGCGGGAAACGACGTTATTTCAAAAGATTTACTAGATCGTTTCCACAGATTTCTTGGTAATCCTTGGTATAAATTTGAAAATATCAGTCGATATATCATTAAGAACTTCCGTAATAATAACGGTAATGAGCCAGAATATATAGCGCGAAAAGTATTTGGCAATTCGAATAATTTGCCTGAATACACGGAGCTAATCAGAAAAAGTTTGAATTCTTATAATATTCGTATATTGGATGTAAATGTAAATAACGAGAATAACTTTTTAAACCATATCAGAAACATTGAAAATGATTGTTATGCGTATTTATTGGATTTGGCATCATCTTGTACAATATCATATTTTGATGTGCGTACGCCTGAATTTGAGAAATATCCATCACTTGCTTTGGATATGATTCGACGCCAATTAGGAATAATATTGCATCATAAAAATGATAAGACATTAACTCGACACATCTATTGTTATCAAAATCAGCGATATGTTTATGAAACACTTCATCCCGAATATCCACCAAGTAAGTATAAAATAAATTCGCTTGAAAAGATTAATATTTAATTCGAATGGATTACTAGTTTCAGTTCCAAATCTGGATGATCTGTATAATGTCGATAAAAATGATGAATTAAAAATGATAAAATTACAGCTGTTGACATGGGTTTTATCAGACCGGCTTGATTTTGAAACGATTATAACCATTGAAAGGAAGTACTTCTGTGTTTGTTTAACACTATTTTATATGGTTGAGGTAGTGTGCGAAGAAGGCACGTTTCTAAAGTGTGGAAGGCTAATAATTTTCTGTTATATTTTTAGAATAAATTCATAACGGTTCAAGAAGCGGATATATTTCTGCACATGATCGATACGGTTTATGAACATTTTTCGATCATTATTAATTTGCCACAATTAGATCGCCTCGATCCACGTGCATTTCAAATTATATTTCTTTACGACAAAGTATATCAACATGTAACGCATGCACTTTCAAATTGCGGATTGTTTGAACTGATCGTAAAATTTCTAAGAATGTCACGTTATTTGGAAATGAAATAATTACCAAGTTTTATCTTTTTCCAGGAGCATAATCATATGGATGGTCTGTATTTTCATTATGCCTATAACAAAATGCGAGGCTTGACAAATAATGAACAGAATAATGATCGTTTGAGCCATTTACGTTTGTATGAGAGTTTTTAACTCTGATAACTGAATTACCTATGTACAATACAGTGTTGGATGTTATATTTAAGGCTTGAGCATAAAATAAAGAATTACCATTTGATTATCTAACTTGTTTTAATCTAATCTTTAATGTACAAATGAATTTAGGTAATGGGCCCGATTCTGGAACGATAAAATTCATGTTATGTTATTTTATTTCCCCGCTTCCTATATGAATTTGTATTGAAAAAACAAAAATAACATAACATAACATAAAATTTTAAATCCCAGAATACGGCCTAATAATGGGTTATTAGGCCCGATTCTGCCTTCCAAAATTTTATATTATGTTATTTTTGTTTATTCAATACAAATTCATATAGGAAGCGGGGAAATAAAATAACATAACATGAATTTTATCGTTCCAGAATCGGGCCCAATTCTTGGGCTAAAAAAATTCAATATTATAGAACTTAGAATTAATTCTATAGGTAGTCTATGGGTCTGTTTGATAATTCAATAAGTAAGGAAAGAACAAAATAAACTTCTACCATTAGCAGGGGTAATTCGATCCGAACGCACTCGACCTCTCGAAGAACAAGATTCGTATTTGATTTAAATAAGAAACGAACTAATCTGATTTAATTCAAATAAGAATCCAACTCATCGGAGACTCGAACACGTTCGAATCGAATTCACAAATAGCACTCAATACGATACGAATTCGAATGTATAAAGAAACGAACGAATTTGATCCAATTCAAATATGTATTCGAAGTATGTATTGGATTCTTATTTGAATTTAATCAGATTCACTCGTTTCTTATTTAATTCAAATACGAATCTTTTACTTGGAGTCGAATACCTTCGAATCGAATTCACAAATAGCCCCCCAAAGAATTAATTAAAAACGGCGTAAAATATAAAACAAACAGTAATCTGCAATGTAATTCCAGGCAAAACAACATGAATCCGACGATTGTAATCGATTTTTCAGCATTTATCCATGCGATTTCCGATAATCGGCGAGATGCACTTGTTGGAGGTCGTTACGAACAGTGTTTTAAAAAAACCGAACAATTTCTTAACGTTTTTAAACAACTGGGAGTCAACTTAGTATTTTTTGAGGATGGTCCAGTACAAGAGGAGAAAAGTGATCTTGTACTACAACGTCAAAATCGAAGGAATGAAGAAATTTTTAGTATTTTGGATGATTTGTACAAAGACACACCAGTCGATGAATTAGTCAACAAATACTCGCTTAGATTAAACGGAAGTGCAGGAATTCGAGCGATTGCACGTAGATTTGGTAAATTTCAAAAATCATATCACAATGAGTGTGATAAAGAAGTGGCCGCATATGCAGTAATGGTTAATGCAATGGCTATAATTTCGGACGATACAGATTTTTTAATTTACGAAGGGAATTGGAATTATTGGTCCAGTCGTCATATAAACTTTAGTAGCCTAACTACAAAATACTATAATAAAACTTGTTTAAAAGACCATTTAAAGCTAACTGAAAAGGAAATGCCTTTACTTGCTACGCTAGCGGGAAACGACGTTATTTCGAAAAATTTACTAGATCGTTTCCACCGATTTCTTGGTAATCCTTGGAATACATTTGAAAATGTCAGCCAATATATTATTAAGAACTTACGTAATATTGATGGTAATGAGGCAGAATATATAGCCCGAAAAGTATTTGGCAACATAAATAATTTGCCTGAATACACGGAGTTAGTAAGAAAAAGTTTAAATTCTTATAATATTCGTATGTTGGATGGAAATGTAAATAGTAACGAGAATAACTTTCTAAACCATATCAGAAACATTGAAAATGATTGTTATGCGTATTTATTGGATTTGGCACGATTTTGCACAATCTCATATTTCGATGTGCGTACACCAGAATTTAAAAAATATCCGTCGCTTACATTGGATTTGGTTCGTCGTCAATTTGGAATAATATTGCATCATAAAAATGATAGTACATTGACTCGACACGTATACTGTTATCAGAATGGACAATATGTTTATGAAGCAATTCGTCCAGAGTATCCGCCAAGTAATTATGAAAAAAGAAACTCTCAAAGACCTATTATTTAAATATACGGTGAATTTCTAGTTTCAGTTCCAAATCTGGATGATCTGTATAATCCTGATAAAAATGATGAATTAAAAATGATAAAATTACAGCTGTTAACATGGGTTTTATCGGACCGGCTTGATATTAAAACGATTATAACTATTGAAAGGAAGTACTTCTCTGTTTGTTTATCACTATTTTATATGGTTGAGGTATAGCAACCATTACACGGTCAATAATAATGTCATTACTTTCTGATAATGACATTAGTATTGATCGTGTAACTTGAAGTAATGACGAATGATGGTCGGTAATGATGAAAATCCGGATTTTTTGATTTCAAGACATCATTATTGATGTGTGGTGGGGATACTGTCATTATTAATGATAGTGTAGGGTTCGCGTCATTACTGTGTGTCATTACTATTGAATATTACATAAATTTGAGCTTATCTACGTAATTATATTCTTTTTAATAAATATATAAAAAAAGTAATAATTATTAAATTGTAAATAAATAGTAAAAATTCATCAACATGGATGATATGTTTTATGTATTAGAGGATACAGATACAATACACGCTTTTTCTTTAGGATCCATGTAAAATTTAAGAAAAAAATGCTTCTACTAGCAGTAATAAAAGCTTAGTAATGATGGAATTACTGTCATTAATAATGATTGTGTAAGGTTAAAAAATATTGAAGTAGTATTGATGCAGGTATTGACATTACTGGTAATGACATTAATATTGATCGTGTAATGGTTGCTTATGAATAAGGCATATTTCCAACTGGTTTAGGAGGCCAATAATTTTTTGTTATTTTTTCAGAATAAATTCATAACGGTTCAAGAAGCGGATATATTTTTGCACATGATCGATACAGTTTATGAAAAATTCTCAACCATTGTTGATTTGCCACAATTAGATCGCCTTGATCCGCGAGCATTTCAAATAATATTTCTTTACGACAAAGCATATCAACAAGTAACGCGTGCACTTTCAAATTGCGGATTGTTTGAACTGATCGTAAAATTTCTATGTCACGGTATTTGGAAATGAAATAATTACCAAGTTCTCTCTTTTTCCAGGAGCATAATCACATGGATGGCCTGTATTTTCATTATGCCTTTAACAAAATGCGAGACTCGACAAACAGTGAACTTTTTAATGATCGTTTGAGCCATTTACGTTTGTATGAGAGTTTTTAACTGATGACTGAATTACCTATGTACAAATACAGTGTTGAATTTATATTTAAGGCTCGAGAATAAAGAATTACCTTTTTATTATCTAACTTGTTTTATATTGATATACCTAACCTCGTTAATTCATTTTTAAAATTTAGCAGCCTATATCCTAAAACAAAATGCAAGATACTGCAGCCTCTTCAAGATACTGCAGGCCAATTCTAATGCATATAATACCGAGTACTAATTGCAGACGAGTTTATATTGATTTAGTTCTGTTAGAACTAGAAGCATCTCTTGATTTTAATTCTGAGCCAAATGAGTAAACATAAGAGGGTTAAATAAAGACAACGAAATGAGGAGGATTATCGTACCCAATTTAAATAAAATTAAAAGCTTCATTTTTACAATTTGTTTTATTTCTTACAAAATATCTTAAAATACATTTTTGTTACACAAAAAATCAACTTAGCATACCTGTCTGTTCCAGGTATTTTCTAATTAATTCAATGTTTGGTATATGAAACGGAATTGTGCATCCCTCGTCCACAGTTTCACGATAATCTGAATGTTCAGCGCGTCTCCTCTCAAGAAAATACAGCTTTAATATATTTTGTAGTGGTTCACTGTAAGCATATTTAGCTACATTTTGACAAAATATTTTTATGCTTTCTTCAAAAGAACCTCCATCGTTTTCAAAGTAAAAATATAAATTATTTGAACGGGTAGAAACATTTTGAGCTAGTTTTACTACTTTTGTACCAATGTCCGTGCCTTTTGATATTCCGAACTCAAATTTGATTTTGTTAGGATTGTTTGTAACAAAAATCGGACTAACAGATGGAAATATAAATACCTTCTGTACATCTAGCAGAAGACCACAATTTTTATTATTGAATGCATCGATGATATTGGTCACTTTGACCGTTGTATTATCGTTGAAGTACACGTCATTTAGAGTTCCAGTTCCAAGTTGAATGTAAAAGAAACAATTAACTTTCTTCCCCAAATGAATTTGTTTCAATGTTAAAATGCTGTTGTGAATTTGTTCGACATTTTGATCCTCAAGATAGAATATCTGGAAGTTTAATTGATGGAACAACGATAACAGCCATTCGCGTTCCTCATTTGCTTTTGGTCGATTTTCCGTATAATTTATGAAAAATAGGACACCTGCATAATCTACCTCTAAATAATCAGCATATTTGGACGGATGTGTTTTTTCGTCTGGTTTAGTTATATCGACAAATTTTTGTAGTTCAGCACATTGGTCTGCAGAAAACGGTGATAATTTTTGATTTTTTGGGAACGCTTTGATGTCAGCTCCGTTATGCGGTTCCAAAATAAATGTAGCTCGCTCAAAATGTTCATTGCATATACTAACCAATTTTTCGAATGCTGTACTATCACGGGTCGTGATTTTTTCAAATAAAGCCTTATGCCTTTCTTCTGTCGTATGATTTACTCTTTCTATTATTTGCTTCATTCTAATCGAGATAATCCTTTCGTCAATACACTTTTGCATCAAAAGTTCGTATGTGGTAGCCTCCACTAAACTATCAATATTTGCTTGGATTAATTTAATATCTCCTTCTTCCATTATAAGATCCATAAGATTTGTAAAATAAATATTAAAAACTAATAAAATTAATAAATAAAGCGGGTAAACTGAACGTTTCAATATTTTTTTTTTTATTTATGCAAATGTCAAGTTTGACATTGACATTAAATTTTCCCTGTAAGCCATTGTGTCAAACGTCACGAAAATGACCCCGATTAACCAAAAATGGTGATCACGAAATTTTTGATCAATTTGTCACAAAATGAAAGTTATTTTTTTGGGATCTCGATTCGTGATCCGTGTGTTCGCTGATGGCTTTTTGACAGAAAATACCCGAGTTTTTTTGACAGATTTTACTGTAAAAATTGTGTTTACAGATCAAAATTGGAATTATTTACAACAATTTCGAACGTCAAATTATCAGGTAGCTCAGTTTAAAAATATATCACTAGGTGGAATCCGTGATGCTCCAAGCGTCATTTGTTTTAAGAAAAAAATTTTGCTATGTGAAAAGAGAAATGTCAAAAAACTGTCACTTTGCAACCCGGTTTCGAGCCCGGTTTTTTTGTGTCAACTGGAAAATCACATTAAAAATATCAGGGGTGCGATTATGTAAGCATTACGAGTTACGAGTTTTTCGAAATTGCGACAAAACGCGATTATGTAAGACATTTCGAGTTGTCGTAATTACGACTTGTTGTTGTTGTTTTACTCGTACAACTTTTTGAGTACGACAGACAAGTCGTAATGGTTAAAATGATTATTTTTAAAGAAAATTTGTCAACATTATCCATTTAAATACATTTTTTAGATTTTTCAAGTAGTTTTTAAAGTCAAATATTGGAATATTTTTGAATTATTACAAATTTAATAGTTTCATAAAAACTCGTCATTCCATTTCGGTATGGCAGCGCCACCCGGTTAGTGTGGCGATTTAGTGAAGAACTATTTAATTTTCAAAAAACTGTTAGTTTCGTTGAACAAAGTTCATGAAAAAATTAAAATTATTAAAAAATCTAATTATTAATATAATTCATAAAATGTAAGTACATAATAATAATAAGTAATAAGTACATAATAATAATTCAAATTACATTTTTGGCCAACAAAATACGGTTAATATCATTTAATATTTCAGATTTGTTTTTTGGTTAAATAATCAATTTATTATAATTTTTATTCTGTAATATTAATTACGAGATAGATTTTTGTCTGTTGTTAAAATTCATGTCGTGAAATAAATAATCAAAATTAACTAAATTATTATTTTAGGGCTACCGGTTCTATGTCTCTTTTATTATATATTTTTTATTGAATTTGGTAAAATAAAATTATAGAGTTTATTTATTTCCAATTTATTTTATTATTTTATTATCTTTAATTTAAAACACGGATAATTCTTATTAAAAACACAAACACTTCTAAATTTCAAACGACAATATAATTTTGACAATGACATGACACTACCAAATTTAAATAAAAAAAATGTAAATATGTATTGCCAACAACAAAATTTTATGTCGAAAATGACAATATCGGGCAACACACATTTTCGGAAAAAGTATTTGTCGTAATTGCTTACATAAGTCGCTTTCACACGCACCATAATTCAATACCGAACTGGATTACATAATCCGAAAAATGGTCGTGTGAAATGTGCATATCTAATACCGAAGTGGATTATCAAATACACTTTATAATTCGGTATTTTGTAATCCACTGCGGTACTGAATTACCGTGTGAAAAGAATGACAGTTATTAATCTCAAAAGTGAATAGATGTTGTTTGAATTTTCATTAAATAATATCTTAATTAATATTTTTTTTAGTTGAATTTGGAAAGTTTATCGAAAATTATTTATATTTTGTTTAATTAAATTCATATATTAAAAATATGTAATTGATTTTTATCTTGTTTTCAAATATATTTCTGACAACCAATTTGTAACATTCGAAACGAAACTATAGTTGCGTTTCTGTCAAATTAGTAATCTTCGATGCGTGTGAAAAGACATATGAGAGCGGATTATCAAATCCACTTCGGTAGTGGATTATGTGCGTGTGAAAGCGACTATAATCGCGTTATGTCGCAATTGCGACATAACGCGATTATGTAAGCAATTACGACAAATACTTTTTCCGAAAATGTGTGTTGCCCGATATTGTCATTTTCGACATAAAATTTTGTTGTTGGCAATACATATTTACATTTTTTTTATTTAAATTTGGTAGTGTCATGTCATTGTCAAAATTATATTGTCGTTTGAAATTTAGAAGTGTTTGTGTTTTTAATAAGAATTATCCGCGTTTTAAATTAAAGATAATAAAATAATAAAATAAATTGGAAATAAATAAACTCTATAATTTTATTTTACCAAATTCAATAAAAAATATATAATAAAAGAGACATAGAACCGGTAGCCCTAAAATAATAATTTAGTTAATTTTGATTATTTATTTCACGACATGAATTTTAACGTAATTAATATTACAGAATAAAAATTATAATAAATTGATTATTTAACCAAAAAACAAATCTGAAATATTAAATGATATTAACCGTATTTTGTTGGCCAAAAATGTAATTTGAATTATTATTATGTACTTATTACTTATTATTATTATGTACTTACATTTTATGAATTATATTAATAATTAGATTTTTTAATAATTTTAATTTTTTCATGAACTTTGTTCAACGAAACTAACAGTTTTTTGAAAATTAAATAGTTCTTCACTAAATCGCCACACTAACCGGGTGGCGCTGCCATACCGAAATGGAATGACGAGTTTTTATGAAACTATTAAATTTGTAATAATTCAAAAATATTCCAATATTTGACTTTAAAAACTACTTGAAAAATCTAAAAAATGTATTTAAATGGATAATGTTGACAAATTTTCTTTAAAAATAATCATTTTAACCATTACGACTTGTCTGTCGTACTCAAAAAGTTGTACGAGTAAAACAACAACAACAAGTCGTAATTACGACAACTCGAAATGTCTTACATAATCGCGTTTTGTCGCAATTTCGAAAAACTCGTAACTCGTAATGCTTACATAATCGCACCCCAGGATATTTTTATCCGTTGTTTGTCATAACACTAGTCCGTGTGTTCGCTGATGGCTTTTTGACAGAAAATACCCGAGTTTTTTGACAGATTTTACCCCAGCTAACTTCACATCAATAAAAAATTCGGGTGCGAACAACTTTTTTACTTGACAAATAATTTTGGTGTTTTAAATGTCAACATTACATTTTCTTTTTATTATTTAATATTTTTTAATTAATATCATTACCCAAATCGAAGCATTTCATATTATTTTATTTTAAATTTTTCAATTTACAGAAATTTTGGATTTTTTTACGCCGATAAAAGAAATAATTTTCGGTTGTCAAAAAAACCCAAGTAAAAGTAGAGTTAAAAATACACCGACTCTTTTTATGCGTTCGTCTTTTTGCTCAAAAAAACTCCAAATCTTTTTTACCCCGAGGTCATCAGCGAACACTCCGAGTGTTCGCTGATGGCTTTTTGACAGAAAATACCCGAGTTTTTTTGACAGATTTTACCCCCGCAAACTTCACTTCAATAAAAAACTCGGGTTTTTTTTGATGACATCAGCGAACAACTTTTTTACTTGACAAATAATTTTGGTATTTTAAATGTCAACATTACATTTTCTTTTTATTATTTTAATATTTTTTATTAATATCATTATCCAAATCGAAGCATTTCATATTATTTTATTTTAAATTTTCCAATTCACAGAAACTTTAGATTTTTTTACGACGATAAAGGAAATAATTTTCAGTTGTCAAAAAAAACCAAGTAAAAGTAGAGTTAAAAATACACCGACTCTTTTTATGCGTTCGTTTTTTTGCTCAAAAAAACTCCGATCTGTTTTACTCCGGTGGTCATCAGCGAACACTAAGTAGGAGGGTTGTAGCATTCTAGGCGATTGTTCCACTGTGATTTTTGTGCAAGTTTTGATTGATCACTTTTGCTCAAAATATTTTTCGTCTATAAACTAATTTTAGTTTTTTTATATGATTAAGTTGATCGTCTGCGAATATTTTGCTTAAGTGGGCATTTCCATTCGATCAATTTGAGTTATTTTTATTTGATTGGTGGAAAAGTGTGAATCTAAAGGTAGAGACAATCTCGACGAAACGCAGACGGAGTTACGCAAGGAACGCTAAAATTAATTTAGTACTGTAAAAATAAAATTTTTGCTGACAATCTCGACGCACGTTTTTGATATTATAAAAATATTTAAAACTATCTAACATGGCCTAAAACTATTTGATAACCCTTAATACATAATGTTAAATTATTCGATGCAATAAATTTTATTTTGTAAACCTCTTTTGGGCCGATTTAAATTTTGCCTCATAGTATAAAATCTATAAATCCAGTTTATAACTAAACATTTAGGTACATATGCCATTTAATGTGATTGGTGTCACTTCAATTTGTAAACATTTAACTTCACAAGAATGTCTCTCATTTTGTAGTTTTTCACATCACAAAGTGACACTTCAATCCATTCTTGCGTGAAATATTGAAAATAATTTAATTTTAGTACTTGTTCTAATGCGCTCCGTCCATCGACTTTGTCAATTCGCATATATTTTCATGTAATTAAAGGTGCCTTTACACAATGCGATTTGCATACAATATTTATTGTACAATAGGGGAAATAAATCGTATACAATTTTCTCCGCAAGTTTGATGAAATATGAATTTTTCGTTGTCTACACCGTACAACTAAAAATTGAATGAGCTGCATAAAAAAAATTAGAATAGTGGTTTAATTTTCTACTTATTCAGAATGAAAAACCAAACAAACTTAATGTTAATCGGGTTATGTGAAATTACGATTGCAATTATTAAAAATAGAAAATTAAAGCGGCATAAAATTAAAAATAGGACTATGTAGAGAAGGAACTGGCTACAAAGACGAGATTTTGAAGAAAAGGGAGTTCAAGGTCTCGTTTTTAAAGATTTAAGATTAGATGGTCCTAAAATGTTTAAACATTTTGCAAAAATGACTCCATCGTATTTGAAAATATTACGAAAAAGCGTAAAATCACAACTACAACATCAACAAGACACAATTTTAAGGTAGCTGTCGTAAATATTGTACACACATTTTATGAAAATGCGGTTGGCTGCAATTTCAACGCAATTTACATCCAATTTGATTTTCTGACGTTTACACTACACGATTTCCACGCAGCAATATATTGTACAACAAATATTGCACGCAAATCGCATAGTGTAAAGGCACCATTAACTTTTGCGAGATTGCGTTACTGCGCTACAGCGTCGAGACTGTCTGGTGGGTAAAAATTCGCACAAAAATCACAGTCGAACAATCGGCTTCTAGCAAGCAAATTAGGAATTTGCGAGCTGAAAATATTAATTTCGCTTACTCGATTACTTCCTAGCAAGTGGAATATTTAAAAAAAGTTGCGATCATATTTTTGAGCTTGCAAGACAGAAATGAATGAATTATTTGAATGAGTTTTTACTTATTGGGATAACTTCACAGCTATATCGGCAATTCAAGTTTTAAAATAAATAAACCAACCTTTATGCACTACGATGCAACATCTACTTACTTTCGTGCGTGGAGTAGATGCTCGATACGTTCTAGCAAGCAAATTAGCAACTTACGAGCTGAAAATGACATTTTTTTGAGATTGACTTTTTGAACTCGCAATACAGAAAACCATAGACATAAAAACAGGAGACCTGAAACAAAGTTTTTTCCTGTATAAAATCTTTTCAAATGTAAGTATGTAGTTGGATAGGGATGATTATATATCTTTTATGCTTTTTATTTTATGTAAACAAACCATAATTATTGATAAGTGGTTGTACGTAGTTTCCTGAAAATTCAAAATTATCAAATAAAACAAAATAAATAAAAATAATAATATATAATTAATAATTATTTGTGAAAAACTATTAAAAACAATATATATGAAAAATGAAGTGTTTAATCAGAAAATATCGTAACAATAATTATAAAAAAAAAACAAATTTTGTTGTTGTTGGGTGCTTAGGAATCTTACGATTTGTTTACAACTATTTTTACCAGGTAGTCAGGTGTGAAAATGCTCGGGGTAGTCAAGTTGGCACTTGTTGTCAGCTTCGTAATTTGCAGCTTTCACAAGTACTCGTGTTACCTCCACGTGGTGACCGCTGGTAACTAGATTGCTGATTTATTGGCTTCTAGGCTAAAATACGGTGCTAAAGGAGTCAACATTAAACAAATCACTGGACTGCGTTAAGATGTTACTCATATCGTAAACTAGCTCAGTCGCTAACGGTGGACCCGCATACCTGGCGCCCTCCGGATTAGGTAGCTTTACCTGTATACTGCGGATCTCTGCACAGACGGACGCCCTTTTCTCCTCTACTCGTGGGTATATAGTAATACTCAGCAATTTGCTGAATATTAAGTAATTGGCGGCTTTCTAGGTGTATTGAGAATGCCATTTCTAGCAAACTCAAAAAGGAGTCGCAAGTTTCTCTGCGATATGTACGAGTATATTTACCCTTTGTTGGTATATAATTATTCTAGTAATAATTTGGAAATTTTTTTTTTGTTTTTTATTTAATTTTAAATGTCAACTGATAAAAGTAAAAAAAAATTATTTTCGGTTTTTATTTAGGCCATAATTTAGATGTTTATTTTTATACCAATAACTATTCCAGCGACTAATGTAAGACGGCATATCTGTCAAAACATCAAACTTTTATAGTAAGCGTTCACACAACAAATCGCAAAGTTAGTGCTTTTCATACCGGCTGCGTTGACTTTGGACTTTAAAAAATTTACGTTTTATTTTTAATAATTATTACTTAAAAATAATTTATTTTATAACAGTTTCAAAATATTTCTATAAAAAGTGACACGTTAATCAAATAAAACTAAATTACAAAACTTTAAAGTTACAACAAAACTTTAAAGTTCCAAAGTCAACGCAGCCGGTATGAAAGCACTTAAGTGTGAACCGCAGCGGAAAAATAATTAAATAGCAAGAAAGTACATACTTATTAGGTACGTATAGTAGTTGTTCTCCAATTAACCACCAACAAGTACTAATTTGACGTTCTAATTATCCATCAATATTACCGTTAAAAGAAATATGATACACTATCAATATCCAAAAATCAACTCAATCCAAATATCCAAAAATCAACTCAAAAATCATCCTTCAAGAAGGAGATGGAAGAATAAGTTATTAACAGTGATCTTTCTAAAGTCTTAAAAAATATTTGTGTAAAGTTTGGTTTAAATTGGTCAACGCGTGTGGATTTGTTTAATACCGATTTTCCATCGTCATAGTATAATAGTATAATAGTATTTTGCTATTATACTATGACGATGGAAAACCGAAGTTCATAGTATAATAGTATAATTATACTATTTCGTTATACTAGCTATCAAAAATATAATAGGTAGCAAATTATGTTTTTAACATTGTAAATTTATCTGACAGTGTATTATTTTGACAATTCGCAAAATTAGCATTCGATTGTTTTTTTTGTGAGTTGTATGGCTTGTTCAAATATTATAATGGAATTTAAAGTTATTTTTGTGAAATTAATATTATGAATATCGGCATTTATTTCTAAAAAACATGAAAAATTATTTTTTTATTTATGAATATACGTTAAAATTTTCAAAATAGGAATTATACCTACGTTCACTTAAAAAGAACTATAATTGGTGTTAACTTCATCGCACGCGATGGAAAACCGACAAGGAATAATAGTATAATAGTATTATACTATTATGCTATTATACTATTGACGATGGAAAATCGGTATAAATGTCATTCACTTATACATGCATGCATAAAAACCAGTGATGTGCCACGTCAACAAATCTCAGCGTCAACAATAATATTTGACGCGTCGACAATAATCGGTGAGAATAGTTGTCGCGTCGATGCACACCTTTGAATTTGTATCAACAAGTGTCAAACGTTTGCAATAATAGTCGACGCGTCGACAATTATAGTTGACGCGTCGACAATTATAGTTGACGCGTCGACAATTATAGTTGACGTGTCAATGCCCATCTCTACATTTTTATTAAAAACACTCACTTTTACATCTATAGATTGCTCAACTGCTCACTAAACCCTAATCGCACCCCAACTCAATCCCAACGCAACCCGCAAATAGAATCCAACTCAAGCGCAAACTCCAAAAATTGGAGAACATTTTATATACGACCGTAGAGGTTAGGTTGGGAAAATCATTCCCACGACGTTCATTGTTTTACCTAACGCAGTCAGAATCTATTGGGAATTGATTGCATAAAAGATTTCAAAATCAAACTTTGCGAAACACATGGAAATTCTTTGACGACAATATGGTACATGCAATCACTTCCGAAAGTAAAAATCCTTTTGTTTTGGATATATCTTCCATAAATTTATGAAGAATAGTTCAAGGACCTATTTTGAGTTAAACTGAGAAAAACGAGGTGAATACATTTTTGACACAGCGCGAGGAGTCCTTTGTACTAGGTGGAGACCCGACATTTGCTGCGATTCATAGTATTGATAGGGGTAATCATCCGCCAGTTGTGGCTTACGCATATAAAGTGTCATTGGAAAAACACGAAAGTCTTCGGAAAAAAATTACAAAATGCTCAAAGACAGAATAATAGAAGAGTCAGATAAACGGGTCTTATAGAGTATGTATTGATTAAAGAAGGTCAATGCCATAACTGGGTCGGATAAATATCCCATGCCTCGTATGGCCTCAGTGACTCCATTTAGCAAAATGAATTTTATAACTTTATTGAGTTCATGTCTGACTTTGGTATAATTTTCTCTTCTGATCTTTCCTTTACAAAATATATTGATTCCATTTTTGCTAAGGCTTACATTAGGTTAGGCTTCATTAAGCGCAATTGTAAATACCTTTGTGACCCGCTCACACTAAAATCTTTATATGTGTTCTATGTTCGGTCTGCTCTTGAATTCGCTTCTCAGATCTGGTCACCGTTTCATCAGTTTCATGCAGATAGAATTAAAATTGTTCAGAAACAATTTGTATTGTAATACCTTCGTGGCCTACCTTGTGAAAGAGTGAATAACTATGTTCTTCTACCTTATAAAGATCGATGTAATTTACTAAAATTACAACGATTAGATTACAGAAGAGACAAAGCATCGGCTACCTTTGTGCGCGATGTTTTGAGCTCACGAATTGATTAAACGAATTTTTATTTTATTTTTAAAATTAGGAAACATGTTAAATTTATTAAATAAATAATTTCATTAAAATTAATTAAAGTTGCAAATAATTTGTACATTAAAATACACCATGTAATATTAATTTTAATTGATCTACCTTTAGTTGGACACATTTTTGAGGTGGTTGCTATTGTTGAATGGCTTTGACTCGGGCCAGAATTATAACTAAAATATTTTGTGTACGGGGTTTATGTGCTGGTTAATGGTTTTCGTGGACCAATGTAAAAACTCTATTTCCACCTCGTCATATAACATTTCAGAATGTTGCGCATCTGAAATTAAAAAAAAAAAATGAAAATAGACTAGATGTTAGTGTTACTACGGCCATCGTAATGAAGATAACCCAACGAATATTATTTGAAATTATATTGTCAAACTTAATTATATAATAAGTTGTTACGCCATCTGTGGCTCTGAATTATTCCAAAAAATAATGTTTCATTTTAATATTTACTAATGCCATCTATGGATGGAAATTTCCTACTATAAGCAAACCGAACGCAATATTTTATGTCAAATGAAAGAAAAAGAAATATAAAGTTTAATCGTAATACAGTTTTCTAAAAGAAAACTTGTGTGTATTGAGTTTTAATTTCTTTGTACTGAAGCGCAATCATTTGCTGCCAGAAACATGAGAAACGATTGGGGAACAGTATAATTATTCAGTCTAATAAATAAAATTGGTATTATTTTGTACGAAGCTAATTAGTAAATTCACGCAAAAAGCAAAGTTGTAATTTAAAAGACGCGGTATATTCGCGTGTAGCGATGTATAAAAGGAAAAGGAGTATTGGGATATGACGGTGCAACGCGAGCTCTGTTGTAGAGTTTTGGGAAAGATATCACAAAGTAAAAGGTAAGATTATTTATTTAATTGCATGGAACAAGGGGCATTATTACGAGGTAATTTGGTAATTATGATTTCTTTGTGATAACGGTCAAGTTGGGCGGGTTACATTGTAAGGAAATAGTGTGAATAGTGTAAAGGTGGATACAAATTGAAACGTGGTATAACGGTAAAGAAAATATTGCGGTATTTACATTGAATTAGAAGGACGATTTATGTATGCAATGGGTAAAATCCAGGATGGTGTAAGGAAGCCACTTAGTATTGGGCAAAGTGGTAGTTCATCGACAGTAAAATGCCCCGGAGGTCGATTACCCGCGGTGATTCGGATGGAACCTGGTGGGCGACCAAGGATAGGGAAGTTTGACGGGAACCCGGCCAAATGGCCGGCATTTCGGGATTTGGTCTTGGCTGAGGTCCATGTTAAGAGCTATGACCCAGTCACCAAGTTACTTTATTTACAGATGGCTTGTGTTGGAAAGGCTGAGCTAACATTGGGTCCATGGCAACTTACTCGTGATAATTACGAAGCAGGATGGAAAATTATGATGAAAGCATACAATGTCAATTACCGTGTCATTCATAGCATTTTGGGCAAAATGTATGCTGCTAGAAATCAGGACTCCTTAAATGGTGGAATCAGACAACTGGAAACCATTACGCCTAGTGGACCACCAAGGATAGGGAAGTTTGACGGGAACCCGGCCAAATGGCCGGCATTTCGGGATTTGGTCTTGGCTGAGGTCCATGGTAAGAGCTATGACCCAGTCACCAAGTTGCTTTATTTACAGATGGCTTGTGTTGGAAAGGCTGAGCTAACATTGGGTCCATGGCAACTTACTCGTGATAATTACGAAGCAGGATGGGAAATTATGATGAAAGCATACAATGTCAATTACCGTGTCATTCATAGCATTTTGGGCAAAATGTGTGTTGCTAGGAACCAGGACTCCTTAAATGGTGGAATCAGATAACTGGAAACCATTGCGGAGCCAGATGGGAGCAATATCGTAATCAGGATGGCGCAGCCCGCCTGCCAACATTGGGCTAGCTCGGGTAGTTTTTGAATGTCAAACCAAAGGGGCGGCGGGAATTTAAAGAGAATGACTAGAATGGTCATGAAGAGCAATGTTGTAAAAAATGAAATTACGCCACCTAGTCAATGGATGATGGCCAGAATTATCGAAGTATTTTTGGACGAGATGATTGGTAAAGACGGATAAAGGTAAATTAGTACGGCCAATCACTCATTTATGTTTACTATCAATGGGTAAAGGAGCAGTCACATCTGATGCTGGTTTTCGTTAGGGTTTCTCAATGGAAGTTTTCCCTAAGGTTTTCCCAGTGTCCTAGAGCAAATGCTGGATGTTGATTATGGAATTTTGTATATGAGAGGATATGGAGAAGAGCATGTTTGTACCGCGCTAGTTGTATGGGAATAGTAGGAAAGAATTATCTAATAGAATCATTCAACATGATGATGGGAGCCATTATGGGGTTACTTTGCTCGTTAAGGGCTACATTCTCGTACATCTAGCAAAACAACCTGTTGCTATTAGCAAAAATGGCGGAATTGCTAGTGACAATTTTGGAAATAAGAAATTACATTCTCGATATGTCTAGTAAATCCGCTATATTATTTTTATTCAGCGCGATGCTGAATAAAATTTTGACATTAGGGTTTTGCACAACGACATATAATGAAACAAGAATGAATAGCTCTAAAAAAAGAAAACCTAATTACACTGAAGAGGAAATTAATATTACTTTAATTATACCGCCAAAAAAGGTGGAATAGCTTTGCTTCGTAAAGTTTCTCGTTTCAGGTCTGCTGAAAGAAGTTCAATAATAAATTTGGCGGCATGTTTAGTAAACCTGTACCGTTTAAATAAATTGCATCTTCACATTCAAAGGGATTCTCCCTACCACGAAACACTTTTCGATGAATATTGAAGCGATACCTTTGACGTATTAGCACACAATATCTTCTATAGCGCTTTAGTCCTAAGCTGGAGAACAAATTTTCGTTATTGTTTTTTTCGACTGATTTTGATTTAGAAAAGATAGAAAAATCATTTTACATGCAATCAATGAAACAAAAAAAAAATTACAAAAATGTTTACAGTACAATTTTAAAACGAAAGAGAAATCTTTACACTTTATAATGTGCTTAAAAGAGATAGATATTCGTGAATATTTTTTTATTTTGGTCTAGTTAGCTTTGCGAAACTTTAAAATCATATCAAAGAAATAACAAAAAGAAACTTGCAACTCCCTTAACCCTAACCTTAGTGTATGAGTTTGTGTAGCATTTCTAATTTATTTGTATTGGTCCTTTGTTTATTTGTTGATTTGATTTTAAAGTTTCGCAAAGCTAACTAGACCAAAATCAAAAATTATTCACGAATGTCTATATCTTTTAAGCACATTATAAAATGATTTCTCTTTCGTTTTAAAATTGTACTGTAAACATTTTTGTAATTTTTTTTGTTTCATTGATTGCATGTAAAATGATTTTTCTATCTTTTCTAAATCAAAATCAGTCGAAAAAAACAATAACGAAAATTTGTTCTCCAGCTTAGGACTAAAGCCACAGAATAATAAACAACCAGAACCGACATTACGTGGACCAAGAAATTTTTGCTCTTACCTTATATTTTACATGTTAATTTTGAATTTTCAGCCGCTGAACGATAATTTAACACCGAAAATCTTACCTTCTATAAACCAAGGTCAAAAAAATGAGTCCACTTTTCTCCATATAAAAACCGCGTTATGTCGGTTCTGGGTATTCTGTGCTAAAGCGCTATAGAAGATATTGTTCTGTTTATATATATTCTGTGGTATTAGTAACCACTCCATTTTTAATTCTAAACAAATATTTTAAGTTTTGACAAATCAGTTTTACAACCGAATAATTTTTGAAACAAAAATGGTTTATGTCACAAATAAAGATGGAACGATTTGAACAAAGATGAAACAAATATTTAAATGTCACTCAACCTAACCTAAAAATACTTTAATATTTGATTTACCAGCTCAAAAATATGATAGCAAGATTTTGTGCTATTTTGATTGCTAATAGCTAACAAAAATTTTTGAGAATGTGAAAACTCGATTTCAACTACCAAAGTTACTAATTTGCTTGCAATGTGGTATCGAGAATGTAGCCCTAAGCCGGCCAAGATGTTACAGCCATCGTAATGAAGATAAACCAACGGGTATTATTTGTGATTTTAATCAAAAAATTTAATTATATAATTATTTCCTAACGCCATCTGTTGTTCTGAATTATTCTTAAAAATATTGTTATCTTTTAATATTTACTAATGCCATCTATGGATGGAAATTTCCTACTATAAGCAAATCGAACGCAATATTTGATGTCAAATGAAAGAAACAAGAAATTCAGTGAAAATCCTCAAAGGCGGAGTTTTTGCGCCTTTAAGGACATGTCATTTTATTTAACCAGAAATACATATTTTGATAAATAAGGTTATATGTACATACATATGTGAATATAGATTAATCGTATTTCAACATTATCTCAACAACTTTATCTCTTGTAATAAGTAAATACATATTTAATATAAGTATGAATGTTTTCATTTATTGCAATATATCACATTTGGGTTGTCTCATACGAGTTTTTTTGGCAATAATTTACCATCTTTTAATTAATTGTTTCTGTTAATTCGAAAATATCGTTATTTGCAGTAGCCAAGGCGTATTTTCTGACTGTTTCAAGTGCCGTAATAGTCTCTGCAAGCGTTAGAACAGGACAACTTAGTTCGCCGTTTCCCTCTTCGGTTTCCTCCAACATATCAAGAAGTTCGAGGATTCCGTTGATATTAATAGTATCGTTTTTGGTTAGTCACTGATCGTCCTGAAACGATGAATGATTCAGTCGAACAAATTTTATTAGCTCAAACATTTATTATTAAATTGTCGATTTTTGCTACTACATAGTACATTCATTCTTTCTTTATTATGTTGCAAACGCACCGAAAATCCACAATTTGCAAAACATTTTTTGATCGTGTCCGCCTTAATCGCATCATTCGCTTCTCTTAAGAAAATTAAAGCGTCTCAAACGTTGATTTGTTTTGATAAGTCTGAGACTTTGTCACAGTCATTGATTTGTAAGTATAATTTGCCGAACATTAATTTCCGATAATTTAACTTCAGGCTCCGTATTACCCCATTATCTAGAGGCTGTAATATTGTGGTCGTGTTGGGTGGCAAGCATACAGGCTTAACTTTTGTTAAAATTATTTCTGGATGACAAGCCGCGTTGTCAAGAAACAATAATATTTGTCGAGTTTCCTTCTCCATGGCTTGATTAAGGTGCCCAAGGTAACGCAAGAAAATGTTAGTGGTCATCCAAGCCTTTTTATTCGCGACATATTTTACTGGAAGCTTTAATTGATTCTCGCGACTTTTAAATTATCTTTCGGTTGATATGCCTTTATTTTTTGTAGCATTAGGTATACATTTGTGTTTTTCAGCAACCAATTTTTTTGACAATCTCTTCCACTGTAGCACTATTTTGTTTTTATTTCAATTGCTTCATAGTTTCTTTTAAATTTAGATTTTTAATTTTTTATTTTGCACTCATTTTTAAACCATTTACAGTAGACTACAATTGAAAGAAACACATGTACACATGTAATTTTTAGAGCTATGCACATACAATACAGTGACAATGAAAGAACAAAGGAAATTTTGACATTCGTTTTTATTAAATTTGCGCGTCCGAGGATTTCAAAACTTTAAATTTATGCTGAGTAGTCAAATTAAGTCCGCGTCTTAGGAATTTTCTCTATAAAGGTTAAATTTGCTATGAAATTAGTTTAACGGGAATATTTTTCTAGTTTTTTCGCCTCTCACAAGTTTTCGCGATAAGTGATTTCTGGCTTTCAAGATTTTCACGTATAAAATTTAATCGTAATACAGTTTTCTAGAAGAACACACGTGTGTATTGAGTTTTAATTTCTTTGTGCTGGAGCGTAAACAGTAATAAATTATTAATTGCGAAATCATGTTCCTTTTGTAAAGGAAAAAAATAAAAAAAAATAAAGGTGCTATTCCACTAGAAAAATTGACTGTAGTAAAAAAAGAGAAACAAGTTTGAAACTCTATGTAATAGACAAAGACAACGTTTTTTTTTTTTCATAGCAACATTTTTAAGGGGCATTTTTGAGGGAGGGCGAGTAGACAAGAGAGTAACGACGCAACAACTTCAACAATGATGTCAAGCAACATTTGCTAAGGTTAGTACAAATTTGGCTAACCACTTGGGAACATGATGACATGAAATCTCGCCCTGGAGGAAGTCTTTTTATTGCTCCCCGATCACACAGAGCTTGCTTTATGATATTAAAAGTAATGTCTATTCTAGTTTCTTCTAGTTAACGGAGCAGAAGGAGGTCGTTAAATTTGTCTGTTTAATAGACAAGTATAAATTTGTTCCATTTAATTTTATTGCAAGGGAAATAAAATACTTGTGCACTTATCTTCTCGATGCAGTCAAATTAAAATAAGATAAGGTGCAAGATGAACGAAGTCATAAATAATATGCAGAGAAAGTAAACATTTAACGAGCCCCTGCAGCTTAAGGTTATAAATTAAATAAATCATCCTCTGTACAAAACTATAATACTTACCTAATAAATGCAATATTTTAATTTAATGTGATCAATATTAATATCGCCGTTTAATTAAAATTTGCTAATTCATCTTCTGTATATAAATACATATTACACGTACAATGAAAGACTTTCAATTTTTCCGTTGAGTAATCAACTAAAAAATTACAAAAAAATCTTTAGTATAAAAAAAAAACCAACGTGAAAAGATGATCATGATGATGAAGATGATGGGAAAGCAAAATGTGTGTAGAATTTATTACGTAATAAATTCAATTGTTGTTTTTTTTTGTGTTTTGATTTTCTTACATTTGAACATCTTTCCAACTCTCACTTGAACTTTCGATCAACATGCTAACAAGTATTTAAATTTTTGTTTCGTTTGGAAATTAATAAACTCTGACTTGTTTAAAAAAAAAAACGACAAAACAAAAACAAAAACCAAAAGAAATTCTTAAGAGCGCGCGATGTACACGATAAGAATTTTTATGTAGTATCCATATCCTGATATGAAGATCGCGCTTTATGGTTGATACAACTTTTTTCGTTTTTTTTTTTTGCAATGATACGCCTTTGAACATTATAATTCTATATATGTGTATACTATTTTGAGAATACAATAATTATTTTTTATTATAAGTGAAAGGGTGGGAGCTTAACATATTTACATTGTACATACGTACATAATATATAAACTGTACAAGAGGTTCATTCAATAATTTTTCGCGGTTCGACCTAGAAGAAAACAACTTTTTAATAAATAAAATAAAAAACGAAAATCAATTTGCAGTTTAACATCAATTTGTAAACTTTTTTTGTTATACCTATGTATCATGTATGTAAATTATAATTTTCACTGAAATGATCGATAGTTATTTATCCGCGCGCGTCTTTAACAAACGTTTACATATAAATTTACAACCGTACATACGAATTCAACGAAAATTTAAAATTTTGTCTTGAGGCTAAGATTAGTGAACATTTTATGAAATGTCATTTGGCGCCACCAGCGATGTGATTTCTGTGTGGTGTTTGTTCAGCCGAGATTTGACATGTGTACATAAGATTATCTCTATGTACATAGTACACTTATGTAGAAAATAACATAAATAATACAATAAATAAGAAATGTATCATGCAAAAACAAAATTGTGAACATGAAATTAACTTAGCTGTTCGTGCTATAGCTGCGCGCTTGATTTAGAAATTGAAATTTACAATAAATCACGACATTAATAATAAACAAATTCTTGTAATTTATGAACAAACGAACCGCACTATATACAAAACTGCGGAATAAATTATGTGAAATTGTTAATAAATTCAATAGCAACAGTAATAAATCTCATAAATCAAAGTGTATCGTAATAAATTCATTAAGACTTGTTAAGTGATTAAACAAATTTGAAATTTATGCGGTTCAAATTATATATGCTCAACTTTATGAATTTCAATAGGTGACACTGTACTTTGCAAGATAAACATCAACCTGAAATTTGAGATGCATCCGAAATGCTGATTTGTACTAAAATGTACATTTAGGTAATACATGTCAGTACACCAAAATTAGAGAGATTCCTATTCAGGATTAAAGAGGACATTTTTATTTGAAGTCCCAAGGGAATTAATCCCATTAAGCTGATTTTTGATCGGCGTCAGATTTAAGGGCGCCAATGCAAGACATGTTCCGATGAAGAACCATCTCCTGTTACCACAATTTGTATAACATCAGATGAAAAGGCATTTTGTACGATTGTTCTTATTACAATCGAAGATAACCAGCTACATCAGAAACAACTTGTCCAAAAGATGACTAAACTTTTTCAAGAACTTTTGTCTCTCAATAAAGAGTAAAAATAATGCGAAATCATTTTGATAATAATTTGTTGCTAGTCTTCGGTAAAATTGTGTCGTTTTCGATTCGCTTTTTACATCTTTTTCAAAAATCAACCCGTGAATCGAAAAAGAAAATTGAATTGCCGGTTTTTATAAGTGTGTGTGTGTGTTCGAAGTCTTCAAAAATATTACTAAGAGTGTTCCATTGGCGTGAGCAAACTATTCACAAGTACTTGTATCTACTCGCAACTACCAATGCCTTCTAGAATATACAAGTCAATGACTACAAGTAATTTTTATAAATTGAAACACATTAAGCCTCTCCGCTTGGTGGCAGTATAATAAAGAAAAGATATTTTTTTTTATGTTTGTTTTGTCCAAACACATTTTATTCATTTCAATATTTCATATCATTTAGTTTTAGTGCAGCATACTATTTCAAAGAAGGAAGACACGCACTTTCTGATCAAAGAGGTGTGGGTATTTTTGTGGCTCAACTTATATTGACATAGGCTACTACACCGCTTTAACCACGCATTTAGCGCAAAATATATTTTGGGGCTACTTTACAGGAAACTCAATTTATTCACACCAATTTATTACATTAATTCAGTTAAGAAAAATAGATAAAATGAATAATAAAATATTTAATTTAAGCAAATGAACATTTATATCTTTTATTTTAGATGTGGTTGCCTCGTGGTTTTTAGCGTAACTTTTTATCCCGAATGTTATTTTTTTGACGTAATAGGCGGACCCAATATACCGCGTAATTGTCGGTTCGATACGGATTTTTTACCAATGAACCGTAAATTGTAATTACAAAATATTGGAATATTATGAGGTCGCCACAGAGGAATGCCATGTGAATTTGGTTTATTCATTGTAAATTCAAATTTTTTAGATAAATTTAGTATATTATACAAAAACAATCCATTATAATATGAATGACAACAAATAAATAATAACGGTTTGAAAAGATAATTGTTGCAATTCAAACAAAACAATTTTTGTTATTATTATTATTGCATTCAGCATAGCTAAATAAGAAAAAATTGAATAAATGATTGCAATTCGATTTTAATAATAAAATATTGGAAATGTTACTGAAAATAAATTAAATCAAATAAAACTTTAATTATGTACTCGATTAAAAAACAAATCAAAGCGTAAAACAAACGCATGACATATCCGTTTGGCGTAATATAATGCACTAAAAAAAACAACCTGTTTTAACATGAAACGAAACAAAAAACTATCTTTACTTTATTACACTGTCTCATAGCGGCGGAGACTTAAGGCTGAAACAGCGAGTCAGTAAGAGAGTAGTAATGATTTTCCAATCGACCACCGCAAGTACTTATAAGCACTTATGGTTCATGTCTTTGCTAAATTAACTGCTCGCAAGTGTTCTACCTAATTTTTCATGAGCAGCTACAAGCACTTACGTCAACATTCCCCGCTAGGTGATATTTGATATTAATTTACAACAATAAACCTAAAATTTATTTTTTAAATATTTATTTTAATATTTTATTACCATACAACAAATTAAACCACAATCGCATTTTTTTTAGTACTATGCGAATTAAAAATTTAGAGGTTATGTTTTGCTCATGTCATAATTTTTTGTGTGTTCCAATCGAACATTTAGCCGAGACATATTTTTCGCACTTATAAGTACTTGCGGTGGTCGATTGTTAAAAGCAGAGTTAAATTCATTCTGCTCTATTTTATTTAATGTTCACCTTTTCATGCTAAGTATCTGCATTATGGTTGAAAATATAAAATAAAATATGACACTAGATTCGTAGGTTTGGAGTATAATGTCCTAATGTTGATGAGTCAACACTATTGATGGAATGTTATACCACTAAGAAACTGCTAAAAAATTATGACGTATGATTAAGGCTCTTTACACTAAAAGGCTTTGGTGAAATTTATAGTGGTATCGGCTATAGTATATACGTATTCTAAAGTGCCCATAAGTTGGTTCTAGTAAAATAATTAAATATCAGAAGACTATGTCTCAAAAAGATCCAGACACAATTGTTTTGGAACGCTGTCTATATTGGGCCCGATTCTGCCTTCCAATATTTTATGTTATGTTATGTTATTTTTGTTTTTTCAATACAAATTCAAATAGGAAGCGGGGAAATAAAATAACATAACATGAATTTTAACGTTTCAGAATCGGGCCCAATATTTAGGTACGCAGAAGTTTATTTTATTTTGTGTTTTTTTTCAGGCTAAAATTTCGGGCTAGCTTCTGGGTAAATTGAGCCCTAAAAGTAGTTTTTTTAACGAATTCGTTTGCAAAACTCATTAATTAATACCTACCATATCTCGATTCTCCTCTGATGATATAAAATAACCAAATTTCTAATCATTTTTCTTACTTTTTTTGTAGAAAGTTTTAAAATATTTTTGTTGCATTTTTATAATAATCAATTTTTTAATTTTCATTATATCATTTGATCATTACTCATTTAATTTGATTATATCATTTTTATTAACACATTTAATCGCATTAATCAAGGTTTTTTTTTTTTAAATTTGACAAATGATGCATTTTGTGTTTGTTATTATGTAGATTGTCTAATATTTACAACATTTTTAGGGGACAAATTGCTGGTGTTAAATGGAAGCAATGCCGAATTGTGTTTAGTGGGTGAAGGCTGTAATAGAAGCGATTTCGCATGTCTTATGAAATTCGATTTTAAAGCTTTGGCAATGTAGAAGACCGTGACCTAGGAATATCGCTTAAAACGGTATTCAGAAGTCAATAGATAAAAATGGATTAAATTGGCCAAACTATTCGAAAATGCCACTAGAATTACAGGTTAAGCTTCATGAGACTTATATTTAGATGTATATATAATATAATTATATGTAAAATTTGTATAAATTGTACATTTAAAGTGTCATGTCTGGAAAGTGGTTCAACAAGAGTGTCTTACTAATAGTTATCCCTATAGAAAAATTATGAGCCATTGCCGTGAAGCTGTAATTCGCAGTTCTGTACGCAGATGGGCCTTTCATTCAAACGAATTTTCTCGGACTTTGATATTTAACAATTTTTATTGTTTATTATTAAAGTTAGGTGGGGGAGATAGCAAAGACGCAATCTGCATTACCGACATTTTTAACTTTCGGCTAACTTTAACAGAGAATTTATAATGCCAGAATTTTTTACTTTTGACTTGGTTTGTATGAATTCCCAACATAAAGAGAAAAACGACATCGATCCGTTAACTCCGGCTCATTTTCCCATCGGTGACTGCTTAATTCCAGAACCTGATTTGAGCATTCTATACTTAATTTATTTCAGTCTGGTTCCAGAGAAAGTCGTAGTACTGCATATATCACAGCATATAGTTAAATACACTTAGGACTAATTAGAACTTCTCTGATCTTGTTGTTAAACTGTTTAAAAATGATCTCAGCTGTCATGTTCAATATGCGACAACAATTTCCACTTCCATTGAAATGTAATGAGGAAAGAGTACCATAATGCACCGTTCTTGGACCCCTGCTATTTGCAATGTTTATTAATGGTTTATTTTAGTAGTACTCCTGAACCAATAGGTTTGACGGCTTCTTAAATCATTCGTATTTTTGGCTGGGCTGATACTAATGATATTCAACTAAATGGTTTAGGATACCAAAATTAAACCATTAAACCATCGTGCTGGATTAATGCCATAATTTTGTTTTCATTTATAACGTTGCTGGAAAAGTAACAGATTGCGCGCAGACAAATAAAAAAAAGTTGGCGTTAAGAACTTGGATGTACCTAATGCATATTTTTTGGGTTATTTGTTTATATTTTTTATTGTTTTTGTACTTCATCAATTAGCACGTTTGCCACTCAGTATATATGTATGTGATATGCTGGAACCAGAAATTCATGTCACACATTTGTGACATGAATTATACGAAATATATCTAGGAATAACATTGCAGATACATATTGTTACGATTATTTACTATATGGTTAATTTTCTAGGAGTATCTATCACATACAATATTTGTGTCGGTTAGTTTCACTGGAAGCCTAGTCGTAAGAGAGATATTCATATTTTTTATCTGACACTGTTTTGTGTCAATTAGTTTAATGCACTTGTAGTGGTGGCTTTTGCATTGCCCGTGAAACGGTTGTGGCCGCAGTAATAGTGAATTGGATTTTACAAATTCGGCCAGTAGTTTCCAAATTTCAGACACGGAAAGTGAGACATCATGCCAGTTGGACGAAATTGAATTGCATCATAGTTCCATTAAATCATTAGTCTGCCCGACCCAATTAATATTCAGTTCATGGGCAAAGAGGAAATATTAGTCGATCGTGGGCGCCTCACGTCGAATCAATCGGTTATTTTTCTACGATTTTTGATGGAGAATTATTGCAAAAAATAGTTTCAGAGACTGACGCAAGAGCTAAATTAACTTCGATGGACAGAAAACAAAAAGCTACCATTACTACATTATTGGACCAAAGGCGAGCGGTTTGCTCAAAATCTTTTCGGACTAACTATTTGTCGTACCTATACAATTTGAAAACATCATCCGATATATGTGTTTTTATAATGAAGAAAATGATGATTCAGAATAAAATTGAGAATGGAAGCCCACCTTTTATGGCGAGGAAGACTGGCATTTTGCCAATGTACACCGAATAAACGACCCACATAAAATATGGTATCAAGTTGTTTTAGTTATATACACCCAAATAAATTATAATACCCTATAAAGGACATAATGACACTTTTCCATAGTAAACTTGCGGTCAATGATATTGGCAGATTTACCGATAATGCAGTATTATTTAATACGGGAAAACATAGTACGGGATAACTTCTAAAGATGTCAGCTTTAACAATTTTTAATTTTTGGTTAATAAATCAAAAATAAAATTAATTTTTTTTATAATTCATGTCTAGTTGTAAGTTTTATTCGTGTTTTTTGCTTTTGTTTATATTTTTGTTTCGATACAACAAACAAAAAATTTAAAAAAAACTACTAGTGCCATCTTAAGATTTAATCTATCTATCGCCGTTTTTTGACCGTTAATGTCCTTTATAGGGTATTATAATTTATTTGTATACACCGGATGGGTTTTTACTTATGGGCTGATTATATAGACGGAAACGAAACGAAACGAAACGGGCTAAAACGAAAGACGTTAAGAGATATGGTTATATAGACGAATTGACGAAAATGTTTTTCGGCGTTTTGAAAATGGTTTTATTTCAAAAATTTATTCGCGCGCACAAAAACAAAACTTCATAAAAAATAAAATAAATACAGTTCTCGAAAAAATGGATGTTTTTTTATTAATCAATATATTATTGCTAATAAAAAAAAACATGTATCGGCTGTAAAGCTAAATAAATCAATTCAGAGACAAAATGGAACTTTCTAAACATAAAACGCGACTACACAGAACAAACACGGGGCCAAAGACACGCTTTTTCTGCAAAAATAATTAATAATTAATAATAATTCAGTTATATACACTGATTTTCGCGACTCAATCTATTTTGTTTTGTCCAAAAACGTGCATCCATGCATTCTACCTCGAAGTCTGAATCCATTTTGTATTTTATTTAGTTTGTTTTGACAATTTGACATAAGTGCTACTAAGGATAGCAAAATAAATTAAAACCGATAGTGTATAACCGCAAATACGAAACGAAAGCAAATTGAATTGAATCAATTCGTCCGTTCGTTTTCATTCCGTTTCTTCTGTATAATTAGTCTAGTAGGTTTTCATACAATCAATTCGTTCGTTTCATTTCATTCCGTTTCGGTTTCGGCTATATAACTAGCCTATAAAACTGTTAATATCTGTGGAAAATATTTAAAAAGTTGAGTTTTGACTACTTTTGAGGAGAACGGTTTAAAGATATTATGTCGGTGACACCTAGGGTAGAATAGAAATATTTATTTAATAGCGCAAAGTTTATTGTACTAAAATGGTAATTTTCCATGCTAAAACTTTCTACAAGTGTTACTATTCTTACTGCACCCTGTTTCTCTAAAAATTAAGATAATGGGTAAACGTGTAAACCTGTAAAAAGCAAAGCTTCATTTTATTAGTTTGCAATTTTACGATTTTATTTGAAATAGTGATCAGATCGAAAAATTGCGAATTCATTAAAGTAGGCTTCTGTTTTTACAAGTTTACTCTTATTTTTTAGAGAATCAGGGTGCTGGAAACATCATGAAACTTCTGGAAGTTTGGTTTGAGTACATAATAAGGCGAATAATGAAATCAAATTTCGAATTATTCGTATTTGGAATGCGATAGTGTGAAGATTAAACCGAGGGATTCAAAAAGTGTATAGATTGAGTACTAGATAACTTCATTGTGATTTTCTGTGTTAAGGAAAACAAATTTAACGTCAAAATATTGTTCATATTGTTACGGTGACACCTATGATAGAATAGAATAAGTATAATAGATAGCGCATAGTTATACTGTACTAAAACTAAAATGTAATTTTCCATGATAAACTGTCGGAAAAGGAAATTAAGGAAATTAAAAAGTGATTTAGAAAGTGTTTTGGTGTGAAATAAAAGTTATGAACAGTGGTATTGTGCAAAAAAATATAATAATAAGTGATTTTGTGAATTTTTGTTAATAAATTGTGTTGGAATAATTTTTATAATCAAGAAATAAAATAGTTTGTGATAAATTGAAGTGTTGTGTTTTATTCACAATCCAGTGATTCGAACCTTGATTGACAAGTCAAAAATGTAACAATATTTCGACTTTTGTCAAATATAACTCTTAATTTTGAATAATTTAAACGTCACTAGCTAGTTGTAATTACTACAACAATGATAATTCGTTATTATCTAATTTCACAATAAGAATTAATTGAATTAAAATGCAAACTATTTATTACACAACAAAAACACAATATTTAATCTTTATTTTAATCAGATATTAAATAACAAAGGTTAAAAATTAAAATCTGTCATTTATGTGATTATTATATTTAAAAAATTTTATTTTTTTTGTGCAAGAACCGGTTCCGTGTATTTACTCTTATTCAACTTGTTTTTAACTACTCGAGTAGTTAAAAACAAGTTGACAAAGAGATAATGAGATTTTAATTTTTAACCTTTGTTATTTAATACCTGATTTAAATAAAAATTAGACATGTGTTTTTGTTAATGTGCAATAAATATTTTGTATTTTAATTAAATTAAATCACTATAGTTGGTTCTTAGTTGCAATACCAACACATTAGATTACATTTACATCCATTAGTAGGCAAAGTTTAATTTAATACTAGAAAACGAATCGAACTGTATCTCACAACTCTCGGTATCTCTCATCACACGATCTTTGATAAATACGACACAAAATCCTCATAGACTTTCGGTTTTGGAATTCTACATGATCTCAATGGCTCTAATGATACGTCCCTCTCAATATCTGGGACGTATTCATCGTCGTCGGCATCCAATACAACATCCTGATTCTCGCCAGCGTATTCCGCTTCGTCTTAGTTAACGTTGAGTTCTTCGACCCTTTCAGAAGAGTTATTGTTGGTAACAATCGAGTCAAATCTCAATTTTTATATCAAAGACACACTTTTATTCAATGTTTCAAAAGGCTTCGATTGCATTTCTGCGAATGGATCAAAATAGCCTAGAATACTATTATCTTCAGTCACCTGAATTCGTTGGTCTTCCATAAACACAATATCTTAACTCTTCACGATTGGTTTCTTGATAAGATGATACAGACGATAAGCATCACGCATTCTTCCGATTTGGCATCAAACTTCTTGCATTTCTCCTTCGGAATACACTTACGTCGAAAAACTTTTAAATGGCACATTTCCGTGACTTGTGATCTTGTTTACAAACAATATTTTAACACAAATATTTGATACACATAATATAGTACGTCCTTGACATTTACAGATGAATTTCTCCGTCCGTAGACAACATCCAACTCAAGGTTTCCCATTCTTCCAGCTTTCCATTGTCTGCCGGGACAACTTGTGTAATCGGTGGTGTGGAGATATTTTTTAGGTTGTTAGAGCTTGTTACCATGCGCACGGATGCACCAACGTCAAAATACCAATCATTCTCATTTACTGGTTTTTTTATAAGTCTCGATAGATCTATTCAAATATTTGTCAAAGATTGGGAAATTGTATCTAAACTTGTATCATCCACTTAAAAATACTGGCACTCGCAGCACTAAGAATTGTGTTTATTTTGACAACGCTACGTCATTGTTGTTTTGATTTTCTAAAAGTATAAATACATGAGGAAAAGTGCGAATACATTTTATCCATATATAAAAATGAGACGGACATAGTAAACCTTTTCTTTTCTTTCAAAATATTACTATGATTTTATAAATTTTGAGCAACTTTTACGAAAAGTGATAAACAGATTCATTTTTTTTTATTTTT
The DNA here is from genome assembly GCA_963556165.1 of Tipula helvola. NCBI lineage: Eukaryota > Metazoa > Arthropoda > Insecta > Diptera > Tipulidae > Tipula > Tipula helvola. The sequence continues at coordinate 364,287,385 of OY744481.1, forward strand.
GGATTCATTTTCACCAACAAAACTTGTGGATTGCGGTAAATAGTTTTAAATAACACATTTTGAGTAGGACCCTTCATAATGCTAGGTAATCATTAAAAATATATCCTTTTATCGTACATCTTTCGGCTTTTGAAATATAGCAAATAATTAAATGTAAATAATAGCGGATTTACATTCAATCTTTTCGTTCTTTTCCAAAAGATAAAAGATGTACGATAGAAAATGCGTTTTAGTATGATTTCCTTGTATTAAAATCAGAAGGAATACTCAAAAAGTATTTCTCAATACTACTCTTTTCGTAAAAGTTGCTCAAAAGATCTAAAATCCAAGTAACATTTTGAAAGGAAAAAATGAAATTTTGAATATGCCCGTCCCATTTTTATGTATGGGTAAAATGTATTTGCCCTTTTCTTCGTGATTCTATTCTTTTGAAAAAGAACGAAAAGATTCAATGTAAAAGGGCCTTATAGCTGATTTACATTCAACGACTTTCGACGTCCGCAAAAAAGTTGAAACACAACATATGAAAAACAGCAAAGACAAAAAGAGAAAACATAATCATCTGCTTAAAAAAGTCAATTGAAACCCGAGAAACAAACCCAAAAGTCGTCGTCTGCTTTTTTTTTGCAGATGTCGAGTTTCATCTTTTTTCTGTAAAATCGTCAATGCGTGAATAAATAACTGTTACATAAACAAGAAAACCAATCATTTGTATTGGTTTATGACATTTTTTGTTTAAATTTATTTTTTAATGTGTAAAAAAAAGAAATTTTGATTTGACATCTGCATCTGCAAAAATCTTTGCAGAATCTTTTTACACAGTTTCTTATTGTACTAAATGAAAATGGCAGATGTACTAAAAATTAACTTTGGTATGTTTCCATGCTAAAATACAAATTTTTAATATGTGTCTGTACTCATGACAGGGAAAATCTGTAGTCTCGATTCTCGATAGAATATCTGTATAAAAAGCAAGATTTGCATGTACATGCAATTAATAAGTTGTGTAATTCAAGGAAATATATGTATTAAAAACGATAAAATATAGCGTAAAAGGTCCTTCTGGATGAAATTAATTACAATTCAACCACAAAAATAGAGAAACTCGGAAGGAAAGTTATATAGATCTATCGAGACTTATAAAAAGATATTAGTGTGATTCGCCAAAAACGATGTAAACATTGTTTGTTCGATTTTCGTTGACTTGACCTTTTCACAATCCCGTTTTATATGGTCGTATTTGATGGTTTGGTGGTTTCTTTCCTTATATCCTGAAATAATTTGGTTTTAATAGAATCAGCTGAATCACACCAACCCACTGCAGTCGTAACTATCACGTTCACATATTATTCCACTGAACCGCACTTTGCAAGCGTCATCTTTATCAAAACGCGCAACAGACTAATACGTCTGAATAAACCAGAATCCTTGAATGCCTTTTTCAGGTTGTTCCACGCCTCTTTTGAAGTCTTTGTCGCCTGCACGTGCACGTAATTTATCGGATCCAGTAGCAAAACTATTTTGGATCGCGCTTTCGAATTGTTTTTTACATCGTTTTCCTCACATATCACGCAACCCCATAAATTCTTGTGCTCCAAATAACACTGTACGGCAAAGTTTCAACTTTTCTGTAAGCGGCAAAGATAACTCGACACCATAATTTTGTTTCCTTAAAAAAATCTTCTCGTCTCAAAAAAAAAAAAACAATTAACCAAAAAACCAAGTCGATCAATTATTAATTATCGTTTATTAATCGTTTATAGCACCCGTTTTGAATTTATTATTTCTAGGCCCATAACCTGTAGAAATTAGGTTTTTATGTGCAGAGAAATAAAACGCAGTTGAGTGCGTTTGTATACACATTGGATGTGCATAAAACTACAACGCAACATAAGCATTAACATTAATTCAATTTACAACATAAGCCCCTGCAAATAATCTCATACATTCTCTTTCATTTGTTTTTCATACCAGAATGATTTTTTATGATTTGGTTTTTGACATTTCGATTTATCAAAGGCTACTGTTTTCCTTGCGGTGGCGAAGTTCTTACAGTTTGTGAATAACAGTTTTTAGTACTCTATAACGTTTGCTCTATAAACAATTTCTGTATAGTTACAGCTACAGAATTTTTACATTTTATGAATAGGGTCATACATTTATTTAATTTTTTATTTCTTCATAAAAAATTAAAAACAAAATTATGCGTATTTTGGAGTAGTTTCTAATGTAAATAATTTCATTATAAAATATGATCCAGATTTTATTTTCGAAATAAAAACTTTTCACTTTGCACAAATAATTTTGACCATGACGGTATATCTCACAAAGCACTTTCTTGCAAAACGATATTTTTGAAGGTGTGTACTACATTCATGTTAAATTTGGTATACTTCTAGTGAAGAAATATTTGTAACGATACGGGTCATTTTGGTGGTAACGTCATACTAGTTATCTTGGTTAAATTTTTGTTCGAGTTGGGAATAATTCAACTACATTAGCTAACTTGGTGGTGTACATTTTCTACGAAACACAAAACAAGATAGCTGATAATTGTGACGTATTGTCGGTATGCCTACTATGTAGCTACTAAGTAGGCAGCTGTTTTTTTACGTACACAGAACAAAAACAATCGTATAATAACAACAAATTAACAATTTTTGTTTTATTGCTTGAATTCGTCACCGAAAATAAACAAAAGAAAACAAATTTGAAACACGATTAGCCCTGTTTACCCGCGCCTACTCCAATCTAAAATACTCGATTTGACATGCGGTAAATAAACAAAATCCGATCCAGATGTTTAACGTGACCACTTGTTTCAGTATTAGATTCACTTTTCTTTTCTATTCCATCGTTTACTTTACACAAAAACCATTAGACGACCATCATAAATCGTCATCATTTTATTATACAACACTATAAATTATTCAATTTCGATTTTATTTAAGAAATACATAGTTGATTCGGTTATTAATTAATTTATGCTGCGGCTGTAGTATTGCATACTCGATAAAAAAAGGTCAATTTATCACATTTACAATCTAATCTCGTAAATCCATTTTCTTATAAACTTTAATTTATTACATTATACCAAATCTTATGTAAAACAGAAACAAAAAAAAAAAACGATAAATTTAACAAAAATGACGCGAGGCAAACGAAGAAGAAATCAGTCTTCCTTTCTCTTTAATAGCCATCGTTGTCTTCGAGCATTAAAAATAAGATTCGACTGCGTTATATTTTATAAAACTGAATTTAAACAAAAACAACTCGTGAGAGTATAAGAAATAAACTTTTTCTTTCAACTTTTAAAAGTGAAAAATTGCTGGTGAACAATATATACGGAGAAGACAAGAATTAAGTAGAGAAATAAAAAACGAAAGACATGATGGGAAATCGTTTTTTTTTTTGCAATACATATACGGAAATGAGCTACAAAACTTGTGATACAAAACAATGGCAGTGCGCACAGTACGTTGCGATGATATCATTGAAAATAAAAAGTACTTTGCGTTTTTTTTTTTTTAACGGTGACAAAAATATATTTTTTTACTTTCATATAAAAACACTTAAGAACTAGATAAACATAAAATATTTACAAAAAAAAATTAAAATAAAATCTCAACCTCATTTAGATGTTCCATTGGCTGCGCTATTATTAAGAATATTATATTGTTTCATAATTTAATGTTGTTGGTGGTTTTTTGTAGGTAGAGGTTTGCTTAGACTAAACATGAATTTAGAATGGGGCACCATAGCTTCCGCTTGGTTTTGATGGTGCTCCATATGAACCGGATGGGGCTGATGGTCCTGATGGATAACCACCACCGCTGATAGCTGCATGTGATGTTTGTGAATATTGTGCAACTTGGATAGCTTGTCTAACACCATCTAGATCAATACCGACAACACGTGTTTGATATGATGGTACACCGTATGTGGATGATGGTGGTCCATAGCTTCCTGATGGGATTCCACCACCATGTCCGCCACCACCACCTCCGTGTCCACCACCGCCTAATTGACTTTCTTCGCGCAACAAAATTTGACGTACTTGATCCAAAAGTTGTTGATCAACAAATTGGCCTTCGGATGTTTGATGTCCACTTGGTACGGCAATATATCCACCACTGCTACCGCCCGATGAAAATCCACCACCGTGCGATGAGAAACCACCACCACCGATAAATCCACCACCACCGCCGCCGCCACTTGGACGGTTATAATTGTAGCCGGATGGAGGTTCAGCTACTGCAACAGCAGCCAATGCTAATACCATAAACTGCAATAATAACAAAGAAATACCCATGGTTATATTAATCCAGTTTCACTTTTGCACAAAAAAACGGAAATTAGTAATCCATAAGTTAATCCACACAACGCTTTTTTTATTTTATTTTTGTATAGTAATCCAATGAACAGTTTTTTTTTTGTTTTTTGAACTTACCACTTTGAAGGAGTTCATTTTATTTGCTTTGATGTAATTTGAATGCGGTTATACGACAGAATGTGTATTTATTTGGTCAGGAATCACCTTTATAGCTCCTCTCCTCAAAAGTCTTAACTTTTTTTTTTTGCATGGGTAAGAGTGTTAAAAACAAAAAAAAAGTAGCGGGGGTCATAAATTCAGAGTGAGAACTTCTTCGTCAAAATTTTTTCATTTTGTTTGTGTATTTTTTGGAATGTTTTTTTTTGGTATTACTTTTGTATACAAAGCGCGCATACATACAAACTACTCTTCCTCAACTTTACATTTATATTCTCTTTCTTAAAGGTATGATGGTTGCTTTAAATTTTTATTACATGATGTTATTACCAGTATAATCACAAAATACAAAAAATTGAATGGAATTTTCATTTGAAAATTTGTAATTGTTTATTGCGTTAGATGAATCTGAAATTTCTTTGGATATGACTACATCGTATACCTGTATGGTGAATCGTTATTAGCTTTTTAATTTTTTTTTTGACGTACATACACTCAATTATACGATTTACATAAAAACAATTTGTAATAAGCCTGCATACGAAAAAGTTTTTTTTTTTTAGCAAAATCGCTCATATTCATACATAACATTATGCATTTGAAATTTGCACAGAAAACCGAAAATTTCACCTTTTTGAGATGTGTTAATTAATGCGTATCTTTTTCAATACACGCACACACACAAAAATACATACAAAATACGAGATGCAATTTTTAAATTTTTTTTAGCTAATTCAGTTAGTTAACACTACGATAATAATTGAGAACATATACATGGTAGAAATGTATATATGCGGTGTGTAAGTTCATATATGTAAGTTTGTCATAATCTGTACGAGCAGATAATTATTACCTTTCTAAAAATCAAGATTAGATCATTAAATATGAAGATGAACAAAAAAAAAAAACACTTGCGCGCTACGCTAACGCTGTCTGGTCATATTCGAAATAAACAAAAACATCATCGTAAACGATCTTCAATTTTGGTTTGGTATTTAATGTAAGAAAAAAAAATGTTAACATTCTCTTTAAATGTACGAGTAATTTTTAAGAAACCTTACCAAAATTACAACACATCCATGTACCCATATACATATTCGAAATGAACTACAAAAAGCTGCTTTATTTATTATTGACCTGAAATATTATGTTTTATAATAAAAGCTATTTGATTGGCAAATAATATTTAATACCGTGCTGCTTCCTTTAAAAATTAATCTTTTACACTACATAATTAAATTTACACATTAACATTTGGTGTATATGGCGCCATGTCTCGTAATTGTATTTGCCCTAGTTATATATAATATGTATATGTATATGGAGATCGCGTAACAATAACAAAATTAACAGACAATAATATAAAATTAGCTTTAAGCTTGTTTCTTGAATGGATCTGCTTAAATAAAGTTAAATCCAATGCAAAATTAGGTGATGGTCAATATTTTTGAAAATTCACTGATTTGTTTGCTCGCTCAAAATTTGCAGGAAATTTTATGAAATTTGAAAATATTGGGCGCATCTAGCACACATATAGCGTCTACATTTGAGATAATATCTAAAATGTAGACTAATCTCATTTGTAGACTCTACGTGTGCTGGATGTAAATATCTTCGTGTCTAGTTTGGTTTTTGTCTTGGATAACTTGTTGAAATTATATAAAAATATTATCGTAAATATAATAATCTTCAGAATGCGTTGGATACTGTTGATCAGCCTCCATGTTTATTTCTGGTTTATAAATGAACTGGGTGCACCTATGTAGCACACGAAGAGTCTACCGAAAATATGAACTAGTAATACAAATGTCAAAAAAAAAAAATCCAAGTCTCGAACCAAAATAATCTACATAAAAATGTAGACAAAATTTTTTAGTCTCACTAAAACTCGTAGAGTCTACATATTTTTACTGAGATTTTTTGCATCCAGCACATGTAGGCTTGTAGAGTCTACGTATTTTCGGTAGGCTCTACGTGTGCTAGATGCGCCCATTGTTTCCAGAAATTTTTTCATTTACAAAAACTTTAATATTTTACCCTTTTAGGACGTGTCCGAAGTTTGTGAATTATTTCAGCTATAATAATTATGACAGAATTTTGTATGCAACCAAATCATTACATCGACTACATGTTATAATTTTGACGTTTCCGAAATAATTTTTTGTTGATTTTAGTAAAAAAAGTACATCGTATCAATAAATAATCAGCAAGCCCTAATTTACGTCGCTACGGGCCTGCTCGAACACTGTGGTAATAATTGTGTCGTTGTAGTTTTTGACATAAAACAAGACATAAAACACACTCATCTGAATTACCACGGTCTTACACCATGGTAGAATTTGACATAAAGGAAAGAATTAACGTTCGTTTAGATTTAAACATAAAATTACATAATTTAGACTTTTTAAAATTTATTTTAAATTAATTAATATTATATATGTACATAGATAATAAAAATATAAACTAAGTAAATGTATTTTATTTAGCGATTCGCCATAAAATCGAGTTTATGTACTATAAGTAGCATCACATTTTACTTGGTAACATGTTGGTTACTTCTCGAAAAGAAGAAATATACACTTCAGAGCCATTAGGGAATTTATAGTTTCACAGCAATTAATATCATAGGATTAGCCTAAGTAGTTATTATAAAAATTACTCATTTTGTGATCTTGGAATTATTGTAGAACTGGAAATGAACCGTATTGAATAATGTCTATCAACAAACTACAATTAAAATAAAACCTACATAAGTGTTATTGTTTGATCATATTTATCCTTTTTTATTAATTAAAATAACATAAATCAGATTTAAATATGTATGTAATTCAAAAATCGAAAATAGTTAAATTATTCAATTCACATTTACACAATAAACGTCAAACGAAAATAGTATTCGGGAAGCGAAAAGAGGGAAGGAGATTGTTTTAACTTTAAAATGTCAAAAACTACTACGAACAAATAATTACCACAGTATTCGAGCAGCCCTACGTGTTGTAATTTTGACATTTCTGTAATAATTTCATAAATACGCATAGTGGATATTTTAGCCGTAGGTCAATAATTGTTTTCCAAAATGAAAAGCAGATTTAATTTATTAAAGGAAAATGACGGAATATTCGCCTTTAAAGTGCCGCAAGAGGCCCTACGATTTGCACGAGCCAATGGTGGTAACCGGTTATTTATGAACCGCATTTATATTTAAATTCAAATATTATTGATAAATTAATTACCTATCTAAATGAATTTAATTTTTTAATTGCAAAAAATCGATTATTTTGATATAAATTCACTAAGAAACATGTCTAATTATGCATTTATTTACCGGTTGACCATCATTGGCTAAGTTGTAAAACCGTTCACCAGATGTCAGCCACTTTGCGTTAAAAGGCGAATAGGACGTGCTCTGTTCCGGTTGCTTCGCAATAAATCCATATAAAATAAAATTAAAATACTAATAATATTTGGATCAAACTTCATTTCAATCATTATTTTCTATTAATTTTAATAAAACCTTGCTCAAAATGTTTACGATTCTTTATTTTGAAATGTCAAAATTATACATATCCGTATTCGTACGCAAATGAACTTATTACAAAATATGGAAGAGACAATTATGTCCTTAGACATTCAGGGCTGGGGAGCCGGAGCCGGAGTTGGAGCCTTAGACGGAGCCAAGCGGTAGCCGGAGCCGGAGATGAAGCCAACTTTTCTATCTCGTTTTTTTGAAGCTGGAGCCGGACCTGGAGCCAAGCACCTGAAGCTGGAGCCGGAGCCGGAGCTAAAGCCCAAGCCAGCTTACCTATCTCGATTTTTTTATTCCAAGCTTCATGATTTTAATATTGGCATTTTTGATTGATTGATTTTGAATGTACGGCCAAGCATTTAGCAGGCTCTCCCGGTAATTCTAAGAATTTTTGACGCCGGGCCCACCGTACATTTTTTTTACATTTACTTGGAAGGATTGGATAGGTTATTAATATAGGATTGAGATCGATCCGGTTACAAACACCTTAGCGGTCAATTATTAGTATTTAAATTTTTTCTAATAATTAGTTTTTCTAAGAACTGCCTCCATCTTTGGCACCCTAATGTCAATATTAATTAATTATCCATTACCCCTTATATATTTCATACCACCTTTGCAGCGATTCTCTCATTGAAACCGCTTATTTTCCTTCGTTTATCATCACAATTATTTGAAATATAACCCATTTCAACTTTTAAATATAATTGTAATTGAACAGCTCTTTTCGATTTATAGTGACACCTGCAGAATATTTAAATTACTAATACATATATTATAGGGTTTGTATCTGTACTCCCTCAATAAATATATTTCCCTATATGTATGTATTTCTTCAGTACAGTTCACAATTTTGTATTAAATTAAATGTCTTGGATACAATTTAATACAACACTAAAAGCTACTACCTATTGTCGACTTTCATAACTAAATTAAAATATACTTTGATTTAACGAAAAGTTAAGCACATATCTTTCTCTCTTTTTGATGTGTCAAATAGCTATACACACAGGAAAACAAATTTTTCTCTTTTCTGTATTTTTCCTTCGAAAAACGCACTCGTTCCAAATTCTTCAAGATTGACACACGTCAGTAATTTTGTCTCTCTACATTATTACCAAATAAACTAATTAAATAAATTTCAATACATTTGGTAATTTGCGTGATTAAACGTGAACATATTTTAATTAATTATTTGTCCCGGGGTAATAAATATTATAGTAAAGTGGTGGTGGTTTTTATGTGAAAAGTTGTAAATCAAAATAGTGAAATTATAAACGCTACACGCGAATCGGTGTAGTCATCTTACTGGAGTTATTTTTATTTGCGCTTTTGCGTCGCATTATTCCAAGCTCGCGTATACACACACAATCTTGCCTCACAATAAAGTGGAAGCTATCGCGGTGCTTAAAATAGTTATACAATTACACTCGCGGTTCGGCGACATACCATAGCGGTATCGGCGACGCAACACACATTTCCATACCTTATTTCCTCCGGCCATTTTTAATTGATTGCTTGATTTTGAAATAACCAATCACACTTTCAATAAACTAAACCTAAACCCAAGTTTAAATAAATTTCCATAAACCTGTTATGAATTAATCATTAAATGCTATAATTAACCTTAATATTAATATTAGTGTCTATTTCCCTTGGACAACACGAAGAGTCGAGCGATCCAACTGTGTCCATGCCATCCATATCTACATCTGTAGATAACGAAGTATTGACCACGGCCAACAAAAGAGGTAGAGGCACAAGTCTTCTAACACTTAACATCAAATGCAAACAAATGAAGATACATAATTACTGGTTAGCTTAACCTGCAGTTACAGTGCCTTTATCTATTATCTACAATCACACTAACCCAAACAAATAATGGCGCCACCAATATTTGTGAGAGGTATAGAAACAATCAATCCTTTAACTGTCTTGTTAAAGGAACTGGGTGAAGACAACTTCGATTTAAAAACAATTGGAATTAAGCAGGTTAAAATCCAGTTAAAAGATGCCGAGCTGTACCCGTTGTTGAAAGTGGACAAAACCGACCAGGTGGTTATACGAAACTTGCATCCATCAATTAGCATCTAAGATTTGAAGAGTGAGTTAGTTAATCTGGGCCACGATGTTGTTAGTATCTGCAAGATGAGGCAAAGCGGTACGAAAAAGCCACTCCCACTCTTTAAAGTTGAGCTTCGAATGAGTAAATCAAATAAACATTATAAACACTATAATAATGGTAATCCATTATTATCAAATGGTTCGCCGTGGCTAATATCACAATGTAACGAATATTTTTTAATTAAAATAAAAATACAATATTTATTAAAACCAAAAATTTAATAACATAAACAGTTAAAATTACATAACATTTATGTGATATTTTTCATATAAAAAAAAAATTTTATGTCCAAGGACCGGTTTCGAGTATTCACTCTTTGTCAACTTGTTTTTAACTACTCCAGAGTAGTTAAAAACAAGTTGACAAAGAGTGAATACTCGAAACCGGTCCTTGGACATAAAATTTTTTTTTTATATGAAAAATATCACATAAATGTTATGTAATTTTAACTGTTTATGTTATTAAATTTTTGGTTTTAATAAATATTGTATTTTTATTTTAATTAAAAAATATTCGTCAAATAAACATATACATTCGATAAGTAAACTGATGCATTCAGTTGTTCAAGTTGAAAAGCCACATGTCAAGCGTGAAGTAGTTCAATGCACTACTTGTCAAAGATACGGACATACCAAATCTTATTGCAATCACAAACCCAGATGCGTGAAATGTACAGGTGAACATCTCACAAATCAATGTGAAAAGAAAACGTGGGGTACAGAGGTGAAATCCGTGCTCTGTAATGGTAGCCATCCAGCCAACTATAGAGGTTGCCTCGAAAACCTTTCGTGTCGTGGCTCGTTTAACATGACTGTTTGTTCGCCGAAAACTAAATTCGAACCTTTCAACGTTAAATAACGGAAAAACGACAGATTTTTGAAGAACAACTTATTAGATCTTTTTTAAAGTGTACTTGAAAAGAACTTTAAAATGAGCTATATTAAAAGCCATAGAAACTTACGGTGGTTTGTTAAAAATAAAATGGTTATCACGTTTTTTCGGAGAGGCTTAACAACAATAATTGATATTAAACGTAATCCATCTTTCAGTACTTTTTATAGATGCATTTATCAATGCAGGCTTTTTGCAACGTCTACTTAAACCACGTTTTGATAACTAAACTTCTTGAAACCTTAGTTTATTGACGCTGGTTATGCTCGCATTTAGCAAATGTAAAACGTCATGTGGATGGTTTTCGCATGACGAATGTAATTGAATATTTTTATTTGCTTATGTTCGACAAATATGCGGTAAACGATACAAATCTAATGAAACGATCGATGTATTTTGTCCCATCCACACGAAGGGACAAAATGTATGTGGGTAACTGCAGCAGGGAAACTTTCGATTTTAAGCTAGAAATATCTCTTACCGTTAGAACCGAATTTGTGCTAATTAGTGCTCATTGGAAAAAATTAGTGCTAGTCCAGGAGCCACGAAAATGGGAAAATAATTTTCATATTCCGCCTGAAAGACGGTAAAACAATACACAAACAAAACCTGATTTTCAGTTGAAACCAAAAAGGATTAACCAATTAACTAAATATTTTTAGCTAGTTCATACAATGAAGAAATTTTTGCTTATCACAAAAATATAAATTTTGACAATTATCATTGATTAAATTGTGGAAAATAAAGTTCGATACATACCCCTAAATGATACTATATGGATCCATCCAAGACACATTTTGCGTTCAATAATTTCCAAATTGAACAACAAAAATAATTGATTTAACCTATTTCCGATATAAAATGTTTTACACACATTGAAGAAATTTGTGCTTATCACAAAAATATAAATTTCGAATATATTCGTGAATAAACCAAGGAAATATGAACATTTATCAATACATTTTGAATCATACAAGACACCATGCGTGTTCAATAAATAAAGCCAAACCATATTTTCAGCAGAAACCGGGAAAGTTTAACCAATTGACTTTATCTTTTCCATTAGTGAACACTATGAAGAAATTGGTGCTTCAAACACTATGAAGAAATTTGTGCTACGAAAAATGAAAATCAATCAGTAGCCCTTAATGACACTATATCGAAGACCGATAGGCCTGAATTTATGGTCGTAATTATTGCTATTATTATAGCAACGATTTTCGAAAATCATATCAAAATCAAGTCAAAAATTCGATATGAATTTGCTTTGATACTTTGTAAGTATGTTTAGTGATGGATTTTGATCACTATAAACGTTGTTACATTCTTATAGTGAGGTTTATAAATGCGAAAAAGTTCTGGTCTCTAATGTGGCCAATTAAAGTGGAACTTACCTGTTTCTTGACCGATTATGATGAAATTTGACGTGGGCGGTGGAAATGGGTTTCTAAAATGATTTTTAGATAAAGTTCTGGATATGGCCAATTATGATGGAACTTGACCATATTCCAGACCTTCACCTATAAATCATTTTGGAATCCCAATTTCATTGTACCTGTGGATTTTATTCAGAATCTGTTGAAAACATTTCCATCTTGCCGAACCATATTTCAAAATTTCTTCTAAAACTCATTTTAGAATTTCATTTCCATTGTACCTGTTGAGTTGCAATGTAATCAGTTGAGAAATAACCATGTTCCATCATATGGCCATATTCCAGAACTTCATCTAAAAATCATTTTAGAATTCTATTTCCATTGTACCTGTCGAGTTTCATTCTAATCGGTTGATAAATAGCCAAGTTCCATCCTACTTAGCCATATTCCAGAACTTCATTTAAAACTCATTTTAGAATTACATTTCCATTGTACCTGTCGAGTTTCATTCTAATCGGTTGAGAAATAATCAAGTTCAATCCTACTTGGCCATATTCCAGAACTTCATTTAAAAATCATTTTACCATCCCATTTCCATTGTACCTGACAAGTTTTATCGTAATCGGCCGAGAAATAGCCAAGTTATATCCTAAACAAAAAGTTGCAGTTATCGAGATTAAATTTATAATCGTTACAATTCTAAATTTAAAAGTTGCAACTATTGAGTAGTTGCAGTTATATTATTGAAATAAGCTAGTTTATACTGTTTAATGTGCGGAAATCGCATTATTTTGCAAACACTATCATATTTATAGTAATTTTGTATAGATTATTACAACTTATCATAAAAATTTGATATTTTGTCATTTGATAAGTTATACACATTTTGTTGTGCAACGCTTATCACTTATCTTTACCAACATTTGATAAGTTTTTAAATTGATAAGTGAGTGAGATTTTTTTACTTTTGGTGAAACAGTTCTTATCACTTATCATTATCAAAAAAAATAACTTATGATAAGTTGATACGTGATAAATGATAAGTAATTAGTGCAATAGGGCCCTGATCTTTTTCACCAAAAAAAATTGTGTGTTGCAGTAAATAGTGTCGAGTAATAAGTAATCATTCTCATTTTAGAAAAGAGCAAAAGATTAAATGTAAATTAGCCAATCGTTAATTGGTTAAACATTTTCGGTTTCCGCTAAAAAACTGGTTTCGTTTTTCATTTTTTACCGTCTTTCAGGCGAAATATGAAATTTCTTTTCCCATTTTCTTGGCTCTTGGACTAGCACTAATTTTTTGCAATGAGGATTGATTGGCTCAAATCCGGTTCTAACGGTAAAAGAAGTTTCAAGCCTAAATTTGAAAGTTTGCCTTCTGCCCTTAATCGTAATTCATTGAACACGCAAGGTGCCTTGTATGATTCAAAATGAATTGATACATTTTCATATTTCCTTGGTTTAGTCACGAAAATATTCGAAATTTATATTTTTGTGATAAGCACAAATTTTTTCAATGTTTGTAAAACATTTTATATCGGAAATAGGTTAAATCAATTATTTTTGTTGTTCAATTTGGAAATTATTGAACTCAAAATGTGTCTTGGATGATACCATATAGTATCATTTAGGGGTATGGATTGATTTTCATTTTCCACAATATACATATATGAATATATATTTATATTTATTATATAATATTTCACAATATATTTGATATATTTTATCCAATTAGTAGTTAATTTTTTAAAAAAATTGATAAATAAATCCTTTCGCATAGTAGGTAACCAAATGAAGGCCGACTCTTACTCATCGTCGCTATTTATTTCGATTTTCAATTTTGAATGAACAGAAGAATTTGAAATTAAATGAAAAATGTTTATGATATATGTACTAAAATATCTATCAGAGTAGAAATGTTCATTAACACTTGCCTACATGTGATCAATGAACATTTAACGAATTCTGTGTACCGAGATGTGATAAATGTTAACACATCCCGCTTAACCGGTTACATTCACTAAATAAGAGAATACGCGCACATAAGTGTACATTTCAAACCTCGTGTGGATGCGGCTTAATGCTATCACAAAGATAATTTGTGATTAAAACTACGTTATTTGATTATGATGCTCATACAATGACTGATTTTAACGATCTTTGTGATTTTTAACTCTCTATAACGATGATCATCATTTGGTTACCATAAACATAAATGTTACTTAACAGTCTTTTCAAATATTTTCTTTAACTTTATGTTTATTAAGTTTATTTTATGTAATTTTAGGTTTTATTAATTTATTTTAACAATAAATTACGGATACACTTCCACTGTCAAATCAAGTTCATGTGGTTTTACAATATGTAGTATAATAGATTTTTAATTACAAAATCAATTATATAAGTAGTGCCAATAAAAAACAAAAGTGATAAATAAATAAATTACAATTTGCTAACCACATTTTGCTAATTAGGTAAACTGTTTCAAAGTTTCAACTTTAATTGAAAATTGGAAAGTAAAGTGAATTATCAAATTACATCACTAGAATGATCTGTAAACCTTAAGTATTTTAATTTATTAATACAGTCAGTTTTTTATCCGACAACTGATTTTATTTTTAATTGACTTTAGTATATACATAAATGAGACAGTTATTTATGTATGTACTATAATCGGACACCAAATTGAAATTTAACAATTTTCGATAAATTGTCTTGAAATCAAAATGTTAAATGATCGAACATTTTTTACGATCATACGGGAATATATTTCCCATTTCGATTAAAGGAGAAGATACGTCCAAAATGCACATGATTAGGTCGAAATATTTTTCTATTTAATGTTTTAATCTCGATAAACTCATTGATCTTCTATTGACGTAATAATGATTCTATTGTCAATTAATTTGTTGTTAGCGTAAGTGACCTTTTATGTCCTAAATTTAATTGTAAACGATAGTTGTCGAAAAATGAAATTGTTGGCTCCACAGCTGCATACAAAACTTAACTTTCAAAACATGAATGATATTGTTGCTGTATATGTTGGATTCGTATAATATGTTGAAAGTTTTACCAATAATTCTGCTGGTGTTGTATTTGGCAATTCAGTGTGTCCGTTAACTATTTAAAGCAAAACTACAGCATTCTTTTCGGGAAATATCTCAATGATTATATCGAGCGAGTATATATCGGAAAAAGAAGGGTAATTCCTAAAACAACACAAATTTGTAAATATCTGCAAATAAGATTACAATTTCACAATCTGTCCTTAGTTCATAACATACTATACATAACATTATGCATTTTGTGGCCGATTTTATAACAAGAAAGTTTGTTGGTAAGAGAAAAAACTTTTGACATTAGCAATTAATAAAACAGCATAACACTAAAAATTATGGTCGTCTTGATCAAAAAACAACAAAAAAAAATCACAAATGGTCCCTCTCTAAATTAATGGAATGACCTTTAAACTGAATTTTTTTTTGTAAATATTTTGCTTTTATTAAATTTGGCTATTTACTAATATGTAATTGTGTTCGTCTTACCGTTAATCAAATATTATTGATGATCATTTGATGACCAATAAAAATGAATTAATGTTTATTTCCATGTTTTGTCGATAATTAATCAAACGAACCTGTTTCACATTTGTAAGTTTGTATCAAAATAGAGATCAGTAAGGCTGTGGTGAGTACAAATATCAAACTTCTGTCTCATTAATGAAGTGATAAAAAAATGAAAGTGAAGTTAATGAATCAATTACACTGTTAAATTTGTTATTTTCTAATCCGAAAATGGTTGCAAGAACCCAAAAAACATTTAAATACCGAACCTTGACTAGACAACACATTTGACGGCCAATATTACCTTGGCCCATTGCCAGTCTGTGTAGTTCAATTATGATGAACTTTATCATATTTCCCAAAATTTGGAAATTTAGGGTTTAAACCTTACCTTTTAAATTAATCAACTAAGCCACCAGCTTTTAAATTAATCCTTTGCAATAATAAAGATATATTAACAAATTAAAGTAATGCAATTGTGTGATTTTAAATATACCAATTTTACACATAAATGATACTTACACCTATCCTCAAAGAAAATATTATACGTATTTCGGGAATCAGCAGAATCGTTAAACGGCGTAAACAACTTTACTTGCTGCATTATACATATAACAGAGAAACATGCTGGGTCCTCTTACAGGGACATGTCGAGTGGAAAGGATTAACTTTCAAATTAACTAATTTTTCTTTTTAGTTTAAATACCCACTTTACCTTTCAGTCTACAATGAAACCACGTTATCTTTTAAATTAACCAAATTACGCCCATACCAAGCAAAAACGGAGGTCAGGGCCTAAAAGATGTTCATGGAATCCATGGAAATCCAATTAAGAGTCTATTTGAATATTTATATGGAGCAGAACAATAATAGCAAACTTTATTAAATGAATTATTACACTGTGTGTAAGCCTAAGTAGTACTGAAAATGGAATAAAGCTCAAGTTTGATGATATTCTACAAAAAGTTACTAGTAAACAGGTTATTTTCATTAAATTATGTCAATATTCTGAATTACATCATTTATTTTATAAAGAACAAGGAATACAAGAAAAATTGTTACACTGTATGCTAGATGCTAATAAAATGACATTCTCGACGCGGTTTAACATTGTTGTATGCAAAACTCTATCTTTTTGTTCAAATAAAATTGCTTAAAGAGACAGCCTATAACTTTATTATATTTTACTCAGATTAAAAAAAATCAAAAAACGAAATAAAACCAAAGATTTTATGAAAACCACAGAATAATAAGATATTCTGTGTCAAAACTAAAAGTAAAATGTTTCATTTTAAACCGAATAAACTGTATTGACGATTGTAAAAGTAGGCTAAACGCCTCTCATGGAAAATTGTTTATTTAAAAGAACCATCCATTTGAAGTTTGTGTTACATAGATAAACAATATAGGAAAATTGGAAGGAGGAATTGCGGTTGTTTCAGCAATGAAATAAAATTTTAAACGTCAATGGATAGATATAGTTTTAGTATAGAAAAATTCCGCTGCGTGGAATCCGTGATGCTCCAATCGTCAATTGACGATTAAAGCGTCACGGATTCCACATGGTGGAAAATTTTTAAACTGAGCTAGCTGATAATTTGACGGTCGAAATTGTTGTAAACAATTTCAATTTTGAATTATAAGGACAATTTTTAATTACCGCATTCATCATTTTAATTTTGTTCCTCGAGATGCACTTTCTCTACTTTTACAGTCATCAATAGACTGTCTCATTTACGCAATTCCTATTGACGATTGGCGCATCACGGATTCCACCTAGTAGACAATTTTTAAACTGAGCTGCCTGATAATTTGACTAAAAGAACTCCAGAACTTTATCTAAACATCTTTTTACAATTCCATTTCCATTTCTGTCGACCTATAGGCGAGTATTACAAAAAAAAGCTCTCGTTCGTTAAGGGTTAATATTTCAACCTTTCATTTGAACACATGAAAATTTTTATTTCGATCTGGCAATTCATTTTATGGGGGCATGCTTATAGTAACAATATTCGCCGCTGTTTTTAAATGCAGCACCCTCGGTACAGGTTAGAATGTCAAATGTCATTAGTGTTTTGTACCGAAATGTATGGTGAATTTAATAACACAAAAGAATTTTTATATTTTAAAATGTTTATAAGTCATTAATCGACGCATTCTAACTTCGTAGCCATAAATTAAACGTCAAACATTATTGTAACCTTTATCACGACGGTAATGACATCTGATGTGCGGAAACAAAAACAAACTGTTTTTGCATGCCCCAGTAGAAGTTGACGTGCCAGTGTATTCGTTACAATAGAAAAACCGAATATCGTGCAGTGATAAAATTCTTTGTTTTGGAAGATTTATCAGCAACCGAAATTCGTACCAAAATGGTAAAAGTGTTTAAAGAATCTGCTCCTTTATTTCCAACTGTGCTTTTGTGGGTTTTAGAGTTTAAACGTGGTCGTTCAAGCGTTGAGGATGAACCACGTAGTGGACGTCCAAAAAGTGCAACAACACCAGAAATCATTGAGCAAGTGTATAATATTGTTTGTGAAGATCCAAGTTTGACTAAGCGTGAAATTGCTGATATCATGGTTTTCCTTAATCAGTCACTGCTTGTAAAGCAAGTAATAATTGCACTTATTTCTGCGTTTGCGTTACACCCGTTATTAATTCAACTTTGCATGTTAACTCGAAAAGAAAAATCAGCCTTGTTAACGTGATAAATCAAGTTTCTTCTGAGTTTCTGTATCAAAAAATGATTAATCCTGGAAAAATGAGAATTTAATTTTAAAAAGAAAATGTCAAAAATAATAAATTTTGGAAAATAGAGAATTTAGTTTTAAAATAAAAATGACTAGCACTATTAACAACACGTTTTCACAATCTTCATCATCTTCACAATGACCGTCAACATCACAACCACCATCGCAATCACCACCACCATCAATCACTATCACATTCATCGTCACCATCACCATCAAAATCATCTTCAATATCACAATCAACATCATCATCAACTTTACCATCAGCAACAACATCACAATCATAATCAACATCATCTTCACCATCACAATTACCACCATTACAATCAGTATCAACATCAACATCGCCATTACCTTCAACATCATAATCAAAATCAATATCACCTTCCCATCATCCTCATCATTAACCTCACTATCAACATCACAATTAACATCACCATCACCATTCATCATCACAACACAATCAACACCACCTTCATTTATTTGGCCTTACTCCAAAACTTCATCTAAATAGGTTAAGAAATAGGCCAGGCTAATTCGCCATATTCCAGAAATTTCCAAAACATATAAATAATGCCTTACTTATAAAAGTATTTGCTATCCTTAAGATTATTAAAATTATGGAGTACCATTAAAAAAATTGGTGCTGCAATCACATGGTTTGCGCAACTTAATCGTAACCCAATTAACTATAATGTTTCCGTTTTTGTTGTTGGTGTCTGCTTATGCAAATCACAATGATTCCAGTCACAGCATATAGAAATTTGCAAACAATCAATTGTTTATTTTGGCAATATGACTGCAACGTGTGATCTTATTCAACATAATGAAGATGAAAATAGGTGAACACAATTCATTTCCGTTTAATAATTAAATTAACTTTAATTAATTTTGTTCAACAGTTTGATACTTCATTTTCAAAAATATTTCGTTTAACTATTACATAAATTCACATGAAAACAATTGTTATACTGGATGTCTAAAATTTTTCCAAAAAAAAAAAACGGAAATTTATTATTACATTGCAAAGTTAACACACATACACAAATAAAATTTAAATCACATGACATAAAATATCAGCGAATTTGCGAGAAGATGCCGGGTTACTATACAAACGAAAAAAACGTGACAATAAAATTTGAGCAACTACTACGATTGACACAATTGCCACTGAAAATTTTATTCAATTATTTTATCAAACCTTTTACATAATTATTCTAATTCAATAGTGTTTTAATGTTCGATTTATGTAAATGCGTTCATGTTTTTTAGTACCACTCATATCGTAATCTACATTACATAAAAAATTATTTGCATGGTATTTGTTATGTTGATTGCGTGGGAGGCCATGACAATATTTAAATAAACAGCGTACGTTGATCGCTATCGAACATTATACTTTACGATCGATTTAATCATGCAAACAATTTCGGTATATTATCATATGGATTTGCATATTATTATTATAATTCCGCCACATTTTGTTGTTGTTTTTTTTTTTTTTTTTTGTTGTGATGATACCATAAATCAATCGATGTTATTGATAGTTACTTTTATAATAAAAAAAATGTTTGTATAATATGTTAAAAGTTAAAGAAATTATCATTAAATAAAATAAAAAGTGAAGGAGAAAATAATTTAATAGCGAGAAGAAATTTCTAATATCACGATTTGGTTGTTTTTGTTTTTATTTTTATTTTTTTATTTTAAATAACATATCCGTAAATTGTATGCTGAAATGAACGTCTTTTCTTGAAGATTCAACATTTTTCGCAATCATATGCGCGATCAAAGCCAATTTCCATTAAGTTTCATTTTCTTCTGTGCATACATCAAGTGTAAGAATAAATTCTGCTATGAAAGTTAACAGAATACCTATGATTTTTTTTATGTTTAATGTTTATTTTTATGATGTAACATAACCATTTTTCAACACACTGTACATACTCTCACGAAATGATTGGCTACTAAATTAATTTGTATACGCAATAATCTGGATTATTAATCTTTACGATGGGTGTTGATTGTTTAAAACTATACTAAAACTGTGCAAACAATGCAATTCAAATTATCATAAATTATTCATCATCTCTGGTTAAATACCTAATATAAATATTCATTAGGACAATCTCTTTCAAATTTCAAAGTTCCGTTTCGCATTTCATTTTCAATATACTTTGTTGTGTATAGAGGTGTCAATAGGTAAGTCCATATTCAAATATCAATTTAATAATTTATACAAACTATTTTACAGTATTTTGATGAGTTAGTTCGTAATTAACTATAACGGTAATTGTATGTATAAAATGTATAGTATTGCATTTTTATATTTGTTTCACTTTCGCTTCACAAATTTCGATTATGATTTGTTCTAGTTCTGCAAAGCGTCAAAAAGCATAATGAAAAATTATGTCGAGACATTTTAAACAAAAAGTAATGTTGCCGCGGCAGGAAATTAATATATGAAAATTGCATAAAACTAATAAAAATTAGTTTGTATGCGATATTTATGATATGCAATATGGGTTTCGCATTTCATTTATGCACATTTTCGTAGTTGTCTATGTAGATTAAAATTTCCGCAAGTCGTTAAACGTGCATATCTGTAACGCACTGTTGAATTACAATAGCAAAAAAAAATAATTGTGGTAATCTTTATTATCAAGGTCATACTAGTAAATTATGTAAAAAATCTTTAAAGAGTTGGTTTATTTTTGTATACATATTCGTATATCCAATAATTAAAACTTTATTTTTTCAAGGGTTGCGGCTTTCACCGAAAAAGAACTTGTGTATAGTTTGAATTGAGATCTGTTTGACCTTTTTCTTGATATCGAAGGAGGTAAAAAAAACTGCAAAACAAAAAATCAACAAAGATGCGAAATATGCGAAAGAAAGGTACTGGGAACCAAGCAAATAAATTGAAGAACATACACCGACAAGCAAGGCGATTTCGAGGTCTAAATAAATGAGTTAAAAAAAGGACACAACTCATGTTCAGTAGCTCAAAAGTTAGTTTAGTAGTTAAGTCATCGAGAAAGAGCTATATTGGAGAACTAAGAAAGAAAGCTTTTAAGAAAATTTTGCAGAAAAGAATAGAACGAAAAATACAAAGGTATAGTCTGGAAAAGGGTGCCTGAGTTAAACGAAGCTGATTCCTGTCTAAATTAGGAAGAGAGGAAACAGGCGTAAAGATTAAAGATATGGAAGATATATATGAAGCAGGACCGATC
This sequence comes from Tipula helvola, assembly GCA_963556165.1. Lineage (NCBI taxonomy): Eukaryota > Metazoa > Arthropoda > Insecta > Diptera > Tipulidae > Tipula > Tipula helvola. The sequence continues at coordinate 364,309,341 of OY744481.1, forward strand.
TAGAAAAATCTCTAGTGGAATGAGCCTTCATTTTTGAAATTTACCACCTGAAAATAACACAAGTCCATATAAAGCAAAAGTGGAGAATTTTTATAAACAACTCAAAATACCATTGGAGGTGTCAATATAGAATCAAAAAATTTACAATCTCCTAAAGGTATCGGAATATAGATACTTGGGAAGGATAATTACAAGTGATGGAAGTTGTTTCAGAGATATCAATATCGAGTGGCGTAACTGGAAAAAGTTATCTCCAAAGCAAAACTAAAAGACGGCCCACACAGGAAGACAGTGAAAAAATAAAAACACTTTAAAATAGAATTCATTGCATCTTACTTACCTCGGTCTAAAAAGGCAAAAGTATTGAAATCCTGTCAAAATGACCAAAAATTTGATTGGTCCAAAACCACTTTTTTCGATGTTTTGAAAGTCATTAAATCCGTGAAAGCAAAAAAAAGGCTAAAGTCCACTTCCAACTTCGAATTTTTATGAAAATTGGCACAATGAAACTAGATTTATTCGTGATAATTTTGGTATAATTTTTTTTTCAGAACGTGATTGGTTCACGAGATATTTAGATTTTAAAAATCCCAATTTGCCACATAAAATTGGTGCCTTCGCTAATTTTGTTGATGGTTAAAGGCCGGTACGCTGCTGAAGTGAAATGAAATTTTTCATATAAAATTGACACAAGCGAAAACGAAAATGAAAATTTTTCGTAATAATAATTACGTAGCGAATTACTAAGCTAAAGGACTTAGTTATTTAGTAATTTCCACTGGTAAATCAATTAATTGTCTCATGTCTGGATCATATTTGGCTAATATTTTGGCGTCAGATAACATTTTTTCAGTATATATCAATGATCTTTAAATTTAAGAGATACATTTTGCCACTTATACAATATATACGTTCTTTATTAATCTTTGTTCCAGATTTAGTAATGGTCGTGTAATAATTAATTGAAAATGATCGTTCATTCTTGTCTTTTGTGAAAGATCCTGTTGGTTTATCAAGCGCCATGTTTTATAATAAATTGCTTCATATCTGTTGGTAAATTTCGCAGATTGTAATATGCCCTGTGTTTTCTGAGGTTGAATGTCGTCTAATTTCGCTTACAGCAAAATCAGAGTAAGTTGATAATTCGTTATCACCTGGTGATGATGTTGGGATTTGAATGTTACTATCCTCATCGGCTGATTTTCTACTTTTATTTGGTTAGTATCATCAGTTGTAATTATTTGATCTACTGATGTCAATTGCAGGTGTAGATCCATTGGATGTTGATAATTGTTTAATGTTTTTGTCTTATGTTTATAATTTTTAAATGGTAAATTTCAAAATAGATGATTCATTCCATCAACAATTTCTCATATCCTTGTTTCGTCTCTCTTAGACCGACCAAATATATAACAAGAATCAGCTTCATTTAACTGAGGCCGTTCAAAACCTTTCCCAGATCCACGAAATTATGTTTCTTTTACGATTATATAAAAGGTTGCCGCGACACGATATTGAAACGAACAATCTGCAATTTGAGTAACTAATTAACTAGCATCGACAATTATAATAAACATTTCTTTGATGAAACGGTTATTAGCAAAGAGCATCATAAATATTGATGTAACGATATGTTGTCCGCTTTGGCGTATACTTCATTTAATGTTGAAATAAAAATTATCTATGACAAGCATAAATAAAGGCAAGCATTTAAACAGTAAATAATATCTTATTAAATAAAGTTACAAAGTGTAATACGGCGTAACGGCAAAGTGTTAAAAAAAAAATTGAAACGTCCCTCAACACGGTTTGGAAAATATAAATAAAAATATCAATCGTGAAAAAGACTTAATAGAGAAAAGTGAAAAACGTTTTAATGTTTGGCCAAAGACTATAGTTCGAAAGCTACACAATTAACTTTGCTAATGATTTAGTAGCAATAATGATGAATGGCGAAAAGACAGATAAAGAATGACTTGTAAGTTTAATAAATTACTTTAGTAATAAAATATACAATTTATTTGTAATACATAGGTACATAAATTAAAATTATTTTCAACAAGTAAATAAATTGTAAAACTCTACTCTAAGATACATGAATCGGAATTTGAAAACAAAAGAGAATTTTGAGGAAATAACAACATGTTACTTTTCAAATTAAAGACAAAGAAGAATTGAAATTAAATAGCTTGCAATTAAATAAAATTGATATAAATCAAAGAAATTAAGATTTTTTGCAAAAAACCAAAAATGTATGCAGTGGAATAATATACCTGAAGTTTGTTGCCTCTTAGGCGCGGAATGAAGTTGGCTAATTGCAAACCGAAATACAACTCGTTAATTGAAAATGGATAAAATTAAAAAATCGTAATCTAACCGATTACCAAAATCATAATCGAGAGGGATTCGCAATTCCTCACTTCTCTTATGTTCTATAGGGTGTCCGGGTTTGGGATGCTAATCCGTTAAGGGGTGATTCCTTGGTTCATTCTGAGAAAAAAAAATCGTTTGGCAGGGGGGGTTCATTTTTGATATCCTTTGAAATACAGAGTGTTTAAAAAATTTGGTTCAGAAAAAAGGAACACTCAAATATTAAACTGTAACTTCCAAAATATTTATCGGAGAGCAACTGACTTAGTCTTATTTGACTGATAATTGTGTAGGCTATTCTATTATTAAGATTTAAGTGGTTATCTTGCATCTTCATCCGTTTGAGAGCTATGATGCTTTAAAGTAAAAAAAAAAAATATTTTTTTTTATAAAATTGAGTTTTTCTAAAAAAAAACCGTTATAATTTTTTTATTTAATTTTAATTCGCCAAGATCTTCCCTACAATCTTTCAATACAAAGTTTGAGTGTAGGAGTTATAAAAGGTGCTCAAATTGCCCTCCTTTTGATTGAATATCGGATAATATTCGTTTAAGTGACAGTGTACCTTTGGTTGTTTCATTTCTTGGTAATTATTTCCTTATCTGTTGTGCTGCTGTATGAATTCGTTGTATTAGTTCTATTTTTGTTTCAATTTTTTTGGAGTATACAAGCGCATTAAGCATTTATTTGGATAATTTTCGTTTAACCAATTTTTAACATTTTTATCGTAGTGACAAGGTGCATCATCATGTTGGTATGTGTGCGAAACTCTACTACAAATAGGAACATCATCAAAGAGGAGTGGCAAATCCTTTTGGTAATATGAATGGTCCAATTAACTTATCCCCAATTACACCAGCACAGACGCGGTGCTGAAATAATGTTTGTTTTTTCGAATGAGGATTTTCAGCAGCCCGCGTGTGTAGATTCTGAAAGTTTGTTATGTCATCTCTTGTGAATTGAGATTCATCCATCCACAGGATACGTTTCACAAAACTATCATTGTCCAAATTCCTATCCATTAACCAATTAAAAAACTCCAATCTTTTATTGCGGTCTATCGCTAATAGTTCTCGAACGGGTGTTATATGGTATGGATGAAGATTCTCCTTGTGTAATACTTAATGAATTCGGTAGAGACGTTCAATTGTAAAGCGAGCCTCCTTATACTAATAGAAGGGTTTGCTGTTACATTACGAATTATCTCTTCGTCGACATTCAAATGATTTGGTGAGACTGAAAGGGGCTCCGCCCGGCTATTTGATGTTGTTACGATTTCTCGCAGTCTTCTATGAATATTTATAAATACTCTTGCGTCAGGAACGCGACCCATCCCACAAAGTTTGTAGGCAAAGGGGTAAGAAACGAGGAAGTTTAATATTGACAAATATGCGTTTAACCCTTGTGTACGCACCCGGCTACCCGGGTAGCCATTTCAACTTTAAATATTTGTGGGGACTGCAATTGTGAAGTTAGACGTTTCTAGCTTCTTGACATCCAAGAATTGACCATTAGTTTTCGATTTTTGTATAGAAATTGGATAAAAATTATTTTTTGATGGAGTTATGTGTGAATAATTTTCTTTACCCTTCTAACGCACACCCGGCCACCCGGGTAGCCAGAACAAAATATAAGGAAAAGACTTAGTTTTATTTTAATTTATTTTAAATTGTATATTCCTATTGCGATCCGCCACTGTAATTTTATACCAGTACATATTTGCAAATAGTTGGTTATTACCGTGCCAATACAATTATTTTTTTTAATGACTGATTTTCTGCGTGCCAAATCAAAATATGATATTTAAATATAATATTAAGGATCACCAAAGTTTTATTTTGGTGGCGCAGTGGTTAGCATACTTGCTTTAAGCTCCGGAGGTCCCGGGTTCAATTCCCGGCGGGTGATAAACAAATTACGGCTGGTTAATGTTAGGATCAATGAATTAATCATTCATTATCCGTTAAAAAAATGATTACGAAACTTCATATAGAAGCGGCCAAATCTCTCTATGGGATGTAGCGCTAGCGAAAAAAAAAAAAAGTTTTATTTTAAGATGCATTTAATTATCCCAAAAATCGGGCTCAAAGTCTTAACCCAAAATAATTGCCTTTGGCCGTTCTATTCCTAATTCTTTTCAACATGTTCACCTATAAAAATACGAACCCACAACGATATTTAGAGCAAACATTTTTGATCTATCTATTTCAACTACAATACGTATTATAAAATGGTGTGTTAAAATTCTGTTACGCGATGATCTGGCATCGTCAACTAAATAGTCAAGTAGGTTTAAGTAGATGAAGAAAAACGATTCAGAATTTTAGATCTCCTTACGAATTTCCAGTTTCAAATCTTTAACTCATTCAATAATACTATCGCAAAAGTGCTTTTTAATTCTCGTAATTTGTAGTACTAAATAAACCCTGAACTAAAATTACAAGCTTACGAATAAAACATCGCTAAACTCACCCATTTGAAACATATCGGTACCTAACAAAAATAGTTTCAAATGTTGCAAATATGCTATCACCTATCTAGTAATTTACTTTCGAACCTTCCGTATTTGTCGAAAATACTTGACATTCATTTCAAAGGTGGTTGTATGACCAAATTGATTTCATGTTTTCCTCGTTCTCCAGCATTTCAATAGTTAAGCTTTATCAAAATTCTAAAAGCTTTCTCTCTTTTTTGGAAAAATTACTACTATTGTTTAGTACCTACTCTAAAATTTTTTGGCGTGCCAGGCCAATTTTTAAACGTGCAAGGTTTGGCACGCGTGCCACGTATTTGCGATCACAGTTTTTAAGGAATGTTTTATATACAGCAAAACCTCCTACTTTGGACACATCTCTATTTTGGAAACTCCTCTATTTTGGACACTTTCATTCAGTCCCTTGAAAAAATGCTCCTTTTCCTATATATATTGGGCAACCTTTATATATTGAAAATTGGACAACAAAAGTAATCAGACAGCGAAAATGTTGAATTAACTATGGAATTAATCTGAATTCAAAAAATGTTGATGTGCACCCCATTAATTTTTTATTAAAAAAAGAAGAAATTTTCCTTATATTGGACACCTCCATAAATTGGACAGTCCCTTCGCTGTCCAATATATAGAGGTTTCACTGTATTTGAACAACCACAACCTATTAGTATGACGGACAGTATATTAATAATTTTCTCCTCATTTGTGTTTTTTCGTTTCTCGTTTTCCAGTTTTCCACTTTCATTATGGGGAATTCCCTATATTTTTTTCGTTTTTATTCAATAAAATACTAAATTTATAACATAAATGCAACAACATAGCGGAACCGACAAAAAATCGGTTAAAAACCCGAAAAAATACACTTGGCTACCCGGGTGGGTCGGGTGTGTACTAGCGTAAAATTTTTCGGGTATACACACAAGGGTTAAGCGTAGAACTGCTTTGTCTAATTTTTTTAATTACATACATGTAGTCAAATATAAAAGTTACATATAAGACAGGGCGGCTGCTGATTTAAATTTTCATGCATGCACAAATCGAATTAATTTTTTTTACAATTTTAAATTATTCACAAATCGATCTGGAAACTTTCGAAAAGTGAATTCTTATGCTTTAGTTTTAAATCCTAATTTTCTTTAAGAAGTTGCGTCGTGTGTTACCAAACTACGGGTAAATCGGAATTTTCGATTTTTCCAAGTTTTTAAACATATTCAAGATTTGTTTGGGATAGGGGCAAATAGTTTAGCTATTATAAGCTCTTCCTTCTTTATTATTTTATTAATAAATACACCAAGATTACTTTAATATAAATGTATTTTTATTTCTCTATTTTAAATTATAACCTTCACTTTACAATGCGTTTTTCCTTCTGCCTTCTACCCTGTATGTCTATTGCTTTTTTGTCGTATGGGTATTCATCCAATCCAACCCCTACAAGCATAATACTTCCTTTTTCGTTCCGCCGCTTACACTATAAAGCATTGATACAATAAATTGAAATTAATATCATGGTCTAGTGACACAAAAAAACTGATCTACATAGATACAAAAATAAAAGTGTACTGAGCTCATTTTATACTACGAAAAATTCAGCATTTTTTGATCTAAGTTCAGTTTTTTTTGATACCATAAAACATGACATTAAATTTGCTTGGTAAAATTGATCGAGTAGTCATGTTTTTTGACTTCCAAATAGCTAGTAGGAATATTTGAAATTTTTTGAGAATATCATTCTAAAATAATTTGAGATTATTCGAAACTATGCGGATTTAAAGCGCAGTAATTACTTGTTGTTACATTTTCGATAGTTTATGGGATTTTTAAGCTTATTTGAGATTTCTTTGGTGTTTATTATCTATTTTTTCCAGATTATTTAAAATGTGCGATATTACAACAGCTTATATTGGAGTTGAAATAAGCATAGCGCTGAGTTTATTGCAAATATTAATGTATGTGAGATTTGCTTAATTGTATGGTTTTTAATTATTCAGATTCAGTAGTTTACAATATGCTCTGAGTCATATTTAATTGTTGCAGCAAGTCGACTGAATCTGTTACACCTGAGATAAGAAGATGCCGATTTTGTTTATTGCTTTTTAAGCATCTTCAAGCCAACAAACTAAGGTACGTAAAAAATAATAAACGACAGGCTTAACTAAGACTGCGGTCGAATTCTCGAGTAAATCATTCACTACGGTAAATGTAGATTTTTAGTGTTCGTGTTTTGTTAAATTACGCATTTTTTTTCTATTTTATACTCGAGCCTTCGACCACAGCCTAACGACTATTTTGCTGACCGTCTTAATTAATATAATTGAGGTTATACATTAATGTGGAGTTCGATTGGGCAAAATAAATAAATCTAATGTCAAAAAAATGAAGAAAAATCATTTATTTTTGATTTAAATCAATTAACGATTGGAGCCGTGATTTTAGACAATATATTTATAGCCACTTCACTTCCAAAAATTTCCGCGATTCCGTATTCTAGTCGTTGTGCAAGCGCTGATGCTAGTTTTTCATGGTCGCTTCAGTTTTATTTTATTCCGACAGGTAGTGCTTTCTCTACATTTACAATTGTCGATACAAATCGAGATTTTTTGCAAGATATACCAACACCAACAAAAATGAAATGTCAATCTCAATTGTGACAATTCAAGATGTCAAAAAATTCGTAGTTTTTAAGCACTCCAGAATTTTTACGAGTTCTTTATTTATTAATAAATAAGTTGTGTTATTAAAATATTTTTTATGACAAAATCTTTGTAATTTTGTCCACAATCAAACTAAAGATTTACTGATGATTAACATAACCTCAAAAACAAATTTACATATATTCACCAATACAACCAATATTATGCTGCTTGTGTGCGTACGATTTGGCATCAAAAACTTGATTTTTTGTTCTACAAGTCCAATCGAACGCGACATAACCTAAATAAATTAATTTGTTTTCCTTGTTTGTGTTCATTTGCGGCCCACTGTTGATGTATGTGGAAACACGATGGAATCACTAAACTATTTCTATAGTGACAGTTATTTACTATCACGCGCAATTATCGTGACAGTTTTGACTGGCAGCCCTATATAATGGAAATAATTTTTTTAATAAATTTATTTCGTTGAACAAAAAAATTGTATTTGTCTGAAATTTTTAAATAAAATCGTATAAATATTTGATCTCAAGCGATTCATGGATATTTCTGATGTACGGCCCGATTCATAGAAAAAAATTTGTTTTGACCCAGCATTTTTTTGACAACTTTTTTTTACCGTTTCCTAGTTACCGAAGACACTCCCCTCCGTGATACAAACTGAGTACAACTAGAGCCTTCGAGTCAACGTACACAGACACGACGATGATTCCATTGATAAGCGACGCCCTTCTTCCTTTTTCAAATGATAATGATATTGGGCCTGCATAGCCAACTTCAGCGGTGGAAAGCGGGCGAATCCGAATTGTTGCACCATCGTGATATCGCGTGACGATAGCAGACCACGATTTTTTTACATACATATACTATAATTTGCAGTTGTTACTCGCCTATTATCCAATCTCTTTGACGAAATATCGCTGTTAAAAATGATGAACCTGGATGCAAATACTTCTTATATAACGAATGAATTAGACTTACGACAACGTGCCCGTTTGGCAATATAATTGGCTGTTTAGCATTACATGACCATGTTGAATTTGGTAAAGACCATGAACGCGAAGTGTATACCACTTGAATCGATAATCGGTGCTAGCGAGACTACCTTGTTGGGTACAAAGTTGTTGGGTATCAGCGTCTATTTTTCATAATATTTAGCCATACATCTGACTGACTAATTTTCCTCCTCATTACCGACATTCCTCTCATTACCTCCTCAGACACGTTATATCTATGCCTTAATCCTTCTGCGGAACACTATGTATTGCACTATGTACTTTTTTTAACTTTTCTTATGCTTGAATATAATATGCGTCTGATACGCTAATGTGCTTTATTAGATCCACCGACGAAGTAAATAAATCCTTGAAACAGGGAAAATCCGTGTATTTCCCGTCGAACGTGGGAATGTCTGGACGTGAAAGAACAGTGTGAGGCTCGACTAGTGATTGACTCACCGTTTGATTTAGCTGACTCGTGAAAGTAGACGATATGTTGGTTAAAAGCTCTTTTTGCTAATGTAACAGTCGGGACATCATCTTTTCGAATTGAGTATATAGTCTTCTACTGCGGTGCAAGTAATTCGAAAAATTTCGACTTAGTGTTATTGTATTTGGTTTCGTACTCCGTCATTTCAGATGGAACCTCAAATTTTGCTAGCTGCATTTCACATGCCGTAAATTCACTAAATTACCGCTCCAACAGCTCCAATCTTGATGTAATCGCCGCTGGCGAGGTTTGGTAATGCTATTCCTCGTTATCCTGGGGCCTCACCACCGATTCTGCCGGCGTTCGTTGCTGATTCGCTTTTGCGATTTTCGATAAAAGAGAAGAAAATAATAAGACACACGATAGAGTTATGAGTGTGTCATCTTTCAATGACATAATAGAGTTCAACATCACATTTAGTTTTAGTAACGACAAAATTTAGATAAGTTATAAAAGCAACATTTAATTTATGTAGTTATTAGCATAATTTCTAGCAAACATAAAACATTCATAGAAACTAGAATAGCAGAACGAGAGGTGTTAGTTCCTAGTGAATTGTTATTAATATTTAAGTCTATTTGGAAAGAGATCATTATCTTTTCACAGTATAAAAGCAATGTAATATATGATAAGAAAAATTGTATCGCGATTGTAAAATGTAAAGCAAAGCTATTACATTCTATTTACAAATATGTTTGTACGCATATTTGTACCTGGTTACGTATGTTATTAGGTTATTTTGTCTCAATTTATCGTGATGATTACGAGTGGAGTAACTGTAGTGTGAAATTAGTATAATCATAAAAGTAGCAAGTGTATAAAAATTTACCATTGTATCTTGATTAAAATGCGAATAAACGGTAAATATACCATAATGTGCCATTCACTTGTAAACACATTAATAAATGATCGGTTATTATATCAGTCTATAATTAAAAAATGATACCCCGTATAAATCTACATGCTCTAGCTAATAACTATAGAAATGGTTATGCCAATTTTTTTGTGGCTAAAATTACATAAAAAATCCTTTTATCGATTATCAGAACGTCCCATATTTCGACGTGTTACCTTTAAAAATACCATTCAACCTTTGGTCTCTTGGTTAAATTTTCTGGCTTTTCCGCTCTTCTTCAACTTGTACCACTAGTTGTTTCAATCACATTCGTTGTACAATTTCTAATGCGTCACTAGATTGAATCGTCATTCTTGAGAGCTAAGATTGAACGTTTGCAAAGCCAATCATAATAAAATTCTTGTTACAAACTTCCATTGAAACGCAAATCGATCAAGGGTTCTAGCCGCTCGTGAATCACCATTTTGCAAACGATTTCCTGCACGTTGATCAGGTGCTTCAGCCGCTTTTGCCATAACCAGATTGACAAATTTGTAAACTGAAAACACAAATCTAATAAGAATGTAATTGGACTTGAAGCAGATGAAATCACCTAAAAAATATTCACCAATAATTATATTGTTTTAATGTGCGTAAATAATCGGAAGTAACGGGTATTTACACAAAACAATTAAAAACATGACCACCACTTCTAAAACGTTTCACTGCGCGAACTGTGTTTGTACATAATACATGACATTACGAAAAACAACAGAACATTTTAAAACTAAGCCGGTTTTACGCGTACTATATTTTATGGCTAAGGATATTTCTTGTAGAAGATATACATTTTTAAATATAAAATGTTAGTACTTTTTCTCCCATTAAATAATATGACGATATGTGCAAAAAATATGTCAAAAATCTATTCAACATTGAATAAGAAAAAATTTAAGTCAAATTTTGGAAAAAATCGCTTTTTAGATTTGTTTCATAGTGAAAATTCGATCACGACGATCGTGAGTGATGAGTGGCTGAAATACGCATTTGAAAATTTTTATATTTAAAGAAAATCAAATTGACATAAAAACGATATGTTTTTATGTTTCCTGCTATCATTAAATTTTTTGAAATATCCACATCTGTGTTCAGTTATTTTAAGTAAAATTTAGTAACCATTCAACAAATCATTTTTATCTTCCATTATTTACCTCAATTCTCATGGTCGTGTCACGTCATTTTTCATGACTGTTACATCAATTTTGCCATTCTCTTAGTCGTTTGTTACGTCTAAAGTTACTTTATGCGACAGATGTCACTTGATTTTTGCAAGAGATGGAAGGACGCCATTATTTTATTTTATGTATTCTAAAATATTGTTTTTTGAATAATTTTGCATACTGTTTTTAATATGTTGTTGCTTAAAATAATAATATTGTTGTTATAAAACGATTTTATTTCCAATTTTCCTAAAATATTTCAAATTGCAGTCGTGCCACTTGGTTCGTCTTCAAGAAAAGCATGTGACGTGTCACGACTATAGTCACGTCACTTGAAATTACTACGTTTCCATGATGGAGTTAACCGGGATTAACGTGGATTATCTCATCATGGAAACTAGTCTGGCTTAGGATTTTCGTTAAATTTCTTAATCCAACTCAACGAAAGTAGTAGGGTTCGAAGGGAAGAACAATTATACCAATTCAAAATGGCGTTGCGAGTATTCTTTTCTCTCCGTAATACTTTAGAAATCATAAAAAAACCCAATAAAAATTAATTTTAAAAATGTCTAGAAGTGACTTTTAATTGTTGTGAAACGTTAAATTACGCTAGAATTTATAATTGTCATTAACTCAACGAAACTCTTAATTCGGGTTAACTCTGTCAACTGTCATGGAAACGTATTAAATTTGGAAGCGTATTACTACATTTCCATGATAGAGTTATCCCGAATTAAGAGTTTCGTTGAGTTATTTTTATTTATTTATTTATTTATTCTTGACTTATTAATTTACATAATCTTTCGGTTCACCCCATTTTGAGCATCAGCTCATTCATAATGGGGGGCACCAAAAAACGTCGATAAACAGCAACTCATCCAGCCAGTATCATCGCCAGTCCTGCAACTTTAAATCAATCTTTGCTGTTTTTTTTTCATCGGTTTATTCGATCCTTCATTGATTTGTAGACCGCCAAAATCATCAGAGGATAATATAAAAATATTATTCAGACAAGATAATATCTCCTGAACTGATGGACATTTGCCGATAAATTAAAATTTAGAAAATAAAAAATATTTATACAAATTAATTTTGCTAAAAAACACGTTCAAGCGACGTGAAAGTCAAAGCCTCACCGGAATAACATAAGTTTCCATGCAATTATAAATTCTAGTGTAATTTAACATTTCACAACAATTAAAAGTCACTTCTGAAAATTTTATTTATTTGGTGGAAATTCTTAAATATAATATTTATTGTGATTATTATAATTTATGAAGTATTACGGAGGGAAAGAATACTGGCGACACCATTTTGTATTGGTGTAATTGTTTTTTCCGTTTTGACAGATAGAATCCCTTCTTAGCCTACTACTTTCGTTGAGTTAAGTTGGATTAAGAAACTTAACGAACATCCTAAACTCGACATGTTTCCATGATGAGCTAACCCACGTTAATCTCGGATAACTCCATCATGGAAACGTAGTAATTGTTCCTCAAACTGTATTCGGCTTTAAAGTGCCGAAAGAGGCGCCACAATCGCAACTATAAAAATGTAATGAACAATTCAGCATTTATTTTTATGTGTTATTTATGAATTATTTTGTCCTTGAATAAATAAATGTATCTTTCTATGCGCAATAAAAGGTTATTTTGAGCCGAAATAAGAAAAAAATCAAATTATGTATTTTTTACTTGATCAATCATCAGATGTCAGCCACTTTTGCCTTATAATTCATTGCGACTTATTATAGTTCGTTAAATTGACATATCTCTGTTGTAACAGTATTGCAATAATAGTAATAAAAACTAGAGTTAAGACCATCCACAACGAGGTAAAACTTTTAGAAATGCAAAGGTGAAACCCCAATAAACATGTGAAGAGATTAACAAATTTATTTTGCACCATTTCAATTTTTTATAGTTCAAATTATACAGACGATTGTGATTTTTTGTTGTTATTGTTGTACATTTATACACAGACACTATAACCAATTAAGTAATCAAAACAAGATTAATTTACAATTCATTTTCATCACATTAGGCTTACATTTTGAGATACATCATGTGGAACGATTTATTATAAACAAAATTATGTCTTAAGATCATCATTTATAATAATTGTAAGCGTATAGCTCGCGTCACAGCCTTCAGATTGATTTCATATTTTCAAAGTGAAATTACAAATAATTATTTTTCATGTAAGTCTATACGTCGCGACCTCAAGTATCCAATCACCAACATGAAGTGCCACTATATTATTTCATCATACATCATTCTTGAGATCAATTATTTCATTGATCGTTTTTCGTTTGTTGTGTTTTGTTTTTGTTATGGGTGACAATTTTTATGATGCGATTCAACTCAATTGAACTTTCTAAATTTTTAAAATATTTTGGAAAACAAATGCACGATTATATAAAATTAATAGTGGTCAGCACTATCAAAATAAGTTACGCAAAGGTGTTATTGATAACAGCTTATAATCGTAATATAAACAAGTGGGCACAATTTAATCCATCAAACCAAATTTGTTCGTATTAATTTATTTTCTCAGATTTCTCTAACAATTTGGAAAAGTTTTTTTTTTTACCAAACCGACACACAAATAAACGAAACCGCATCTACAAGCTAAATGTGCTAAACAATAACTATGGGCATTGAAAATTTAAAGAAATACAATCTGTTGGAACTTAAAATAAATTCTTATACACTACATTTGATGTCTTGTTGTCTGGCGCATGCAAATATAGATTTGCTGATTACTCGAAACGTTAAAAAGCAACGCAGGGTTGAACATGTAAGAAACAGGAGTCTTTCAAATTAATTCCGCAATAGTAGAACGTTTGACCCTGCGTCTTATTGATAGTCATACTATAAGCTAACCTCATTGGAAATTGTAGTCGTTTGAAATACAATGACAAATCATTTGAGATCAATGAAATTCTTGGTATGAAAACTTTCTACATTTCAATTTTTCACTTTTTATTTATCCACTTTTATTTATAAAAAGTCTTCGCCTTATATAGCGTCAGAGCTCCCCACCACCAACTAATAATTATCCTAAAACATTCTAGGACATTGTCGATTCTTCCGGTCCAGGTCATTCTAGTACATTCAAGAATATTCTAGTACATTTTCACTTATTCTAGTATATTCAATAACGGGTAGGTGTTCAGTGGCCAGTGGTCCACTCTCAGCCACACGTATACACACTCACACATCGACGAATGGGCTGTGATGAGAAGTTATCTCGTAGTTCGACTGCTAGACCTAGCCTCCCCATCCCTACTTCTCCTGGATACGTCCACATAACTTGATTCTAGCCTAAGCTTGCGGTTCTAATCCCTCGGGGAAGCTAGGCCGAGACAAAAGTCACAAGGGGGTCACATGGGTCACTTGCAAATAAAGCACTTAAGAGTTATGTGATTTAAATCCAGGAGCGTCTGTTTCACATTGAGCGGCTCCCTGGTCAGCGACTGTATCTCAGGAGGGGCGGCTGTATACCCACTTGGCAGTAAGTATAAAACGCTAGGGGCGGCAGCTCGACAATGAATCCATAATGGGTTCAGACAATGAGAGTTTCGTTACGATGCAGGGAGTAGGAAACCCGGTACCGGCTGAAGGGAGTGAGTAAGCAGGCTCCCAACAGTCGATATCCAGCAACTGCAATGTTACAACTCATATGGTTGATGGTGTTTATGTATTTTAATGTGTCGATATATTTTCTAGATATCCGCGGAAAAGATTACTCGATGTTTCCTCCATTTCAATAACACTGCCCACAAATTGTTTTGAAGTGGTGGTCCAATATACATGGCGTCATTCAAGCTGATGCCTGGCGATGTTTTCATCTTGACTTGACTACCGCATGGTGCGGGGCTAGGTAATATTTGCCTTCGTGATGAGGCGCTCGCTTCATGTGACCCATACTGAGAGAATCCCTCATGAACTGAATATACAGCTCTCTCACCTCCTGGTTTGAGTTGAGTTTCTTGTCAAGTTGTAAAAACCGTTTTAGTGCCCGTTGTTTGGAACACCCTAATTGATCCAGTTGCTTTTCTTTAAATGGTAGTTGTACCACATATCGTCCATCTGGTTCTCGCTGTGTGGTACCTTGAAAAATGGTTTCACACGAAGTGTCTTCTGGTGATTCATCTCTGGTGGTGCTCTGGGCCTCTTCAAACTCCCAAAACTGGTTCGTGTTCTTTTCTACCTTCGTTGCACTATGGACCTTCACTAAGTGTAGTTGGGTAGCCATTTCGGATGGTCCTGAAATTACCTAGCCGAAACTAGTCTTATGACGCTTGGTTTCCCTCATCACACCTGATTACCGATTAAATCGCTGTATACATCGGCTCCTAATAAAAGGTTATTTGGAGCGGGAATGTCGAACCAAGGGTTAGCCAACATCAAATGGTTACATTTATTAATTAATTCTCGGTTAATTTGGCGTTCTGGAACTTCTGTTGTAACTTTTGGCAGGACGTATGCTTCAATGGTTCACCGATATGACGATGTGAAGTTCGGTTGGAGGCATACCTGGACTATAGCGGTTGTTTAACTGATGTTTTGTGCCCCAATTCCGGAGATATTGACCGTATAGTTGGATGTAAGGTTAGTCCGAGACGTTGGACTGCTTCTTCCGTAATTAGAGAGACCTGTGATACTTGATCTATGAGGACTCTCAATTTAGTTGATGATTAATAGTGTGGATTGATTACTATCTGATGTACCGATAGATACCTTTTTTTCGGATGGTGATGAGGTTCATGTAACAGCTGATGATGCCTGCATTGATACATCGTGCAGGAAGGCTTTTCGGTACACATATGGTTTTCATACTGTATAGAAGGCTGTTGGTACAAATTCCTGCCCGAAATGGTGTAATGTTCTGATATTTGAGGCTGATGCCACTTGTATATTATGCAGTGATAATATCGTTTTAAAATATGATGCAGCAAGCATACGTTTGTTGTTGTATCTCGTCTGAAAGGTACCCCATGCCACCTCGTAATTTTCCTCTATAGGTGAGCAATGATTCTAGCCGCGTTGCATTCCTCGTTCAACAGACTTGATCGATCGAACCCATTGCGGGCTAATAAAGATAATAGTAGCGGGAGGTACAACAACCAATACCCTCAAACAAACAATGAGCCACGGAAATGGATTGAGTCAGAGCAATGTGGGATGCAAGGTTGTATGGTCAAGGATGAAATTACCAGATGTGATAAGATTAACAAATTGAGTTTACTAGAACGATGGACATGTGTTATCAAAATAAATTGTGCAAATTCTGATTGAACCTGAGTCATTCAGCCGTGAATTGTACACAGGAGGTTGTACTAATTGTTCGAACACACCAATCAGATACCATTTTAAAGGCCAAACATAACATTCAGAGTGTTTAACCCAGGACCCAGGAGAGTAATCTATAACAGATAGCCCGATTAAAGACCTCGGAACAACAAATTCAGCCGGTGCATACCACTACTTGCTGTTTGTCAACAGCTTACTTTCGTCTGAATATTGGCGGTCAGTTCTCAAGATCAATAAGGGTGCTTTATGATGCTATGGTTCTCAAACCAACGTAATTAATAATTATGTCGTGGCGGAATTTAGATTGATTAGATTAGTAGCCACAACCGGTATAATGGTTGTTGCAGCTATTCCCATAAAATCAAACAAGATTTATTAAGTTGTAGCTACAAAATGAGGAAATTTGTGTTTTACACTCCAAATCGTCCGCATCCCTCATCCAATATACTATTTAAGCGCTATTCAATCTGAAATTAAAGTAAATCTAATTAATTATACAATATAAATATTGTATTTATGTCTAACACTTATCTTTATTGAATTTATTATTTCTAATTTATAAATAAAATTCACCATGACGGCCAAATGTCAAAATGGTAGATGAATTCTAATATTTAAATTAATTTTGTGAATGCAGTTTCGTAAATGAAGATTGACGCGACGTCTGTATGAAATAGGTATATAGTAATTAACTTTTTCGAAGCTGTATTGACGATTGGAGGATCGTGGGTACCACATAGCGGAGAAATTTGGAACTGAACGAGCTATCCCAATTTGACGTTTAAGATATTATGAAACGGCATTTATGTTGATATTTCGTTATTATGAAATGCCATTTAAGGATAGCTTCCTTTAATTTCAAAAAAATATTAACACTTAAGTGCTGATGTACATAATACGCGCGTGATTTTTGGTTATTATGGAATGTCATTTAAGGATAGCTTACATTTTCATACAGAAGGCATAAGTATTTGGGTTTGTACGGTATGGACAGCCTTTCGGAACTCGCGGACTGTGGAATGCGAGATTTATTACGCTATATAAGTAGCTCTGGTTGCTTTCAACGGGAGTAATGGGGAGATGGGATCCTGTGGTATCCCAACAGGCCACTGCTGGCCTAAGTGTGCGATAGCAGCCACTCTAACCTAACCTAACCTAACCTACGATTGGAGCATCTCGGATTCCATCTAGTGGATTTTCTTTTAATTGTGCCAACGCAGTATTTTGGCATGTATAGTAAATAAATAATAATCAAACAGGCATTGAGAAATAAGTCATGATTTGTTATTAAATTGTGTCTGTTATTTTTGACGGTTTTTGCGTTCTTTATAAAATGTAAGCCTCAACTCAATATATTTTTGGAACATTTCCATTTATAAAATTTATTGTTAATACAAAATATTACCTGATTTTGGATGAATATTGTGCTTCAAAACAAAACAAAAATAAACTGACAAATTGTCATAAATTCACACGTCATATTTCGGCGTTGGGCCAATTATGTTTTGTTCCGCTAGAGGCGCATTTCGTACTTTTACAATCGTCAATTGACGATTGGACTGTCATGATTTGACATTCAGAGCTTAGGGTTTAATTTCTTTCCGATAGTTTCACTCTCCATATGTTTTATATGGAGAGAAATGCCATTTCATGCAGAGCCTACTTAGGGTTTGTTTTATTTTCGATAGGTATCGTATTTTGCAGTTTTCCAATCGCCAATTGACGATTGGAAATATTGACGAATGGAGCATCACGGATTCCACTGGACCACATACTATCCGGAATACCAATATTTGAGACAGCACCACAAAAATAGTCATTTCCGGTTTTCACAGGGTTGCCGAGCACAGCTGCTGAGAATAAGAGATTGATGGGACAACACCCAGTTACCATTTTGTGAAAGGAAACTCAATCTCTTAGGGCCTGCTCGAATACTGTGGTAACAATTTCCCCGTTGTAGTTTTTGACGTAAAATACACCATAAAACGCACTCATTCAAATTACCACAGTCTTACACCATGGTAGAATTTGAAGGAAAGGAAAGAATTTTCGCTTGGACTTTAGATTTAAATATAAAATTGTATAATTTAGATTTTATAAACTTTAATTTAAATGAAATTCAAAAAATTCTAATTAAATACAAAGATAATAAAAATCTAAACTAAATAAATGTATTTTATTTAGTGATCCGCCCTTAAATCGAGTTTATGTACTATTTTTGTAACTGCTGCATAGACCTTTCGCATAAATGCTACAACCATTCTATGACTATAAGTAGCACCACAGGCTATCCAACAAATTAGGTCAATGCCATGTGTGGAACCATGAGTTTACTTTGCAACATTTTGGCTATTTCTCCACAAGCAAAAATATAAATTTCAAACCTTTAGAAAATTTCTGTTTAATGGCAATTAATGACTTAAGATAAGATTGGAAAGTTCTCAAGGCAGAGAATAATAAAAGATTTAATTTAGTATTAGTAAAGTGGAATACTTAATATATGAATACTTATTTATGATAAAATTCGTCCCTTCAATAACAAAATAAGATTATTGAAATTTAAATATGCATTTCAACAATCGAAAACCGTTAAATTATTCAATTCAAATTTTCACAATAAATGTCAAACGTAAATAGTATTCGAGCAGCCAAAAAATAGAAGGGGAATATTTTAACATTAAAATGTCAAAAACTACAACGAGAAAATAATTACCACAGTATTCGAGCAGACCCTTAGTCATAAAAGCGCATTGGCGAGGAGAATCGCTACCAAAGTTCACAAAGATTTCAGTCATGGGGGGTGTGCAACTTTTTCCGCAGAATATGAGGAAAAGGTACTGGATTATGCAACGTCGTATTTTACTACGCAGCTTATTGCATCAGTGTGTGAGGTGTTGTGGACCTATCAACTGGAGCCGACACCAGCATTTTACCATTGTGGCGTTGATTATGCTGGTCCAGTCCAATTAAAGCAAGGTCGTAACGTAACAATAAAGAGCTACATACCAGTATTTGTTTGTATGGGGTACAAGGCGTTCATTAGGAGTTGGTTAGCAGATTAGATGCTGATTCCTTCAATGCTGCATTGACTCGGTTTATGAGTTGGATAGTGAGACATATTTCCGGAATGGTAAACTCCTCTCCTCTCTTTGTAAACCAATGTCATTAACATGTAAATAAACCTGACTCTTTTAGCATTGTTCTAACAAGAGTTGGCTATTGCACGACTTTGAAAAATCATTTTATCAATATTGACTTAAAATGATAAAACGTTTGCTTTTATCTGTCTCTATATGCTAAGTATTGCATAATCAGAGAAGTAGAAACTGTATTTGAATAGTAAATCAAAATGCAAGCTATTTCCCTTTTTTACCAATGCAACCGTCAAGTTGTAGACCAATTTTACAGCATATTAAAACATTGGAAAAAGACGTGTACACGAAAATGTTGAATTCCCGCACACTTATACGCCAAAAACCAGATTTATGATCAGCTCTATATTTTATTTACACAAAAGCGCTTTATATCTAAAAAAAATTCCAAGACTTGTTTACATACCTCTCAGTTAAGAAATTGGACGTTTTGAAACACTCATATTATAATGATCAGTTGGAGTTTTACTGTGGGCAAAATCGGATTGTTTTAAATCGCGCGCACAAAGATGAGTAAAAATTTAAGTGAAATCGTTGAAACATCATCGGCCTCTACTGCCATCAATTTCGGTTTTGGCACAGTAGATTATTTAGTGTTTGCCACATTGCTGAGTATTTCAACATCGATTGGAATTTATTTTGGCTGTTTTGGTAACAAAATTAAAACAGCCGATGAATATTTGATGGGCGGTCGTAAATTAAAAACTATACCGATTGCAATTTCGCTAATTGCTAGCCAATTGTCGGGCATGTCAATTATGTCAATACCGGCAGAAATTTATATGTTCGGTACACAATATACGATGATAATACCGAGTATACTGTTAACATTGTGCGTTGTAAATTTTATATTTATACCAATATTTTATAAAAATCAACTTACCAATTGTTACGAGTATTTGGAGCTACGTTTTAGTCCCAGTGTACGAAAGCTGGTAACATTTACGTACATATTTGGGGTTATAACATTTCAACCGATTACCATGTTTATCCCATCGTTGGCATTCTCTCAGATGACCGGCATCAATGTGCATTTAATTAATTTGGTTATAGCGTGTGTCGTTACATTTTATACAATGTTGGTAAATTGAATGCGTTAGGTTAGCTAGCAAGTACTAAATTATGTACTAACATTTTTATCCGTTTACTCAGGGTGGAATTAAAGCCGTTGTTTGGACCGATGTCGTTCAAGGTATGACAATGCTATTTGCAAGCATCATGGTTCTGGTCATTGCCGTAAATAAAATTGGTGGAGTTGGTGAAGTGGTTAGATTAGCGGCTAATGGAAATCGTTTCGAATTTTTTAATATGTCTTGGGATTTGAAAACGCGACACACATTTTGGAATGCAATACTGGGCTATTCATTTCAATGGATGGCTTATGTTGGTTTGAATCAAAGCTGTGTCCAACGAATTGTTGCTGTACCGACCATACATCATGCTAAACGGTATATATACGTAACATAACATCCTAATTTCATATAAATCGTTTCAATATGTATAATTACAGAGCCATATGGATATTCGGAGTTGGCCTGATGGTGATAAAATTTTTATGCTGCTCAACGGGTGTTGCAATGTTTGCTCGTTACGCGTTATGTGATCCAATTAAATCGGGAATTGTAGCGAAGGCTGACCAAATGATGCCTTACTTTGTACAAGATGTCGTTGGTTATTTGCCAGGAATGCCTGGTGTTTTTATTTCGTGCGTATTTAGTGCATCATTGAGCACCTTATCGGCTAATATGAATTCATTTTCGGGCATTTTATACCAGGATTTTATTCGCAAACTTAAATTGTTCAAGCATACCGAGGAACGAGGCAATCTAACAATGAAACTGATAACCGTTTTCCTTGGAATATACTTCACAGCGATGGGATTTTTTGTGGTGAAATTTAATTATTTGTTACAACTGGTCGTGTCGCTAACAGGCATTATAATGGGAACAACACTAGGTGTATTTCTGCTAGGCATCTTATGGCCATACGCTAATAAATTTGGTGGCCTTTATGGAACACTAGCCAGTTTTCTTATAACCGGATTCATTGTACTCAAGCAACAGTATTTAATATTGGTGGGCGAAATTACTGCCAAAACGTTACCAATGTCAATCGAAAATTGTGACGCTTATGGATTTAATGCGACAATGGCCGTAAGCAATAATTTCACCGTTGGTCAAGCAACTCTTACGAAAGAAGACGATTCGTTTTCTATTTTTGAATTATCGTTTCCGTGGTTTAATGTTCTTGGCGCATTAATCGTATTTTTGGTGGGCGTGCCCGTTAGTTACTTTACAGGCGGACAAGATTTAAAGCTTATCGATTCCAGATTAATTTCACCTTTGGTGCATAGATTTTTGCCTAAGGATATGCTAGAATATGAATTAGCAGAACATCAACAGAAAAATGAAGATATGAGTGATACTCCTGATAACAACATGGTGGAAAAAATAAATTCTGCGAAATAAATGTTTTGTAAAAATGTTTCCGTATTTTATATAAATTATTCATCTGGCACAAATAAAAAAATATTTCCACCTAACCATTAAATCAGTTACCTACAAAAAAAAAACGATAATTTGTGATTCAATTAGTGACTTAAATTTTGTAAACGACAAAATTAAAGTCGTTGATACGCGTAATTAGTAAACACATTAACGTTTGTAATATAGAGTGTGGCATATATTTAACCAGTTTAAGTTTTGTACGTGTCCAAAGCAGTTATGAAAGCATTAGCGTGTTTCCTTGTACTTATTGTAATAATTTATGTAAGTATCCTTGTTGGTGTTTTGTACAAATTGCATCAAACTAATTGTCACTATACGATTAGTATGTAGAGGGACAAATAAAAATACCTGTTAAACCAGTAACAGCGACAACAAAAAAGCCGGCCACAACTAAAAAACCAGCTCAGCCCGTAATAAAAGTTCCTGTAAAGCCGGTCACGGTTACAACCAAAAAGCCGGCTACAACTAAGAAACCAGCTTCACCAATAAAAGTACCAGTGAAACCGGTGACTGCGACAACCAAAATACCAAATGCACCCATAACAAAACCCACAACAAAAGCTCCAGTAAATCCGATAAAAGTTGAAACAACAACACAATTGATAATGTCTCGTGAAATGTTAAGATCATTTTTCCCGCCACCACCAAATCCGGAATGGACATTGAATTTGACTAATAATTCGACGACCGCTAGTCCAAATAATGTGGTAATAACTAAAATGCCAACCACAGGACAAAATGTTTCGGAATCAACAACGGGTAATATACCGAAACCTACACCATTAGTCGTGACCACTCCTACGAGTAAACTTAATGGTACATCTGTTGTTCAACCTATTCCATTATTGACCCCGGATTCAAATAACAATACTACTACAAAAACTACTAAGGCAGTCAAAACAAAAAAAGAAAAAAAGGAGGAACGAAGAGAGAAACGGAAGGAAGAAAAAGAAGAGAAACATCGAAGAAAAGAGGAAAAAGAAAATCGTAAAATAGAAAAACGTCAAAACAATAGCAGCAAAGCGAAGGCGTACAACAAAACTAAAAAACCCACTGTTGTTACTACAGTCTTACCATAATACCATATACCTCAAACTATTAACGTCCATTTTAATTTCGCAATAGTGGTTCCAGGTACTGCATAATACAATATAAGGCCCATAATTTCGTGCACAGAGCGAAGGAATCACAATTTTTGCGACTTAATAATAATAATAACATTTTAACTAATAAAAAATAAAACATAATCTTTAAAATTTAACATTAAAAAGATTAACATTTTATTCGGTGATGTCCATGGCTTCCTTCGAGAAGATTCTGGAATAACTGTCAATTAAATACTACGCCTAATTTTATTTCATACATATGTATATCTAATATATAAAAAAAAATTATTAATGTTTTTTGTGAATTATCATTATATTCGGCGTTCCAGAGCTTCCCTTGGGAAGTTTCTGGAGTTTTGCTGTACATAACTCACTGGTCTTATGGATCCATCCAAAGAGATCTGACCTGAGCAAATTTAAAAACAAACAAACACTGTTGTAAGAACAACTTGGTAACATCTTTTTAGGTATTTAGATTTCAGCCTTTTTTCTTTGTTCACTTCCAAATCTGTTTTTTTTTTGTTCCAATAACCAAATATAAGCGCGAGCAATAATAAATCGTTGCGTTTTCTTTGTACGTACTTCCATAGAGTTATATAGAGCTGAAACAACGTTTTGCCCCATATAAAATCTTCTATTTCAAGTGTACACTATTGGAGAGAGATGGTTATATATCCTTTATCCCAATAGTATTTTTACCTCAAGCTTTTACCACGAATTTCCAGTACCTACTCAATCTAATACCACTGACAGACTAGGGATTAGCTAAGCGCGATTAGTGAAACGAGATTAGCTAATCCACCACAAATCCATATGCGTTGACAGACTAGAGATTAGTTTCTTGCAGAGAAATAAAATATTATTACGGTGATTCGCTGAAATATAGCTGGTAAATCAGCTGGACTCATTTTTTAATTCAATATTTCTAAGATTTATACATTAAAACACACTAGATTTTCTATTTCCTCGCAATTTATTCAGCACAAATTTTTTAAGACGTCATTGATTTTATAACTCTATCGTAAATTCACGCCACTTGCATTTTCAGCAATGTTTAAATAATTATTTCACATTGTAGTGCCACTTGTACCATCACTAAACCCAATACAACGAGATTAGCTCGAAAATTTTCAAGGATTAGTGCACTAATCTCGATTAGTGACTAATCCTCAAATAAATCGAGATTAGCTAATCTTCAACTTGACACACTACAGCTAATCTCGAAAAAATCACTAATCGCGCTTAGCTAATCCTAGTCTGTCAAGGGTATAAGCTTAGTTCAGAATAAGCTCCACTTGAGTTCCATTTTATTATAAGAATCACTATGAAACATGTCGCGAAAAGCTGGAACTGGATGGAACTCAAAATCGTGTTTGTTGGGCAAAATTGCTCGTGGGCTCATTGGGTACTCTCAAAATATCGATTTGGAGGGATCATCACTATTATTTTGTCATCCCCAGCAAGATAGTCGGAGTATAGCTTTTTAAGCTCTGCTATTCTTCTTTCCAGATAGGGTTTTGTCTTTCGACTTTCTCCGTCTTTGTTGTAATTTCTCGCTTTTATCATTATCTTCTCGCCTATCTCCAGTTCGTTCGTCGACGTTTTTGCAGCCACTTCCCCATTTTGATAATCTGATGAGTTATATGGGCCACGAAATCTTCTCCTTTTATTTCTGTATTTTTACACAACACATCTGCAACTAAAATAAAAACATTTTTTTTAAACTTTAATCGTTTTATTTGAAGCAACCCACTTCATTCCCTAAACTATTTTAGTCTTTCTCTTTTTCGCACAGATTTTTGTAGGCTTGACGTTTGTTTATTTCTTCTCTATAGTTTTTATCTTTATGGTACTTGCACAATTAAAGCCTAAATTCCATTCCGAATAAAAGTGGGTCAATCAAAATAAAGTGAGATAAAAATATATAATCTGTAGTTGTGTGAATAAAACACAAAACGAAGTCAGTCAAAATTTTACCTACAAAAAATGTGTGTCTGGATTAGTGGATCGTCATAATTATGGTCAAAAAATAGCAAATCGACATCATTTCAACTAAAGTGCTTTTCATACCGGTTGCATTAACTTTGGACTTTAAAAAATTTACGTTTTATTTTTAATAATTATCACTTAAAAATAATTTATTTTATAACAGTTTCAAAATATTTCTATAAAAAGTGGCACTATTAATCAAATAAAACTAAATTACAAAACTTTAAAGTTAGAACACGACTTTACATTTTTAAAGTTCAAAGTCAACGCAGCCGGTATGAAAAGCACTTAACACATCTGCATAAATATTATGTACGATGAAAAATTCGCACACACTAATAATTTTAATAGCACGGCGATTTTATGGGAACAATTTTTTTAATTTAGTATTTTATGACGGATAATCTTCGAAAACATTAATTCTGATATGAGTATTAATAAAAATTAATTTTTTAGATAATTTTGAGACTTGAAATAATTGAATTATATTACTACTTAATTTGTCAATTAATTCTTGGTTATGTTTTTGTTTGCTGTCAAAATGTGTCCATAGAATGTTGCTATAAAAAATCAATAACAACGCACTTTGTCTTTGTCACTCTGATGGATTATTTTTTTTGTCTTTTTCCAACTTCAAGTCAGCTCTGTTAATTATTCACTATAATTGTGAACATGTATCACCACCACATGTTCAATTTTTGCCTTTAAGGCAATTCTTGCTGATTGGTTAACTTTTTTTGTCCTGGGAAATTTCTTTTGTATCGACACATGTAACATTTTGCCGTAAGGGTCTTTTGACATCGTATTAAACATAACCTAAAATTTATTCAAATCAATATTTTGAAATTGACGGTTACCAAGTTTTAGTTAAAAGTGAAAATGAATAAAATCCAGAAAAAAAAGCAACGCATTATAAATATCGGTATTAAGAACGTATTTTGAAAAGGAAACCAAAGACTCACCAGGGTTTCTCCTATTTTATTATAAAAGGATTTGATGTGATCCGAATCACTAGTTACCGAAACGCGATTAACCGATCACCACAATTTCAAATTGTATCATCAGATAACCGTAGCTCAATTTGACTCATTGTTAGCAATCGTAGGTCCAAGCCTCGCGAAAAATGCTATTTAGTTCGGGAGCCCATTCGACCTGAATTGAGATTAAGGATTATAATAAGGTAACATTAGAAATAAATTAATTAGAATCATACTGTATAAAGCTAGATATTTAGCAACTGGAATATCGCGGCAAGACGCCGAATTTGAACATCTGGAAAGGAAGAACTACAGTTGAAAACATAATTAGTGAAGCGTGTGAAATAATTTGAACGTTGCTGGGTCCAAAAGTATTTTATCCCAATTAAATATGTAATTGCAATAATTATGGTTGCAATCGTAAATTTGATTGTCAAATGTCGTATTTTGAAGCAAAATTAATTTTTGAATTCAATGCTGACATTATTATTGCCCCCATAATTTTTTGGCGTAGGACTACGTCTTTGTTTTTATTATGGGGGTAAACCAAAATTTCAATGTGATGACGCGCGTCACGGAATTGACGTATTTACGGAATTTATTTAATTAAATCATGTCTCTTGTTAAATATAATGTCGAATTCTTTGGGGAAAAAAGATCAATCTGAATCAAAAAATTGTTCTAGATTGACGATTTGACATTACATATTGTTTCGAAAAATTAAATTGATTTTTATGTCCGGCCTTGTGTTTATAGACAGGTACAATAGAGAAACAATTGCACTTCTATAAACCTCTTGTGAATTAAAAAAATTCTGAACTTATATCCTGAATATTATAAATCCCGTATTCATTGGTGTTGACGATCCTTTCGCATTCATTAGACTAAATTCATGTAATTTATTTTGAATGTAGGTACTTTTGTTGATGCATCTAGAATACGTCTTCTTCATCTCGATTGAAATGAATACCTAAGTAGAACTTCAAACTTTCGAGATTTTTTATTGTAAAATTTGCTTTAATAGCCGCATTTCTTGACGTATTAGTGATCCGGATCAGATCAAAGTTTACATTGAAAACAACAACAAAAATTAAATTTTTGTTGTTGTTTTCAATGTAAACTTTGATCTGATCCGGATCACTAATGCGTCAAGAAATGCGGCTAATATCGTTCTAGTTCAACAATATCATCCACATGATTTGAAATATAAATGACATCTTGACAATCATATTTAATGTATAAACACGCATCATTATCACTTTGAACGTATCTGGTCCATTTATTGCTGCTTTATACGTAATTGGATTCTTATTTACGGTCTCGACTGATGCTTTATTAATTTCTTGTATCAATCGAACGGGTGATATACCAAAATTTGCTCTATTTGTGCGTCTCACTTGTTCATCTTGAGGAGACTCATTTAATGATTGTCTAAATTCACTTGAGAGTTTACTTACTGACAACAAATTACACTGTAACTCAGGGACTAATAATATGTAAATGTTCTAATTATAATTGTCTTGTTGCAGTTTTGAACCAGACTGTTCCTTTTCCTTTAATTTGTGGTTTTCTACCATCGGCTAAAGTCACTGAACTTGTTTGTGATTCGTCGACTACACAAATTTTGTCATTGCCCATATATCCCGACCCGATGCACCCGAATCTACACACCACTCCATAGAACCAGATTGTTTCGGTTTGGTGACCATCAAACAAACATATGGGTCTTGATTTTCCTTCATTTTCGACTTTATTTATTAATTTTGTACTACCAGTTTCCTTTTTACTTTTCCATGCCAAAAATTTTCTGCAATCTGCTTACTGCTTTGATATGGCCGGCCCTTTTGCAAAAATAACATAAAACTGACTTTGACTTAAACTTTGATAAAGTCGCCTTACTGTATGTATTGAATGCTCTTTCGCCGTTACTAGTCGAGTTTTCCATTTCCGTTGTTCTAACATATTCCTCCCGCAATTTTCCCTTCACTAAATTTGAGGTTAAATCCTTTTCGGGACGCGATTCAAATGCTGTAACGAGCGTAGAATAGCTCTCCGAAAAGCTGCTTAAATAGAAGGCAACTATCAATGGCTCAGTCAATGCATCACCTAAAGTTGCTAGTTCATCCATTAATTCCTCCATTGCTGTCAAATGACTTTCAAGATCGTCGCCCTCTGACATCGTCATTTTACATAGCCGTCTTAGTAGTCGCACTCTATTTGACAATGTCGATTTTTCATGGTATTTTCGTAAGGCATCCCACATAGTTTTTGCGGACTTCTCTTTCGTTATGTGAATTAATTGGTTATCTTCGACAAGAAGGACCAATGTGTGCACGTGCTTTAGCATCTTTTGTACACCATGCTGTTGTTACTGGACCTGGTGGTTCTGACTCAAGAATGTTCAATAAATCCTTCTTTATTAAAAGTAATTCCAATTTAAATTTCCACACTTAATAATTATTATTATTCAGTTTGTTAATCTGTATTTTGGTTGAGTCCACCATAATGCCAGTTGACAATAATGGTTTCAACTTAATAATCTTGTTTTACTATTTCAGATTATTATCATAACCTGTTAGATGACCAGATGATTTCAGATTTCTTTTTATCACTCAAACTTCAAACAATACTAACTTAAATTGGAAATAAATAAAATAAAACTCAGCATGTGCACTCCACGAGATATATTTTTATTAGTAAAAACAAAAATAAAACAAAATGTCAAAAAAATTAATAACCGCGTTTACAATCATAAACGCTTTTTCATTTCAACTCAATTCAACTGATTCGTTAAATGTTGCATATATCAACATGGGTTTGGGTTTGAGTTGAAGGTTGAATGTCAATGTGTGGGTTGAATTGAAGTTGAATTGGAGTTGTGTTGGATTTGAATTAGGGTTTAGTGAGCAGTTGAGCAATCAATATACATAAATGTGAGTGGTTTTATGTAAGTACACTGTACAGTTCTACAGGTTTTACACTTCAAATTGAAATGTTTACATTTCAAGTTGAACCTGTAGCAAATTATACCATCGAACAACGAGTTTGCTTGAAATTTTGTGTTTCCAATGGAGTTACGGCTTATTACGGAATCATTGAAAATGTTGCAAAAGCATTTTGGGGAGTCTACTCTATCGAGAACGGAAGTATTTGAGTGGCATAAAGCATTCAGTGAGGGTCATGAGGTCGTAGAAAACTTGCCTCATGCGAGTCGTCCATCCACCTCTGAAGTTAACGACTATAACATCGAAAAAGTGGGAAAATTGTGCTCGAAAATCGTAGTGTTGACATTAGAGAGATATCAGAGGTTCTCAACATCTCTTATGGATTGACTCAACTCATATTTTGGTTGTTGTTTTAGGTATGAAACGTGTTGCCGCTGAGGTTGTAAAAGAGTTGCTTGCCAACTACATTCATCAAACGAATTATTATTGATGACGAGGCGTGGGTTTATGAATATGACGTCGAAACTGCCGAACAATCTAGCAAATGGCGCGCCAGAAATGAGCCAAAACCGAATAAACGAGAATGGGAGGAAAATAAAATAATAAAAATGTATGTGTTAGTCTAATCCGCCGAGAAATGTGAAAATCTGGAACAAATTTGTTTTCGCGATTACAATACTTACCCAATATAACGTTGTTATAGTGGGAAAAATAAAAGATAATTTGTTATTTAGCTAATTATTTAAATTTTTTAAGCGACAAAGTTAATGACATCCGCACGCGTCGGATTCACCATCCAAAAAAAAAATGTTACTTGATACGCTTAATTAGTAAACACATTAACGTTTGTAGTTTATAATGGGGTAACATTTAACCAGTTTAAGCTTTTTGCGTATTTAAAGCAGTTATGAAAGCATTAGGATTTTCTTTTTTACTTATTGTAATAATTTATGTAAGTGTCCTAGCAAAACATTGTTTTGTTTAAATTGAATTAACTAATTTTTTTGTAATTATGATTAGAATGTAGAGGGACAGATAAAAATACCTGTTAAACCAGTAACGGTGACAACGAAAAAGCCGGCCACAACTAGAAAACCAGGCCAATCCGTAATCAAAGTTCCCGTAAAACCCGTTACAATGACAACTAAGAAACCAGTGATAAAAGTACCAGTGAAACCGGTAACCGCGACAACCAAAAAACCAAGTACATCCATAATTAAAGTTCCGATAAAGCCGGTAACGATTAAGACGACAAAAAAACCGAGTACACCCATAATAAAGGTTCCAGTAAAACCGATAACAGTCGAGACAACAACCCCATTGTTTAGGCGTGAATGGCTCAGAATGCTTCCGTTGCCAGAAATGCCACCTCTACCAAGTGTCGGGTCAACAACGGTATTTCATTTGGATCAAAATATGACGACCGCCAGTCCAAACAATGTGATAACTAAACTGCCAACCATTCCGAATTCAAATAATACTTCCGAGCTTACAACTGATAAAAAGAAGGTGAAAAAAGACCGTAAAAAAGAGCGAAAAGCACAACGAAAAGAGAAACGGAAGGCAAAAAAAGAAAAGAAAAGGCGCAACAAACAGAAGGATAAAAATAACAACAGAACCAACAGAACAGAAACAAATGAAAATGAATAAAAAAGAAAATCATAAAATAGAAAGTAGTAAAGAGAAAACAGACAACAAAACTAAAAAACGCACTGTATTGTACAGAACGATTAATAATCTTCTGCCTCCAAGTTGAATTGTCATATCCGATTTATTCGTTAATTATCTGTTTTCCTGTCAAACATTTACGTATTAAAATATTAAATATAAAAATAGAATTAAATAAAGAAACATTTGGCATCTGGTGTCGGGTATCATAACTAATATTAAGAATGAATTAGTCTCGATGGCGCTGTCGTCGTCTCGACGTGCTCGTTTCGTGCTGATTGGCAATATTCATTATCGTGTCCGGATGCCTTGAACGTTTGTTGAAATGGATTTCACCACATAAGAGACACGAGTATCACATAAGAGACACGGCCTAGGTTCTGATTTTTGCTCTTCTTTCCAATGGATATCCAGCACTTCCAACTTAATTATATCGCGACGAACGACCATGCCCTTATCATTTATGGGGTTACTGAGCCAGTCAGCGATGTTCACCATCTTCTACAAGGTCAACTTTTGCCCTGTGGCTGCCTGTGTTTCTTTGTATTGAGCATCTTGCTTTGGCAGGAGCTTTTCCAGTGTGATCCAGTTCTGCGGATTGTCGAGGCCCTGTACGAATAGCAGAACCTTAAAATCCTCCGCCGCTTAGTCTTTTGTAGTCCTCGCATTCGCTTTTTGGGATCTTCAAACATTTAGACAAAAAGTCATTCTTTCCGCCCATAAATGTGCTTCAGCTCCTTGACGGCAGCTTCTAATGTAAGCTCCATTGGTTTATGCGGTAAAATAGTGTTGATAAACTTTTGGTAATCTTGCGCCTCGAGTTTCTGTAACAACAACCCAACTTTCGCCTGCACGTTCGCTATTACTCGTAATTTTTAAAACTAAGCCGGTTTTACGCGAACAATATTATGTAATAAAATAATAATAATTCAGCGCATGTACAATCATATAAGTAGGGTAACATTTTGGCCGCAGCGAGTTGGATATTAGAAGCGGATTATTAATTCGGTCGTAAGTAATTACACGTACACAACTACGTATACTCAGTGCACAAAGTGAGGTTAGGTGAAAATCACATTCTCGTCAATCTCATTCTCGAAATCAAGGTCTGTTATTGATCCTATATGTAACAGAAGTGCCACGATATCTATCAAGGACATAAAAGCAATTACATCGCATCCAATTGAACCAAATATCAAGCATTTTTCGGGCAATTTTGAAGAGTGGAACACGTCCAGGGAAGTATGTATATGTCATATATCACATCGAAGCTTTGCTGGAATCTCGAATGTACATAAAGTCAGGTCCGGCAATTAACTTCAAGCAGTCGTAGATGAATGCATCAACCACATTCTCTCCGTAACTGCGCTCGACATCTCACGCAAAACTGGGACTTGCTAGTCTGTGGAATGATTCTTCCCAGATTAGATAATGATACTCGAGTATTTGGAGGAGAGAATTGTCAACATGGGGGGAATGAAGAAAATTTCCTCAATTCGAGATGTCGGACATTAGAGACAATTGAAATGCTGCGAAAAGAGATGTTTTTGAAAGTACGGTTGTCAAAGACAAACCGAAAGCGAATGTAACAAAATGATTAAGTAAGAATCTTGTTTCCAGTACGGCGACCAATGCCAAAATCCAATTCAACGTATGCAACAGGAGTGGTCATTTTTCTTCGACGTGTCCGGACATACTATCTGACAGCGACAAATTTACAAAAATTTAATCGCTTCGTTTATCAATCAGCATCACAACCGGCAGTTAGCACCACGACAAGTAGCACGGCTCAAAGACAACCAAACCATTCAACGAGCCGGGTTTACTTTCAAACAATTTCATAACCGACGAGCTCTCGCAGAAACTTGTTCTTGTCAAACAGCAACACCATCACAGCGTATCTTCGGGCACAATCTCTGTGAAAACCAAGCACAATTTTTGCTGGTGTCAAATACATCATTGATTGACGTGTTGATTGGCGCTCAATACTTCTTCGAGCTTCTCAGACAACAGCGCATCAAAATTTCAGAAGATTTACCAACACTACACGCAACCGAATTCGGTTACATCATTACTGGCAAAATCATTCCGTTCACATGCATACAGTCAAGATAATTCCGTTCACATGCATACACGCAATTATACTGGAAGGTACTTGTACAGAGTTCCAACCGAATTTGCATACTACTGAAGTTATTAGTAGGCTTTAACGCGTCGGCAAAGACTACTTTGGACTCTCTCTGAATGACCCACAATGATTTACTTAACATTGTTTTGCGATTTTGAATTCTAAAATAAGTCTTCTCGGGTGATATTGAGAAGATGTATACGCAAATAGAAATCGCCATTGATTAAGGTGACCGATTTCTCTTAGGGCGAAGAGTATTGAATGATTTTTATGTTGATAAGTTATCAAAGCCAAGATTTTTTTGTAAAAGCTTTGGCTTCAACAGGTTTTATGGGCTTAAACACTGTCGCCAGATTTGCTAAATCTATTTTATGAATTTTTCGATGACTTTTGTTCGATTCAGTCAATCAGCATTGACGGATGTATCATCGCCAAACCACCGCAACCTCTTGAGCTTCATGAGTTTGCAGACACTAATTAAGCCGCATAAGGGGCTTGCATTTACCTTCCTGGCATATGGATTAGGACGCCTGCATATCAGCTGAAATAATTTGTTGCATCACGTGATAGATTACTGCGAGCCGTTTTCAACTAGATTTGCTGGTATACTCGATCAAGAAGTATAGTCATAAATCGGGGTATTCGTCTGTTCAATGATAATGATGATTCATTCAGTACAAAAATATGATATAAAAATAGGGTCCCCCCGATGCATTATATTGGGTTCCTTTGATATATACGTAAATATTTTGCGTACAAGTTATATGCAAATAGTTTAACTGTAATGTGCCGGTTTCTATTCTTCTACGTGTTATGCAAAAGTACCGTATATAAAGAAAGGGGAGAGTTTCCTAGTCGTTTTTATTTTTTGTACTGAATGACTCATCTCTAATATACTATGATCTTTGGTCTGTTTCAGCGATCTAACAACGAATGAATTCATAGCAGCGCTACAACGATTTATTGCTAGAAGGGTAAGGTTAATATCCATGCATAGTGATAATGGCACTAACATCGTTGGTGCTCGTAATCATTTAAAATCGCTGGAGCTTTTCTTCTTATCCGATATAGCAATCGAGCAGCCATTGAAACTTTCAGCGATGAACATAATATTTCATGGCATTTGTGGAGCTTCATTTGAGTAGCTTTCTACTTTCGCGGCGCACGTAGAAGGTTGTCTGAATAGCCAGACATTGGGGATCCAATGAA
The DNA here is from genome assembly GCA_963556165.1 of Tipula helvola. Lineage (NCBI taxonomy): Eukaryota > Metazoa > Arthropoda > Insecta > Diptera > Tipulidae > Tipula > Tipula helvola. Next base: position 364,343,398 of record OY744481.1, read on the forward strand.
GGTAAAAAAAATTGACGTGCCAGATCGGACAAGAGATAAAAATCTTGTATTGTGCAACGAACGAACGTCACACAAGCATATTGCGCAATTTAATTGTACGTAAATACCAGTCTTTAAAGAGAAGATTACTTGAATTATCGATTCTCATTTTATCACTTAAGCTCAGTATGCAGCTCGAGCTAAGATAAATTTTCCATACAAATTTGACGTAAAATTTAGCTGAGCGGTATGCACCTTGTGAGTGAAAAATTTGAAAAAATATCAGTTGATTCATTCAAATCTAGATTGCGCCACTATAAATTCTCCAAACATTTTAGCCGCAATTTATCTCACAAGGACAATAATTTGAAGATAAATTTTGACGGTTTTGAATTTTGATTCATTTTATAATCGAAGTAGCCACGAAGTAAAATTAATTTATAGAAGGCAGAAGTTAAAATGGCCGATCAACATTACGAAGTCGAGTATTTAGAGGTTTATTTGGACAAACATTTCATTTAAAAACAAACGAATAAAAGTCAAACAAAATCAACAAAATTTATCTCTACACAAATTATTAGCTTGACGATTTATCTGTAATTAAATGGAGACTTGTGGAGACCGCGGTAAAATTTATCTTAGCTCGAGCTGCATACTGAGCTATACCTAATACGTATATATCGCATTCTTTCATGTTCAAGTGAAATGACATTTTCACTGGTCTCCAAAAATGGGCAGATAAATCTGACGTGAAAATTTAGTTTGACGATTCTCGTAAAATTTTGTATCAGATAACTTCAATTTGGAATTTAAAAACAAAATTAAAATTGAAAGCACTAGGCGATTGAAAAACAACAAATTCAAATGAAGTGAAAAATATGTAGAGATAAAATAGTGACATCTGTATTCTAATACGAAAACTCCGATTTCACTAATTAGAATTAATAAAGGTGAAATTTTCATTTTTTTTTCACTTGTATCATTTTTATATGAAAAATTTCATTTCACTTCAGCGCATGTGTAATCAAGTAAACACGGAAACACTTGGCGTGATCACAACTTCAAGAGTTGTAAAATTACCAGTAGATGTAGTCTGGCATTCTGATGCTAATCTAATTTCAGCTGATACAGCTTTAGCATTTAAGTTAAATCATTTAAAGGAGCTAAAGACTCGATTAAGCCGACAGATGTGTGCTACTCTGGTAAAAAAAAAATTAGGAACATCACACTGAGCTTAGTGGTTTGATGACGTATCTTCATTCGACGGACAATCGCCAAATGGTAAGCGATCACATAATCGGACAGTTTTCCTGTATATGACCAATTTTTCAATACAATAGAAAACCACATTAAAATTACGACTGCGCCTAATTATAGCCTAAATAAAAAAAAGGATTAAACAAGTTTATGAGCGCATATAACCACAAACGTAACGAACTTAATTTTTATTTTGTCTAATTAATTTTTTTATTCTTTTTTTGTAATTAATAGAACGTTAAAAATTTTAAACCACAAAATGAAAATTAGAAGTAAAGAAACAGAAAGGCATCCTAATAAAATGTTAAATCAACATAGAAGAACGTGACTTTCGTTGTGGTTGAACAGTTTAACGTTTTAAATAATAAAAAAATATTGCAATGGAAACTATTAAATACAAATATTGTTAAAATCGCATTATATTATTGTCTATGAGTGAATACAGCAGAGCTAAAATTCAATTAAAATGATTTATTCGTCGATTTGTTCAGCTATAACAATAATTTGATTCGTTTCTTTGGATTTTATTTCAATTAACATTTAATGGTCTAAGGAATAAAGATTAGTAACCACGTTATGCTATTACATTATTTAGAGAATTCCGATTAAATTTCAATATAAAGTTATTAGCGTTGACGGTACTGCACGTAGCTATGTGCAGTGGGCGCTGTACGATCGTGCAGTTTGCTACGATTTTTTGTTATCACTGTCCATGCAGCTGTTGAAATGTAAAGCTTGAAGTACGATACAGGTGCACCCTACGGAAATTATATTCAGGTAAGAGAGTCAAATAAACATTTCGGTCCTCACTCCCGTTCTGTCCGCTGAATAGTAAACTTCTGCGTTTTACTTTGATCGATAGATTGCTTGGATGAAGAACGTTTTAACAAAAATTTGTTCGATGGAAAAGATTTTGACAACTGGTTATTTAGATTGTGCGTTGTTCTTGATGAAAAGGATTTAATCGAATGCAACGAAACTGTTGAGTTATTAAGTGTGAGAGAGTCTTTATTTTAAATGTGTTTTTAATGCTAGCCGCTTGTGGCGCTCTCTTTCTTTTTTAGTTCAGTGTTTTCAATAAATACCTCGTGAATGGACGCTTAACATTTTTTATTTTTGTTATACACTTCTTTTTATTTAAGTGTTTAATCACATCAGAAACAGACGCATTTGGTTTCAAAATGCGATAAACAAGTGGGCAATTATGCAGAGACAAAAATAAGTGTTATCAAGAAAAGTGATAAAAAGTGCAAGTCTATGATGATTCGTCGAATTGCTGACAGCCATTTTCTTATCTTACAAAATCATCGATGCTTTGCGGCAAACATTTCAACGTGCCAGTATTGCGAGTAAAATTGAAATGCGATAACGCATGTTATTGATGAAATGTGCATCGAGTGAAAGTTTGCAAGAATATTTTCTTCAATTTGATAAATGTTTCCGTGAATTAAAGGCAAGTGGTAGTGAAACGAATGACCGCATGGCTGTCGCCTCGTTATTGGTTACTTTGCCGAGTGAATACAACTTGAGACAATGGAACAGGTTCGCAGTCGATTATTGGACGCGGAGAGTAAATATAAAGGTGTTGTTCGGAGTAACATGGTCGTTAATGGGAAAGAGAGGCCATGTAGGATCAACGACGTTTTGTTTGTGGAGAATTTGAAATGTAATTTATTTTCTGTGAGCCGACTTGAGAATTCTGGTTTTGACATTATGTTTATGGATGGCCGTGTGTATGTTCGTCAAAGACAGATCGAATTGATTGTTGGAAAGCGACAAGGAAGGCGATTGGCATCGACGGTGGACGGCACTGGAAAATTGAATGGTAATTTGACTGGCGAAAACCATTTTGGAGTCAAGGCGGAGCACAATCATCAAGAATTCTCGAGTTGATCCACAGTAATGTATGTGGGTGGACCTATCACACCACCCACGCTAGATGGCAAATGTTACATTGTAACGTTTCTTGATGATTACATACATTTTGTGGCTGTTTACCTGTTGGAAACCAAATCGCAGGTAATGGAATATTTTGTTGATTTTTCCAATATGGTTTCTGCGCAGTTCGACTGACTCAAAAATGGACAAGCAATTGTGGAGTGAAGCGATTTGTAGTGCGGCATATATCACAAATCGTAGTACAACACGATTGTTAAACGTAAACAAAACGCCAGCGGAAATTTTTCGAATCTTCGTGTGTTTGGATCAACAGCATATGCGCATATATAAGTCAAAGTGGATGACCATGGTCGGACATGCAAGAAACCGCTATCAATTGTGGGATGCTGAATCGTTTACGAGTAGTTATTCATCGTGATGTCAAGTTTGATGAGTGGCGGATATCAAGACCATCAGAATCAGGCAGAGGCACCTGTCAACAATGCATATGAACATGCGGAGACGACGAGGCGGACAATCGTGGTTCGAATATAGTGGTGCAACAGATGACGAATGCATCTTCATCGCGACCACTGCGAGAGCATCGTCCACCGGCTCGTTATAATAATTATGTCAGTGGATCAATTAATGATCGTATGGAGTATGAGGACACCGAGGCCATGACAGTTTTTGCATTGAATGCATTAGCATTTGTTGACGATGTTCCTTGTTCGTTTGAGGGCATTCGAGGGCGAAATAATACTGATAAATGGATGAAGGCAGTGAATGCAGAAATGGACTCGCTCAAAAAAAATCAAACGTTGAAGCTGGTTGAACTACCAGCTTGACGTTCGATTGTCAGTTCTAAATGGTTTTTTTCAAGAAAACGTGATGAGTTTGGACGGCTGAACAGCTATAAGGCACGATTGGTGGCGCGAGATTTTACTCAGAAGCCGGGGCTAGACTTCTTTGAAACTTGTTCGCCTGTGACAAGAATGGTGACCATGCGACTACTGTTGTCTATGGCTGTAGAACGTGATTTGGAAATGCATCAAATGGGTTTGCACAAGGAAAATTTGTTTGCAAATTCGAAAAGTCGTTATATGGGCTAAAACAAGCGTATCGCGTCTGGAACGAAAGGTTTCACCGTTTTATGATTTGCATTGGTTGTGAGCAATCGAAATATGATCAATGTTTGTACATTCGTAGACGAAGAGATGAAGTTGTGTATTTGCGGTCAAGCAAATTGATGAAATCAAGAGGATCATTTGGAAGGAGTTTGAAATAAAAGACATTGGTGAGATCCGTCACTTCTTGGGCATCACTATTCACCATGACAGAGAAAACGGCATGTTACAGTTAAGTCAACAATCATTTTTGGAAGATGTGTTTTGGAATGGAAAATTGCAACGTTATCTCAACACCCATCGATGTTTCGAATGTAAATTGAAGCTCCAGAACACTGAGGATGCTGTGATTACAACGAAACAACCATATCGTGAATTGATTAGCTATTTAATTGGATATTTTAGTCAATTCCAAGCATGTGCAACTGATGAACATTGAACGCATTTGAAGCCAATTTTGCGATCATCAAGGCGACTTTGGAGCTTAAATTGGCATTTGTGCAGGATTCGAGTAGTACTCTGTTACGTATTTCTGGTATTTGGCAATACTATTTCGTGGTCTACAAAGAAGCAAACGACCATAGCATTATGGTCGACTGAGACAGAATACATTTCATTGAGTTCTGCAGTGTGTGAAACGATTTGACTTCGAGGATTGTTGGGGGAGATGGATAAATTCGTCGGTAAATCCGGAGTGGAAATGAATCTCACAGACTCAAGCATGTTGATATTCGATATAATTTTCTGCGCAATATAATCGCTCGAGGAGTTATCGAAGTGAAGTACATCAACACCAAAGAGCAGCTTGCGGATATCATGACGAATGGTTTACCAGCTGCTACGAAATTAGTATTAATTTGACCAGCTCGAATCAAACTGCGCTTAACGCTAATTAAATTTTTAATAATTTGAATTTATTATTTGCGATCATTTGATTAATTGGTAATTGTATTTGGATTCAAAGGATCGAGGCGGAGTGTTGATATTTAAAGCGTGAAGTACGATGCAGGTGCACCCCATGGTATAATAAATATACAAGGTATGTTCCAACCAATCGACATGTCGCCATTTTTCCTTTTAGTGACGTCACTTTGAGTAATATATTTCGTAACGTTGACGCCGTTTGGTTGGGGTTTGTGTTTTTTCTATCGTGTACAATCGTTAAAACTTATTTCTATTCCCAAAACCTAAAAATATTCTTATAAATCTAAACCAATTCGCAAGAAAGTATCCAAATTGACTCAGAGTGACGTCACGCTCCACGTGCTTTCAGCTGTCAAGCATACCTTGTAATATTATTGTATCATGGGTGCACTCTATGGACATTATATTCATGTAAGAGAATCAAATAAACGTTTCAGTCCTCACTCCCGTTTTGACCGATGAACAGTAAACTTGTGTCATTATACAAATATTACAAGGTATGCTTGACAGCTGAAAGCACGTGGAGCGTGACGTCACTCAGAGTCAATTTGGATATTTTCTTGCGAATTGGTTTAGATTTATAAGAATATTTTTAGGTTTTGGGAATAGAAATAAGTTTTAACGATTGTACACGATAGAAAAAACACAAATCCCAACCAAACGGCGTCAACGTTACGTGTTAACGAAGTATATAACTCAAAGTGACGTCACTAAAAGAAAAAATGGCGATATGTCGATTGGTTGAAACATACCTTGTATATTTATACCATGAACTTGTGCATTTTACTTTACCCGATAGATTGCGTTTGACTTCACAGTAGTTGGTATAATTACGGCAGCTTCACCTTGTTTGGTGAAAAGTTATCAATAATTTTAAAGGCTTCCTAAAGCTGATCGACGAATTAAAAAGGGCGGTTTAGAATTTCAGCAAGAATATTATCGAAGAACTGTACTCGGATCACTCGAAGCAAAGTTTACAGGCCCGGCTTTGACAACGGCTGCTGTAATTTGGTCGCCTCAAACATATCTACCAACGTTAAATTAGATGCTAAATAAAACAAAATAACATTTGCATTGTAATACATAATATATTTTGAATTAGAAACTTAGATTTAACAAAACATAATTTTAAAATATTAATAACAGTTATAAACCTTTAAATCGTAAAATTATTATAAATATAAATCTTAAAAGTAAATATCTCATTAAAAGTAATTCTAAGAAACTATTTGAATAGTTTTCAGAAATTATAATTCAGCGTCAGCAATACACCTGAACAATGAAATGTCTTAAATCACAATAGAATTAATATGTTTTCCTGGTGGCGCCTTCAACTCCTATAAAACATTCCTCAAGGGTGAGTATTTAACTAAATATTAATAATTGAATAGGCCGAATTAGAAGATATTAATATAAATGGCCATTGGCTGGCAGGCTATGCACCCAAATGTCAATTTTTAAAATCTAAAAATTTACATTTGTTGTTTCGCCTGTTGTGTCGCCATTTGATGCATCATTTGTAAAATCGCGTCAACCGAATTTTCGATTCGACCGAGCCTACGATTAAATTCCTTCTTCTCCTTTTCCTCCTCAATCAAATGTTTCTTCTTATCCAACACCATTTGGGCATATTTAAAAATTTTCCCATCCATTTGGGCACATTGATTATTGCACAGGCAACACAGTAACGGTATATTGGATGGACGTAGCGGCACCTTTTCAATCAATGAACTATTCGATGAGCGAACAACGTGCTCATTTGATTTAAGAATTTCCACAAATTCACTCGACTGACGTAAAATATATACTTTACGGTTTTCATTGGGTGACAAAATTATTTTGTTCAACGGTAAATATGAGGGAAATATTGATATAATGTTGCCCGCAAATGTTTTCACGAACCAATTGCGAATGAGATGAATTGAACAGTAAAAATGGCTCGTCTGTCCTAACATCATTTTTTCGTAGCGTGAGAGTAAATTAACACGATATATATAACCGGTTAGTTCAGCTTCAGCTTTTATGGCAGCTGTGTCATTAACTGCTAGACCGTTTAATAAGTTTAGCAAAACAATCGAAATGAAAAATACGAACAGTACGAATATTAAATATGCAGGTGTATTTGTACCAAATTTTATACTGGCCGCTTCATATTCACCAGTGAACATTACTATTGTTTTAACGATTGCCGTCCATGGATCATCGAATTTGTTGAAACTGTCATCATCTTCTTCTGCTTTTATCTCGGGCACCCCTGTTGTACCATTACTTATTGTACCATTTAAAGATGTTGTGTCGTTTAGCCCGGCAACCCCGGATTTGGGTACCGATTGTTGGCCGAGCAGTGTATAAAAGCAAAGCGCAAACGAAACTATTATGATCGAATACAATACTAAACTTCGCATAAAACTAATCGATACAGTTTTCAACATAACCATATGTGTCGAAATTGACATGATCGGCAACGATCCGACCAACATCGAAAATTCGGTGGCAGCTAAAAGTATGGCAACGGCAGCGATTGCCCGACGTAATTCGTCGCTTGGAGCATCGCGCACAAGCAGCACGGCAAACGAAATTCCAATTAAAAGCATTTCTAAATAATTCTCGAGAAGCTTAAAATAGCCAATGGACAGCATAAATATTTGGATTAATTCTCGTATCGTCACATATATCACGCCAAACAAACAAAAGCATTGCAGAATGGTTGCTCCTGGCTCGGGTAAATCGTGGCCATAACAAAACACTAAATATACAATCATTGAAACGCAAAAAAAGGAATAGGCCGCAAAATTGGCATAAAATATTGATCCCAAGCGATTCCATTTCAACCATAAGAAGCTCGTTATTAACGGATGTTTAATCAATCGTTTTAGCTCCGGCGTTTTCGTCATATACTCAATTGGCAGCATTTCTTCGGCATACCGGTTCATCATGTAATTCATTTGTTGCTCATCTAAGTCATCGTCGTCATCGGTTAGTCGCACCTTATCGGGAACGAATGACGAATAATCAAAAATAATCTCATAGTTTTCATCTCCCGGTCGTAACTCGTTCGTTTTAATGCACGAATCAAAATATTCTTCGAGAATTGCCGGATTAATGTCGGTTATGGGCAAATCGTGGAAACTGTTTTTCACCCCAATATAAGCGCCCTTCTGCAGTAAAGCTTTAATTGCACCTTCATTTTTATAACGGACAGCATAATGCAGTGGCGTACAATTTAATGAATCTTTTTCATTTATATCCAAGCGATTATCGGTCAGCAAAATATTAAAACATTTACTGTAATCACAATGGCGACTTTTTGATTGCTCACCCAATTTTTTAATAATGATCGTCAACAGTGGTTCATGATGCTTGAGCTTTATACCGGGCACATTAACTAAATATTGCAAAATTTCCCAACTGCCATTTAGACAGGCGAGCGCAATTGGTGAATATGTTTTTGGTTTTGCGAGCATTGCATTTCCACCACTTCGCACCAGACTTTTGAGCGCCGATAATAATCCTTCGCGCACCGCAATCTGTAATAAATTCCCATCACCGTAATCCTCGTGCAACAAATTACTCTTATTATCCGTATTCAGATCACCATTTTGCATGAACGTTTTAAGCGTATCGATAAAAAGATCTTCTTTGTGCTCTTTGAGCAGTCCCTTCAAAGCGTTAAAATCGACCGGTTGAGCCCAATCCTTTATTGGCGGTAGTATCATGTTGGGATATTTTTTCGCCAATAATTTCCTAGCCTCGCCATCACGATATCTATCCAAATCGACGACTGAATTATCCAGCATATATCGAATGATATTTTCGGCGCCCACCACTTTTGACCGCACTAATAACACGATGGGGGTTACATTTTTACGATCTGGAATATTAACATTACACTCATGTTTCAGCAATAATTTAATGCATTCGAATATGTTTGAAAAATTATCATCCGTTAGAAATTTGCACAATCTATATAGGGGTGTTAGCGTTTCGAATTGAGTGTCTAAATTTGGTTTGTGGTTTAAGAGTTCGGCTAAATTCATCGGGTCTAGCGATTCGGTACAGAAGTGTATTGGTCGTTTGTAGAGAATTGAATTTTCCTGCAATGAAAAGGAATCGTCGTTATAATACAATTCGTATGATTTTCACACAATATGCAACAAAAAAACTTACCCTATTCACATCACAGTGACCAACTTCGAGGCACAACCTAATGAATAGCGCGCTATCTGGAGTCTGACATATCAAGTTGAAAATAGAAAGATTTGTCTTCGGATCTTCGATTTGTGCATCTCCGCCGCTTGTTAGGCCGAATTTAAATTGTTCTGAATTTTTTGATATAAATGCTGTTGATAGCAGTGCCTAGAAATATACAAAAATATGAATTTAATGATTTGAATACATATTTGGCAAACTCTCCAATTATCCGATAAACAAACCACTTAAAAGTCTACAAAAAAAGAAAAACGGTTGCTCAATATTTGTGTACTTTCAAAAGGTGGCAGCACAAGAAATAAAAAATATTTAAAGTAAATATTTCAGACATCAACCTTAAGTTCTTTGTACTCTCGGAAGATAGCAGGATAGTTAACAAAAAATAATCTATTTGTTTTTATTTTTGATGTAGATATGATGATTCGATCACGAGTTTTGATGTAGATCTGACGATTCGTTATTTGAGCCGCATGGTATACCGAAAAGTAACACAATGAATAAAATGCGCCGTGTCTGGTACAAGGTCCGTGAGAATAAAAATCAGGCATAAAACAATTTAGGAAGAACAATACAATAGCGTAGGGGATGAGTTAAAAAAAAATATGAATCCCGGAGAGAATCACCAGTTACAAGCGAGTGTAAGAAGCGAGTCTCTACTCTTGATCGAAATAGGCTCGAATCAATGGAAACCAAAATTTGCAAGTAACCCCAACTAAAAGGGTAAGATTTACTGGAATTCTAGAGTTATATATAGCTTTGTATTCAAGGTGTTTCTAAACAATAATCTCAATTTAAAACCCAAACGATTTTTTTTTCTTCCTGATTAACCAAACCTAGCTCAAAGCTGAACTTGTGTTTTGCCTTCACTACTAGAAAAACGCAGGACTTCATAGTTTCAAAACTGAGCCAAAAGACGCCAAACAGGTTCATTGTGAAGAAATTTGTCACCAACTGCAAGTTGGTAACAATAAAATGATATCGTTGCTAGCTTCATGCCAAAGAATTATGACGAGACTTTAATGTGTTATTTTACCCAAGTGTCAAAGACGCATTTTTTTAATCGTTGAATATGTCGAATTTTGTACCAACGAAACGCCATTTACGGAAAGCTTTACTTTTCCGCTTCCATTTCAGGAAAGTCCGAAGTTTGAAGAATAGAAAGTGGAACAGAAGAAAAACTTGCAAAATCATTTAATGATGATCGATTAACGATTTTGATTCATGGTGCAGGCTGTTGGTTAGAGTAATGTTAATTCAATTTTGTAACGTCACTCTTCCATGTTTATATAGTTAGTTCATTTGACAACATGCCATTATAATGTATTACATTTACATTGTATTTTAAAACTTCACTTCTCTAGTTCTATTCTTTTGAGAAACAACGTGTTATTTTCAAATCTAACCTTAAATAAATAATTAAAAACAATAGAATTACACTGTTTTAGTTTCCATTGTGATAAAAACACATTATTTTTATCAGGTTATGGGCCCAGGGAACAGTTTGTGAGTTTTATTTTTTTTGTCGAGTTTGTTTAAAAAAATGGAGAAATGGCACGAATTTTGGCAATTGGAAACATCGGCTTAGTATTCTTTTGAATGAAAAGGGTTTACGTAAATTTATCGAGACTAATTTAAGCGATATTTTAAAAGTGGAGGAAAATCAATTCTTCATAAAAGCATTCATGACAGCCAGCTGGAATATGTGAAGAACAAAACAACCGCAAAAGGTATGTTTGATAATATTCTTTAGTGTTCGAGCGAAAAAGCATTGCGGGACATCTTTTACTACGAAAACAGCTGCTGTCAATGAAAATGCAATATGGGGATAATATTAGTGATCATTTTCTGAATTTTGACAAAAAGATTCGTGATTTGAAATCATTTGGTGCAACAATGGAAAATATCGACGTCATTTGCCATTTGTTGTTAACATTACCGAGAAGCTACGATAACTTGGTTACTGCGATCGAAACGATGAATCCAAATGATTTAACATTGGAATATGTCATGAGTCGTCTGAATGATGAACATGTGAAACGAAACAATGGCGGCTCGAGTGGTAAATCAAACGAATCATATGCAATGCAAGAGGTATCAATCATCGAAATCGGAGCACATTTGCAGATTTTCGATTTTTGTGGCTCTGAATTTGTGGGCTATAGTTCAGTTGATTTTCAAAAAAATTGAATTTTCCACGGAACGTGTAGAAATATTCGACCGATCCAAATGGCCGTTTGTATGACAATTACAGGTCTCAACGCCTATTGATTGAGGTATCAATCATCGAAATCGGAGCACATTTGCAGATTTTCGATTTTTGTGGCTCTGAATTTGTGGGCTATAGTTCAGTTGATTTTCAAAAAAATTGAATTTTCCACGGAACGTGTAGAAATATTCGACCGATCCAAATGGCCGTTTGTATGACAATTACAGGTCTCAACGCCTATTGATTGACTGCAGTGGCGTAACTACAAATTTTGGGCCCCCCCCGCAAAACTTAATGTGGACCCATGGAATACCCTCCCTCCATCTTGCCCATGTTTCCGTTCAGAGTAATAAAAAATATTGACCACCAAAAATATGTATAGAATGTTAAATTCTTCCTTCTTGACTTCATATTGGCAAAATCCCTAATTAAAGTTTTTGTTTCCATATGTATGTATTTGAATAATACAACATTTTAAATCAAAATTCAATTTTTATTGTTAAATTTTGACTTAAAATGTAGAAAATTATATTATGTAGGGTATTTTCATACCCTTGATTTTAATCACACCCACCCAATTCATACCCTTGATTTATTTTTTGATTTTTTACCCGTTCTTCATTAAAAGCACAAAGCCCATACGTTGCGGGCCCCTACTCGTCGCGGGCCCCCCCGCAGCGCGGGGTTTGCTTCCTTGTAGTTACGCCGCTGTGATTGAGGTATCAATCATCGAAATCGGAGCACATTTGCAGATTTTCGATTTTTGTGGCTCTGAATTTGTGGGCTATAGTTCAGACGATTTTCAAAAAAATTGAACTTTCCACGGAACGTGTAGAAATATTCGACCGATCCAAATGGCCGTTTGTATGACAATTACAGGTCTCAACGCCTATTGATTGAGGTATCAATCATCGAAATCGGAGCACATTTGCAGATTTTCGATTTTTGTGGCTCTGAATTTGTGGGCTATAGTTCAGTTGATTTTCAAAAAAATTGAATTTTCCACGGAACGTGTAGAAATATTCGACCGATCCAAATGGCCGTTTGTATGACAATTACAGGTCTCAACGCCTATTGATAGAGGTATCAATCATCGAAATCGGAGCACATTTGCAGATTTTCGAATTTTGTGGCTCTGAATTTGTGGGCTATAGTTCAGTTGATATTCAAAAAAATTGAATTTTCCACGGAACGTGTAGAAATATTCGACCGATCCAAATGGCCGTTTGTATGACAATTACAGGTCTCAACGCCTATTGATAGAGGTATCAATCATCGAAATCGGAGCACATTTGCAGATTTTCGATTTTTGTGGCTCTGAATTTGTGGGCTATAGTTCAGTTGATTTTCAAAAAAATTGAATTTTCCACGGAACGTGTAGAAATATTCGACCGATCCAAATGGCCGTTTGTATGACAATTACAGGTCTCAACGCCTATTGATTGAGGTATCAATCATCGAAATCGGAGCACATTTGCAGATTTTCGATTTTTGTGGCTCTGAATTTGTGGGCTATAGTTCAGTTGATTTTCAAAAAAATTGAATTTTCCACGGAACGTGTAGAAATATTCGACCGATCCAAATGGCCGTTTGTATGACAATTACAGGTCTCAACGCCTATTGATTGAGGTATCAATCATCGAAATCGGAGCACATTTGCAGATTTTCGATTTTTGTGGCTCTGAATTTGTGGGCTATAGTTCAGTTGATTTTCAAAAAAATTGAATTTTCGTTTGTATGACAATTACAGGTCTCAACGCCTATTGATTGAGGTATCAATCATCGAAATCGGAGCACATTTGCAGATTTTCGATTTTTGTGGCTCTGAATTTGTGGGCTATAGTTCAGTTGATTTTCAAAAAAATTGAATTTTCCACGGAACGTGTAGAAATATTCGACCGATCCAAATGGCCGTTTGTATGACAATTACAGGTCTCAACGCCTATTGATAGAGGTATCAATCATCGAAATCGGAGCACATTTGCAGATTTTCGATTTTTGTGGCTCTGAATTTGTGGGCTATAGTTCAGTTGATTTTCAAAAAAATTGAATTTTCCACGGAACGTGTAGAAATATTCGACCGATGCAAATGGCCGTTTGTATGACAATTACAGGTCTCAACGCCTATTGATTGAGGTATCAATCATCGAAATCGGAGCACATTTGCAGATTTTCGAATTTTGTGGCTCTGAATTTGTGGGCTATAGTTCAGTTGATTTTCAAAAAAATTGAATTTTCCACGGAACGTGTAGAAATATTCGACCGATCCAAATGGCCGTTTGTATGACAATTACAGGTCTCAACGCCTATTGATTGAGGTATCAATCATCGAAATCGGAGCACATTTGCAGATTTTCGATTTTTGTGGCTCTGAATTTGTGGGCTATAGTTCAGTTGATTTTCAAAAAAATTGAATTTTCCACGGAACGTGTAGAAATATTCGACCGATCCAAATGGCCGTTTGTATGACAATTACAGGTCTCAACGCCTATTGATTGAGGTATCAATCATCGAAATCGGAGCACATTTGCAGATTTTCGAATTTTGTGGCTCTGAATTTGTGGGCTATAGTTCAGTTGATTTTCAAAAAAATTGAATTTTCCACGGAACGTGTAGAAATATTCGACCGATCCAAATGGCCGTTTGTATGACAATTACAGGTCTCAACGCCTATTGATAGAGGTATCAATCATCGAAATCGGAGCACATTTGCAGATTTTCGATTTTTGTGGCTCTGAATTTGTGGGCTATAGTTCAGTTGATTTTCAAAAAAATTGAATTTTCCACGGAACGTGTAGAAATATTCGACCGATCCAAATGGCCGTTTGTATGACAATTACAGGTCTCAACGCCTATTGATTGAGGTATCAATCATCGAAATCGGAGCACATTTGCAGATTTTCGATTTTTGTGGCTCTGAATTTGTGGGCTATAGTTCAGTTGATTTTCAAAAAAATTGAATTTTCCACGGAACGTGTAGAAATATTCGACCGATCCAAATGGCCGTTTGTATGACAATTACAGGTCTCAACGCCTATTGATAGAGGTATCAATCATCGAAATCGGAGCACATTTGCAGATTTTCGATTTTTGTGGCTCTGAATTTGTGGGCTATAGTTCAGTTGATTTTAAAAAAAATTGAATTTTCCACGGAACGTGTAGAAATATTCGACCGATCCAAATGGCCGTTTGTATGACAATTACAGGTCTCAACGCCTATTGATTGAGGTATCAATCATCGAAATCGGAGCACATTTGCAGATTTTCGATTTTTGTGGCTCTGAATTTGTGGGCTATAGTTCAGTTGATTTTCAAAAAAATTGAATTTTCCACGGAACGTGTAGAAATATTCGACCGATCCAAATGGCCCTTTGTATGACAATTACAGGTCTCAACGCCTATTGATAGAGGTATCAATCATCGAAATCGGAGCACATTTGCAGATTTTCGATTTTTGTGGCTCAGAATTTGTGGGCTATAGTTCAGTTGATTTTCAAAAAAATTGAATTTTCCACGGAACGTGTAGAAATATTCGACCGATCCAAATGGCCGTTTGCATGACAATTACAGGTCTCAACGCCTATTGATAGAGGTATCAATCATCGAAATCGGAGCACATTTGCAGATTTTCGATTTTTGTGGCTCTGAATTTGTGGGCTATAGTTCAGTTGATTTTCAAAAAAATTGAATTTTCCACGGAACGTGTAGAAATATTCGACCGATCCAAATGGCCGTTTGTATGACAATTACAGGTCTCAACGCCTATTGATAGAGGTATCAATCATCGAAATCGGAGCACATTTGCAGATTTTCGATTTTTGTGGCTCTGAATTTGTGGGCTATAGTTCAGTTGATTTTCAAAAAAATTGAATTTTCCACGGAACGTGTAGAAATATTCGACCGATCCAAATGGCCGTTTGTATGACAATTACAGGTCTCAACGCCTATCGATTGAGGTATCAATCATCGAAATCGGAGCACATTTGCAGATTTTCGATTTTTGTGGCTCTGAATTTGTGGGCTATAGTTCAGTTGATTTTCAAAAAAATTGAATTTTCCACGGAACGTGTAGAAATATTCGACCGATCCAAATGGCCGTTTGCATGACAATTACAGGTCTCAACGCCTATTGATTGAGGTATCAATCATCGAAATCGGAGCACATTTGCAGATTTTCGATTTTTGTGGCTCTGAATTTGTGGGCTATAGTTCAGTTGATTTTCAAAAAAATTGAATTTTCCACGGAACGTGTAGAAATATTCGACCGATCCAAATGGCCGTTTGTATGACAATTACAGGTCTCAACGCCTATTGATAGAGGTATCAATCATCGAAATCGGAGCACATTTGCAGATTTTCGATTTTTGTGGCTCTGAATTTGTGGGCTATAGTTCAGTTGATTTTCAAAAAAATTGAATTTTCCACGGATCCAAATGGCCGTTTGTATGACAATTACAGGTCTCAACGCCTATTGATAGAGGTATCAATCATCGAAATCGGAGCACATTTGCAGATTTTCGATTTTTGTGGCTCTGAATTTGTGGGCTATAGTTCAGTTGATTTTCAAAAAAATTGAATTTTCCACGGAACGTGTAGAAATATTCGACCGATCCAAATGGCCGTTTGTATGACAATTACAGGTCTCAACGCCTATTGATTGAGGTATCAATCATCGAAATCGGAGCACATTTGCAGATTTTCGATTTTTGTGGCTCTGAATTTGTGGGCTATAGTTCAGTTGATTTTCAAAAAAATTGAATTTTCGTTTGTATGACAATTACAGGTCTCAACGCCTATTGATTGAGGTATCAATCATCGAAATCGGAGCACATTTGCAGATTTTCGATTTTTGTGGCTCTGAATTTGTGGGCTATAGTTCAGTTGATTTTCAAAAAAATTGAATTTTCCACGGAACGTGTAGAAATATTCGACCGATCCAAATGGCCGTTTGTATGACAATTACAGGTCTCAACGCCTATTGATTGAGGTATCAATCATCGAAATCGGAGCACATTTGCAGATTTTCGATTTTTGTGGCTCTGAATTTGTGGGCTATAGTTCAGTTGATTTTCAAAAAAATTGAATTTTCCACGGAACGTGTAGAAATATTCGACCGATCAAAATGGCCGTTTGTATGACAATTACAGGTCTCAACGCCTATTGATTGAGGTATCAATCATCGAAATCGG
This sequence comes from Tipula helvola, assembly GCA_963556165.1. NCBI lineage: Eukaryota > Metazoa > Arthropoda > Insecta > Diptera > Tipulidae > Tipula > Tipula helvola. The sequence goes on from OY744481.1 coordinate 364,360,167, forward strand.
AGCACATTTGCAGATTTTCGATTTTTGTGGCTCTGAATTTGTGGGCTATAGTTCAGTTGATTTTCAAAAAAATTGAATTTTCCACGGAACGTGTAGAAATATTCGACCGATCCAAATGGCCCTTTGTATGACAATTACAGGTCTCAACGCCTATTGATAGAGGTATCAATCATCGAAATCGGAGCACATTTGCAGATTTTCGATTTTTGTGGCTCTGAATTTGTGGGCTATATATAGTTCAGTTGATTTTCAAAAAAATTGAATTTTCCACGGAACGTGTAGAAATATTCGACCGATCCAAATGGCCGTTTGTATGACAATTACAGGTCTCAACGCCTATTGATTGAGGTATCAATCATCGAAATCGGAGCACATTTGCAGATTTTCGATTTTTGTGGCTCTGAATTTGTGGGCTATATATAGTTCAGTTGATTTTCAAAAAAATTGAATTTTCCACGGAACGTGTAGAAATATTCGACCGATCCAAATGGCCCTTTGTATGACAATTACAGGTCTCAACGCCTATTGATAGAGGTATCAATCATCGAAATCGGAGCACATTTGCAGATTTTCGATTTTTGTGGCTCTGAATTTGTGGGCTATAGTTCAGTTGATTTTCAAAAAAATTGAATTTTCCACGGAACGTGTAGAAATATTCGACCGATCCAAATGGCCGTTTGTATGACAATTACAGGTCTCAACGCCTATTGATTGAGGTATCAATCATCGAAATCGGAGCACATTTGCAGATTTTCGATTTTTGTGGCTCTGAATTTGTGGGCTATAGTTCAGTTGATTTTCAAAAAAATTGAATTTTCCACGGAACGTGTAGAAATATTCGACCGATCCAAATGGCCGTTTGTATGACAATTACAGGTCTCAACGCCTATTGATTGAGGTATCAATCATCGAAATCGGAGCACATTTGCAGATTTTCGATTTTTGTGGCTCTGAATTTGTGGGCTATAGTTCAGTTGATTTTCAAAAAAATTGAATTTTCCACGGAACGTGTAGAAATATTCGACCGATCCAAATGGCCGTTTGTATGACAATTACAGGTCTCAACGCCTATTGATAGAGGTATCAATCATCGAAATCGGAGCACATTTGCAGATTTTCGATTTTTGTGGCTCTGAATTTGTGGGCTATATATAGTTCAGTTGATTTTCAAAAAAATTGAATTTTCCACGGAACGTGTAGAAATATTCGACCGATCCAAATGGCCGTTTGTATGACAATTACAGGTCTCAACGCCTATTGATTGAGGTATCAATCATCGAAATCGGAGCACATTTGCAGATTTTCGATTTTTGTGGCTCTGAATTTGTGGGCTATAGTTCAGTTGATTTTCAAAAAAATTGAATTTTCCACGGAACATGTAGAAATATTCGACCGATCCAAATGGCCGTTTGTATGATAATTACAGGTCTCAACGCCTATTGATAGAGGTATCAATCATCGAAATCGGAGCACATTTGCAGATTTTCGATTTTTGTGGCTCTGAATTTGTGGGCTATAGTTCAGTTGATTTGAAAAAAAATTGAATTTTCCACGGAACGTGTAGAAATATTCGACCGATCCAAATGGCCGTTTGTATGACAATTACAGGTCTCAACGCCTATTGATTGAGGTATCAATCATCGAAATCGGAGCACATTTGCAGATTTTCGATTTTTGTGGCTCTGAATTTGTGGGCTATAGTTCAGTTGATTTTCAAAAAAATTGAATTTTCGTTTGTATGACAATTACAGGTCTCAACGCCTATTGATAGAGGTATCAATCATCGAAATCGGAGCACATTTGCAGATTTTCGATTTTTGTGGCTCTGAATTTGTGGGCTATAGTTCAGTTGATTTTCAAAAAAATTGAATTTTCCACGGAACGTGTAGAAATATTCGACCGATCCAAATGGCCGTTTGTATGATAATTACAGGTCTCAACGCCTATTGACAGAGGTATCAATCATCGAAATCGGAGCACATTTGCAGATTTTCGATTTTTGTGGCTCTGAATTTGTGGGCTATAGTTCAGTTGATTTGAAAAAAAATTGAATTTTCCACGGAACGTGTAGAAATATTCGACCGATCCAAATGGCCGTTTGTATGACAATTACAGGTCTCAACGCCTATTGATTGAGGTATCAATCATCGAAATCGGAGCACATTTGCAGATTTTCGATTTTTGTGGCTCTGAATTTGTGGGCTATAGTTCAGTTGATTTTCAAAAAAATTGAATTTTCGTTTGTATGACAATTACAGGTCTCAACGCCTATTGATTGAGGTATCAATCATCGAAATCGGAGCACATTTGCAGATTTTCGATTTTTGTGGCTCTGAATTTGTGGGCTATAGTTCAGTTGATTTTCAAAAAAATTGAATTTTCCACGGAACGTGTAGAAATATTCGACCGATCCAAATGGCCGTTTGTATGACAATTACAGGTCTCAACGCCTATTGATTGAGGTATCAATCATCGAAATCGGAGCACATTTGCAGATTTTCGATTTTTGTGGCTCTGAATTTGTGGGCTATAGTTCAGTTGATTTTCAAAAAAATTGAATTTTCCACGGAACGTGTAGAAATATTCGACCGATCCAAATGGCCGTTTGTATGACAATTACAGGTCTCAACGCCTATTGATTGAGGTATCAATCATCGAAATCGGAGCACATTTGCAGATTTTCGATTTTTGTGGCTCTGAATTTGTGGGCTATATATAGTTCAGTTGATTTTCAAAAAAATTGAATTTTCCACGGAACGTGTAGAAATATTCGACCGATCCAAATGGCCCTTTGTATGACAATTACAGGTCTCAACGCCTATTGATAGAGGTATCAATCATCGAAATCGGAGCACATTTGCAGATTTTCGATTTTTGTGGCTCTGAATTTGTGGGCTATAGTTCAGTTGATTTTCAAAAAAATTGAATTTTCCACGGAACGTGTAGAAATATTCGACCGATCCAAATGGCCGTTTGTATGACAATTACAGGTCTCAACGCCTATTGATTGAGGTATCAATCATCGAAATCGGAGCACATTTGCAGATTTTCGATTTTTGTGGCTCTGAATTTGTGGGCTATAGTTCAGTTGATTTTCAAAAAAATTGAATTTTCCACGGAACGTGTAGAAATATTCGACCGATCCAAATGGCCGTTTGTATGACAATTACAGGTCTCAACGCCTATTGATTGAGGTATCAATCATCGAAATCGGAGCACATTTGCAGATTTTCGATTTTTGTGGCTCTGAATTTGTGGGCTATAGTTCAGTTGATTTAAAAAAAAATTGAATTTTCCACGGAACGTGTAGAAATATTCGACCGATCCAAATGGCCGTTTGCATGACAATTACAGGTCTCAACGCCTATTGATTGAGGTATCAATCATCGAAATCGGAGCACATTTGCAGATTTTCGATTTTTGTGGCTCTGAATTTGTGGGCTATAGTTCAGTTGATTTTCAAAAAAATTGAATTTTCCACGGAACGTGTAGAAATATTCGACCGATCCAAATGGCCGTTTGTATGACAATTACAGGTCTCAACGCCTATTGATAGAGGTATCAATCATCGAAATCGGAGCACATTTGCAGATTTTCGATTTTTGTGGCTCTGAATTTGTGGGCTATAGTTCAGTTGATTTTCAAAAAAATTGAATTTTCCACGGAACGTGTAGAAATATTCGACCGATCCAAATGGCCGTTTGTATGACAATTACAGGTCTCAACGCCTATTGATTGAGGTATCAATCATCGAAATCGGAGCACATTTGCAGATTTTCGATTTTTGTGGCTCTGAATTTGTGGGCTATAGTTCAGTTGATTTTCAAAAAAATTGAATTTTCCACGGAACGTGTAGAAATATTCGACCGATCCAAATGGCCGTTTGTATGACAATTACAGGTCTCAACGCCTATTGATTGAGGTATCAATCATCGAAATCGGAGCACATTTGCTTTCGATTTTTGTGGCTCTGAATTTGTGGGCTATAGTTCAGTTGATTTTCAAAAAAATTGAATTTTCCACGGAACGTGTAGAAATATTCGACCGATCCAAATGGCCGTTTGTATGACAATTACAGGTCTCAACGCCTATTGATTGAGGTATCAATCATCGAAATCGGAGCACATTTGCAGATTTTCGATTTTTGTGGCTCTGAATTTGTGGGCTATAGTTCAGTTGATTTTCAAAAAAATTGAATTTTCGTTTGTATGACAATTACAGGTCTCAACGCCTATTGATTGAGGTATCAATCATCGAAATCGGAGCACATTTGCAGATTTTCGATTTTTGTGGCTCTGAATTTGTGGGCTATAGTTCAGTTGATTTTCAAAAAAATTGAATTTTCCACGGAACGTGTAGAAATATTCGACCGATCCAAATGGCCGTTTGTATGACAATTACAGGTCTCAACGCCTATTGATTGAGGTATCAATCATCGAAATCGGAGCACATTTGCAGATTTTCGATTTTTGTGGCTCTGAATTTGTGGGCTATAGTTCAGTTGATTTTCAAAAAAATTGAATTTTCCACGGAACGTGTAGAAATATTCGACCGATCCAAATGGCCGTTTGTATGACAATTACAGGTCTCAACGCCTATTGATTGAGGTATCAATCATCGAAATCGGAGCACATTTGCAGATTTTCGAATTTTGTGGCTCTGAATTTGTGGGCTATAGTTCAGTTGATTTTCAAAAAAATTGAATTTTCCACGGAACGTGTAGAAATATTCGACCGATCCAAATGGCCGTTTGTATGACAATTACAGGTCTCAACGCCTATTGATAGAGGTATCAATCATCGAAATCGGAGCACATTTGCAGATTTTCGATTTTTGTGGCTCTGAATTTGTGGGCTATAGTTCAGTTGATTTTAAAAAAAATTGAATTTTCGTTTGTATGACAATTACAGGTCTCAACGCCTATTGATTGAGGTATCAATCATCGAAATCGGAGCACATTTGCAGATTTTCGATTTTTGTGGCTCTGAATTTGTGGGCTATAGTTCAGTTGATTTTCAAAAAAATTGAATTTTCCACGGAACGTGTAGAAATATTCGACCGATCCAAATGGCCGTTTGTATGACAATTACAGGTCTCAACGCCTATTGATTGAGGTATCAATCATCGAAATCGGAGCACATTTGCAGATTTTCGAATTTTGTGGCTCTGAATTTGTGGGCTATAGTTCAGTTGATTTTCAAAAAAATTGAATTTTCCACGGAACGTGTAGAAATATTCGACCGATCCAAATGGCCGTTTGTATGACAATTACAGGTCTCAACGCCTATTGATTGAGGTATCAATCATCGAAATCGGAGCACATTTGCAGATTTTCGATTTTTGTGGCTCTGAATTTGTGGGCTATAGTTCAGTTGATTTTCAAAAAAATTGAATTTTCGTTTGTATGACAATTACAGGTCTCAACGCCTATTGATTGAGGTATCAATCATCGAAATCGGAGCACATTTGCAGATTTTCGATTTTTGTGGCTCTGAATTTGTGGGCTATAGTTCAGTTGATTTTCAAAAAAATTGAATTTTCCACGGAACGTGTAGAAATATTCGACCGATCCAAATGGCCGTTTGTATGACAATTACAGGTCTCAACGCCTATTGATAGAGGTATCAATCATCGAAATCGGAGCACATTTGCAGATTTTCGATTTTTGTGGCTCTGAATTTGTGGGCTATAGTTCAGTTGATTTTCAAAAAAATTGAATTTTCCACGGAACGTGTAGAAATATTCGACCGATCCAAATGGCCGTTTGTATGACAATTACAGGTCTCAACGCCTATTGATTGAGGTATCAATCATCGAAATCGGAGCACATTTGCAGATTTTCGATTTTTGTGGCTCTGAATTTGTGGGCTATAGTTCAGTTGATTTTCAAAAAAATTGAATTTTCCACGGAACGTGTAGAAATATTCGACCGATCCAAATGGCCGTTTGTATGACAATTACAGGTCTCAACGCCTATTGATTGAGGTATCAATCATCGAAATCGGAGCACATTTGCAGATTTTCGATTTTTGTGGCTCTGAATTTGTGGGCTATAGTTCAGTTGATTTTCAAAAAAATTGAATTTTCCACGAAACGTGTAGAAATATTCGACCGATCCAAATGGCCCTTTGTATGACAATTACAGGTCTCAACGCCTATTGATAGAGGTATCAATCATCGAAATCGGAGCACATTTGCAGATTTTCGATTTTTGTGGCTCTGAATTTGTGGGCTATATATAGTTCAGTTGATTTTCAAAAAAATTGAATTTTCCACGGAACGTGTAGAAATATTCGACCGATCCAAATGGCCGTTTGTATGACAATTACAGGTCTCAACGCCTATTGATTGAGGTATCAATCATCGAAATCGGAGCACATTTGCAGATTTTCGATTTTTGTGGCTCTGAATTTGTGGGCTATAGTTCAGTTGATTTTCAAAAAATTGAATTTTCCACGGAACGTGTAGAAATATTCGACCGATCCAAATGGCCCTTTGTATGACAATTACAGGTCTCAACGCCTATTGATTGAGGTATCAATCATCGAAATCGGAGCACATTTGCAGATTTTCGATTTTTGTGGCTCTGAATTTGTGGGCTATAGTTCAGTTGATTTTCAAAAAAATTGAATTTTCCACGGAACGTGTAGAAATATTCGACCGATCCAAATGGCCCTTTGTATGACAATTACAGGTCTCAACGCCTATTGATAGAGGTATCAATCATCGAAATCGGAGCACATTTGCAGATTTTCGATTTTTGTGGCTCTGAATTTGTGGGCTATAGTTCAGTTGATTTTCAAAAAAATTGAATTTTCCACGGAACGTGTAGAAATATTCGACCGATCCAAATGGCCGTTTGTATGACAATTACAGGTCTCAACGCCTATTGATTGAGGTATCAATCATCGAAATCGGAGCACATTTGCAGATTTTCGATTTTTGTGGCTCTGAATTTGTGGGCTATAGTTCAGTTGATTTTCAAAAAAATTGAATTTTCCACGGAACGTGTAGAAATATTCGACCGATCCAAATGGCCGTTTGTATGACAATTACAGGTCTCAACGCCTATTGATTGAGGTATCAATCATCGAAATCGGAGCACATTTGCAGATTTTCGAATTTTGTGGCTCTGAATTTGTGGGCTATAGTTCAGTTGATTTTCAAAAAAATTGAATTTTCCACGGAACGTGTAGAAATATTCGACCGATCCAAATGGCCGTTTGTATGACAATTACAGGTCTCAACGCCTATTGATAGAGGTATCAATCATCGAAATCGGAGCACATTTGCAGATTTTCGATTTTTGTGGCTCTGAATTTGTGGGCTATAGTTCAGTTGATTTTAAAAAAAATTGAATTTTCGTTTGTATGACAATTACAGGTCTCAACGCCTATTGATTGAGGTATCAATCATCGAAATCGGAGCACATTTGCAGATTTTCGATTTTTGTGGCTCTGAATTTGTGGGCTATAGTTCAGTTGATTTTCAAAAAAATTGAATTTTCCACGGAACGTGTAGAAATATTCGACCGATCCAAATGGCCGTTTGTATGACAATTACAGGTCTCAACGCCTATTGATTGAGGTATCAATCATCGAAATCGGAGCACATTTGCAGATTTTCGAATTTTGTGGCTCTGAATTTGTGGGCTATAGTTCAGTTGATTTTCAAAAAAATTGAATTTTCCACGGAACGTGTAGAAATATTCGACCGATCCAAATGGCCGTTTGTATGACAATTACAGGTCTCAACGCCTATTGATTGAGGTATCAATCATCGAAATCGGAGCACATTTGCAGATTTTCGATTTTTGTGGCTCTGAATTTGTGGGCTATAGTTCAGTTGATTTTCAAAAAAATTGAATTTTCGTTTGTATGACAATTACAGGTCTCAACGCCTATTGAACCGGTGTGAAGTATTTCACACAAAGTGTAGCTACACAAAATAACGAAAAGTGTAAGTGTATAGAAAAAGTGTAGGCCTACATAAAAAAGTTTATATAACCAGTATAGCAAAAATGTAACAAATTTTTTGATATTTTAGACAGGTCAAGCTATCCGAAACAATTTTTGTTATTAAAATAAAAAGGGTTGGCCCTGTGCGACGATATTTTGAAAATTGTGAAAATCACTTAAAATGTTCAAACCTGATGCTACACTATAGCCGTTTTGTAAAATCTCAGAGATGCTACCAGGTGTGGGCTTATATTTCCATAAAGTGGACAGGTCAAGCTATCCGAAACAGTTTTTGTTATTAAGATAAAAAGGGTTGGGCCTGTGCGACGATATTTTGAAAATTATAAAAATCACTTTGAAAATCACTTAAAATGTTTAAACCTGATGCTACACTTTGGCCATTTACAAAAATCTCAGAGATGTTACCAGGTGTGGGCTTATATTTCCATAAAGTGGACAGGTCAAGCTATCCGAAACAGTTGTTGTTATTAAGATAAAAAGGGTTGGGCATGTGCGACGATATTTTGAAAATTGTGAAAATCACTTAAAATGTTTAAACCTGATGCTACACTTTGGCTATTTACAAAAATCTCAGAGATGTTACCAGGTGTGGGCTTATATTTCCATAAAGTGGATAGATCAAGCTATCCGAAACAGTCTTTGCTATTACGATAAAAAGGGTTGGGCCTGTGGGACGATATTTTGAAAATTATGAAAATCACTTTGAAAATCACTTAAAATGTTTAAACCTGATGCTACACTTTAGCCATTTACAAAAATCTCAGAGATGTTACCAGGTGTGGGCTTATATTTCCATAAAGTGGACAGGTCAAGCTATCCGAAACAGTTGTTGTTATTACGATAAAAAGGGTTGGGCCTGTGGGACGATATTTTGAAAATTATGAAAATCACTTTGAAAATCACTTAAAATGTTCAAACCTGATGCTACACTTTGGCTATTTACAAAAATCTCAGAGATGTTACCAGGTGTGGGCTTATATTTCCATAAAGTGGATAGATCAAGCTATCCGAAACAGTCTTTGCTATTACGATAAAAAGGGTTGGGCCTGTGGGACGATATTTTGAAAATTATGAAAATCACTTAAAATGTTCAAACCTGATGCTACACTATAGCCGTTTTGTAAAATCTCAGAGATGCTACCAGGTGTGGGCTTATATTTCCATAAAGTGGACAGGTCAAGCTATCCGAAACAGTTTTTGTTATTAAGATAAAAAGGGTTGGGCCTGTGCGACGATATTTTGAAAATTATAAAAATCACTTTGAAAATCACTTAAAATGTTTAAACCTGATGCTACACTTTGGCCATTTACAAAAATCTCAGAGATGTTACCAGGTATGGGCTTATATTTCCATAAAGTGGACAGGTCAAGCTATCCGAAACAGTTGTTGTTATTAAAATAAAAAGGGTTGGGCATGTGCGACGATATTTTGAAAATTGTGAAAATCACTTAAAATGTTTAAACCTGATGCTACACTTTGGCTATTTACAAAAATCTCAGAGATGTTACCAGGTGTGGGCTTATATTTCCATAAAGTGGATAGATCAAGCTATCCGAAACAGTCTTTGCTATTACGATAAAAAGGGTTGGGCCTGTGGGACGATATTTTGAAAATTATGAAAATCACTTTGAAAATCACTTAAAATGTTTAAACCTGATGCTACACTTTAGCCATTTACAAAAATCTCAGAGATGTTACCAGGTGTGGGCTTATATTTCCATAAAGTGGACAGGTCAAGCTATCCGAAACAGTTGTTGTTATTACGATAAAAAGGGTTGGGCCTGTGGGACGATATTTTGAAAATTATGAAAATCACTTTGAAAATCACTTAAAATGTTTAAACCTGATGCTACACTTTGGCCATTTACAAAAATCTCAGAGATGTTACCAGGTATGGGCTTATATTTCCATAAAGTGGACAGGTCAAGCTATCCGAAACAGTTGTTGTTATTAAAATAAAAAGGGTTGGGCATGTGCGACGATATTTTGAAAATTGTGAAAATCACTTTGAAAATCACTTAAAATGTTTAAACCTGATGCTACACTTTGGCCATTTACAAAAATCTCAGAGATGTTACCAGGTGTGGGCTTATATTTCCCTAAAGTGGACAGGTCAAGCTATCCGAAACAGTTGTTGTTATTAAAATAAAAAGGGTTGGGCATGTGCGACGATATTTTGAAAATTGTGAAAATCACTTAAAATGTTTAAACCTGATGCTACACTTTGGCTATTTACAAAAATCTCAGAGATGTTACCAGGTGTGGGCTTATATTTCCATAAAGTGGATAGATCAAGCTATCCGAAACAGTCTTTGCTATTACGATAAAAAGGGTTGGGCCTGTGGGACGATATTCTGAAAATTATGAAAATCACTTTGAAAATCACTTAAAATGTTTAAACCTGATGCTACACTTTGGCCATTTACAAAAATCTCAGAGATGTTACCAGGTGTGGGCTTATATTTCCCTAAAGTGGACAGGTCAAGCTATCCGAAACAGTTGTTGTTATTAAAATAAAAAGGGTTGGGCATGTGCGACGATATTTTGAAAATTGTGAAAATCACTTAAAATGTTTAAACCTGATGCTACACTTTGGCTATTTACAAAAATCTCAGAGATGTTACCAGGTGTGGGCTTATATTTCCATAAAGTGGATAGATCAAGCTATCCGAAACAGTCTTTGCTATTACGATAAAAAGGGTTGGGCCTGTGGGACGATATTTTGAAAATTATGAAAATCACTTTGAAAATCACTTAAAATGTTTAAACCTGATGCTACACTTTAGCCATTTACAAAAATCTCAGAGATGTTACCAGGTGTGGGCTTATATTTCCATAAAGTGGACAGGTCAAGCTATCCGAAACAGTTGTTGTTATTACGATAAAAAGGGTTGGGCCTGTGGGACGATATTTTGAAAATTATGAAAATCACTTTGAAAATCACTTAAAATGTTTAAACCTGATGCTACACTTTGGCCATTTACAAAAATCTCAGAGATGTTACCAGGTATGGGCTTATATTTCCATAAAGTGGACAGGTCAAGCTATCCGAAACAGTTGTTGTTATTAAAATAAAAAGGGTTGGGCATGTGCGACGATATTTTGAAAATTGTGAAAATCACTTAAAATGTTTAAACCTGATGCTACACTTTGGCTATTTACAAAAATCTCAGAGATGTTACCAGGTGTGGGCTTATATTTCCATAAAGTGGATAGATCAAGCTATCCGAAACAGTCTTTGCTATTACGATAAAAAGGGTTGGGCCTGTGGGACGATATTTTGAAAATTATGAAAATCACTTTGAAAATCACTTAAAATGTTTAAACCTGATGCTACACTTTAGCCATTTACAAAAATCTCAGAGATGTTACCAGGTGTGGGCTTATATTTCCATAAAGTGGACAGGTCAAGCTATCCGAAACAGTCTTTGCTATTACGATAAAAAGGGTTGGGCCTGTGGGACGATATTCTGAAAATTATGAAAATCACTTTGAAAATCACTTAAAATGTTTAAACCTGATGCTACACTTTGGCCATTTACAAAAATCTCAGAGATGTTACCAGGTATGGGCTTATATTTCCATAAAGTGGACAGGTCAAGCTATCCGAAACAGTTGTTGTTATTAAAATAAAAAGGGTTGGGCATGTGCGACGATATTTTGAAAATTGTGAAAATCACTTAAAATGTTTAAACCTGATGCTACACTTTGGCTATTTACAAAAATCTCAGAGATGTTACCAGGTGTGGGCTTATATTTCCATAAAGTGGATAGATCAAGCTATCCGAAACAGTCTTTGCTATTACGATAAAAAGGGTTGGGCCTGTGGGACGATATTCTGAAAATTATGAAAATCACTTTAAAAATCACTTAAAATGTTTAAACCTGATGCTACACTTTGGCCATTTACAAAAATCTCAGAGATGTTACCAGGTGTGGGCTTATATTTCCCTAAAGTGGACAGGTCAAGCTATCCGAAACAGTTGTTGTTATTAAAATAAAAAGGGTTGGGCATGTGCGACGATATTTTGAAAATTGTGAAAATCACTTAAAATGTTTAAACCTGATGCTACACTTTGGCTATTTACAAAAATCTCAGAGATGTTACCAGGTGTGGGCTTATATTTCCATAAAGTGGACAGGTCAAGCTATCCGAAACAGTTGTTGTTATTACGATAAAAAGGGTTGGGCCTGTGGGACGATATTTTGAAAATTGTGAAAATCACTTTGAAAATCACTTAAAATGTTTAAACCTGATGCTACACTTTAGCCATTTACAAAAATCTCAGAGATGTTACCAGGTGTGGGCTTATATTTCCATAAAGTGGACAGGTCAAGCTATCCGAAACAGTTGTTGTTATTACGATAAAAAGGGTTGGGCCTGTGGGACGATATTTTGAAAATTGTGAAAATCACTTTGAAAATCACTTAAAATGTTTAAACCTGATGCTACACTTTGGCCATTTACAAAAATCTCAGAGATGTTACCAGGTGTGGGCTTATATTTCCCTAAAGTGGACAGGTCAAGCTATCCGAAACAGTTGTTGTTATTAAAATAAAAAGGGTTGGGCATGTGCGACGATATTTTGAAAATTGTGAAAATCACTTAAAATGTTTAAACCTGATGCTACACTTTGGCTATTTACAAAAATCTCAGAGATGTTACCAGGTGTGGGCTTATATTTCCATAAAGTGGATAGATCAAGCTATCCGAAACAGTCTTTGCTATTACGATAAAAAGGGTTGGGCCTGTGGGACGATATTTTGAAAATTATGAAAATCACTTTGAAAATCACTTAAAATGTTTAAACCTGATGCTACACTTTGGCCATTTACAAAAATCTCAGAGATGTTACCAGGTATGGGCTTATATTTCCATAAAGTGGACAGGTCAAGCTATCCGAAACAGTTGTTGTTATTAAAATAAAAAGGGTTGGGCATGGGCGACGATATTTTGAAAATTGTGAAAATCACTTAAAATGTTTAAACCTGATGCTACACTTTGGCTATTTACAAAAATCTCAGAGATGTTACCAGGTGTGGGCTTATATTTCCATAAAGTGGATAGATCAAGCTATCCGAAACAGTCTTTGCTATTACGATAAAAAGGGTTGGGCCTGTGGGACGATATTTTGAAAATTATGAAAATCACTTTGAAAATCACTTAAAATGTTTAAACCTGATGCTACACTTTAGCCATTTACAAAAATCTCAGAGATGTTACCAGGTGTGGGCTTATATTTCCATAAAGTGGACAGGTCAAGCTATCCGAAACAGTTGTTGTTATTACGATAAAAAGGGTTGGGCCTGTGGGACGATATTTTGAAAATTATGAAAATCACTTTGAAAATCACTTAAAATGTTTAAACCTGATGCTACACTTTGGCCATTTACAAAAATCTCAGAGATGTTACCAGGTATGGGCTTATATTTCCATAAAGTGGACAGGTCAAGCTATCCGAAACAGTTGTTGTTATTAAAATAAAAAGGGTTGGGCATGGGCGACGATATTTTGAAAATTGTGAAAATCACTTAAAATGTTTAAACCTGATGCTACACTTTGGCTATTTACAAAAATCTCAGAGATGTTACCAGGTGTGGGCTTATATTTCCATAAAGTGGATAGATCAAGCTATCCGAAACAGTCTTTGCTATTACGATAAAAAGGGTTGGGCCTGTGGGACGATATTTTGAAAATTATGAAAATCACTTTGAAAATCACTTAAAATGTTTAAACCTGATGCTACACTTTAGCCATTTACAAAAATCTCAGAGATGTTACCAGGTGTGGGCTTATATTTCCATAAAGTGGACAGGTCAAGCTATCCGAAACAGTTGTTGTTATTACGATAAAAAGGGTTGGGCCTGTGGGACGATATTTTGAAAATTATGAAAATCACTTTAAAAATCACTTAAAATGTTTAAACCTGATGCTACACTTTGGCCATTTACAAAAATCTCAGAGATGTTACCAGGTATGGGCTTATATTTCCATAAAGTGGACAGGTCAAGCTATCCGAAACAGTCTTTGTTATTAAGATAAAAAGGGTTTTTCAAATGGATTTTAATTTTTTTACACTAAATCTCATTATAGAACACCCTGTTAGCCTCAAGAGATTTTCTTGAAAAAATTTACGTATCATGGTTTGGTCCCACTTCATTGCAAGACATATAGTGTAGCATCAGGTTTGAACATTTTAAGTGATTTCCACAATTTTCAAAATATCGTCGCACAGGCCCAACCCTTTTTATCTTAATAACAACAACTGTTTCGGATAGCTTGACCTGTCTAAAATATCAAAAAATTTGTTACATTTTTGCTATACTGGTTATTTAAACTTTTTTATGTAGGCCTACACTTTTTCCATACACTTACACTTTTCGTTAATTTGTGTAGCTACACTTTGTGTGAAATACTTCACACCGGTGCCTATTGATAGAGGTATCAATCATCGAAATCGGAGCACATTTGCAGATTTTCGATTTTTGTGGCTCTGAATTTGTGGGCTATAGTTCAGTTGATTTTCAAAAAAATTGAATTTTCCACGGAACGTGTAGAAATATTCGACCGATCCAAATGGCCGTTTGTATGACAATTACAGGTCTCAACGCCTATTGATTGAGGTATCAATCATCGAAATCGGAGCACATTTGCAGATTTTCGATTTTTGTGGCTCTGAATTTGTGGGCTATAGTTCAGTTGATTTTCAAAAAAATTGAATTTTCCACGGAACGTGTAGAAATATTCGACCGATCCAAATGGCCGTTTGTATGACAATTACAGGTCTCAACGCCTATTGATTGAGGTATCAATCATCGAAATCGGAGCACATTTGCAGATTTTCGATTTTTGTGGCTCTGAATTTGTGGGCTATAGTTCAGTTGATTTTCAAAAAAATTGATTTTTCCACGGAACGTGTAGAAATATTCGACCGATCCAAATGGCCGTTTGTATGACAATTACAGGTCTCAACGCCTATTGATAGAGGTATCAATCATCGAAATCGGAGCACATTTGCAGATTTTCGATTTTTGTGGCTCTGAATTTGTGGGCTATAGTTCAGTTGATTTTCAAAAAAATTGAATTTTCCACGGAACGTGTAGAAATATTCGACCGATCCAAATGGCCGTTTGTATGACAATTACAGGTCTCAACGCCTATTGATAGAGGTATCAATCATCGAAATCGGAGCACATTTGCAGATTTTCGATTTTTGTGGCTCTGAATTTGTGGGCTATAGTTCAGTTGATTTTCAAAAAAATTGAATTTTCCACGGAACGTGTAGAAATATTCGACCGATCCAAATGGCCGTTTGCATGACAATTACAGGTCTCAACGCCTATTGATTGAGGTATCAATCATCGAAATCGGAGCACATTTGCAGATTTTCGATTTTTGTGGCTCTGAATTTGTGGGCTATAGTTCAGTTGATTTTCAAAAAAATTGAATTTTCCACGGAACGTGTAGAAATATTCGACCGATCCAAATGGCCGTTTGTATGACAATTACAGGTCTCAACGCCTATTGATAGAGGTATCAATCATCGAAATCGGAGCACATTTGCAGATTTTCGATTTTTGTGGCTCTGAATTTGTGGGCTATAGTTCAGTTGATTTTCAAAAAAATTGAATTTTCCACGGAACGTGTAGAAATATTCGACCGATCCAAATGGCCGTTTGTATGACAATTACAGGTCTCAACGCCTATTGATAGAGGTATCAATCATCGAAATCGGAGCACATTTGCAGATTTTCGATTTTTGTGGCTCTGAATTTGTGGGCTATAGTTCAGTTGATTTTAAAAAAAATTGAATTTTCCACGGAACGTGTAGAAATATTCGACCGATCCAAATGGCCGTTTGTATGACAATTACAGGTCTCAACGCCTATTGATTGAGGTATCAATCATCGAAATCGGAGCACATTTGCAGATTTTCGATTTTTGTGGCTCTGAATTTGTGGGCTATAGTTCAGTTGATTTTCAAAAAAATTGAATTTTCGTTTGTATGACAATTACAGGTCTCAACGCCTATTGATTGAGGTATCAATCATCGAAATCGGAGCACATTTGCAGATTTTCGATTTTTGTGGCTCTGAATTTGTGGGCTATAGTTCAGTTGATTTTCAAAAAAATTGAATTTTCCACGGAACGTGTAGAAATATTCGACCGATCCAAATGGCCGTTTGTATGACAATTACAGGTCTCAACGCCTATTGATTGAGGTATCAATCATCGAAATCGGAGCACATTTGCAGATTTTCGATTTTTGTGGCTCTGAATTTGTGGGCTATAGTTCAGTTGATTTTCAAAAAAATTGAATTTTCCACGGAACGTGTAGAAATATTCGACCGATCCAAATGGCCGTTTGTATGACAATTACAGGTCTCAACGCCTATTGATTGAGGTATCAATCATCGAAATCGGAGCACATTTGCAGATTTTCGATTTTTGTGGCTCTGAATTTGTGGGCTATAGTTCAGTTGATTTTCAAAAAAATTGAATTTTCCACGGAACGTGTAGAAATATTCGACCGATCCAAATGGCCCTTTGTATGACAATTACAGGTCTCAACGCCTATTGATAGAGGTATCAATCATCGAAATCGGAGCACATTTGCAGATTTTCGATTTTTGTGGCTCTAAATTTGTGGGCTATATATAGTTCAGTTGATTTTCAAAAAAATTGAATTTTCCACGGAACGTGTAGAAATATTCGACCGATCCAAATGGCCGTTTGTATGACAATTACAGGTCTCAACGCCTATTGATTGAGGTATCAATCATCGAAATCGGAGCACATTTGCAGATTTTCGATTTTTGTGGCTCTGAATTTGTGGGCTATAGTTCAGTTGATTTTCAAAAAAATTGAATTTTCCACGGAACGTGTAGAAATATTCGACCGATCCAAATGGCCCTTTGTATGACAATTACAGGTCTCAACGCCTATTGATTGAGGTATCAATCATCGAAATCGGAGCACATTTGCAGATTTTCGATTTTTGTGGCTCTGAATTTGTGGGCTATTATAGTTCAGTTGATTTTCAAAAAAATTGAATTTTCCACGGAACGTGTAGAAATATTCGACCGATCCAAATGGCCCTTTGTATGACAATTACAGGTCTCAACGCCTATTGATAGAGGTATCAATCATCGAAATCGGAGCACATTTGCAGATTTTCGATTTTTGTGGCTCTGAATTTGTGGGCTATAGTTCAGTTGATTTTCAAAAAAATTGAATTTTCCACGGAACGTGTAGAAATATTCGACCGATCCAAATGGCCGTTTGTATGACAATTACAGGTCTCAACGCCTATTGATTGAGGTATCAATCATCGAAATCGGAGCACATTTGCAGATTTTCGATTTTTGTGGCTCTGAATTTGTGGGCTATAGTTCAGTTGATTTTCAAAAAAATTGAATTTTCCACGGAACGTGTAGAAATATTCGACCGATCCAAATGGCCGTTTGTATGACAATTACAGGTCTCAACGCCTATTGATTGAGGTATCAATCATCGAAATCGGAGCACATTTGCAGATTTTCGATTTTTGTGGCTCTGAATTTGTGGGCTATAGTTCAGTTGATTTTCAAAAAAATTGAATTTTCCACGGAACGTGTAGAAATATTCGACCGATCCAAATGGCCGTTTGCATGACAATTACAGGTCTCAACGCCTATTGATTGAGGTATCAATCATCGAAATCGGAGCACATTTGCAGATTTTCGATTTTTGTGGCTCTGAATTTGTGGGCTATAGTTCAGTTGATTTTCAAAAAAATTGAATTTTCCACGGAACGTGTAGAAATATTCGACCGATCCAAATGGCCGTTTGTATGACAATTACAGGTCTCAACGCCTATTGATTGAGGTATCAATCATCGAAATCGGAGCACATTTGCAGATTTTCGATTTTTGTGGCTCTGAATTTGTGGGCTATAGTTCAGTTGATTTTCAAAAAAATTGAATTTTCCACGGAACGTGTAGAAATATTCGACCGATCCAAATGGCCGTTTGTATGACAATTACAGGTCTCAACGCCTATTGATTGAGGTATCAATCATCGAAATCGGAGCACATTTGCAGATTTTCGATTTTTGTGGCTCTGAATTTGTGGGCTATAGTTCAGTTGATTTTCAAAAAAATTGAATTTTCCACGGAACGTGTAGAAATATTCGACCGATCCAAATGGCCGTTTGTATGACAATTACAGGTCTCAACGCCTATTGATTGAGGTATCAATCATCGAAATCGGAGCACATTTGCAGATTTTCGATTTTTGTGGCTCTGAATTTGTGGGCTATAGTTCAGTTGATTTTCAAAAAAATTGAATTTTCCACGGAACGTGTAGAAATATTCGACCGATCCAAATGGCCGTTTGCATGACAATTACAGGTCTCAACGCCTATTGATTGAGGTATCAATCATCGAAATCGGAGCACATTTGCAGATTTTCGATTTTTGTGGCTCTGAATTTGTGGGCTATAGTTCAGTTGATTTTCAAAAAAATTGAATTTTCCACGGAACGTGTAGAAATATTCGACCGATCCAAATGGCCGTTTGTATGACAATTACAGGTCTCAACGCCTATTGATAGAGGTATCAATCATCGAAATCGGAGCACATTTGCAGATTTTCGATTTTTGTGGCTCTGAATTTGTGGGCTATAGTTCAGTTGATTTTCAAAAAAATTGAATTTTCCACGGAACGTGTAGAAATATTCGACCGATCCAAATGGCCCTTTGTATGACAATTACAGGTCTCAACGCCTATTGATAGAGGTATCAATCATCGAAATCGGAGCACATTTGCAGATTTTCGATTTTTGTGGCTCTGAATTTGTGGGCTATAGTTCAGTTGATTTTCAAAAAAATTGAATTTTCCACGGAACGTGTAGAAATATTCGACCGATCCAAATGGCCGTTTGTATGACAATTACAGGTCTCAACGCCTATTGATAGAGGTATCAATCATCGAAATCGGAGCACATTTGCAGATTTTCGATTTTTGTGGCTCTGAATTTGTGGGCTATAGTTCAGTTGATTTTAAAAAAAATTGAATTTTCCACGGAACGTGTAGAAATATTCGACCGATCCAAATGGCCGTTTGTATGACAATTACAGGTCTCAACGCCTATTGATTGAGGTATCAATCATCGAAATCGGAGCACATTTGCAGATTTTCGATTTTTGTGGCTCTGAATTTGTGGGCTATAGTTCAGTTGATTTTCAAAAAATTGAATTTTCGTTTGTATGACAATTACAGGTCCCAACGCCTATTGATTGAGGTATCAATCATCGAAATCGGAGCACATTTGCAGATTTTCGATTTTTGTGGCTCAGAATTTGTGGGCTATAGTTCAGTTGATTTTCAAAAAAATTGAATTTTCCACGGAACGTGTAGAAATATTCGTCCGATCCAAATGGCCGTTTGTATGACAATTACAGGTCTCAACGCCTATTGATTGAGGTATCAATCATCGAAATCGGAGCACATTTGCAGATTTTCGATTTTTGTGGCTCAGAATTTGTGGGCTATAGTTCAGTTGATTTTCAAAAAAATTGAATTTTCCACGGAACGTGTAGAAATATTCGTCCGATCCAAATGGCCGTTTGTATGACAATTACAGGTCTCAACGCCTATTGATTGAGGTATCAATCATCGAAATCGGAGCACATTTGCAGATTTTCGATTTTTGTGACTCTGAATTTGTGGGCTATATATAGTTCAGTTGATTTTCAAAAAAATTGAATTTTCCACGGAACGTGTAGAAATATTCGACCGATCCAAATGGCCGTTTGTATGACAATTACAGGTCTCAACGCCTATTGATTGAGGTATCAATCATCGAAATCGGAGCACATTTGCAGATTTTCGATTTTTGTGGCTCTGAATTTGTGGGCTATAGTTCAGTTGATTTTCAAAAAAATTGAATTTTCCACGGAACGTGTAGAAATATTCGACCGATCCAAATGGCCGTTTGTATGACAATTACAGGTCTCAACGCCTATTGATTGAGGTATCAATCATCGAAATCGGAGCACATTTGCAGATTTTCGATTTTTGTGGCTCTGAATTTGTGGGCTATAGTTCAGTTGATTTTCAAAAAAATTGAATTTTCCACGGAACGTGTAGAAATATTCGACCGATCCAAATGGCCGTTTGTATGACAATTACAGGTCTCAACGCCTATTGATTGAGGTATCAATCATCGAAATCGGAGCACATTTGCAGATTTTCGATTTTTGTGGCTCTGAATTTGTGGGCTATAGTTCAGTTGATTTTCAAAAAAATTGCATTTTCCACGGAACGTGTAGAAATATTCGACCGATCAAAATGGACGTTTGTATGACAATTACAGGTCTCAACGCCTATTGATAGAGGTATCAATCATCGAAATCGGAGCACATTGTGGGCTATAGTTCAGTTGATTTTCAAAAAAATTGCATTTTCCACGGAACGTGTAGAAATATTCGACCGATCAAAATGGACGTTTGTATGACAATTACAGGTCTCAACGCCTATTGATTGAGGTATCAATCATCGAAATCGGAGCACATTTGCAGATTTTCGATTTTTGTGGCTCTGAATTTGTGGGCTATAGTTCAGTTGATTTTCAAAAAAATTGAATTTTCCACGGAACGTGTAGAAATATTCGACCGATCCAAATGGCCGTTTGTATGACAATTACAGGTCTCAACGCCTATTGATAGAGGTATCAATCATCGAAATCGGAGCACATTTGCAGATTTTCGATTTTTGTGGCTCTGAATTTGTGGGCTATAGTTCAGTTGATTTTCAAAAAAATTGAATTTTCCACGGAACGTGTAGAAATATTCGACCGATCCAAATGGCCGTTTGTATGACAATTACAGGTCTCAACGCCTATTGATTGAGGTATCAATCATCGAAATCGGAGCACATTTGCAGATTTTCGATTTTTGTGGCTCTGAATTTGTGGGCTATAGTTCAGTTGATTTTCAAAAAAATTGAATTTTCCACGGAACGTGTAGAAATATTCGACCGATCCAAATGGCCGTTTATATGACAATTACAGGTCTCAACGCCTATTGATAGAGGTATCAATCATCGAAATCGGAGCACATTTGCAGATTTTCGATTTTTGTGGCTCTGAATTTGTGGGCTATAGTTCAGTTGATTTTCAAAAAAATTGCATTTTCCACGGAACGTGTAGAAATATTCGACCGATCAAAATGGACGTTTGTATGACAATTACAGGTCTCAACGCCTATTGATAGAGGTATCAATCATCGAAATCGGAGCACATTGTGGGCTATAGTTCAGTTGATTTTCAAAAAAATTGCATTTTCCACGGAACGTGTAGAAATATTCGACCGATCAAAATGGACGTTTGTATGACAATTACAGGTCTCAACGCTTATTGATTGAGGTATCAATCATCGAAATCGGAGCACATTTGCAGATTTTCGATTTTTGTGGCTCTGAATTTGTGGGCTATAGTTCAGTTGATTTTCAAAAAAATTGAATTTTCCACGGAACGTGTAGAAATATTCGACCGATCCAAATGGCCGTTTGTATGACAATTACAGGTCTCAACGCCTATTGATTGAGGTATCAATCATCGAAATCGGAGCACATTTGCAGATTTTCGATTTTGTGGCTCTGAATTTGTGGGCTATTATAGTTCAGTTGATTTTCAAAAAAATTGAATTTTCCACGGAACGTGTAGAAATATTCGACCGATCCAAATGGCCGTTTGTATGACAATTACAGGTCTCAACGCCTATTGATTGAGGTATCAATCATCGAAATCGGAGCACATTTGCAGATTTTCGATTTTTGTGGCTCTGAATTTGTGGGCTATAGTTCAGTTGATTTTCAAAAAAATTGAATTTTCCACGGAACGTGTAGAAATATTCGACCGATCCAAATGGCCGTTTATATGACAATTACAGGTCTCAACGCCTATTGATAGAGGTATCAATCATCGAAATCGGAGCACATTTGCAGATTTTCGATTTTTGTGGCTCTGAATTTGTGGGCTATAGTTCAGTTGATTTTCAAAAAATTGAATTTTCCACGGAACGTGTAGAAATATTCGACCGATCCAAATGGCCGTTTGTATGACAATTACAGGTCTCAACGCCTATTGATAGAGGTATCAATCATCGAAATCGGAGCACATTTGCAGATTTTCGATTTTTGTGGCTCTGAATTTGTGGGCTATAGTTCAGTTGATTTTCAAAAAAATTGAATTTTCCACGGAACGTGTAGAAATATTCGACCGATCCAAATGGCCGTTTATATGACAATTACAGGTCTCAACGCCTATTGATAGAGGTATCAATCATCGAAATCGGAGCACATTTGCAGATTTTCGATTTTTGTGGCTCTGAATTTGTGGGCTATAGTTCAGTTGATTTTCAAAAAATTGAATTTTCCACGGAACGTGTAGAAATATTCGACCGATCCAAATGGCCGTTTGTATGACAATTACAGGTCTCAACGCCTATTGATAGAGGTATCAATCATCGAAATCGGAGAACATATCTTGTACGCTCGAAGATGTTGTTACAATATCCTGAAGCTCGTTCTGACACTCTTGTTGCTCCTTCATGATTCGCATGAGTATATTGATGATTCTTCTCGGTATATGTTTCTCTTCCTGCTGAATATGCTGTATTCCTTGTGCGATGCTGGCGTCAAGTTGTGTTGGTTCTTACTTAGACCTGTACTTGGCTATGTAGAATACTACTGCTTCGTTCGATCCACAGGGTTGAATGTCCATATTGACTTTCCATAGACTCAGGAGAATCTTGTTATATTTATTGACCCATCTATCTTGATTTCTACCACCATTTCTTGTGAAGCCGTCCGATGAATGGGCTACCATCCATGTGTTCGCGTTCACTTGTTTCAAGAAGCTGAATCTGAATTCAGTTGTGGTGTCGTGATGAACTTAACATTAACAACTTAACGGGTTCATAGAGTTCGACCCCTCTTCAGGCATTCTGCAGGAACACACTCTATCTATTTGCTATTTTCAATCCACACCACAATATGAAGGTGTGGGCTTCCTCTATTCTGGAACTCTATTCGTCACCAGTAGTCTTTCACTCAGCCTCCAAATACTTTAGCGTTATTCATAATGAAAGTCATTCATTAGAGCGTCAACTCTAATCATTAAGTGTCAGCTTACGATGGCCGGATATGTCTCTTGAGACGTTGTCTGGCGTGTATGCCAATTTCACATGACTCGATGTGGTCTCTTGTCTTGCGAATAATCTCGTTTAAATGCTCCGCCACTTCAAGCTCATCATCTATATCTGGCTGTAGGCAATCTATCTCAGCCATCACTGACTTTTGGACGGGATGGTGTTGACCTGTGATGTGATAATTGGACGTTTCTCTATTTGCACTAGTGGCAGCTGTTCCCCATCATGAGCGACATCATATTTTGGATGTACCACTACGTAATCAAGGGTGTATTCCTTGTTCTGTAATTTCGTTGAACGCCCACAGATTCTATGTAATTCTTATTTGTTGTCGCACTCCATCACACACGCTCTTCCATTTATCGCACAAGCACCTTAAGGTCCACAGGAGTATTGCAGTGTTATTTTTTATCATAATGCATCACTCCTACCGATTTTCCTGATGCTTTTAACACTCCTGCATTATGCTTTTGAAATATGCTGAGACAATGCGACTAGAAGGATCGTTGCGGGCTCACGGTCATTGTCGTATTCACTTCGGAACGACTCATCATACATAATGAAATCTTCCTTGATTTCATCGAAGTGGTGTACGGCCAGGCATCCGCCGTCATCTCCAATCGGGTTAGGGTAATCCAAATTCTTTTGAGAGAACTCTAACCGTCTGATAAGATCCTTCACTCTCTAGCATATTCATGTCCAGCGTGTTCGTCATGATGAGGTTTCTCCTTGGATTTTTTGATTTTAGTGAATATAATTCGCTAAGTCAGTATACGTTAGTATACTTGATATTAAATGTATTAAGCGAGAATTGTATTTTTGTAGTTTGGTCGTAGCTACCTGATGAGTCTAGACCTTACTAGTCGTGTAATGATATTTATAATTTTACCAGTAGACATGTTATGAGTGATTGGCCTCTCCAAATTGAAAATACTGCGAATATCATTTCTACTAATATATTGTCTATAATAAAGCCGAAAAATCAATGAGAAAAAAAAGGTTCGCCATCATTGTTCTAGGACTTCATTTCTGACTCCCTGTCGTTCTTGGTGATCGGGTACTCTTAGTAAGCCTTCGTCGCTGATCTGTACATCTGGATCGATGATTATATCCCAGTATAATAGGTTATTTGCAACTAACCATCGCAGTGCTTTATAGACTCATGTCCGATGTTAAGATTTACTCCAATGAGCCCTTTATTAAAAGGGACATTTGTGAAAATCAGTGGTATTAAAGCAGAGAGAAATAGTAAATTAAAGAGATTTTTCCCATTCATGGCTGAAAGACTGCTTGTAGGACAAAATTTTATTTGAATAAAACGATCAAACTATCCTAATCATACCAATACCACCACTCTTGCTTTAAAGCATAGATAGACGTATGTATTTCTACGTTTAAAAGTCGTGTCTCACAATCTAACGCTTTTTTAAATTTAATTAGCTACAGGCACCTGTACGCTATAGTTAATCTGACTATTCGAAATCTCAACAATAAGTTCAACGACCAGGGAGATCTATTTGTTTGGTATCCCAATTACATCGCATCTGATCAATAAATTACCAACTACCAGCATAGAAGATGTTAAAACCAATAGAGCCGATGTTAATCGATGGTTTAAATTTATTAGGTGTAAACGAAACAAAATTAATTAAATTAAATAGGTGATAAATGGTTAAATGTTTAATTAGAGTTTCGTTAAAACAAGAGAAAAAGAATTCCAAGTTCTGAATCCATGCTATCTAAGTATAGGTATAATACCATATACCTAC
The DNA here is from genome assembly GCA_963556165.1 of Tipula helvola. Taxonomy (NCBI): domain Eukaryota; kingdom Metazoa; phylum Arthropoda; class Insecta; order Diptera; family Tipulidae; genus Tipula; species Tipula helvola. The sequence goes on from OY744481.1 coordinate 364,385,110, forward strand.
CATATGGATTACGGTCCAAATCGATGAGGTCATTTTTTATTTTTATTTTTCGTTTAATTAGTGTGATACTACGAAATTTCACCTCTCTATAACCTTAAATGTACAGAAAATAATTTCTATACTATTCCGATGCAATCATCTGCCGAAAATGTACTCTAGATCTCCATAAATTACAAATCTTTTTAATTACGTTATGGTGGCTTGCGTCAAAATTTCTTCATACACACATATTTACATATTAAACAAAACATTTTATTTAAATAAATTAAAAGAGTTTTTAATTATTTCTTTTAAGATTAATTTACGAATATAGGTGATATAGTATAGTGCCCGTATTCTATTTATGAATTTGCTCTTGAACCGTAAACATATTTCGTTAAAATTGTTCAACAATAAAGCACGGTACTTAAATTTAGAAAAAAAAGTTTGCCGGTACACTAATTTGTGTAGCTACACTTTTTCATATAAATTGCCCGTAATACAACTACAAATAATTCCTACCGAAGACTATACTTGCGAAAGACTAAAACTGGCATTATAGTGCCGTCATATTATGTTAATACCACGATCTTAGGTAATTAAGACACAAATAGAAGGTTCAAATATTAAATATCAAATAATTACAGACCGCTACCAAACGGAACAGACCGTTCGAATTAAGCAAACATGAATGAGTAATTTAACAAATCAACAACAATAAAACGCAATAAACTAAGCAAGTAGACAAAATACAAAAACAATTTGAAAATCGGTATGATATGTATACCCATATGATCCAAACAGGTAGACCGATGTTCAAACAGCATCATGATTGAACAACCAATAAAGAAAAACAGGATACTCAACAGAGAAGCAAGATTGTTCCGCTCGATTTTTACTTACTTAAAGAACGTAAATTTGTCTAAATATTTCATAAAACTATAAATAGTGGGACATTATTGTTACTCGTATAAACGTAGAGCAAGTATTCATGTCTTCTGTTTCTTATATGTGGCTTTAATAATTACTTTAAATATTTTGTTTGCCAATGACGTTAACTATTTATATAAAAGTTTTTCGTTTTATTCTCATAAAACTAATAAAAATGTATAATTCGAAATGTGTGGGCATACAAGCAACATATCATGTACATATAAATTGAATGTTACTTGGTACAGTATAACCGTAACCGATAAATCGGCTGTCTCTCTGCGGTAGAAAAAAATATTTTACAAATGTGAACACGTAGATTAAATATATTGCGGAGAGTAAATAGCAAATATACAAGAAACACTCAAAACAAAATTCGTAGTGGAATACTTTGTAGGGGGTTTAAATCCGGTGGCCATTGGAAATTTCCATTAAAACCGTCAGGAAACCGATTCGAGATGACTCTACAAAAAATCGTGTAGGTAATCCAAAACTACATCTGCAGTGTGTGGGCGGGCACCATCTTGCTTAAACCATGCATTGTTAATTTAATTTTCTCCAATTCATATGTGTTGGAATAATGTGTTCGTCAAGCAACTCCAAATAATTTGCTGAAGTAACATTTCCTCGTACAACAACCATTACAATACTTAGCCGATAAAACGCACTAAACAGTTAGCTTTTGAGGGTGTAATGGCGATTCATGGAGTTCCCTGATGGGGATTTTATGTACTCTAGGTTGGAACTTGGCTATGATTTTTGGATAAAGTTCTGAAATATGATGGTATGATTATATGACGGTATGATGGTACGATGGTATGATAGTATGATAATATTATGGTATGATGGTAAGATGGTATAATGGTACCATGGTATGATGTTGTGGTAGTATGATGGTGTGATGGTATGACGGTATGGTGGACTGATGGTAAGATATACATTATGGTGTGATGGTTCGACTTTACTATGGTTCGATGGTATGAATGTATGGTGGCTTAATGGTATAGTCTGATGATAGCATGATATTATTGAATAATGATATGGTGGAATGATTGTTTAAGGTTATGATGGTACGAGGGTACGTATGCCGAGGGTAGAGAGTTTGAGATTTCGTTCGAGCTAAGTTGAGTTGAAGTGAGTTAGGATTTAGTTAGCTGGTATGGTTAAGTGTGTTGTTCGTTTGGGGGATTATTTAAGGTTTAATTTGGAGTTAGGTTAAGGATTAATTTGAAAGTTGATTTGGGGTTGATTTGGTGATTGAGTTGAGGGTTGGTTTGGCGGTTAATTTAGTTATTGCGTTTAGGATTAAACTGAAGAATGACTTAAGAGGTTTATTCCGCGATTGATTTATGAGTTGAATTAATCTCGGCCGAAGTTCTGATCACCTCATAATGTTTCAGCCCGTTATATTTTGGTGTTGAGTTGAAGGTTGAGTTGGGAGCCAATTTGCGGATGAATTGGGGTTGGGATGGGGTTGAGTTGGAGTTGTGTTAGGGTTGAGTTAGAGTTAGCTTGAAATGATTTGAGTTGAATTCATTTTTCAGACCATGTCGATTTAGGATTTGAGTTGGGCGTTGAGTTTGGAATTGAGTTAAGGGCTGAGGGGTTATCGAGTAAGGAGTTTTGTGGAAATTGAGTTATGGTTGAGAAGGGATTGAATAGTAGAGAGTTGAAGTTGAGTTAAATTATTGACAAAAAAAAAGACCAATTATTTTGTTTGTTCAAAAATATGTCCGCCCGTTTGAATGCACATATGAAAATCTGGATGTTTGTATGTCTGGATGCTTAGAGAATGGTTCGTTCGATTTGAATGTTTTTTTATCGCCAATCCGTTTCTATAGTAAAGGCGGAAAATTGAAAAAAATTTGGACCTGCCATACGAAATAATCCAAAACCACATGGCTATTAACACGTCTTATTACCAAGCGGTTTTCAATCCCCACCTTGACCAGTTTTGTAAATATATGCTGGTTTGAGGATTGGGTTGGGCATTAACTTTGGGGTTGAGTCGAGGTCGGTTGATTTGCAGGTTGGGTTAGGGTTTAGTTGGAGTTGAGTTGAGATTCCTTTAAGAATCAGTGATCATTTCAGTTGGGGATTATTTGAGAGTTGAGTTAGAGTTAGCTTGAGCTGAGTTCAGATACGAATATAGAGGATTGATTTGGACTGCTGATTTAGGAGTTGAGTTAAGCGTTGTATTTGAGGTTAAGCTAAGGACTGAGATGGGGGCGAATTGCGGTTGAGTTACGATTTAGTTGAGATGAGTTAAGGTTGAGTTAGCGTTTGATTTGGAAGTTAGCTTGGGTTGAATTCATGCATGTTTGCAGTTTTTCGGAAAGTGCTGATTTGAGGTTTAAGTTGGGTATTGAATTTAGGATTAAATTGAGGGTTGATTTGGAGATCGAGTTCGAGGTTGAATTGGAAGTTAGTTTAAGTTGAGTTCATACACGCATGTGATTTTTCGGACCATTTTGATTGGAGGATTAATTTGAGCGTAACGCTTAGGTTTGAGTAGAAGGTTGAGTTGTGATCGAGTAGCGTGTTGATTTATTTAAGGGTTGATTCGAGGTTTGAATGGAAGTAGTTTTCAAACCGTTTGATTTTGAGATTGAGTTGAGCGGTGGGTTTGGGGTTGAGTTGAGATGGGAATACAGTTAAAGGTTGAGATGAAGGCTAAGTTGAGGTTGACTTTAAAATTTTGTTGAGGGCTGAGTTGGGGGTCGAGTTGAGCTTTTAGTTGGAGGTTACATTGATTTGATTTGAGTTGAGTTAAACTTGCTTTTTGTTTTTCGAATTGAGTTGGTTTCGGGAGTAAACTGGCGGTTGAGTTTGAAGTTTGGTTAGGGTTGAAATATGGCTCGAGATGAGAAGAATCGGAATTGGGTTAAGTTAGCTTGAGTTCGGGTTAAGTAAGGGGTTCAGCTATTTTTGTAAGTTGAAGTAGTTTTTGTGCCGCATTGAGTTAGGGAATACGCGTTGAGTTCAGGGTTGAGTTGAGTGACAAGGGTTTGGAACGAGTAAAGGTTGGATTAGGTTCTGCGGGTTGAGTGTGTATATTAGAGCCAAATTTTAGAGCCAAATTTTAGCCAAATATTGATTACGTTCAATTACTGCATCAACATTTTTGGACTCGTTGATCCAAAGACTACCTCACAGAATTATAAAATCGTAGACGCTGGACGACCTCTCTAAGAAATATCTCATTTAATAAGATTTGCCTCATCCAAGATGCTTTGCCTGTCCGTGTTCATGATTTAGTTAGATTTATTAAAGTTTGTTGGTGCCGCAATGAAAAAATCATCGTTCATCACACCACATTGCAAAATATTCAGCCGACACCCATGACTATTTACTCTTCTATTAATTCAATAACTCCAATTTTGTTTACTAATAAATCTTGAATAATTGAATAATTTGTATGGTGGTGTGGCTTGTGTTAAATTTAGGTTCTAACATATTCTCCAAACAAATTTTTAATTTATTTTACTTTCCTAATATGTTCCTCAACCGTAAATGTTTTTGTATTGCTTTGTTAATTATTTTTTGTTTATTAAAATTCTGGTGTAACTGCAACATTGAACCCGTATTTACACAATTTGGTTAAAACTTCCGGTTGCTCTTACCATATTGAGGTATAAAACGCAACATTTTGGTTTTTCTATAGGTGTATAGCATCGGTACATGTTTACATAAATGATTGTTATGTATTTATGTACAATATTTAAATAATGATATTTGCTGCAGAAGTGTAGACCACTGTTTGTCTAGGTATAAGCCCTAATTAGTATATTCATGCAGATACGATGAAAATGTTAACTTCCGACAATCATCATTTAACTGCAATCAAATGTTGTTTTTATTGGGATTTTCAAAGTGAGGTTTTTCGTTTTTTTTTGGTGTCTCGAATGACTGATCTCATGGTTTTACTATATTTTCCAGAACGGTAGCTGCTGTAATGTTTGCCTATTTACTTGTAAATTTGATCTTAATAAATACATGGCGAAAATATGTAGTACACTTAAATAAATGCCTACCGCGCAATATAAAACTTCTGTACCATACACATAGAAAACAAAAACGACATTCCTCTAAAGTCGATTGACATTTTGTTCGTGCGTCTCGTTTATTGCTTGCAAGAGAATGCCATCGAAATATACTGTATGTGGTATGTCACTGTACCTTCGAGATCAGTGATTTGAGCATCCACAATCTTTTTTGTTTCGATACTGGACAAAAAATTACTAAACCGGATTTTTAAAAAATTTCTTTATAAAACTGGCTTGGGGCAACGATCATTAACTTAACATTAAATCTCTTCTAAAAAAGTTGCAAATCCGTTTCCTTGATTCATCATTTGAATGTGTTGCTACTAATTCATTGATCATGAAATATATTGGTAAAGTCAGATACCAAATTTCAATAAAATTGGTTCGTATAATCGCAGAAATTCTATTTGGGGTTGGGATGGAGTTTCTTAAATAAAATCTGGCCAGAATACAAGAAATTACTTTAGTCCGTAAATAGAAATCAAAAAAATTAAATTTGCCAAAGACAAATTAGAATTTAGGGTTTCTCAAACGGGATCCCGGTCTCAAAAGTATAACCAGGAAATCCCGGAATTTCCCGGTTTTCAATTTATTTAGTGATAGTAGTCAAGGAATGAACTTGGTGATTTCTTTACCGATTATCATGAATTTCACCATGTACGTTGGAAATGGAGTTTTGATTGAATTTTAGATAAAGTTCTGGAATGTGGCCAATCAGGATGAAATTCGATTAATATGGCTTGAAATCGATAAAGAAACAATCGAGTTCCTAATTATCCTTATTTCGAAATTCATGTAAAAATCATTTTAGAATCCCATTTCCATCATGCATCCTGAATTTCATCATAATCTGTAAAGAAATCACCAAGTTCATTCCTAATCGGCCTAAATTTGACTTGAAAATGCTATTGATGGATAAACTTCTATAAGCTTTCTACATTCGGATCTAAGAGACAATCGGAAATCAGATACAGGCTAATCACACATTAGGTTTTTAAACCGAGGTTTTACTGTAATATTCTTTTGCCGTTATATACGAGTATATAAAAAATAAAATAAAAAACCGGCAAACCGGTCACACTTTGGAGTAAAGGATCCCGGGATCTCGTTTTGAGAAACCCTATTAGAAATCATGTTACGGAGTGCTTATCGAACAGAAAAAATATCATCATGCACAATATCATCCGGCATTTAAAAATCATCGTGAGGCGAATATGAAAAAATTTAAAAAACCGCCATCTTTGTTTTATTTTGTTGTGAAAATATCTACTATACATACATATATGGCCGCAACACCAAGTATTTTTAAATGAGCAAAAGGAACACAAATAGTAGTTAAGCAATGACAGTTCTCGCACAAAATCGTGTGTAATATCTTATATGGAGGTATCAAAATGCAATATCCGCCATCTTAGATTTTTTACAAGTAAAAATTTAGTGGAAAAGTCGACATTTAGGGGGAAATCGGTTAACTACTCACCGATAGATAGCACGCTTTTCCAAAATTCATGTAGATTTAAATTTAATAAGAACAACATTTAGGCAAAAATTATATTAACTTGTGATTGTTGTGTAAGTAGGACAGTAGGTATTCCAAAAAAATTAAATGAAAATATATTCGAAACAAAGAGAAACACGCGTATTTTAAGTATTAGGTAAACGCTATCTATAATCTTAGCGAGCGAAATTTTAGTTGTACCCATAACAGCAACGGAAATAAGAAGAAAATGCAATTTAGACTAAAAGGACAGTACAGTCAAACTAATAAGATTCCTTTATAAATTGAATAGCTTACACATATTTTAAATATAAAGATTTCTTATTATTTTAAAACGTTGTCAATTAAAATTATTAAAGGGTTGCCCTTTTGCTTTAATGCGGGTTTAAACTATATGTAAACTATAAAGATATCTTCTTAAAGTTGTGAGAGACAAAGCGATACTAGTTTGCTTTGTTCAGCGAGTTGGCCGTGACCATTCACTACGGTCTAAATGTGGAATCTTGGGCAAGATTGCCGTGTATGAGTAATGGTATATTTTAAAGCGTACGTTACAGGTTTAAGTGATTAACTTAACAGAACTGTACTTTACTCATGCTCATTTAATGTAGTAAGGTTCGGCCGCCAAACCCATAATAGGTAAACTAATTGAATTTTTGAACCAAAAATGTAACGTAATTTAAATACCGTCTTTCTGCAGGAGCTTCTAAGATGTCAAATAAATCAAATTTTATTTGGGACGATTGGTGAATTCATAAAATATCTTATCATGAATATTTAGTGTGATTAATAAACAAGTGAATATTTTTACAAACATTTAGAGCGAATGAAAAATGTATACAAAGGTAAAAACATAAATCTGTAGGCCGCCGTTCTCGACACGCAATCACAGAACGTCAAAGGAGATCAAACCGCATTGATCAAGAACGTTTAGACGATAATAAACATGTTAGAGTAAGAACTTCTCCAAGGCGAGTAGAAGAATCGGCAGATCAGCGGGAAGGAAGACTTGAAGTTTTGCGAGATGAATCGATAAGAATAAGAGCCGCAGATCGTTTCAACAACGCCAAGAACAATTAGATCAACAGCGAAGACGTATGCAGTTGCAATATCTGAATGATAAAACTTCATATCACCGATTTGCTTTTTCATACGAACCGGATATTCAATACAATACCTCATGTAAATTCGTTCAATTCGGAAAAATGGACAAAGTTTGTCCGCACTGCAGATCAATGAAATTCAAAGGAGAAACACTGGGAGTGTGCTGTGCGAGCGGAAAAGTGAAGCTATACCTGAACTTGAGCAGACACATGAACTACTCAAAAGTTTGTTAAATGGAATTACTGATGATTCAAAACATTTCCTCCAAAACATCAGAAATTATAATTCCTGTTTTCAGATGACTTCATTCGACGCTAACCTTATAGCGGAACATTTTACGCCGACATTTAAAATTCAGGAACAAATTTACCACAGAGCTGGCTCGAAAACCATAAATTTCTCCAATTCTACTTCATCGGAGATGAAAATGGAAAATTAAATGCACGCTGCCAAATCTCCACCCAAATCAGAAGGCATATTGTTGAGTCATTGTGCGATTGATCTCATTCCATCAGACTGCCATAGAATTTGTATTCGTGATGATCAAACACTAGCAAGTGAGCATATATCAAACGATATAACGCAATTGTCATGGTTGGAGAAGAATTTAATCCTCGCGATATGGTTTTTGCAGTGCAGAAATGGGCAACTATTTACAAAGAATTGCTGACACTCATAGATGCTACGATCTATTGCAATATCCAATATGTTTCCAGACGGAAAATCTTGATTATCATTTCAACATCAAAATGATAAACACAGTCACTTATTATTAGACGACTCTAAATTGAACCATTTCCTTTATAGAATGATACAGAATATGATAAAGTCAAATTTAAAGATTTCATATATAATATCAAATTTGGTCAAGAATGAAACCAGTTCACTGAACTTCCAACTTTTTTAACCAAATTTACCAAACAAATTTTATCTTAAAAATATTTATATGTAGATTTCTTTCAGCTGAAATTGAAAAGATTCATCAAAAGATTTTTTTTTTAAATAATCAATGATAAATACAACTCTTCACTATAATCATATTTCGTGCGTCCATATCCCCCCCAACTCCCATATAAACAAACGTCCAAAATAACATTATAGTTTAGAGCGGCTGTACACATATTTAATAATAATTTAATTACAATAAAAATTCGATTTTTTATTTTTTTTTTGTACACTTAAACAAAAGAATGTTTGTTTTAATTATACATACAGTGGCATAAATTATCTTTATTTTTTTGTTTTTGTAGACTGTATAGTGTATAGATCACGATTTGTATTAAAAACGTATATAATGTAGATGATTAAGATTACCAAATACGATTTAAATGATGCTTAATAAATTTTTATAAAATAAATGTCGTCATACCCGACGACACGATGATACGATGCTTAACTTACTTGGAGATCACCACCAAAACAGGATGACATTTCCAATGAATTTGGCCCGTAATTCATTTTGCTCTATTATGTGCAATATTCCGTTTGCCCACTTATAGTTCACAATGGTCAATAGTATTTGGATACATTCGTGCAGATCTGTTGAATTCTTACAAATTAGTCACCGAATGAATGAATATGTCTGGAAATAAAAAACAAAATATAAAATGTTAATGAACAATTGAAAGTGGAAAAAAAAAATTCTGTATAATAAAATTCTAATTAATCGCACGGTACTTCACATATTATCGCATTTTTGGATGGAAATTATGTTGAAGAGGTTTATTTTTGGGGTCAGTTCGTGGTTTTTTTTTTTTTTTGGTTTTTTGGAACTGCCAATTTGTTTAATTGACTGTAATCACGAATAATAGTGCTAACCTACATAAATGAAATAAGCGGATGTATATTAATAGTAACCTGTAAGATGAATTTGAGTTTCTGGTGATCATGCGAAACATTAAAACAGACAATTTATCCAATTTACAAATAAATATTGTGAATTGGATTGATTAGTTAGCTGAATTTATTAGACACAATATTTAGATTTATTTAGAAACGTGTTAAATAGGACTCTAAACAAACAAATTCAAAAAATTTCTCGTTGTTACAATTCCAATTATCAATTTGATCAGAGTAATCAAAGCTCCTATAGCGATGTTTTAATTGAGGAATTAAATAGTCTGGTCCTTTAGTCCAGAATGCTAATTGCGAAAACGTTGATCAGTTCTTGAAAAACGGAAGGAATAAATATATCGCTGGTTTCGATGCAAAAGTGTATCTACAAAATTCCTTAAAATCGTTTTAATGATTTATCGTTAAACAAATTAGTGTTTGCTAGGCTTGTTAATTAAATTTGTGACAGTAAAACATTTAAAAGTGAAAAAATATTTAATTTTGTTAGTTCATTTTAATGTCTCAACTATGATAAATTCGCACGTTTTTCAGGCTTCCTGAAAAATATCAAAAACGTCGATACATGAAGCAAAGGTAGCAACAATTGTAAAAATAGAATCAGAACTAAACAAAAGTTAAACATTGTAATAGACAGCCAAGCAGCCTTAAGGGCTCTTAAGTCCTTTACTGTTAAGTCAAGGCTGAAATGGGAATGTCTAAACGGGTTGGTGATGTATTCCCGAGGGACAAAATCCCGCGGGACATAATCCCGAGGAACAAAATCCCGAAAATCAAAATCTCGCAGGAACAAAATCTCGAGGGTACAAAATCCCGAGCGGAATTCAATTTTATTCGAGATTTCCTGGGGATTACAGGGTTTAAAATATTTCTCTGAAAGAAACAGCTAAAATGAAATATAAAAGGAACCACGCGATTTTACAAGGAAGGGAAATTTAACTCTTTCATAAAGGGGTTTACAAACTTATCGATTTATGGCCATCAAATAGGTTAAGCTCATGTTAGTTCCTTTTAGAAAGTATGGCCCAAGTTAAAATTAAAATTTTTAAAATGTCTGTAAAATTTGATTTTTACCATTGTTTCCATAAGAATTCGTAATGTGGAAATTGCTTTGTCAATCTTTCTGACGCAGATCAAAAGAATTGAATTGCTCGTATCGCTTCTACTGACACTCCTACCACAAATGTTTCAAGTTATTTTGTGGTTGGCTTAATTCGTTGGGTTAGTATGGCATCTACGAATGTATTGGCGCGAATTGCGGATTTAATGCTTCAAAATAAATCAAAAAATTCAATTTTATAGGTAATTTTACACTTTTGTCATCACTTGAAACATTTGTGGTAAAACTATCAGTAGAAGCGATATGAGCGATACAATTAATTTGATTTATGTCTCGAAGGTTGACTTTTCAATTATTCTGAATTCTAAAACTTCTGGATTTTTTTTTGTCAGGCAAATGTAATGATCCCAAAAAATCCCACTAATCGAGTGACATGAAATAAAAATTTCCCGTTGCATTTATTCCCAATCTACTTTATGTCAGAATTAATAGTAACTATATTGGTTTTCATAAAGTATTATAGATGGCGAATAATCACAATAATAGGTATTTTCGACCATATCGAATTTTTCGTTAGTATCGAAAAATGCACTATCAGGGGTGACATGTTACAACCATCACTATTTAAACTTCTTTAAATCAAGGGAAAATTGCCACAACTAGATTTTGGAATTTTCATAGGCTTTCGGGATTTGTACCTTACGGATTTTGTATTTTCGGGATTAAGTATCCTCGGGATTTTGTATCCTGGGATTTTGTACCTTCGGTATTGTGTATCCTATTGGATTTTGTACCCTCGGGAGTTTTTTAAACCTTTGCAATTTTGTAGCTTCAAGATTTTGTTCCTCGGGATTTTGTCTTTCTCCCTGTTTCGGGTTGGTATAATTATCCAAAATAAAATAATCCCAAAAAAACGAAAAATCTCAAAAAATCAAGTCATTCGTTCAGTCATTCTGGTTTAATTGTACTCGTAAATCACTGTATTGTTAGCGACATGTCTTAAAAAGCTAAGGTAGACACAAACGACACTCTATTAGGAAGATCCTATTATTAAAATGATTCCTTCTATTTTTTATTTATTTATTAGATTATTACTGATGTGAGACTTGCTCCAACAAAATTGAAATTGTTTTGTATAAAAAATGTGTTGAGGTCACATTCAATTACAATTCAATAATCGAAAGCTATGTACATAGTTGTGATATTATATTGTTGTGTTATTATCTAAATTATCTGATATTTATGATTATCGTACGTGCACTGTGCGATAAATTGATGATATAAGTGTTTTCAAGAAATAAGGTGGACCATAATTATGTGAACGACCAAAAGGTGATGCCATTTTCGCATTTCTTGACATTTCTCAAAAATCGGTTTGAGTTTTTGTGAAGTCCAGAAGCATACAATTTATTATGGAGTGATATACGCCAAAAGAGCAAGCAGCAATGCTTAAATTGTTTTTTGATAATTAATGTTCGGTTGTTTGAACCCAAAAGGCATTTCGTTCAAAATATCGTTGACTAAAAGTAAATGCTTTTGTTTTAATCAGGATGGCGCCATATCAGGATCAGGAGATTAAACAATGACAGATCTGCCGATTTAAGACCACTGGATTGTTGCTAAGTTGTTTAACAAATAAATTATTTATTTAAATATGGCCCACCCTCTATTTCCCCGATGTCCCTAAGGGTGTCCCTCAGTTCAGGTGAATATAGTCAGGTTAATAAGGTCTAATCTTTCTTCTGAGTTTATCATTAAATTGTACTGAGTAATTAACTTTATTATCAAATAAAGTTAATTTATTTATAAATTCTCAATTTCAAATACTAACTAATGTTAATACTTCTCATTTCTCAATGATATATTAGCAAGAAGAAACATAACAGGATCTCCATCTATAAATTAAACAGTAAAATAGCGTGTATCATGCACTAAAAATGTTATTCAATGATTTATAACACCAGAATAACCGACGAGATGTGTTTGAATCTACATCGATCAACTTAGAAAGAAAAACCTTGATGTCATATACCGGGACAATTAAAAAAACATGTTATAAATGCCATCATTCCAAAAGCTAATAACAAAATTATAAATTGCTAAAATTGGATAAAATTACCTAAAAATGTGCTAATGTAGCTGTTAAATTCAGTAATTCACACTTACTTTTGGAAGATGCTAACGAACGTTAGCTTAATTAATACCAACTGTTAACTATTAACTGAAACCTATAAAATGCGTTAGACGTCATCGGGTATTTCTTTTTCTAACTCAACAGCCATAAACGTGTAACTCCACAGAAAAATGAAATTTGAACACGTTTTAAAGATTATTTTACCAAGCGAAAGCAAGCGAAATAAAGTAAATTTGCTGGCTGCAAATATTTTTTTATTTGTCGAATTAATTTATTCTTACTTACTTTCTTCATTTTCGTTTTATTGGTGGGTACGTTTTATAAAGATTTACTAATCGTGAAATTTATTGTTTAAGTATACCACGTGTGACATCGAATTATATTATTTCGCATGAATGTTCATGTTTTGTATTTCAAATGTTGGCAAATTGATTTTCCTATTCGAAAGATACATTTTGGGCGATTCATTGTGAAACTTCAAAATAAGACAATGTGAGCAAATGCTCCCCATTTGCGCAATTAAAACATTAATCATAGGCTTTAATCATAGTCTTCGTCACCAATTCAGCTCTTTCAGCAGTTTCTTTTTTGAAGTAGAAGCTCTGTTTTGAAGGTGCTGAATGCGTAATTCAAGTTGCTCAATTGTTTCAGCTGGTCTTAACTCATGACTTCTCGAAACTCGAACTATGTACTCCAAGAAGAATTTCACATTGATCAGGATTTTCAACCGCTCGTGTGGCTTTCATCTCCTTCGTTTTTGCCGTAACTTGTCCAACATCGTAGTCTTGTGCGTACATAAACAATCGGGTGAAATGCACATCGGATGTATTGAGTATTTACACAAAACAATTACAAAACATGGCCACTACGAAATATTTCATTTGGCGAACTGTGTTTGAACATGACATTACGAAAAACAACAGAAATGTTTAAAACTAAGCCGGTTTTACGCGTACAATATTTTGTAGCAAAGGATATTTCTAGTAGAAGATGTAAATTTTTAAGATAGAAAGTTAGTACTTTTTCTCCCGTTAAATAATATGACGATTATGTTCAAAAAATACTTCAAAAATCGTTTCACCATTGAATGAAAAAAGTCTAAAGAAAATTTTGAAAAAAAAAAACAAACGGTTCTGAAGTAGAATCAGTTATTTGGAATTTATTTATTTTTTGAAATAGTGACATCTGTGTTTTGGTGACGTAGTTTTATTATTTGATTATGGTAACACTTTTACGGAATATAGCCTGCATAATACAGAGAAATGGAATTATTGTATTTTTATGAATATTTAAGTATGTAGTATACCGAATGAATATAAAAATAAGAATAAGTTAAAAAATCTTTTTCTTAATAAAATTGTGATTACAACCTTGACGTTTAACAAACACCCATACCCGTCAAAGTTTTATCGATTTATCGTCAAAATATAGCCGCAATTGTGTGGAAACCTGTTGCAAAATTTTCCTCAAACTCAATCAGAGAGTTTGTACTTTGAATTGGAATAAAAATCTCAGTATTTATAGCAAAACAAAATTTTATAAGAAATTAAAATGTTGCCTCTTGAATACGAATTAGAAAGTATAGGATTCGTGTTTGATTTAAATACGAAATGAGCAGATGGGCTGATTCAAATTCAAATCAAATAAGGATTTCACACTTCCTGCGTAACAACCTCCTCTATAGCATTACTGATAATTTAATAAAATGTATGAGCAAATTTATGAGCATTTATAAAATTCAAAATTGGAGGGTAAGCTACGCTCCCTACAGAATGATGCTTACCCGTAAACCTGACCTTAACAGCTGTTCTTTCCTAAACATTTCTGAAGATATCCAAATTTCCAAGAGGCATGTTTCACAAATCATTATTCAAAAAAAGAAACTTTCTTCAGTGAAATGTTCAATCATGACACATTCCTTCTTGCCAGTGGTTGTTTGGCGTGACAGTTATTCCACATATACACCACATATATTGTTTTAACGGTGCGACGGTTGTAGAATCTAGAATGGAACATACGATTTATTTCTTGTATGGCAATAGTTAATCGCTGTAACGCTTTGATAAACTTGAACTTAGCTTCATCTGTTATTCGTTCACCGGCTTGGTTGCAGTTACAGAAAATTCTGTATGCTTTAACTTAAAGGTATCGTTCTCTCCTACTCTTCTTTGCTTTTTAGTTAAATTGTTTGCTTATCAAATTATCATTGTTTGCTCACGCATGAATCTTAAGCCAGTTTATGGACATAGCCAAGCTTACATAGTTTCCGGGCTATTTATGACACAACCTGCAATAGTTTATCATTTAGGCTAAACTGGTAGTTTAGTGTTTCCCCATGTGAGTTGTGCTACATAATAAAAACCTTGAATAAGAGTAGTTAACTAAAATGGTAAACATTAGCACAAATAATTAATAGTGGTATTGTTAATGAATGTGTCATTATATTAATATTGTGTTAAGTATGCAAAGAGGGAAATTATACAAAGTAATTAACATTGTTTTAGAACTACTTTCAGTAAAATGTAAGTACATTTTGTTGTACCTCCGTATTCGGGTGCAGCAGCAATAATTTTTTCTTATCTAAATTATTAATTTAAGAAAGTTATGTGGCGTCAATACTTAAATTATATTTGTATTCCGTTTAGGTTTAGTTACCTATAATTGGATTAGTCATTGCGAATCGCACATAAATTTGCTCGAACTAATATTTACATTTTCCAAACATACAAGTAATTAAATTTTTTTGCGGTATGTATGTAAATATTGTTAAGTTTCATTTAAATTAAGCCCAAAATTGAATTAAATGAGATATAGTCATTACTCGGCTGAGAATGTATACAATGATTATTATCAATGATATATGTATATTGTGAAACCGCAAGTTTTTCCAAAGACCAACAATGCGCAGTTTAAGCAAAGCAATCGATTAATTTTACAATGGTGGGAATACTGAAGGTCGAGTTGGAAATTGATGGTTTTAGATTACCATAAAACAGTGTGACCCATTTTAAAAGATGTACTCAAATATTTAGTCAGGAAAGCTGAAAATCCAAAAAATTACCTAAATAAAAGTTATGTCGTTTGGTGACCTTAAGTTTGACCTTGAAATTTGATCCCGGATTTTGAAAGAGTGTAAAATTTTACAATCATTTATAGGTACGTAATGCATTTTTTGAATGACTTTCAACGGTCATTTTAAGGTGAAATTACGAAATGATATAAAATAACCAGCAGATGTTGAATGGGGAATGACTCAATTAGCAGTTGTTGGCGTCAAGAAAAAAGGTGCCAAGCTGGTGATTTTCACTTTACTGTCAAGGTCCAAGGTCATTTGAAGGTCAACGAAATTTATAATTTCGATTGTTTTTATTTTTCGCTTCTTCTCTTGTAGTAGTTTCTAAATGAAATTTTGTTACCGCTCTTTAAAAAAGAAATAAATCGATTGCAACTTCACTCTTCCCTTTGTTTCCTTTTGTTTTGCTATGAATAGCCAAACTTCAGAAATTTTCTATTTATTTATTATAGAATATTAAAGATTTTCAAATCATTAAAGCATATTTGTATGCGGGCTCACTGATCCTAAGGCCCGATCACTTTGAAATCTACAGAAATATAAATTATTGTCACCAAACGTAAAATATTTTAAAACTTAGGCGATTAGGGATTTTCAAGTCACTTTTCAAAATTGTGTATGGGAGCCCCTTGACCCCGGACCTCAACCACTTTCAAATTTCCATTTAAAATGTTCCTACCGAAGCTACGAAAATGTATACATTTCCAGATTTTTAACTTTGATCTAAGAGGTGTGACGTCGTCATGTTTCACATCTTAAAATAATTAGTACGGGAGCTCCAAAATTGCCTTTTTCGATCCTAGCCAAAATACGAGGTGCACATCTCCACATAATATAATATTTCATTTCATTTCTAGAGGTGTTAGTTTTTAAGTTAGAGAACACACACGCACATACACAAACACATTTACACATACGTACCGACATTTTTCAGAAATGATTAATTTGGATTTCTCTATAGAGAACTCAATGTGGTCCTGGCGGCAGGAAATTAAAGTTTGATGGAGACAAATCGACAAAAATTTTTATTTATTTATTAAACACAAAAATTTGTATATAAACTTTAGCTCTGTTGAATTAATAATTATTTAGTAGTATTATTTGTGGAATTTGCATTAGGTTCTGCACACAAATCATGAATACATATCTCCAAATGCCCAATCAATTAATTATTTTCAATTCTAGATGTCACTTATACGTACTTTTCAAGTTCTCAATACTTAACCCAAGTCAGTTTTATAATTAAAGCAAATCTGGAAATATATAAACGAACAGAACTCCGATTTTATAAAATCAGAAAAACAAAACCCAGTTGTACTTTGCGTGAGCAATCGAAAAATTTTGTTTGAGATGGTACGGTAAAAACAAGAAACAGAATTATTCGCGATTTCTAACAAAGTAGCTGACATCTGGTGAAAACAATAGTTGCTTTCCAATCGACCAACCGCAAGCACCCGCTAGTGAACCGCTAGTAGAATGGTTTTTATCTTCGCTAAATTATCTATAGAAATTTAGCAGAGATAAAAACCATTCTACTAGCGGTTCACTAGCGGGTGCTTGCGGTTGGTCGATTGGAAAGCAACTAATATGAACAAAATTTAACCATAGAACAAGGGTGATCAGAACTTTCAAACAGTTGAATTTGACAATACTCGTCCCCTTTACTTACATAGCTAACTACATTTGATGAAAATCGCCAATAAAGCAAAAAAAACGAAATCTTCAGCTTTTTAAATTTGTGGCAATATGACATAATAGACTAGGAGATGGTGACAGAAGACGTTCTCCCATTTTGCACGCTTTCCGAAAATACTGCAAGTACAAACAAATTGAAGTTCTAATAATTTAAGGCATGCAATCTGCAGCAGCCGAAAGGGCTCAAAACGTTACGTAAAAATAAGAAAAATAACAGGCTTTTTCTGTGTTTTCAAATTGCATGCCGATGTAAAGAATTAAAGTTTGGTTTTAATCACAAAAACACTCTGGGATAATTGGCATGCGCTCCTCGTATGACCAAGGATGGAATGTTTGAAATCACGGAAAACCTATACTGAATGTTTGCAGACTTTTCCCGACATTTTCCACCCTGTCATACGAGGGGCGCATACCAATTTTTTAGATGTGCTTGCCTCGTGGTTTTTAGCGTAACCTTTTGTCCCGAATGTTATTTTTTTTGACGTAACAGGCGGACCCAATATGCCGCGTAATTGTCGGTTCGTTATTGATTTTTACCAATGAACCGTAAATTGTAACTACAAAATTTTGGAATGTTATGGGGTCGCCACAATGTAATACATATTTGTATGTATGCTTTTGTATAGTTGAATTTTTTCAAGGTTGGCTTTTTTGACCAAAATCGAATTGTACATTATACAAAATAAAAACATACACACAATATTTGCAAATACGATATTAATTTTTTATGTTTCGTTTTACTCGATGTGGATACCGAATAGAATCTAATATAATAGTTACCCAATTCATTCACTGACTCCGGAACGCTTTCCTTATAATTCTAATTTACATGTCAAATTAGTATAACTAGCCTAAGTGATATAAAGAACTCAATGTGGATCTGGCGGCAGGAAATTAAAGCTTAATGGAGACAAATCGACAAAAAATAATTTTTTATTTATTTATTAAACACAAAAATTTGTATATAAAGTTTAGCTCTGTTGAATTAATAATTATTTAGTAGTATTATTTTGTGGAATTTGCATTAGGTTCTGCACACAAATCACGAATACATATCTCCAAATGCCCAATCAATTTATTATTTTCAATTCTAGATGTCACTTATACGTACTTTTCAAGTTCTCAATAGGTGTTGATGTTGACGCGTTTACAAAAAATTTCGAAAAGGAAATGTTTCAAGTTCAATGCTCACCAAAGTGCATAATTAATTTTATGTTGTTTTTATTTCATAACGGTATTTCATTGTTTCAATACGAATTGAAAAACATAAAATTTTGTATTGTAAAACAATGAATATATGTAATTTGTAATAATACAGTTTGTAAAATAAGTAATCAACATTTAGGGTAATTATTTCATACAATATGCAATAATTTTAGATTCTTTCGAGTTCGATTCTCGACAAGGATGTTTTGCATTATTTATTTATTTCTAATTTTTATTTCATAACGGTATTTCATTGCGGCATAACGATTTGAATAAATAACATAATAATAAATTATCTACAACGGGTAATCAACATTGAGGCTGATGAAACTAGACATAATTTCTTTGAATTATTTACGTGCTTAAAGATTTCTCTGAAATGATTGGATTATAATATGTATGTATGATAATAATAATAAACTTAAGGAGAGCCCAGACTCTGGTTGTCAGTCTGTAACGTACCAAAATGACAATAAAAATTAAATTTGATTTCATTTATGGTTTGGGTTTAAGTGGTAAGGCACCGCACTAAGGCTATAAAGGTCGTAGGTTCAATTATCCTTAAAGTTTTGACTTTCCAATTTTTTATTGTTTTTATTTTTATTATTCATGTGGTGACGAAATATTTGACTTCAAATTAAATTTTGCGGTTCATAGTTATTACAATACTTAAAAAAATTGGTGGTAAGCGTTTATGATGCGCCGAAATGTATGCAAAAACTACTACAAAATATTTAAAAATTATATTTTGAGTTGTAGTAAGCCGTGAAAATTGTTCGTAAAACATTTTTTTCTGTCATAAACTGCTTAATGGTGCCTTTAAGGTGCCTTTACATGCTATTTGCTTGCAATATTTATTGTACAATAGGGGAAATAAGTCGTATACAATTTTCCCCGGCAATTTTGAAAAACTGCATAAAAAAAATTAGAATAGTGGTTTAATTTTCTACTTATTCAGAATGGTAAACCAAACAAATTTAATATTAATCGGGTTATGTGCAAATACGATTGCAATTATTAAAAAATGAAAATTAAAGCGGTATACAATTAAAAATATAAAGGAAAGATATAGCATGTAGGGAAGAAACTGGCTAAATGGTCCTATAAAACGTTTAAAAATTTTGCAAGGATTATTCCCTCATCTTTCACAAATACAATAACATAAAGACATAATTTTAAGGTAGCTGTCAAAAAAATTGTGCACACATTTTATGAAAATGCGGTTTGCTGCAATTTCAAGGCATTTTACGATGTTGACGCAGCAAAATATTGTAAAACAAATATTGCACGCAAATCGCATAGTATAAGGGCACCAATAGAGTAATAAAGCATGTTATGTTTGAAACAAATAAGTGTATTGCTTTGGTAAAAAAGGATTAGATTTAGGTTTGGATTTAAAATTTCAGAAAGCAGCCCGCAAAGATTTATTATTGAATTTAATTTTTGTTTAATATGTTTCATATAAAGCAAATTCTAGTGGTAGGTATTGAAACTAAAAATCGGATTTGATTTAAGTAAATTCAAAAAATAATTGGATTTAACTGAATGTTTTTTGGATTTATTTAATGCAATTGTTGTTGTATTTTTTGTAAATTTACCAAAGCAATACACATATACCAACGGAAATTAAATCAAATTTGTTGCCTGGGTTATGACTTGGGTTTGAACTTCGATTCTGTTCAAGGCATTTAGTTTTGTTTTTTCAATTAATTTTTTGTTGTTCTTAATAAAAACCCAGACTCTGCCAGTTTGTCCGACTGTAAGGTTTTTGAGTAATGCCCCAACACATATAAAATCATCCTTAAAAGCTCTTACTTTTTGGTTTTAGGTCTATTTAAGGTACATTCGTCCTCAAAAGCCTTTACTCTCGACCTACTTCCACTCGGCTAAACAATAGCAGTTAAAAAAATATCAAAATTATAAAATTCTGATTGTAGCAGAGGGATATCACCATTAGGTGTAATATCTTTAGCAAAACATTACATAAATAAAATTATTCACAAAATTGTATCCGTCCTAGTCCTAGGACCACAAAAGTTCCTAGGAATGAATTAGAAATTTTGCAGACATATTTAGTTATGAATGTTGAACCAAAGACTCCATAATAGACAGAGTGAGAAAACCGATATAAAACTTTCTTCACTAAACTCGATATTTCATAATTTAATAAAACCAGTTTGTATTCGTATTGACTCAATCTAATTAAATTGTGATAAATTTGATGCGATGATTCAGCTCGCCCCTTATTTTTGTATACATACATATGTACGTAAAACTCACGTAAAAACCGTAATGACTTATATGGAACAAAATATTCAATTAGGTCTGTACGACGAGTCGTACGTAACGCTATAATTACCCTTGATTACGTTTGTCGACCTTGATCACCCAAATTCAGGTATGCATATTGCCACACAAGACTTTACCAAAATCGAAATTATTAGCACATACCCTTAAATATACTCCCGTCTATATTATGTTAAGTGATTTTAAATCTAAATAATTTTTAGAATCTAATATATACACAAAAAAAAAAACAGACAACCAAGTTTAAATTTGCATTAAATATGCGTATGTTACGTATTATGTATATTTGTTATAAATCCAATTAAGTCAATTCAGACCGGAAATACAAACAGTTTGTATATCTGTTGGTTATAGTTAATTGTCTGTTCAATAATAACACAATACACTTATATACTTATGTGTATACTGTATACTGTGGTCAGATTTAAATAATGTCAATGTATGAATCATTTTTATAAAAGCTGAATGTTGTTTCTTTCAAAAGTGTAAACATGAACATGAACTTAAAACACGCCGATAATTAAGATAACATCTTATATAAATGGGGACTTTTTACTTAATTGTATACGAAATATTTTAGAATTTTGAAATTCATTAAAAATGATCAAATTATATGTGCTAAATTGGTTGTGTTAATTTAATAATGAGAACCCCCTATAACAATTGTTGTCGTTAATAAAAATTAGAGATAAACGTTGATGTTTGTATGACGATCTCGTATATGTATTGAGTTTTATAAATTTAAACGATTGCAACTTTTTTTTTATTTTTTGGGAGAAAGCTTTGAGAATATCGAATAATCTGCTAGTAACTGCTTGTATTTGGCACATTGCGTTGTGTAATCTAAGTTCAATTGGAAGCCTTATACTACTAGATAAGTCAATCTTATGACCCGCATTTGACTTATTATCTTCCATTTTACAGCTAAAGGCCGATACACTGCTGAAGTGAAATGAAATTTTTCATATAAAATAGACACAAGCGAAAACGGAAATGAAAATTTCACCGCTGAATTTCACTTTGCAATACAGATGTCACTATTTTATCTCTACACATTTTTCACTTCATTTTTATCTTCCCGGACGATAAATGTGAAGATAAATTTTGACAATTTTATTTGTTTTTGCGTTTTGAGCATAATCAACTATCGAAGTGAATTTAATTGTATAAAATATGTTGTCAGAGGCAACATGAAGTTATACCCACTGAAATATTTACGAAACTCGTCAAACTAAATTTTCACGTCAGATTTATCTTCTTATTTTTGGAGACCAGTGAAAATTTCATTTCACTTGTACAGCGTACTAAGTAGGCTTAAATGATGAATTTTAAATATTGGCATTCGGAATACCTACCACACTTGTCAAAAAACCGCAATGGCGATGCTCAAAATTATTAGTATTGCAACACACAATATTATAGAATTTACCGGTAGCAAAGGCTATGTTTATTTTACTAACATGTTGCCAACAGTTGGCGGATCTGAAAGCGCCCAATTTCTCCAATATCCGCAAACAATTTTTTTTTACCAATAGCAATACGTAGTTACAACTAGTATCCAACAGATGTCACTACAAAATGCAGTAAATATAA
Organism: Tipula helvola; assembly: GCA_963556165.1. NCBI lineage: Eukaryota > Metazoa > Arthropoda > Insecta > Diptera > Tipulidae > Tipula > Tipula helvola. The sequence continues at coordinate 364,407,586 of OY744481.1, forward strand.
TACATACATACTATCAACAACTAAATTGGAGGTCGGGTATGTACTTATGTAGGGCTGTGTTTGCAGGAATCAGCAAGTGCTTACACTGTAACAATGTAGTTATAGCGGCGGCCACCTAGAGGGCCGCTATAACTACTATGTTAAAGTAGAAGGCTAAAGTGTGAGGAGCTGTGGTCCTCTTACATTGGGTTAACCCTAAACCAGTAAAACCTTATTGTTACGAAATCTCGGATATTTTGGGTTCATAACAATGACCTAGGACCTACGACACGTTATACTATGCGATTCATTAGTATTTGTGATGAGAAAATTTAAGGTAACGTTTATGTTTGTTGTAATATAAAACCACAGAAAATGATTTTTTTGAATTTTCTTTTTGTCTTATTTAATTCATTTATAAATAACGTTTTATTTGATATAAATTTCATAAATAAATTCTTAACTGTAATGCAAATAAATTCAATTAAACTTGATTCAATAGTATTTGTGATTCATATTTTTGATTCATTAGTATTTGTGATATGCAGAAAAATTTAAAAATAATTAGTAAATCAATTATTTTTAAAATTATTTTTGACTAATTAAATAGTGAGTAAGTCACTTATAATTTGTGAACCATTGGAACATTTTTATTACGTATCCATCACGTCTCGGAAGTGACCAAACATTTTGTTCATAAAATCGCAGGGAATCTTATCCCACAAGGTTTTATAAGCACCCCATTAAAATTTTTTGGTCTTGCTAGATTGCGAGTATCCTCCGCTTTCATTTAAACTCTCGCAAGGACAAATAAAAACTTTGCCTTGGCCTAGGCAACTAATTATGTTCAATATTTTTATAAAATTTCGCGCCAAATTCTCCTTCTTGTGTATGGCAGCATTATTGCGCTGAAGAGCAAATTGAGGCTCGACTGTTTTTCAACAACTGGGAATACTGCCTCATTCATAAACCAAAATTGAACATTGACCTAGAAGTGTTGTAATTTATATAGCCACATAAACTTTTATTTCTTCCGCAAGAGATGCTAACGGAAGAAGTAACCACCGTATTTGATATTCTCTGTAGTACCAACATTTTTTTCTCCATATTTTCTAATTGTCATCACAAAACGCACTAATTTGGACATAACAAGGTTCTCCAGAGTTCAATTGGCAATCCAATATAATTAAGTTTACATTTTGTTTCCTCACAGTAAAAAATATTCTGGTTTGCTATGTGTTCTATAAGCTACAACTCTTCAAGGCCAATGTTCAATTTCAGTTTATTGAATGATATAGCATTCATATTTGTTGAAAAATTAGTCAAGCCTAAATTTTCTCTTCAGCACAATAGCGCTCCCACACACTAAAACTATCATTGCTTCGAAATTAAATAAAAATATTGAACTTAAATGGTTGCATAGGCCCAGGCAGGGTTTCTATTGGTCCTTGCGAGGGTTTAAATGAAAGCGGAGGATACTCGCAATCTAACAAGACCAAAAATTTGTAATTGGGTGCTTATAAAACCTTGTGGGATAAGATTCCCTGCGATTTTATGAACACAATTTTTGGTAACTTCCGAGACATGATGGAGACGTAATAAAAATGTTCCAATGGGTCACAAATTATAAGTGACTTACTCACTATTTAATTAGTCAAAAATAATTTTAAAAATAATTGATTTACTAATTATTTTTAAATTTTTCTGCATATCACAAATACTAATGAATCAAAAATATGAATCACAAATACTATTGAATCAAGTTTAATTGAATTTATTTGCATTACAGTTATGAATTTATTTATGAAATTTATATCAAATAAAACGTTATTTATAATTGAATTAAATAAGACAAAAAGAAAATTCAAAAAAATCATTTTCCGTGGTTTTATATTACAACAAACATAAACGTTACCTTAAATTTTCTCATCACAAATACTAATGAATCGCATAGTATGTCCAAATATAGCATCTAAGTATAAGCGCGGCAGGAAACAAGAGTATAATCGATAATAACATCACAAGTCACATTTTAACGTATAAAATGTTAGAATCAAAATTCTATTTGATGCTATCATGATCTGTCACCGTAAACAATCAAAATCAAAAAAGCTTTAAAGTGAGAATAAATTTTAATTTGCCTGAATGTCAGCATGTTAGGCACAAACAGTGTGCTCCTACAAGGGGTGAAGGTTTGCGGTGAAGTTTCCAATCGTTTCGATTTTTGAATGTCCCAGACCGACAAGTTCTATTTTCTCCTCATTCAACTTTATATCTTTGAATTAAAGAAATTCGTCCGATCTTAATATGTTTACACCACAGCTGCCGGTGTCTATTAATGCCCTCATATTCAATTCGTTGATTTTAATATCTTTTAATCTTCGATTTGACTTATCTTTTGGATCTAGTTCAGGTTTAGGTTTTAATTCTACTACTGGTCTCTCCGTGGATTTCTTTTTATTGGCTGCTAGTTTTAATTATAATTTTTCATATACATACCTCTAATTTTAATTTAAGCTCTCTTATTGATGTAGCGCCCAATAATATTAATTTGTTCTTCATCTTCCTGAATTCCCTCGAGTATGTGATATATTAAAGACTAATCGTCGATTTGGCCGTTTAAATTAGGAATTTTTTGCATAAAACGTATTGTTTATAAGTCTCGGTACTAAGTTTCTTACGATTTCTTAACTTTTCGTTGAGTTCCGCTACACAAAAAGTTATACTAAACTCTTCTACTAGCAAGGCTTTCAACATCTCCTATGTTTCTATAATGCTTCTATATTTCTTATAGAGCTGTTGAATTCTCGGGCTGTTGATTTTAAAAGTCGCCTGGCATTTATTAACATTTCGAGTGGATACCAATCGTACATTTCACAATAACTTTCGTAATTCTCGATCCAATTTAATACTTCAACCTCGCCTTCATCTTTGAAAATTTCCATGGTATCTTCAACTTCACGAAATTGTATATGATGCTGGCCACCCTTCCGAATTCTTGTCCTCAATTAAGTCTTTTCCATTAATTTAAGCTATTCTTCTGAAATTATTTTGTCAGTATTTGTAGCATGATTTGGATCTCCTTTTCAGAAATGATCCCTTAATTTGCAAATAACTGTTGCAATTCTTCCCTTTGAATTTACTCCCAGAGAATCAGTCCATTTTATTATGTTAATTAATATTTAATCACAAAACAACACTTTGATTTAATTTCAATTCGCCTAAATGCACTTTTGTGTAAATAAATTTTTTTGGTTAGTGTCTTTGAATACGACAAATTATAATCTGTAATGTTCTTTCTGGCGAAAAATTTGTTGGTTTGAGTTTCTGTTTTGTTTTTTTTTGCAAGTCGATTTAAAATACGCGTGTTCGGAAATAAACGTTGAGTAAATTCACAGTAAATTTAGACCATTATAGTGTAAATTAATGGTCGAAATTTATTGTAAAGTTACCCATGGTCTATTTCCGAAAACGCCAAGACTGAATTTACATTCAATGATTTTTGCAGATGCAGATGTCAAATCAAAAATTCGTTTTTTTACACATTAAAAAATAAATTTAAACAAAAAATTTCATAAACCAATACAAATGATTGGTTTTCTTGTTTATGTAAACTTATTATAGTTATTTATTCACGCATTGACGTTTTTACAGAAAAAAGATGAAACTCGACATCTGCAAAAAAAAGCAGACGACGACTTTTGGGTTTGTTTCTCGGGTTTCAATTGACTTTTTTAAGCAGATGATTATTTTTTCTCATTTTGTCTTTGCTGTTTTTCATATGTTGTGTTTCAACTTTTTTGCGGACGTCGAAAGTCGTTGAATGTAAATCAGCTATAATGCATCACAAATTTTGTGCATACAGCTGCCTTTCAATTTTTTGTGCAGCATAGACTGCGCAGCGGCTGAATTCTAGACCGAACCCATAATTGAAATTATTATTTTCAATCAAAAAAATGTTTGTAATCGAATAGCTTTATTTGTAATTGTAGCTAGAAAACACTCTTCGTTTTTCAATGTCTCAAAAAACTAAAATCAACAAACGTTGATTTTTCAATGTATACTCTAAACAATTTTGCATTATGTTGCAAACTCTGGACCCGGTTGCGGCTTCTGTGAATAAGACCTCGATAATCCCGGTCTTATCAAAGAGAAAGCAGAGGAGGTTGAAGGAAAGGACGAGGCGGGCGTCGGTGAGTACATCATTGACTGCACCAGAGAAAAAATTCCTCCCGGGAAAAGTACAAAAGAGGCCTGGTATAAACCAGGCTCGGGAAGAGTAAGGAAATGGAGGGTAAATATCAGCCATCAGCCAGTTATGAGGGGAAAGAGGAGGTGAAGAGGGCAAATCCGTGCTTCCACAGTCACCGGTAGCCCTCATGATAATAAAAAATATTAATTTAAAAAAATTAAAATATTACAGATTAATCTGCATTATGCTAAGGCCGCATCCTGCCCACACAAAGACAAGGCCCTGATTTTGGAGCCATGGACTATAGGTAATCAAATTAAGGGTTAAGTAATCGCTTACCCACAAATGGGTAAGTTGATTTTTGATAACGGAACTCAGAGTCCTAGAGCAGCCATATTGGCAAGCTCATAAATAAATCTTATTCCCATTTCTCTTTCCCAGAGCTCATCTTCAGATACCTGGTGGCGGTAATGGTGGAGGTGCTGAGGGAAAGGGGTAAACAGGAGGCTTTAATGGCCTCCGCCTACCTTCCTGGTGACACTGAAGTAACTGTGGACGAGGTTAGGTGGCTCATAGTTCAATGCAAACAGAGTAGCAATGTGATACAAAAGCGCACCATATGTTATAGAGTAGCAGTGACAACAACAACAGAAATGAGTACTTTTATAATTTTTTGTTGGTTAATAATGTGGACATTATAAATAGGAGGAAGAAACCTACTTTCAGAAATGCGATTATGCAAGAGGCCCTAGACTTGACGCTTGCCAACCGCGACCGGTACTATGCAGAGCCAGGAAATTAGGGTTCCGAAACTGACCGACTATGGGGCTTATATAAGACAGTTCTCGGATCAGAAATGCCCTCGATTATGGGGAACATAGAGTCCCCAGAAAGGTTCGAGTACAGCTTGAATCAACTACACAACTCCATTAAGACTGCTGTCCTGTGAAGCGAAGAGTGTTCCCAAAAATGGTCTCTTGGTGGAACGGGCGCTGGAAAAGCTAAGGAACAAATCGAGAAGCTATGTAACAATGCTAAACGCACCAATGAGTGGGGCGAGTACAAGTTGGCCTTGACTGCATATAATCTCGAACTAAAGGAGATCCAAAAAGGCAACTTGGAGAAGTTTCCGTGAAGGATTGGACGAATTGACTTCACAGCGCGGCTCTAAAAAGTCCTAACTAGAGATCAAGCCAATGGAAAGGACTTTGACTGAGAACCAGAAAGAAATAATTTAAGTACTTTTAGAGACCCATTTTCCAGACACTCTGGTAACGGAATATCAAGAAGGGCTCAGAATCTCAAGAGGCTTCGTGACATTAATTTCGATATTTTAACTTTCGAAGAGGTTGATAGCAAATATCCCAAATATTTTATAGTCGAAACTCAAATTAACAAAAGGTATTTCCAAAAAATTAAAGCTAAAATAAACCAATAAAATCATTTGGCTAAAACATGTGGGCATCACAATCTCACAAGTATGTAAATTTGTAATGAAATAAAATTAAAATGTTAGAATATTAAATAAAAATGAGTTAGCTGGATTTTAATAAACCTGTTTTCAATTGCAATATTGCAACGTATAATTCTTAAAAACAAGCTTAATGCATTCGTTGAGTTCTCAAAAATGGTACAGAAATACTCAGCGCTCGGTTCATTGGTCGCCACAATATTTTGTGACCAAAAAACGAAAGAAATCCGTAAATAATTTGTTCTAATAACAAAATTAAGCATTTAAATTTAACGAAAAATGAGATTTCTTCTCTTTCCATGATTAGACATTGTGTTATGCTTACGATACATACTTACAAGAAATCGTATTTCGATAATTCCGCCGACTTCATTTAAAATAATTATCGTAGTTACAGCAAACATATTATATACCCACCCTAATTCTAATTTCTATCAATTAATGCAAGTAAGCCGCAAACACACAACAAAACATAAAGAACATCAATATACTTAATCTGATATGAAATACACATACACATAACTATTTTTTAAACTACTACTAAATAAAACCGGGGTAATTTAAATTTAATTCCAAATAAGAGAAGTTTTTGTACTGAAAGGAAACTGCTGTATCTCAATCTTAAATAATGACGTAAGTGTATATATAGTAAACGAATCAAGATGATGGTCAATAACATAAAACTAAAAACGAGTTTGTCAAGCGAAGCAAATGATTTCGAGAATCAACTAAATAGACGCTTTATCAAATGTCTGACCTATTATCATTAATTTTACAGTATTTTGAATAAGAGATTTTATTTACCGTCTTAAAGGAAACTGCAATCTGATAATCCAATGCGTAAATTATATTCCATATACGCTAAAAATAGCACACAAATTTGTTTAATCTTAAAAAAAAAAACACTTGTTGGTTTATTTGTAAAAGCACTCAACTTTTGATATTCAACTGATCTTAAACTATTAAAAACACTTTTGCTCTATGATCGATGATCACTAACTTATGTATAATGCCAATTTTAATTTTTATATTTTCAGAACGATCGTTTATTATAAAAATTATTTTATTTCTTAAATAAACTCTGCACACGTAAGAAACACACGAAATCAACAAAATGCGCGATCATAACACCACAACCGTCATATGGAAACTAAAGCGGTTTTAGTAAAAAAAAATTTATTGGAATTTTTCTTGTTCTTTTTATTATGTTTTGGTTTTGTTGGGAATAAAAAAAAACGGGTGATCGTTAAACTCGCGATTTTATCTAATCCATGTAACATTAGGTTTCAAAATGTGTTAATTTTACATTGACCCTTAACTAATTATAGCGAATCTGTTAATCGCGATATCCGTTTTATTTACATATATAAAGTCAAGACGAGTCCAGACCACAATCAAATTCGTCACAATGACTCTGAGCACTTTTAAGCATAAATGAATACTAAATTTGGGGTTTCCCGGCAAAGTTGAGAATAGATGGTTTATTACCGTGCTCGCCTAATTTAAAAGATCAACTTTGCGTAGGATTTATTTTTTATTATGTTTTAGCAGTATAAATGAAAGAAATTTCAAGAATATTTTTGTCGTGTTCGATCTCATGTTTCACTTTGGTGCGTGACCTTTTTTGTGTTTTCTGTTTGTTTATTAGAAGTCTGCATTTTAATTTGTAAACTCTCCACCGATGATTGATTCTAAATTTGTGACACTTGCAATGCTTGACTCTGGAATTTGAACTCTTGTTATCATCAGATTTATTTTTTTAGTTGCAAACAGTGCCCGTTTCTCTGCTGATTTGATCGCCGCAACTTGAGCCTATTTTTCTTTCGGTCGACTCATTTTCCGATTGTATTTCATAAGGATTGATATTTACTCGTTACGGTGTTCTCAAAACAACAACCGGGAAAATTAACTATAAATTAGAAAAATTTTATTAAAAAATTAGTAAACAGCAAATTAACGCAAGTTTATTTTAAACAATTAAAAAAGTGTTACAATTATATTAAGATAAACACTATCTGTAGCTTAAGAAACCGATTAAATAAAATTATAAACTGATTCCTACTTAAGTTAATTTCATTTAAAGAGAAACTCTTAGTATAGAGTGACATCCAATGAGCAACAAATGAAAATAAAAAAAGCCGGTTTTACAAAACTTGCTGCATGCAACGAAGAACGTTTCACGTAAAAGGTATGTAGTACGAATTAAATTTGATTTTTAAATTGAGTTTTGGGCTAACTGGAAAATTACATACCAGTTTATTCAAAATCTATTATTTTAAATTACATAATCATAAATTTTAAAACGATTTTTCACTTTTTTCCAAATTACGCTTAAGATAATTGTTTAATTTGCTAAAGGTAGAGATAATCTTGATGGAACGGAAACGCAAAAATCAATTTAGTACTGTAAAAATAAAAATTTTGCTGACAATCTCGATGCGCGTCTTAGACATTAAAATAATCTTAAACTATCTAACAGGAACTAAAACTTTTGATGGCCATAAATCCATAATTTGATGGCTCTAAATCCTATTTTGTAAACTCTCCGTTTTTGACCGTTTTCATTCGCCCTTACTTCGAGTAATACGATCATTATAATTGTCGTTATCAGAAAGTAATGACATTAATCTACTCACCGTGTGATGTGCGCTTCCGGATTTTCTGATTTCGAGACATCATTACTGGTATATGGTGGGGATAATGTCGTTATTAGTGACCGTATAGGGTTTGCGGGCTACGATGCAGTATCACTAATTCACTTTGTCTAAAAAAAGCGGCGATAACGCTTTTCCAGAATATAATACTAGAAAGAGCAGAAAATCCCCCCTTTTTCAAATTTGTTTAAAGAGTTTGCCCCGTTTTTTCCAGAATATATGTTCCGGTTCTTATCCAAAATATTTACTAGAAATAGCAGTAAGTTCCCCCTTTTCCAACATATTTTTAAAGAACTTCATTCAATTTTTTTTTCCAGAATATGTTTCTGCTCTTTTCCAGAATATAATATTAGAAACTTAGAAAGAGCAGAAAATTACCCCTTTTTCCAATTTTTGTATAAAGTTTTCCCCCGTTCTTTTACCAGAATATGTCCCTGCTATTATCCAAATTATATTACTAGAAAGAGCAGTAAATTCCTCCTTTTCCAAAATAGTTTTAAATAATTTTTCCGCTTTTTCCAGAATGTGTCCTGGCTCTTTTCCAGAATATATTACCAGAAAGAGCAGTAAATTCCCCTTTTCCAAAATATTTTTGAAGAATGTCTCCCTTTTCTTCAGAATATATCCCTTTCCAGAATATTTTCCTCTTTTTCATATTATGTAACTAGAAAAGAGAAGAATTTATCAGTTTTTGTTATTTTAGGTCGTCGTTACGGGCCAGTATTGTAATACGCAACGTACGTGCATCCAGAATAGGCCCTTTTTTCTAAAATATTTCCCCATTGATTTGAAAATTGAATTGTCGTGCTACTCAATCGTCCGATGCATTTATGATAAACACAAACATTTTGATGGCGGTCATATTAAACGAAGAAATGAATTCGTTGGGTTCATAAACATGCACTTTTTCATTTATCAATTATTTTATTAAGAAAGTGTATTTTATACACATACAAATTAATAAAGTAGGCATTTGATTATAAATCAATATTTTTACATGCAAATGTCAAAAAATGATTTATTTTTTATAAAAACAGAGGGCTAAGAAACAATATGCATACTAAGATTTCAAATTTACTTTAGCAAATGCATGAACCAAAATAATTTATTTTCTGTCATTTTATAATAGCCGATTTACATTTAAGCTTTTGCTCTTTTCTAAAAGACAAAATATATACGACAAGAAATGAATTTTTGTATGATTTCCTTGTATTAAAATGAGAATGAATACTCAAATGAGCTTTTGTAGCGATTTTGATCACTGTAAACGCTGCTACATTACAAACAAATCTTATAGTGAGGTTTGTAAATACGAAAACTGTTACTATAACAGTAATTCAGCTTTAAGGAGTATATCCTCCATTCAGTCGCAAAATCTTAACTTGCGCTGTCGCAAAATGGTTGATTTGAGACAGCTAATATTGAGGCAGTAAAACGGTATCCTCAATAAAAATCGTAACTAACTAATTCAGCGGTTTTGCTGAATATTACTTACGACTGTCACTTTCAAATTTCATATTTTCTTTCGTTTGTTTTCGTTATTCACAAATAAACGTTTAATTGAATTTAGTTTTGTGTGAGCATTTTTTTCGTTTTTGTGATTAAAGCCAACAAAAATTTAGCAATAACTTTACTAAAGGCCTTTTCACAAGAATCGCGATTTTTCTCGTACGAGTAAAAATGATTCACCGATTTCTCTTCAATTACATGGTAAAATACTTACTAGTCACTTGAAAAATAAATGATTTCGAATGTAATATCGTTGACAATTTTTTTAGCAAACGCACTTTTCCTAATAATAATTGCAAAAGATTGTTTTCTTGCGCGAACTTTCCAATATGGCGGCGATTTAAATATTTTTTGCAGCTTTTATTAGGTGTGCGTTTGCCAAAAAAAATTGTCAATCATATTACATTCGGAATTGTTTGCTTACTATTTTTGAAGTGACTAGTTTAAATTTTACTATGTTATTTAAGAGTTAGAGAAATCGTTGAATCATTTTTACTCGTACGAGAAAAATCGCGATTCATGTGTATAGACCATAACCGCAGATTGCCCAAAACTGTGGTATAACATTTGGCCACTAACAAATTGAAAATTTCCAGTGCCCAGTATATTAAGAGATGTTAAAACCAGTGAATATTTACAATTTTAAATAAGCATTTTATTTAGTTTATTGAAATATTGAGTAGAAACATACAATTAAATAAGGAGGAAATGCTTTGCTACTATTAATCGGCATTTTCAAATGAACGTCCAATTCATTTATAATGAACCAAGCTGCGCTTTTGGAAAGCGGATATCGCACAAAAAAATGTTTTCATCGCAGTCAAATGGATCATCACGGTCATGAAATATTTTCCTATGAATTCGTGAGTTTCGCCTGCGTCGTTGAATTAATTCCATTTTCGAAATATTAATCTCAAACTAATAAATTTGTAATCTCAAACTAATAAATTTGTCTTCACTAATAGAATCGTCAAACGTAAATAGGGAGACGTCAACATTTTTATAAATTTTGAGGTTATGTACGGTGTTAAGTATTTTTGCTACCTCGAAATCGGGGTGTCAAAAAAAACAGAAAAAATTTAACGAGTTGCGACGGTCATTTTTATCGAGGATATCGATTTGATGTTTCAGCGGTGTTAATTTACTTAACACCCTTGCGACTGGATGGAGGATATACCGCTAAGTTGTATTAGGAGAGATATAAACCAAAAAGGGTGTTCCAAAATTTTCCGGTTTACTAAATAGCGCCACCGGTCGATTTTTTTTAACCAAGACAATGTGAGTTAGTGATATTGCATCGCTTCCGGTTCGCGTCATTACTCTTTTTACATTATTACTAAGATTGGAGAATTCACCTGTCAAATTCAATGTATAGTATTGCTTGGTGAGATTGTTATGAAAAGCCGAATATGATGTCTAATTGTCTACCGTTAATACCTTTGTTTTGACATAGACAACATATTTTGCCGTAATCAGGCAGGTTTGTGGAAATTCTACATTTATAACAGTAATTTAAGCTAAATTGTAGTTCTATAAGTTCCGACAGTGACCAACAAGATGCAAGTCAATCGAATAAGTAGCTGATTCTAATTTTATTTATTATTTTAGGTCACCTATTTATCTAAATTAGTTATAATTACGATTTTCAGTATAGTGCACAGAAATCTGATTCAGTCATTGTGTTACTTACTAATAGCTATACTTATGTGTCTGTAAACGTGTAAACTTAAATCATTACTAACTAAACCTCTCCAAATCCTCTTTATGTTATGGGTAACATGGTGTTCGGTGAGGTCCGGCCATCTCCGGGAGGCTTGCTTATAGCTTGATCGAACACTCTAATTAATCAATCAGGCACTACACACTACCGGCGTCCTCCTCTGCTAATCATTTTTGACTTTGGCGACGTGATCGTTTTTGCGTTTTCTGGTATTTCATCAGAAGTCCGCATTTTAATTTGTAAACTCCACCGATGTTTGATTTTAGATTTATTACACTTGCGATGCTTGCCTTGCGAGTTTGAACTCTTGTTATCTTCAGATGTCTTATTTTATAGTTGCAAACAGTTGCCATTCCTCTGCTGGTTTGATCGCCTCAACTTGAGCCGATTTTTCTTTCGGCCGGCTCACTTTGTGATTGTATTTCGTAAGAAGCCACATTTACTCGCTACGGTATCCTCAATACAACAACCGAGTAAACAGTAAATTACCGCACGTTTATTTTAATCAATCACAAAAAAGTTATAATCACTTTAAGATAAACACTATCTTCACTCTAAATCATTACTGGTAATGAAAAATGTGTAAAATAGAATAATGTCGTTCGAAAAAGATCATGGTCAAAGAAATAAGGTGAATCACCACAAACAACTTTAAAGTCAGGATTGTGGCCACGTTACGCTGGGTATATGGTACGATTGGAAGGGAATCGTATACATTATGAGGTTCTAGAACCTGGTCAAATGATTGATTGACAACACCAGACTACACACATTATGTAGGTAATATAATTTTGTTAATGTCTTATTGTAGTATGTTTCATTGTTGATTTGAATATTTTAATCATTAGAATTATCGTTTTCACTGTATTCAATGATTATTATAGCAACATTAATGTTAAAAATGTTTAGCTTTTGTAATCAAGGTTTTTGGAAATAAACCAATTAACAATTGAAAAATGAATTAACCTGTTATTATTTGGGGTAAGACGGAGTGAATTTTCGTAAGGTCGTCGTCGTCCGTTACATCCGTTAATATCAGTACGCCCTTCACCGACTCGAGCTAGCAAGCCACTGGCTGCTATGCGGATTTAAAATTTTAATTGACTTCCGCTAATGTGAAATGAGATAAAAATTTGCGTGTTGATAATTTATTCATACTCAAAATATCGCTGAATTTTGTTTCTATAAGAAAACAACGTCTATTATAACATTGTTCTTTCTCGTTGACTGGCGGTGCATTGTTTAGCACAACGTGCAGCACGTGAAGTTTTCCATTATAACACGTTTACAAACACGTTGTAAACCCAGTTGCAAAAATTATCTTGTATGACGACTACTAATAATGCTGGCGGAGCCTAATTTGTTCCTAGCTTATTTTTTGTTACGAACACGTTGCGAGGAAGACTTATTGTAGACTTTCTAGTAATTGAGAAAGTTTCCACAAAAATGACAACAATATTTCAAAATTGTTTTGTGATTTAAATTATTTAAACCAATTGAATATTGATTGGTTGTGAAATTTATTGTACGCCAACGTAATTTAAACAAAAAATAAAATTATTAATCTTTAAATTTTATCATTATTAAATCTTACAAGCGATTTTTTTTTTTTTTCAAAAATTAGTTTTAGATTGTTTTAATTCATTGTTGAAGCGATTTTTGACACATTTATTGCCCATATCGTCATATTATGTAATACGGGAGAAAAAGTACTAACATTTAATATTTAAAATTTACTTCTTCTACAAGAAATACCCTTTGCTATAAAATATTGTATTCGTAAAACCAGCTTAGTAAAAATTTCTGTTGTTTTTCGAAATGTCATTTCAAATACAGTTCGCAGTTAAACGTTTCGAAGTGGACATGTTTTGTAATTGGTTTATGATATTTGGGATATTTTATTACTGTGGCGCCTCAAATCGAAGTGTTTTCGCTGGAGGAAAAATGAGAATGGCTTTTGACGTGGCAACGTCTTACAACTAAGTTGTGCGATGTGCTCTGTGTTTGTAGCTGTCAATGGTAAATACAATTTTAATAACTCGTTTTACATTTAAACTAAACTATGCGAGGGAAGTTTCTTGTTTTGAGCGATGCAAGCTAACAATGATGTTTTTATAAGTAGTTACATTAGGTAGTGTGTCATAAATCATAATAAATAAATTATACATCATTAATATTTGTGTGGACAAATGCAAGAGCGCAAGAGCGGTTACGAGTAGTTAATTTAAGCAAAGATACAAACCTAAGTAGTCGACTGGAAACCAACTATTATCTTATTTTTTAGAGAATCAGGGTGCAGGCGCTAAGCGAAACTTGGATATACTTTCATAAATTGACGTGCGATACATGCTTTAAAGTAAGTTATTCATATTTTTATTATTCATTTATGAAGGTACCTAAAATAGAAAATTTCTTAAAAAAATTAAATGTTAAAGGTCAGAAATACATTTTGAACTTTAAACACACTTTAGATATAGTTTATCTGTTTATTCTTATCTTTTCAGTATTCAATAACGTCTGCAAATTTAAGTAGAATGCTGAACACCCCAAATAATTGTACAGCTGCAAAACAGTTATTTCAGCATTTAAAGTTTATTTGCTTAAAAAGAACAAATTTTTTATAATAATTTATAATACGAGTATGTGTATTAGATACCCAGAACCACGGTATTTGAGCACACAATTTACTAATCATTGTTTGTTTAATTTTTATATTTTTGTTCGATGTTTAGATAGAAATGATATCATATAAGATTTAATCTTTATCACATTCACAATTACTAATAATGGTAATGTGAACGGATATGTAAGTTACCTTCTTTAAAGGATCGATTTAAAAAAAACACCAGCCAAAAATGTTGGCATATACCCAAATAGGAAAATTATTTATTCGGGTGTTTTTATTTAACCACAAAAACTGTTGCTAACAAGTAAAATAGAAATAATATTTCAATGTCGCATGCAAACTATTTTTTGACATACGATACCATAAAGATAAAGCAAAAAATATCAGGAAATATGATGCTATTTGGAAGTTGGAATTAAAAATGAATATGTAAACAAATTCTTCTATGATAATTATGTATGTCTGTACATACGTCCAAACTTGCATAGGTCGAATTTGATTAGTTCCAAAAACCGTGAAAACAAGATTTTTCTACTTCAACAATTGTTTCAGTGTTATTGTATTACATACATATTACTTCATTCATACATCTTCAAATGATCGTAAAATACAAATTACACCTTATTGTGAAGAAAGAAAAAAAAACATAATAAAAGCATTAAAGAAATGAGTAATTACTCTTTTGCTTCATAGGTGATTTGGATCTCTTTTATGAAACGAATTTGTGTAATACAGGGTGAATTCAAAGACATTTCTCATTTCAAAAGATTGCATAAATTCGTAAAGAAAAACTCAAGATAGTATAAAGCATAATGTATAATGGTTAAGTGCACTTCGAAGGAGTAGGTTCATAATTATTGAGAATCATTTTAAAGCTGTATAATGAGGTAAATACTCGATAATCTGGCAAATCTCAATAGCAAGTAAGCAAATTTTCATTGCGAATTACATTGAACTCGAAGGAGGAAAACAACGCGGAACTAAAAACGTTAAACGCGTTTTCAAGAAAAGTGCTAATCCCAAAACTAAATAAATACCAAATCGATACATGGTACCTACAGCTGACACAATGGCTTTACATTAATAATAAGTCCGAAAAAAATGAAATTTGGTACCGTGGTAGCGTCGTTAGATGCAAATGTCATCAGCCAGATGCGCACTCAGCAATTAAACACTCACCACCTGCGAATCAAGCCATATTCTCTATTTACGCAGAATCGACATTCGAGTCATCTTCGCAAAGAGCTTTTCCAAGTCAGTTACAGACTATGAAAAATTATAAAAAAATGTCTCGGCTACCAATCTAAGTAAAAACAATCATCAATGCCAGTAATAGGGAGAAATCGAAATTGACAGAGGTGGCCGATGCCGTCGTGATGAATTCATTGAACTTGAGTGTGATTCAGATATTTGGTAACTCCATCCGCTGTGCAGACTCAACAAAAACATGTGACAGATTCAGAACAAATTCATTAACAGTTGCAAGAACTATCAGCAGCTTTCAGCAACTCGTTTTCTACCATTTCGCAGACGATAGAGGTCAAAATCATGGCAACGTGTCGAAAAATATTTCACTCGTCACAGGGCTATCAAGCAACGTCAAAATCGTTGATAGCGCTGGCAGCACACATTCAAAAATTGCATCGGGCAACAATAACGTTAGTGATTAAGGTAATCATCATCGTGTAACGTAATTACTATTAATCAGCTATGCGTTCACGGCAACAATAGCAAAATGATTCAACAATTCCATTTTTCGGGGACAAGCGGTTGCTTAAACTTGAGATTTATGCGATGCTTTTCGTCGACGTTTATAATTGAAGAGGTCAAGCAACCAATACAATTGACAACATTTCATCGTTAGAATCACGTTCGCTAAAAAGGTTCATAGTGATGATGCGGCTATCTTTGAGCTTTGAATGCCGTCACCAAACCAGATCGGTCGGTATCAATTGACACATCAATGAATGCGGGCATATTCTTTCTGGCAAAACAATATTCTCGAAAATTAAACTGCAAAATGATGTACACTATGTCAAAGGCGACCTTCTGTTTAAACTAACTTGTAATCCTTCCACTGCACTAACTGTTATCATTCGTGGTAATTCTTTGGCTAATCTTGTCAGATACTCAACACCTGAGCTCGCTACCTCTGGATCTTTGTCCCGACCGTTCGACGTTCGCCTATTCCAGATGGTCTCTATTATTGTGGTTAAACTGCAATTGATCCAGTTTATTTTATTCAAGAATAACTTTTTATTCAACATTTTATCGTTTTTAATCCATTTCCTTGAATTACACACCTTATTAATTGTACACGAGAATCTTGCTTTTTATCCAGATATGCTATCGAGACTATAGATTTTCCCTTTTATGAGTAAAGAAACACATTAAAAATATGTATTTTATACTCAAAGATTTTAGCATGGAAGCATACCAAAGTCAATTTTTAGTACATCTATCATACAATAGGAAACTAGTAGCTGATTTACATTTAATATTTTGCTCTATTTTAAAAGACAGAAGATGTACGATAAAAGGATGCATTTTTATGATTTCCTTGCTTTATGAAGAGGCCAAGTCAAAATCTGTTATTTAAAACTATTTACCGCAATCCACAAGTTTTGTTGGCGAAACAGAATCGAAAAATCGAAAAAAAGAGCCTGTTTATCATTTTTCGTAAAAGTTGCTCAAAATTTAAAAGATCATAGTAACATTTTGAAAGAAAAAAAAAAGTTTTAGTATGTCTGTCTCATTTTTTTATATGAATAAAATGTAATCGCACTTTTCTTCATATACTTTTGGAATAACAAAATATAATGAAAACAACAATCACGTAGCGTTGTCAAAATAAACACAATTCTAGTGCTGCGAGTGCCAGTATTTTTAAGTAGATGATAGAAGTAGCTACAATTTCCCATTTTTTTTTTTTTTTGCAAATATCTGAATAGATCTATTGAGACTTATAAAAAACACAGCTATTGTTGTCTGGATGTCTGTAGGCATGGTATCTCGAGAACGGCTTTTTAAGATACCAAAACGATCGAGGTGTCATTTGAAAAAAGAAAGTCCATGTTAACAGTTTGAACGGATTTAAAATCGGATCATTGTATCACAAAATACAAGAGGTCAATGTTCAGTCTGTTTTTTCATAAATAGCATTTTAATAAATCTTAAATGGATTTGAAAATAAGATAGCTGGAAATCACTCAAAAAAGTAAAAATACAAATTTACAGTTTATTGTTTCAGATGTCAATTTATTGTGAACCAAGGTGCAGTAAACACGTTTAAAATACCTTCGCCTTATATAATGAGGAAGTATAACGAAAAACGTAAGACGAGACGTTGCTAAAACTGTTGCTGAATGAAATAGAGCTTTTTGGGAAATACTATGATTGAAGGAGCTACCATGAATTCTTCACTTAAACGTTTGCGGCTACGACTTAAGTGCATATTCACCTATTCTTTTTTTTTTTTGCCAATCTGCTTCTATGGACAAGGCGGAGAATTGAGAAGTTTATGGAACATGTACGTCAAGAGAATCGGGTATACCTGCCATACTAATTGACCTAAAACCATGCATTAGTGTTACCACGTGGTTTGCGATCCACGTTAATACATTTTTTTATAAATTTTGGTTCGAAGATTGAGTTTACGTTGAATTTGAGGTTGAGTTGAGGGTTGAGTTGGGTTCAATTTGCGGGTTTGGTTGGAGTTGAATTTGGATTGTGTTGGGGCTGAGTAGTAGTTCAGTTGGAGATTTATTTGGGGATTGAATTGAGGTTTGGTTGGAATTGGTTTGAGTTAAGTTCATGTCCGCATGTAGTTTTTCCAACAATGTTGATTTGGGGATTGAGCTGGACGTTGAGTTTGAGGTTGAGTTAAAGACTGAGTTTCATGTCGAGTTTGGGTTGACTTGGGGTTGGGTTAGGGTTGTCGGCGATTAAGTTTGGGGTTAATTTGAGCATTGAGTTCGGGGTCGAGTTGGAGGTTGAGTTAGAAGTGAGTTGAGTTTATGTACGCATGCACCTTTCGGATCGTGTTGATTTAGAGATTGAGCTGAACGTCGAGTTTGAGACTAAGTTGAGGGTTGAGCTGAAATTGAGTAAGGGTTTCAATTGCGGATTGATTTGGGGTGAGTTGGGTGGAGAATGCAATCCCGGTATTATATATAAGGCAATCCCAGATTTCGGTATTGACAAAAAAACGGATTTGGGGATTTTCGAATTGACAAAAAGACCGGGATCCCGGGATTTGACAAAAAGCCCGGGATTCCAAGATTTCAACAGGATCCTGAGATTTCGGGATTGGCAAAAAGGCCGAGATCAAGGGATTTGACAAAATCCCGGATCCCGGCATTGCACTCCCTAGTTGGGGTTGAGTTGAAAATTATCTTGAGTTGTTTTCATATCATAAGGTTGGGGCGTGTTAGAGTTAAGTTGGGGTTGAGTTGGTGGCTGAGTTTGAGGCGTGTTAGAGTTAAGTTGGGGCTGAGTTGAGGTTGATTCAGCCCTTAAGTTGGGGATTCATTTGGGGCTGAGTTGAGATTTGAGGTAGAAGTTTTATTGAGTTTTCTGAGTTGAGTCCATGTACGCATGTAGGTTTTCAGACCGTATTGATTTGAGGATTCAGTTGGGCGCTTATAGTTTTCGAATGGTGTTGATTTAGGGATTGAGTTGAACGTTGAGTTTAGGGTTGAATTAGTGGAGTTGTTGGTTGAGTTTAAGGTTGAGTTGGAGATTGAGACGCAGTTGAGTTGAATAGTGGTCGGGTTGAAGTTTAGTTTGGGTTGACTAAGCGATTCGGTTGGGGATCATTTGGGAATCAAGATGAGCATAGAGTTGGAGGTTAAATTCAAATCTAGCTGATTTAGAGATTGAGTTGACCTTTGAGTTGTGATTTGAGTAGAGGATTGAGATTTTCTCGAGCTGGGGTAGAGTTAGCTTGAATTACATTGAGTGACCGGTGCAATTGAAAATTATGTGTGGGTTGATTTGAAGGTTAGATTAAGTTGATTTGAGTTAAGTATTGAGTTCAGTTGAGTTTTGGTTGAGTGCAGGGCTCAGTAGCGCCTTTATTTTGGGTTTAAGCTGGAAGTAAGCTTGAATTGAATTGATTTGAGGTCATGTACGTTTGTAGTTTTTCGGAGCGTGCTGGTTTGGGGATTATTCTCAGCGTTGAGTTTCGGGTAGGGTTGAGTTATCGTTGAGTTTAGGGTTGTTGAGTTGAGGTTGAGTTAGGGTTGTATAGAGCTTAAGTTGAAGCTGAGTAGGGTTTGAGTGGGGGTTCGAGGTTTTAGTGGTTACACGTCGTTTATAGCTTTCCCATAGAACTGATTTCGGGATTGAGTTGGCGGAATGAGTGAGGGGTTTTGTTATGAGTTTATTTGAGGGTTGAGTTCGAGGTTAAATTTAGTTAATTTGAGAAGGGTTCATGTAAATATTTAGTTTTTCGGATCGTGCAGGTTTAGTTGAAAGTTGATTTGGGATCGAATTTGTGTTATTTGAAGGTTTTGTTAGAGCTTGTTTTGGTGATTGTGTTGGTAATTGCGTTGGGATTTAGTGGCGAATGAGCTGGAGATTAAGTTGGAGGTTGAGTTGGAGATTGAGTTGGCGTTGAGTAAGGTATGAATGGGTTCAGTTAGGAATTGATTTGGGAGTTGAGTTAGATGTCAGATTGTTTAAAAAGTTTTGATCACTTCGAGAGGATTCAGCCCTTAACATTTTCAGTTTTTAATCACTTTTTCACGTGATTGTTTCTCATTCACAGTTACTTTTAACATCCTATCTTTTGCACTAACCAAATTGAAAAGCACGGTTATAACCTTGTTTAATGCAGAGCATTGCGTAGCTGGTACAGCCCATGAATTACAACAACCGATATAAATCAGGTGATGGAAATTCTCTAGGTATCATTATAAGTCAACAAATTAAAGATCAAATTATCTATTTTTAATATTCAAGCCTCTGTTTTTATTGGTAATTTTAAATCCACATAAAGCTAAATAATTTTATATTGTTTTTAAGAATTGTTAAGGAAATCTTAATGACATTTAATTTTCATAATTTGTTATTTTAGAGAAGATTATCTTCTCCTTCTTTACGGATATTATAGTACTTGTAGAGACACGAGAATTTTTTTCATAATATTGCACGAGAAAGAAATGGAATTTTTCAAAACCGAATAATTAATACATAATATAGTTATAATAAATATAATATAATACTCTAATCGTAAATTAATTTAATTAATTTAAAATAAAAATTAAACATTTTTATGTTTGTTTTAGTTTTTTTAAGTTTTTAACTTGTTTATATCACACACGTCTTGTCTTTATAAAAATATTTGAGTTATCATTTTCGCACACGCACTTTAATCGCAGATCATAACAAAATGTCGGCGATTAAATCAATTACATAAATTATATAATAAAAAAAAATAATAAAAAAAGTTACAAATAATAATTAAACCAAATAAATTAATAAACATAAAAAGATCAATTAATTTCATCATGATCTAAGTACAATAGTAGTTTTATAATAGTAATTATAGTAAAAGTAATTAAAGTTAAACGATTTTCTTCGAAATGCTTTGCGGTGATGATGGTTGAGGAAAATTAGGTTAAGCAGTTTAAATAAATAAATGGCGGATATTACAAGTCCAAGTACCATTTTAGGGATGTTGATTGTTGATGAATTGGTATGAAATAAACTGGATGAATTATTAGTGTTAGAATGATAACCAGGAGCATACCGTACAATGATACCAATAAAATCAGTAGTATTCTCTAGTAGTGGTAGGATTCTGGTGGCCTGAATTTTCATTGGATTCTCTACATTTATATTATTATTATTATTATTATTTTGACAATAATCATATTTGATTTGTTTTTGGGTTATGTATTTAGGTCTCTGGCCCTCTAGTTATTTTTTCTTTTGTGCTTTTTCAGCGGCTTTGGTTATTTTACCCGAGGTCGCCTCCTTGAAATTCACCGATTTGATTACGCCCACAGCGACCGTTTGTCGCATATCACGAACCGCAAATCTTCCCAGCGGAGGAAACTCTTGGAAACTTTCGACACATAATGGTTTGGTAGGTACCAAATTAACAATGGCCGCATCACCAGATTTTATCGCTTTAGGATTTTCTTCAGTGGTTTTACCCGTACGACGATCACATTTCTCCTTGATTTCAGCAAATTTGCACGCAATGTGCGCCGTGTGACAGTCCAATACTGGCGTATAACCATTTTGAATTTGGCCCGGATGATTCAAAACAATTACTTGAGCAGTAAAATCAGCGGATGCTTTGGGTGGACAACTTTTAGAATCGCCCGCAACATAACCACGTCGCAATTCTTTCACTGACACATTTTTAACGTTGAAACCAACATTATCGCCAGGGACCGCCTCAGAGAGTGCTTCATGATGCATTTCAACCGATTTAACTTCAGTGGTCAAATTAACCGGCGCAAACACAACAACCATACCAGGTTTTAATACACCAGTTTCAACACGACCGACGGGTACTGTTCCAATTCCACCAATTTTATAAACATCTTGAAGTGGTAAACGTAAAGGTTTATCGGTTGGACGTGATGGAGGCAAAATGGCATCCAAAGCTTCAATTAAAGTTCTGCCCTCAGCTTTTCCTTCTTTTCGTTCGACCGCCCATCCCTTGAACCAAGGCATTTTTTCCGATGGCTCTAACATATTATCACCATGCCATCCTGAAATTGGCACAAATGCAACGCCTGTCGTATTGTATCCAATTTTTTTAATGTACGACGAAACCTCTTTCTTAATTTCTTCAAAGCGTGCTTCATGATATGGCGGCTCAGTTGAGTCCATCTTATTCACACCAACAATTAGTTGTTTTACGCCAAGAGTAAACGCAAGTAGAGCGTGTTCACGAGTTTGGCCATTCTTAGAGATTCCAGCCTCAAATTCACCTGCGAAAATGCGATAAATTTTAATTATAATCGCAATACTCAAAGACATTATATTTATTTAGTAATCTCACCTGTTCCGGCCGCAACAATTAATACGGCACAATCTGCTTGCGATGTACCCGTAATCATATTTTTGATAAAATCACGATGTCCAGGCGCATCAATAATGGTAACATAATACCTTTGCGTTTCAAATTTCCACAGTGCAATATCAATTGTAATACCGCGTTCCCGTTCCGCTTTCAATTTGTCCAATACCCAAGCATACTTGAATGAGCCTTTTCCCATTTCTTGTGCTTCCTTCTCAAATTTTTCAATTGTCCGCTTATCAATGCCACCACATTTATAAATGAGATGGCCCGTGGTAGTTGATTTGCCCGAATCAACATGACCAATTACCACAATATTTATGTGAATTTTCTCCTTGCCCATTTTTCACTTGCTGCTTGCGGCTACCACAAAACTTATATACGTTTCGAGCAAAGGTTTTACGTTTCTATATGGTAAACTGCAATAGAAAATCGAAAATAAAATTAAATTTAAATAGTTTGAGTAACAGTTTCTAAATTCGTATTATCTATTTAGGGACATCAATTTGATATAATGAGCGGTTGAAGGAACGTAGCACGGTAAACCAGGGGATAATATTCTCGTCTTACGATGAAGGGCTCCTGAGGATTAATTTCGATCGGATGAACTATCGAGTTAATGTTCTAAATATCTTTCGGACACCGGAAATTTTTCAAATCAATCAGCGTTTTATTACACCTATTAGAAAATAGCCAAAGTACAGCTAAATATTTGTACATATACCATGTACATGAACAGACTGGAAATGAGTTACGAAACAAACCAATTGTGATTTAACCACCGAATAAAAAAAATGATTCAATAGAAAAGGAAAAGTGGTGAAAACATGAATTTAGCAGTCTAGAACTAGACAACTGAACCGGGTTTGCATCAAGAAATCGTAAAAATTGGTAATAGCGGTCGGATTGTGAACAGAAAAAAATGATGTTAAAGGATTTGGCTCCGGAACGCCATGTTAACGTGTACAGATTGAATTCGGACCCAGTAATTTGAAGGGCGAGAGGGGAAACGAAGGTTCAACGAGTTGGAGGTATTTTTTGGGAGGCAAGTAGAAACAGGAAATAACGGAAACTCGATAAAATAGAAGAATCAACTAGAACTAATTTGCCATGGTTTCATTCCGATCACAATATTGTAAAACATAAGAGAAAAAATTCAGTTGCAAAATCGAGAAGCATTTAAATTAGCACTAAAAAACCCAGTGCACATCTTTTTACAAGAGCTGTTCTCTGAAATCATCCTGAAACACTTACTTATTATGAAAGGCAACCAAAATAGCTTCGAGTTTGGGTGAATTTCAAAGATTCGGTAAAGTTTTAAGGAGGCTTACTTTTAGTACTAAGATTACGAAGAGGCGTCCTCATATCACTTTTTTTGATTGCGATAGCGGAATTAAAAACTAATGTTGGTGCTTAGCGAAGAGAAAAGGTCAATAAAAGTACGGAAAGACATCAAATGGGCAAAACCTAAAAAGTTACCTCTAACCATAAGTGTGGCATGTTGTACTGGTGGAGTGACATCTATTGTACGGAATACTAGGCAACCAAGATTTCGCGAGTTGTTGTCAACCTTAGTACAAAACAAATCCATTTATTAAGACTAATAGGGAGACTTATCGGTTTATAGTTCGAAAAGTGCCTCTGAGGGTAGAATGTAGAAATATGAAATGGTCGGAAGGCTGATTTACATCCAAAGATTTACATTTTCGCAGGCAGGTGTCAAAACAAAATTTCATTTTATACACAAAAGGCAAATTTAAACAAAAAAAATGGCATAAAACAATATAAAAGTTAAGGCCCGAATTTATAGTCGTTGCTACAGCTATAACTACTGTTATAGTAACAGTTTTCGTATTTATAAACCTCACTATAATATTTATTTGTAATGTAACAATGGTTACAGTGATCAAAATCCATCACTATAAACGTTGCTACAATATATCCAAGACAAGAAAGTAAATTCGAAATTCGTATCGAATTTTATACATGATTTTAAAATGATTTTCGGAAATCGTTGCTATAGCAATAGCAATAGTTACGACTATAAATTCGGGCCTAAGTCTTCTTAAGCTTACACCCTAATTAGCATAGTAGTGTCATATCATTTCTATTAATAAAGTCATGTTACATCAATTTTGCCATTCTCTTAGTCGTTTGTTATGTCTAAAGTCACTTTATACGACAGACGTCACTTGATTTTTGCAAGTGGCAGAGAAATACTAGACATAGGGCTAGATACTCAATACTCAGATAAGCAGATAAGCAGTTATTTTTTGCGAATTTGCTAGAAATGTTATACACTATAATTTAGCAACCCAATTTGTTTCTGAATTTCAGAAAATGAGATACTTTAACGCACTTTACCTATCGTTTGTGCTGAATACAAAAATATATTTTACTTTGCTAAAATAATCGAGTAACTTATGCAAGCAAATTTTCGATTAGCAAATCCGCCATATATATCGATTTGCGAATTGCTAGAGTATCGCGTGTATCTGGCCCATAGACACAAATAGACAAAATATTGTTTTTTTTTTGAAAATTTTGCACACCGTTTTAAATATGTAGTTGTTTAAAATAATAATATTTTTGTTAAAAAACGATTTTATTTCTAATTTGCCTAATATATTTCAAATTGCAATCGTGTCACTTGGTTAGCGTTCATTATCAAGTGACATGACAGTAATAGCTGATTTACATTTAACGACATTCGACATCCGCAAAAAAGTTGAAACACAACATATGAAAAACAGCCAAGACAAAAAGAGACAAAATAATCATCTGCTTAAAAAAGTCAATTGAAACCCGAGAAACAAACCCAAAAGTCGTCGTCTGCTTTTTTTTGCAGACGTCGAGTTTCATCTTTTTTCTGTAAAATCGTCAATGCGTGAATAAATAACTATAATAAGGTTACATAAACAAGAAAACCAATCATTTGTATTGGTTTATGAAATTTTTTGTTTAAATTTATATTTTAATGTGTAAAGAAAACGAATTTTTGATTTGACATCTGCATCTGCAAAAATCTTTGAATGTCCGCCATATATATAATCGCAGACACTAGAAATGACACGAATATAGCTAAACTCGACATATACAAAAAAACAGATGACGATTTTTGGGTTTGTTTCTCGGATTTTAATTGAGTTTTTTAACCAGATGATTAATTTTTCTACTTTTGTCTTGTATTTTTTTGTTTTTTACGTTGTAAATCAGCTATTAGCAGAAGATGAAAAATTAATAAGTGAATCGAGGAGCGGGGGAAGTGTTAATAGTGTGTTCAGACTAGGGATCAGTAATCTAGTTTTGGCTAATCAAGTTTACTTTTCATCTGGATTAGCTTTTATGGCGTTACTGTAAGAGAAAATCGCGATTAAAAATGACGCTGCACATTGTGACTTTACCGAAAACTGTTCAAAATCCTAACCATTAATAGAGCATTTTGCACAAAACAAATCATAGAACATCTACTACTTCAAAAGTTTTAATAGTAAATATTAGATAGATCTGCTAATATTAACTAAACGACAATCTAAATATTTATTGAAATTGTTGACGTCACGAATAAAAAATTATTCGCTCTAACATCGCAATATTTTAAGCGCTGGTATAACATAATCGACATTACAGACAAACAAAATCCATCAATCTTTTTGACGATTACTTTAAACTTATCTCTGTCGTTCACACTATAAGAACAACTAGATTTGCTTGTTAATCAAGATTACTAATCCCTAGTCTGAACATAGCATGATGAGCTTGTTGCTAATTTTTATAGTGAAGTAAAATTAGCATTAAAAATATCAGTTTTGAGGAACAAATGGTGCACAAAATATCATTCTGTTGATTTTTTGATTGAAAATAAAAGAAAGTTTTCTAATTATTTTATGTCTATTGATTATTTCATGTCGAAGTCGTTTATCCATCGGATTTCGCAAATTCAAGATGGCGGATTCAAAATGGACCTCAAATATTGAGATTTTTTAAATGTGGATAGCTAAATATTTTATTTTGGGGATTCTTGAGGTGTCTATTTTCGATGTTGAATATACATGAAACCACTAAAAGCTTAAACCAATGATCCCGAAATCAAACAAGAAGATATTCATTGATATAAGTAATACAATACATAATTTATTATGTTTCAACAGCAATACAAAAGAAAAGCTGACCATTCGTCTTCTTTTATAGAGGACAGTCCTATATTTTAGTCGGCTATCCTCTAAAGTTGTTGTGCTCTTTCTGCATTTATTTTAACAAAATCAAATTTTGTGCCCTCTATTTTAGTACTGTAGTTGTTAATGTAGTCTTATTTTAGGAATTTTACAACAACAATACCTTGCATTTTTATTCCGGAATGAATAATTTCATTCCACTGAGAAGTAGGTATAGAAAAATTCTCTTCTTCACGTAGTTGTAGAGTTTACGATAGAGTAAATATTATTACGATAACACTTATGATAAATAGAATAAGGCCCGAATTTATAGTCGTAACTATTGCTATTGCTATAGCAACGATTTTCGAAAATCATTTTAAAATCATGTATAAAATTCTATACGAATTTCGAATTTACTTTCTTGTCTTGGATATAATAAGCGTATTTCCTTGAAAAATTTACAACAACAATTGCATAGGATAAACCCTCGCAAGAATAACATTAACCCAAAAAAATATTGGGTTAAATTAAACGCAATTCTAATTGTTAATTATGGTACCTGCCATCAGGTCATATTAGATATTAAATTTATATTTTATTTCTAAAAATTGGCTTAAATAAACCCAAAATAGTTTGGATTCAATTTTGGTCAACAAAATACGCTAATTGTAGCAACGTTTATAGTGATGGATTTTGATCACTATAACCATTGTTACATTACAAATAAATCTTCTAGTGAGGTTTATAAATACGAAAACTGTTACTATAATAGTTGTTATAGTGGTAGCAACGACTATAAATTCGGGCCTAAGTGAATTGATAGCGAAAAGTTCTATGCTATGGAATTTTCCATGATAAAACTGTTCTAATGTGTCTTGACTATTTTTACCGGACCAATCATGAAATTTCGAGAAGAGTAAGCGCATAAAGTGAAGATTAAAACGGAAATTAAAAAGTGATTTAGAAAGTGTTTTAGTGTGAAATAAAAGTTATAAGTGAACAGTAAAATTGTGCAAAAAATATAATAAGTGATTTTGTGAATCATAGTTTATAAATTCTGTTGGAATGATTTTTGTAATCAAGAAATAAAATCGTTTGTGATAATAAAATGAGATCATAAATCAGAATTTATATTTGGTTAATTTTCATTTGGATTATTATATTTTATTCAATAATTTTTATCACTATTTTATAGTTGTTAAAATTCTAAATAAAAATTATACATATTTCTAGAGCTTGGTGCCGACTGTTAAAAGTTAAAAAACAAATTATTCTTGGCTTTTACAGAGCATTCACAATGAAAAAACTTTTTACAAATCTGTAATACCGTAGACAGACACAGAGTTAATCGCGATTTTCAGTTGTTATTTTTGTCAAAAATCGCGTTGTGGAAACAAAATAATCCGGTTTAGGTGAAAATCTTGTAATGACAGACGACTGTCATTACACAATCTTCACAAAAAACTGGATTATTTCGTATAGACAACGCGATTTTTGATAATCGGGATACATGAAAATCGCGATTAACTTTGTGTCTGTCTACCGTATAAGTCAAAAAAAAATTTTCATTGTGAATGCTCTGTTACTTTGGGCAAAATTTCATTCCTATCCGAATAGGAATAACTTTAACCAAAGTAATACATATCAATACAAATTTGTCCCAATAAGCACTTTCTTCTGTAGAGTAAAAATTTTTGAAAGATTTTTGAAACAAAATTGGTGATTCCCCATTTTTTGTCAGAAACGTTGTTTCACAATTTCACATCAGGCAAATTTTTAATAAATCCCCGAGTAACCACATGTCACAAGAAAGCGACAAAAATTTCACATAAAATGGTGATTGGTGGAAAAAAATGTGACAAAAAATTGTCACATGGATGAAAAATGGTTGATGGGGTTGATGCCGATTGTCACGCGTAAACGAACATTTTGTAAATCAAATTTGTCGGTTTTTGGTGAAATATTTTTGAAATATTTGTTGAAAATTTAGTCACAAATTCGGCAGTTGTTTTATGGTAATAAAGTCAAATATTTCTCGATATTTTCTGAATAATTGGTGGTTTAACTGTGGAACTAATTATGAACTATTTGTTGAAATTATAACCACAAATTCGATAGTTTTTTTATAATATCACTTAATTATCAACAATTTTGTGGATATTTGTTGGTTTATTGGTGCAATTATGCGTAAGAAAATTTTTTTTGACCCTACTTAAATAATTTTGTAAAAAATACTCCATTGTATGGTTTATTTGATATTTTTATTATTATTTATTTTAAAAAAAATATCTACCAAAAATGTAGAAATATCAAAATCCCCCCCGTACTTTAACCCGAGCCGAGAGTCCAGTCAATACAAATGTCTCGACTCGAAAAACTGAAAACTTTCCTTGAGTTTTCTATGTGGTAGTTTGGATTCGTACCGATAAGCTCGCACAAACAAAAAGTTCGGTCTACTCATCAGGTATTCAGGTAGCTACGACCAAACACAAACTACAAAAATAAAATTTCAACTTCATACATTAAGTATGAACATATATTTTGTCACAAAATACCTGCATAAATATGATCCAAATTGTCAACTTTTTTTGTGGCAAAAAAGAACTTACATTTTGTGACAAATTGATGACTAAGGCCCTTATTTCCTTAGTCGTGTCACTTGTCGTTTGTACCGACAACCAATTTTTGGTATTCCCTTAGTCGATTGGAGTGACAATCGTCATTTCAAGTGACAAACGTCTCTTGAATTGGTATTCCCTTAGTCATTTCAAAAGTTTCATGTCACTTGAAATGACAATTTCATCGCCTGAAATTTTCAAGCGACACAAAATGGATGAAGGCAAGAAACGATAGTTTTTCAATTTTAAATTATATTTTGACTATTTTTAGCGAGTTATTAAATATATTACACATTTATAATTTGTAAAAATTGTAATTATTAATAATTTTACATTGTATGTGAAAATAAAATTTATATTTCTGACAAAATGGGCATTATGTCATACACATGTTCAAATAAGCGAAGGAATCAAAAAGCCTTCCCTATTTTTTATTATGTCAATAATATCTCGAAAAAATTAGGAAATACAAATTTCTAACATATTTTGATTTTTTAACAACACATTTGACATTTTCTTGATTTTTAAATGTCAGAATTCCGTCAAATAATAGTAAATTATTAGTGTTGCCTAATGGATTCTGGTTTATGACATTTGTCGTGTCACGTCACTTCGATCGACTTGAAGAACACCAATTTTAAGCTGAAGTGACACGACAATTGTCAGGTCGGATAAAGTGAGATGACTAAGGGAATAAGGGTGTAAAATGTTTTTTTTCGGTGGTTTAAATCAACATTCATTTTGTCACAAAATACCCGCATAAATATGTTCCAAATTGTCAACTTTTTTTGTGACAAAAAGGAACTTACATTTTGTGACAAATTGATCTAAAATTTTGTGATCACCATTTTTGGTTACTCGGGTCAAATTCAAAATACTGTGACGATTTTACCCATCATAGAACAAGAACAGCGATAGCCCAGATGGTTGGCGCGTAGTATGAACATAATGGTCGATGATTTGATGCTCGTCGGAGCCAAGAACAAAATGCAAGAACAAAATCAAACAAAGCAATAGTTCGAAATATGGTAGATCATAGTATAACTGCCAAAATAGTTGCTATATTTGCAGATAACACAAATTTTTGAGGTATTCATAGGAAAAGGAAACTAAATGTATTTTTAAAGTTAAAACGTGGTATATTGGGCATTGGCTGTAATGCTCCACCTCATGTAGCATCAAATGCTAGAAACACGGCAGCCGGTCTTTTACCGATAGATATTGAGGCAGTTCTACCAAAAATGTATCTCTATTTTAGAAATTTTATGGTCTGGACGAAATCTTTAAATCTTTTTTGTGAAGACTCCAATGTATTATATAAAAAACCTTTTTGGGTATTCTAGTAAAAGGTGGCTAGCCCTGTTCATTGCCATCGAGTGAGTGATCTTTTTGTACACTCTGCTAAAATAGTACTTTCTGAGCCAAAACCATATTCCAAATATTTTAAAAACTTTTTTTGAAAAAGAAGAAACTCTGATATATTAAAAATTTATTCATTATATGGCCGAATAAATCGAAACGATCGTAATTTCAATTTCAAATAAAAATAAATATCACATCAAGAAAGTGACAAAATAGAGGCAAAGTACCGTTCAAATTCCGTAACCTGTTGAGTGTACGCTTTTAATAATCTGACTGGTATAATACAGTATTTGATATTTTGTTCTTTAAACAATGAAAGGGTTCAGCGAAAAAAATTTATTTTTTAACTACGATATACGTAGACTTCACAGATTAAAAAGAAAATCATCAAAATCCGATAATATGCACCGGGGTTCAAAGGAAAATGCTTATTTTACGTAAACGGTTAAAAAAATTTTTTTTTTTGAAAAATAACAGAGAATATTTAAACTGAAAATCTTACGCTGAGGGTGGGGAGCCCTGAATCTAACTACTGCGTGCATTTTGCACAGGCAAAGAGGTACAGATGTGCTACTTCGGAAGGTTCTATTATTATTATTTTTTTGCTATTTGGTCAGCAATTACCACAATTTGTGAATGATATTACACCGGAATACACTATGTGCCTTACACAAATAGAAAGTAAGGAAAGTAGGGCATAAAAAAATCCCCGGATAGATCCCATCACACTCCACACACTTAAACTATCTATCCCCCCAAGCACATAATTTTCTTGTGTATAATACACATACACAGTAATTACAATTAAGTACATAGTTACTTTGACTCTTTGCTCTATATTTTATTAAAAATAAAACTAAAGTACATAATTTTATAAATAGATTTTATATAAAGTGCATTAATGCCGTATTAAAATAAAATAAAATATCACATGTTGAAATTAACAATGAAAATTTTGTGTAATTCTCAGTAATGACGACGAACATAATATAAAATCAATATTTTAATAAAATGATAATTATTATGGAATAGATATATTAGGTGCAGGATAATAATTATCTGGTCAAATAATTCTCATATCTAATATTTAGCAATTCGTTAAAATGTGCAATATTTATAGACACCGGGCGAACAAGGTTACCTCCACCTTCATTTACAAAAAAAAAAAGGAAGGAAAATTACAAGACTAGGACGCCATTAACAACAAATATTTTGTATAAACCCGGGTAAATTTAAGATTTCATACCAAATACAAAACACTAATTTTAAATTAATTATTTTAATGCCAGAGCAGTTAACTAACACAATTTTAATTAGAATTTATTGCATGATAATTAACAAAATTGCAAGAGTAACACAGAAAAAAAAATATTTTTC
The DNA here is from genome assembly GCA_963556165.1 of Tipula helvola. Taxonomy (NCBI): domain Eukaryota; kingdom Metazoa; phylum Arthropoda; class Insecta; order Diptera; family Tipulidae; genus Tipula; species Tipula helvola. The sequence continues at coordinate 364,439,292 of OY744481.1, forward strand.
CGCACAAACACCCAAAACAATATTATGCAACAATTACTAAATAAATAATTATCCAAATATTTTATTAAATTAAACCGCACTATATATTAATTAGTTAAATAAATTGTAAATGTATTTCTACAAAAAAATTATATTCGCCAAAAAAATATTATTCCTACTTACCACGAACTCTCAACTTCAATGAAAAGAAAGAATTTTCCTATATGAAAGCATGCGCATTCATTACTTTTGCACAATTAATAGGAAAACAACAACAACCAAAAATTCAATTACATTTTCATTTTGTAATGTTCATGATTATGACGTATCCGATCCGGAGATGATACTGGGATACCGCGAGTACCGATTTTCAAATCAATACACATAATAAATAAAAGAATTTTTACTTATTTTAAATATTTTGTATTTCGTTACTAAATTGGTTTAGAATTGGTTGGAAACAACAGAACAACACAATAAAAAACCTTGCTCTCATATTCTCAAATCAAATCTCAGAATTACCCTGTTTGTAAATATTAAAAAAAAAAAAAGGAATTGTCTATTACTTATTTTCTAATACTGCGCCTCGTAAATTTCACTAGTTTGATAAACGTGTTTAACTGTTATTGGACCACAACGGAAATCTTTCCAGCCATTTTGAACCCTCACCTGAAAAAAAAAAAAAAAAAATTTACTAACAATTTTCAAAACCAAATCTTATTTTTCATGGAAGCCGGATTTTCGATCAGATTACAGTTTGTTCAACGCACAACCAAACGCCGGATTTCTGTATTTTAGGGAAATCATGAAAAAGAATTGGAATCTATTTAAAATCCGATGAATTTCAGGAAAAAGAACTTTATAATTAACATAATTGATCCCATTACGTTGCTTTTTAGTGCAAACAGCGCTAAAACACGTGTTCCGAACACTAATAAAAAATAAAAACACGGAGTTTTAGGTTTCGAAACTTTGATTACGAAACTCAAGGTGTGAGCAGTATAACTGTTACCTGTGCGAATTTAAAATTTTGAATTAGAGAAATTTTCGAACTTTGACTAGATTTTGTAATTCCGATAACATGTAAAAAAATCGTCAAACGACAATTAAAAACGTTGCCAGCTTCATTGAACCCACTATTAAATTTAAAAATTTCAGATCCTTCCAGTTTTGGTTGCGTTTTCCGGAACATGTGTTTTAACGTTGTTTGCACTACCAAAAATGCAACGAAATGGGAACAATTATTTCATTTCGAAATTTATTTCAAATTGATTTGAAATTAAGGTTAACCATGACATATTTTGTTGAAACTATACCCCTATTATGATTCTCACCTCACCGACGAGTCGCCGTGATTTGAAAAATCGTGTGAGTTCAATTTTGGTATTATGGTTCTCACTTTTATTTTGGCGAGAGTTGTGCGCGGCTAATGTGTTTGGTTTTGTTAATTATGACAATTTCCATTCGTTTTGAAGTTTGCCAGCACAAAAATTTTACATTTTTTGACATAATGTCTAATTGTCTAACAGTTTTTTTGTACACATTTACATTTATTGTGATTAATTTTGTTATTTTATGACCATTAATTAGATATTTTATCGGTTAAAATTATTAATAAATAGTGCAAACCGGCAAATGCAATGTGGATTTCTTTATCTGTGACGAATGAAGCTGGAGAGACCAAAAATGTTTGAAAACTTGCATACGCATTTTATTGTTAAATGTAGAATAAAAATATTTTAAAATACGATTTTGTTTAAAAAAAATACAAAATTGATTTTTATTCAATATTTAATTAGGAAATATTAATTTAAATATTTTGCCTGTAAAAAAAAAAGTTGTAGTGTTGTTATTTCCATTATTTCTTGTATTCCTTATAAAAAATCGCACTAGTCACCGAGAAATATTAGGCGAGCAATTTTGACATTACTCTCACTCACTTTACACTCACGGCGAGAACCATAATATCAAAATTTGATTACGGCGAGTTTGACTCACCAAGCGACGCAAATGTGAAAACCATGATAGGGGTATAATATACTCGAAACTTTAGTTACGAAACCTTTGATGTGTCAGTAGAATGAGATTAGTTGATTATTCTCAGTCTGGGGGGCTATTTGTGACTTCGATTCGAACATAAGAATCGTATTTGATTTAAATAAGAAACGAACGAATCTGATTCAATTCAAGTAAGAATCTAATACTTTGGAAACTCGAATAGTGCAATTCGAAAAAAATTTAATTTTGTGAAAAACAAAAATATTTTACAAAATAATTTGAATTCACGTAATCGAAATTTTGTGGATTTTGGAACTTCGAAATTATTTCAGATATCTTGAGATATTGTGTATTCGAGATTTACAAAAATACGCGAAATCTTTTCAGGAAATTGCGACTATTCGAGGTCAAGTTTGGCCTTAGGTTTTTAGAAATTTATGCGACACATCTAGGGAAATCAAAATCACTAAGGCCCGATTTTATGAACGAGGATAAATGATTAATCCTCTGATTTAGCGTAGTTTGCCTTGTATGAAACAATGCAAACTACGCTAAATCAGAGGATTAGGCCCGTTGCACATTTCAGCTAAGCTAAGCTAGAAATGTAGTATTCGTTAGCCTAGTTAGCTCGCCTAGCTCACTCCTTTGCACTTTCCAGCTGATAACTAGCCTTATACACACATACATTGTTGACTTTATATCTTCCCATTAAATTTTTTAATTTTCAACCGAGGGATAAGAATTTAGGCCACAACGCTTAGCTTAGCTTAGCTGAAATGTACAACGGGTCTTAATCATTTATCCTCGTTCATAAAATCGGGCCTAGACCGAATATCCGGTTAAACAACCTAATACATAGTAACCAATTAAAAAAATAATTCTGAATTATTCGAAAAAAAATTTGTAAAATGTTTCTCGGATGAATTCACAAGTATCCCTATCCTAAATTATTTGAGATTTTTCGAGTGTTTCGAGATTATTAAAGAATTGCGAGATTATTCCAGGGGTGGTTTTTGTAAATTCGAGTCTTCGTTGAATTGGAATCTTATTTGAATTGAATCAGCATTAGTTTGCCTCTTATTTAAATCAAATACGAATCTTATACTTCGAAGAGTCGAATACGTTCGAATCGAATTCACGGATAGCCCCGCAGATATATCGAGATATTGAAAATTATTTTCAACATATCCCCAGGGAGCTGCTATTTGTGAATACGATTCGAACGTATTTGACTCTTCGAATTATTGGATTCTTATTTGCTTTATAGGATTCTGGGGGGCTATTTGGGAATTCGATTCGATCGCGCTCGAGTCTTCGATTTATAAGATTCCTATTTGATTTAAATAAGAAACGAACGATTCTGATTCAATTCAAATAAGAATCCAATAATCGAAGACTCGAGCGCGATCGAATCGAATTCACAAATAGCCCCCCTGTCTTAACCCTTATTCGGAATTTACGAAATCATTCGGGTTAGCTGTTGAATTCTTCTTAGAATTGAACCACTTGCCAGTGAGCTACAGCGATTTTCGTGATTTTTAGACATTCTCGAAACACCACCCACATGTTTCGAGGTTTTTCAGATTATTCGAGACAAATCAAAACTAAAGATTTTTGTTACCTCATTTGATTGCAACGCCATTTTATAAGTTTTTTTGCTATTTTGTTATACATTAGAAAATATTTTAACATCAAATCTCCCTTCTCAAATTTAGGCCCGCTTTTTTTATCATTACGATATTAGCAAAAGAAACTATCACGATGAGGTAAAAAACGGGTATTTTTAATAGTTGAATTGTACAAAATAGCCTTTCATTGTACATAAATTGAAAAATTTATTGTTTTTGCTGTTTTTTCAGGATTATTTATAAAACTTCTGTATTTTGATATTAAATGTCGTTTTTAAAAATATTTACCTTTAGCTACGGTCTGCAATTTATGAGTTTCTTCAGGGCTTAATTTTAAAATTGTATTTAAAACCGGTACTAAATGTAATTTTTCATCACCGCTATTTAGTGTAACAAACTGAAATCAAACAAATATTAATTAATATCAAGTTTAATCAAATGATTGACAACAGCTAGTCACCTTTAATATAACATTTTTCATATATTCCGAATTTTGTATATGCTCCTCCCGCTCCTGATTTAATTGTTGCTTACGTATCTCCTGCTTTAAAAGTTCATTTAACTGGGTCAAGCGTAACAAGTCTTGTTCAGCTTCGGCCAATAATGTGGTTAAATGTTTAATTTGGCTTAATTGGGTCGCAACCGTTTCTTTTGCCACATTTAATTCACGTGTTGGTGATACGGCTCGAACATGTTCACTTACCGTTTCCTCAATTGGATTATTTAGTAATTGATCTAATGGTATAGTTTCATATTTCTGTTGCCGTGAAAATCGCCTTGTCACCTGATGATGATGGGTCTCATTATTATTATTCGTTATTTCGGCCATTTCTTTTTCCTGTAAAATCATTTGAATTTTTTGCTCATCGGTCGTAATCGAATTATAGTTAGGTGGAAATCTCATTAGATCGGTAAAACTTTCATTATTATTGTCCACAATATTAGCGAGATTCGAGTTTTGATTTGGCGGCAATGTAACATTCATTTTTTCACGTAATACTTTTATTTCATTTGAATATTTTTCTTCCATTTCGGTGATTTGAATTTTATAGCAATGATTTATTGAATCAATTTGAGTACGTTGCGTCTTAATAATATCTTGGTGCTTAACATTCTGTTTCCGTATTTCATCCAAATTCGTTTCATATTCAATACGGATGTTATCTAAACGGGCTAACAACTCATTACATCGATTCTGAAACATATCAGTTTCGCCCTTAAGCTCATTGATTGTTTTCCTTAAACTGATATTTTCATTTGTAACATCCTTAAATTGTACGGTCATAGTTTCGATGGTGGTTTGCATTGAAATCATATCATCCTCGAGTTCCTTTTCTCGTGAACCTTCATTCGATTGATTTTGTCGCAGAACCGATTGTGCACGAATTTTATAATTCGAAAATTCCGCTTTTAAATTTTCAATTTCATTATCTCTCAGATTATAGTTTGAGTTTAATGTTTCAAATTCATTTTTCAAGGCGACAATTTGGGTTAGCAGATTCTCTTTTTCAACTAAGATCTCACCGTATTTTTTGTCCTTTTCAATAATCTCGGCAGAAAGTTCAGCCCTCACTTGATCTAAATCTAATTTTAAATTTTCATGATCTTTGAATAGATTCTCATATTTGCGTGATATTTCCAATTTTTGACTGTCAATCTCGCGTATTTTCTTCTGTTGGAAATCATTTTTTTGTTTCAAATCAATAGCAAACAATTTTTCTGACTCTAAATTTTCTTCGACCAATTTCAATTGTTCGTTCAATGAATTTATTGTTGAATTTAAATTTCGTATTGTCTCCTCCAGATCGACGATTTGAATTTTATTTAATTCTTGTTTTTGGGTTAAATCGTTTAGAGTTTTGTCGTACGCCTCAATTTCCAAAGAGAGAACATTCGATTTTTTTGCCGTCAGCTTAGATTTTTCTAATTCAGCGCGTAATGATTTTTCCAATTCTTGACTACTCTTAAGCTGTTTTTCTTTATTTTCTAAATCCAAAGTGGTTTTTCGAAGATTATCTTCCGTTTCCTTAGTATTATTACCGCCATTACCACCAGAATTAGTATTAGACTTTAATTTTTCAGACAGATTTTTATTTTCGGCCTCAAGATTTGATAGTATACCATTTTGCTCGGTAATTTTGTGTTTCAATTTTATAGCCAGGACACGTAATTTATTGTATTTCTCTTCGAATGAGTCATCGACTTCACGCAATTGCATTTGTCCCTCTGCTTTTGAAATGGTTGATGTTGAAAGTACTTCCATTTTATCTAAAATAAAACCGAAATTGTAAATAAAAATTAGCAAATCGATATTTTATTAATAAATTCACATACCCGATACATATTTATCCTTCAAACTTTGGGCCGAATCGCACAAGACTTTATATTTTTGAATTTCAGCATCTTTTTCACGAATTAAATTTTCAACAGTTTCCAAATCTTTTTGCTTCACTACCAAATTTTCACTTTTTGTGGCCAATTCCTTTTCTGAAATTTCTATTCGATTTTCCAAGTCTAAAATTTTTGATTGCTGTTTCGAAATTACACCACCCCTTTCTTTTAGAATTTGGTTGATTTCTTTCATTTCTTGCAATAAATCTTGGTTCTCTGATTTGCTTAGATCTAAATTAGAAGTAACCGTCTTTATTGATGTTTGCATTTCTTCTGCGGTTGCTTTTAAAGATTTTATATGAGCTAAGTTTCCAATCATTTGGTCTTTGATTTCGTTAATGGTATTTACGTTGAGGATCATATATATCTCATCTAATTTACTTGAGATAAGCTCGCATTGTTCGCACGATTTCAACTGGTCTTCCAACATTTTCGCATTTTCCAGCTTAACTTGATTCAATTCGCTACCTAGTTCATCATTCAAAACTTTATGCGCCAGTACATTGCCTTGATATTTCAAAATCTGTGAGTTTAATGTCTCTTCGTTTATCTTAAGGGTGTGTAATTCGCCTAATTTGTTGGTCACATCTGCACAAATCTCATTAAAATGATTCAATAAACGGGTTTCAATTTCTTCTGTGATTTCAATATCGTTTGCAATAATATCACAGCCTTTGAAATCATATTCCAACAATTCACTTAATTTGTTTATAAAATATAATAGGATCGAACGATCCCGAATTGATTGGGGAACAACCGATCGTTCTGCTTCTTCGAGGGCTTCAATTTTTGTAAGAACATCAGAAATCGTATTAAGTTTATTCGAAAACATATCCTTTAAATTTTCTAAAGAATTAATTTTTACTTTTAATCCATCGCTTGCCACGTCGCTTTCCTGTCGGTTATTATTTTGCTTCACAACACTTTCTAGCGTGGCTATACGATTTAGCAGCTCTTTATTTTGCTTCTCGTAATACAATACTTTATCACAAATATTCGATGATACTCTGGCGATTTCTGTTTGCCATTTCGGAACGGTTTTCCCATAATCATTAATTATTTCTAACAGTATTGTGTGATTCGATTTGAAATGTTTCAGTTTGGCACTGAACTCAAGTAATTTGGATTTAAATTGTTTAAGATTTTCTTCGCTCTTGATATTTTTTAATTTTAATAATTTAATTTCTTCGCGCAATTTGGCTATTTCTTGTTCAGCGACCGCCAATTGATCTACGCTACCGGAATTAGGACCAAATGTTTCAATGGTTTTTAAATATTCCTCGTTTTCCGCCAAAAGCCTTTTGATTTGTGATTTTAATGAATCATTTTCTATTAAAATTTCTTCGTATTTTTCCATATTAACTTGGGGTTTTTGAATTTCCTGCTGTTTAATTTCTTGCTGTTTCTCTTGTGCGGACGAGCTCACAAGTTCTTGCATAGCGGCCAAACATTTTTTGTCCGCTTGTTTTTGAATCTCATAATTCTGCAGCTGCTCTTTTAGAGTTTTATTTTCTTCGTGCACATCTGAAATAGAAATAAGGCCAATAGAATCTGAAGTTTTAAACTCATTTTGTTATCTAAAATTGAAGGATTTCGTTGGAAGCTAGAAAATAGTAGCTACACTAAGAAAACCTAAATGGAATAAGATAAAAAGTTCACTCAGTATAAAAACGGTCTCAATTTGAGACCTCAAATAAACCTACCATCTTTGATTTGCTTCGCCTTTTGCGCGATGAGCAAGAGTCCTTTACATTTTTTTATTAGTTCCTCCCGTGATAAATTCTCAAAGGAATTAGATTTTATATTTGCTTTCTGCAATAAATAGTAAAATTAATTTAAAGCCAGAAGAATATTCAAACCTATTAATGCACTTAAAGGCGGAAATTTTACCTGATTCGATGACTGGGGTGATTCCATTGTTCAGATATTTTTAAGTAAATAGAATGTTTTTTTATAATACAATAAATAACTGTGTATAATTAATAAATAATTAGTAAACTTAAGTATATTCTATATTAGAATTGAATAAATAAGTGATATTTGGACAAATTTATACTGTGCTACACGTAAAACCAAAATAATCACAAATAATTAAAGGGAATGACGTTACAATTGACAGCTCTTTACAATATTTTGCCCTAAGAGCAAGTAAGAAATGTTTATCGGTAATTCACAATTGCCGGTTGCAAACCAAGCCGACAAAACAGAAACAAAACAAACTGGAGACTGGAATTTTTTTTGTTTGTTTTTGGTTTTGTGTTTGATTATTTTACAAACGTTTTAGTTTTTAATGTCCTGTCACATGTTTCCGTATATTGCAATAGTGGGTGGGTGTGTTTCCAAATAAAAAAAAAATAGAAGATCAAGGATAAAAACCAAGGTGGCATAATCTACTGTTGAATATTTGGAATTTTACATGTTTTCTTCGGAGTTGTTAAATTAACGATACTGTAGTCAAGTAGATTAGTTCGTTATTAGTGACATTTCATTTGACCAATGAATTAGAATTGGAATTCAATTTTGGCTAAAAGAAATAACCAATCAATTCTCGTGAATTTTTTTAAAAGCTGGCAGTGTTTGATTGATTTTATTTTTAGTAAATATTAAGCATTATTTAATATTATAACCGAAAACCGTGAATTTACCCGGTAAATTGGGAAAAGAGGCCTTGTATGTACATAGTTGAATAGTCTTCTTTATTTATAAATCCGAAAACTCTGGTGACAAACACAGTACTACAAAATGGAATTAGCAAATAAATTATAATACTTATAAAGGTCTTCGCTGTCAAAAAACGGCGATAGATAGATTAAATCTTAAGATGGCACTAAGTAGTAGTTTTTTTTAAATTTTTTTTTTGTTGTATCGAAACAAAAATATAAACAAAAGCAAAAAACACGAATAAAACTTACAACTAGACATGAATTATAAAAAAAATTAATTTTATTTTTGATTTATTAACCAAAAATTAAAAATTGTTAAAGCTGACATCTTTAGAAGTTATCCCGTACTATGTTTTACCGTATTAAATAATACTGCATTATCGGTAAATCTGCCAATATCATTGACCGTAAGTTTACTATGGAAAAGTGTCATTATGTCCTTTATAGGGTATTATAATTTATTTGGGAATTAGAATTGAAATATGTACCATCAACTCAGAAGGAATTCGATGAATTCTAGATTTGAAATTCATTATACATAGCATTGTTTGTGTGTTATGCTAAGAAACGAGCGCATCCAAAAGATCGGTATATTTTTTACTCTACTTTTATTTGGATTTTTGGGAGTTTTTTTGACAACTGAAAACTATATTTTTTAGCGGCGTAAAAAAATCCAAAATTTCTGCGAATTGAACATTTTAAATTAAAATAATATAGAAACTTCGATTTGAACAAATATATTAATAAAAAATATTAAAATAATAAAAAGAAATTGTGATGTTGGTGTTTAAAATACCAAAATTGTATGTCAAAATATTTGCTGTACATATATTAATAATCTAAAAACCATAATTCAACCATGTATTATTGTATTGGCAATTAATGCTGATAATATTATTGATACAATATGTATTAATATTACACAATTTTTAGTGCAGCACAAAAACGAATAAATTACTCACAAAATGATTAAAAAACACAGAATAAAGGCACATATGATAACTATTACGAACGATTTATTTTATTGGTTGTAAATTTAATTTCATCAAGCTAAAAATCGTTTGTAAAACCGATACTTATTTTGTGGAACCTAACTTACTGCATAGGAAATTACATTAAAGTACATACTTTACATACCAGGCGCCTCGCCTCGAAATTTTTAGTTACCACAAATGAGAAGCTGAGACCCTTTCATACCGGTGGCGTCGGGTTTGCACATTTAGTTGCTATCAAATATTTTATATAGGTCCATTTTACAAGTGAATTATAGCAAGAAATGAGATATTATGAATTTGTAAGCTACATATGTGTTAGATTTTTCTGTAAATATAAAACAGTTGTACCAAAAATGTGATTTGTAGGTTATGTTGACAAAGCGCTTCGCTTTATGCTACTTTAAAATGTCGCAGTCGAGTGTGGAACGCATTGCATTGGCTTTGTAGATAACTTCATTGCAATATATTTTGATTTTTTTTTAATTTATCACTTAAAAATAGATTATTTCTCAACAAATTGAATTTATTTCTATAAAATTAAACGTTATCAATCAAATAAAACTAATTTGCATAATTGAAAAATGAAATAAAGAATTTTTATTTTTGAAGCTCAAAGCCGAGGCGCCTGGTATGAAAAGTACTTAAATAAGTTAGATTCCACAAAATAAGTATCGGTTTCGGAAACACCCGATGCTCTACATTTTTGTTTTAATTCTAGTACAATTTTGAGTTATCGCAAAACGCAACAATGTCGTAGTCGTCAGTCATATTTCATTATACAATAAAAATAGAAAAAATTTGTTTGTGTATAATGGCTGTGTCTTTCTAAAATTGTGAACATTTTTCTGTTTCCTTTAACATAGTAATATACGCATTATAATCGTGATATACAGTGATTTATTTATGTTTTGTGATCGTGGTGGTGCAACATCCGTGAATGAATTAGACAGCATACGCCACAAAAATGCTAGCACGTCAAGATGTGAAAATAGGAGGACTCGACGCGTCATGTTACACAAGCCAAGGAGGTCGAAAATATATGGAAGATTGTTTTAATATTGCCTATGATTGTTCACTGCATGGATACGGGGAATACGCGTTTTTTGGTGTATTCGATGGCCATGGGGGTCCCGAGGCATCAATTTTTGCCCGTGACTGCTTGAAACGATCGATTATTCAGCAGAAGTTATTTTGGTCAGATAATGATGATGATGTGCTGCGTGCAATTAGGCAAGGTTTTATAGCGACCCATTATGCTATGTGGCGTGCCCAAGGTAATTACAGAGAAGAAAAAAAATATTGACCTAAATTTTAGCGACTCGCTATGAAATTAATGAGGCGATGGTGGCGCCACTTTCGTTTACATGCGTTGTCTTTGAGAATTTGTGGATAAAGTAGGCAAATATTAATTGAATTGTTTTTGTTATAGATAAATGGCCGAAAACATCAAAAGGATTTCCAAGTACATCCGGTACTACAGCTAGTGTGGCCTTTTATAAAAATAATAAGCTGTACATTGGTCATGTTGGAGATTCAGGAATTGCGTTAGGATACCAAGAAGAAGGTAAAACAGTTAATTCCTTCCACCACAAAGTTTAATTTAACAAAAAGCTTTTTTCTGTTTTAGGCGAAAAGAATTGGCGCGCCCATCAATTAACACAGGACCATAAACCCGAATGTAACATAGAAAAAGCTAGAATAATTAACTCTGGTGGAAAAGTCGTGATTAAATCTGGTGTTCCACGTATTGTATGGAATAGACCGCGAGTGGGCCACAAAGGACCCGTACGTCGAAGTACTCCAATTGACGAAATACCATTTCTAGCTGTTGCTCGAAGCTTAGGAGATCTATGGAGTTATAATTCTTCTTTAAATAAATTTGTGGTCAGTCCTGATCCGGACGTTCATGTTATACCAATTGACCGAAAAAAATTCCGCTGCTTAGTATTTGGAACCGATGGATTATGGAATGTAGTATCAGCCGAGGCGGCCGTCAATGATGTAAAAACTATTACCGAAACCTTAACCTTAAGCTATCATCATAATCCCAATAAAATGAACTATACAGTTAGCCAATATTTGGTAGAAGGTGCAATTATACGATGGGAGGACATTAAAATGAGGGCAGATAATATATGTGTCTTAGTAGTAACTGTGAATTCAGATGGAGAAAAATCGCCGCATCTTCCATTAAAACGCAAACTATCGATGAATCTGAAAGAGATCCCGAGTAGTACAAGTATAAATAGCCACAATTTTTATGATTCAATTTGGAATGAGAATTGTCAACCTTCAACAAGTAATATGATCCATAATCTAACGCGGTACGACCGGCCGGGAGAAGATCTTGGATACATGAATAGTTTTGCCGAATCATATAATTTACTTTACGAAAATTCATTGTATAATATGCGAGACGAATACGACCATGAAACGGCAGTGATGCGGCATCAAGTAGCAAATAGTGAAGATATGAATTTCAACACGGAAACGTATTCGCTAACGAGACTTCAAACTCGGTCGGAGCAAATCAATTCACTGAATTTCCACGGTATACCTTATTTTTTCAACGATGATCCGCATCATCAAAATCGATCTCATCAATGTGACACTTCAATTCTCAACAGTCTCGAAACAATTTTACCACTGGCCGAGGTCCAAGGAACAAAATCTCATAATCGAACAATATACGATGGTCATCAACATCATCATAATCATGCAACAAGATCAATTCAAATTAATGAAATAACCTCGAGTAGTATAGCAAATGGTGATGAATGCATTCTTAGTACTAGCATTAGTCAGCCAAGTGATTCTAGCAATAATGTATTATTAGAAAATAATTTAGTCGCTGGTCCACCTATGAAAACTAATCTAATAGTAATAAAAAAACAGACATCTTCGTCTAGATCCGGCCTGATAACTACGCGTAATCATGTCGTCTCTGTAACCGAACATCCGAATAATTTAAGAACGCGGCGACAAAAATTAGTTTCAATGTACAAGCTTGGACCACCAGTGACGCGTTCCAAAGATTTATTATTTAAAAAGAAATTATTCGTAAATGATTCTGGCGGTACAAAAACTGTACAAGCTTGGATCAAAAAGAAAAAGAATTTAAAGCTCCGGAAATCAACAGTACAATCAGTAATAATACCCTCCAAAAAACAACAACAAAATACAAATAATAGTAATAATCGTAGTAATACAAATATGACCAGTAGTAATAGTAGTAGGAATAGAAATTGTAAATATATAAAAGCTATAAAGTCTCCTAAAAAAATTCATCTTCTAATACATCCGATCAAAAATAATTAAGACAAATTTACAAAACCCTTTCTCCCCTCCCCGCGTTCCACCATACTCACATACACAGGCACCCTTAAAGTAACGCAAAAGTACAAAAATAAACGCAGAGCTTTTCCCTCTGTGAACATTACAAAACAATATATAGGATTATTGAAAAGAAAACTTTAATTATTTTTCTTAATTTGTTGTACGCAAAATTTAATTTTTTTAAGGAGTTTACATTTTAATTTATTTAAGGTTTTTTCAAAATGCCTAACTAACATACATTTAATATTTACAACCATAAAATGTAAAAAGTTTTTGTGTTGCGTCTTGAGATGACGCGCGCAGAGATTATAATTATTTAGACAAAAAAACAAAATGATTAATTTATAAATTATATTTTATATATTATAAATAATAGGCAATTGAAATAAAAGAAATTTTTAATATAAAAGGTTATTTGCTATTGGACAGGAAGGAGTTCAAGATGAATGCAGATTATTTACAGGATGTTTTCCATTCTACAAAGGGGATGCAATAATTTGTCCGGTAAACTGAATAATTGGCCTTATATTCGGCAACTGAAGAAGCTGAATTTTTATTTGAAGTTAATATTTCCGAAAATTGTAAGAGAATTTAATCCTGAGTTTCGAACTGATGAGCTTATGATTATGAAAAAATCGATCTTCTCATTAGGCCGCGGCGGCTTCGACGTGTTAATCTGTAAAACACATTAAAATGATCTTTAGGATCGGTTGCATATTCGGTGGTTATACGAATTAAATAATTAATTCAAGTTAAAGAAGAAAAATAAAATTATTGAAGAAGCTGAATGGTTGTCATCAGCAACCAATTTTATTCTACCCGCGAAAGCTACACGACACCGAAACTCGCTAGTAGTCAGCTACCAAGCATTTTAAAAATTTTATCGAAGGTCGAGAATTTATTCTATTCACTGACCACAAACTGTTAATGTTCTCACTATGTCAAAATCTCGAAAAACTTCACCAAGACAACGCCGTCACTTAGAATTCATAGTACAATATACATACATCGGATACTCGTCGTAACAACGTTGTCGCAGATACTCCCTTCACCTATCGAACAACTTCACATACGAACGAATGATTTATTTATAGCTCGTAAACATAATGGAATCAAACGCGTCTTTAAAATTCAAAAAATTCTCAGTTTTTGGAATCAATAAAGAAATTTTATGTGATGTTTCAACGGTTACATAATGTCCGGTTACTGGTTACTCCTAGGCATTTCGCCGACAAATTTACGAATCATGCCACAATGTCTCTCATCCTGGTATCCGTACCACAGCGAAATAAATCAGAAAAAAAATTCGTGTGACCAACAATGAACCCAGAAAACTAGAACTTACGAACGAATCAGCAAACAATTTGACGATATTCACATCGGTATAGTGTCGGACGATTACAATGGTCGATCGCTACACGCGTTGGTCAAAGGCCACCCCAATTCCGAATATTAGAACAGAAATCATAGCTGATGCGTTGATCAAAACAAGGATCTGTCGATTTGGGGTGCCATCGAGCAACACCACCGATAGAGGCGCGCAGCTTTCCAGATCACTTGAATTCCATCGTAAACGAACCACAGAATACAAACGAGCATGCAGATCATAATAGAAGAATGGCACAATGAAAAATAACAAAGTCTTTACCGCTAATAATAGTCGGTCTATCTGCTCGTTTACGGAAAACATATATGACTATCCGCGAATTTTATTTAACTAAGCAAAAGTATTCATCAATCTGAGTTCATCACACACTATGAACTACCCAAATCCAGAAGGGGTAGTACTACCGACATGCCGGCCCACTTTCGGTAATTTTCTATCGTTCATTGATGCGTTCACTAGGGGTAGGATAGTGTGGCGGCACCACTAACGTCCACCACGCTAAACAATTCCAAGTCAACAGTGGATCCACACTCAACAGAAGCGGCGTGGCCTCAAAAAGAAAGCTTACGTCATCGCCACAAGATCAACACAGCATTTAGTTTCTCCCAAATCCTTCATTGGGAATTTTGCCTTAAATTCGAATCTTAACTTTCTCGTTTAATACACCATTGGGTGTACCACGAAATCCCGAGTGACAGAATCTCGATTGACAAAATCTCGAAAGCCATAATCCAGACACGATAAAATCTAGACTAGACAAAATCCAGACAGAAAATCCAGACAAACCTTTGACGCGCGCATCCTGTCTTTCGGGATTTCATGGTACACCCTACTAAATCTTACTTTTTATAAATTCTGGAAAATGGGGATTTTCCATTTTAAAACGAAAAAAATGAAAAATTATAAATTCTATGGTGAAGGAGAATTTAATATTAAAATGAAAATATCGGGTTGGCTACCTTATCTAGGAAAAAATAATACAGAAACTGAAAATCTCGAAAAAATATCCAGAAAACAAAAATCCAGAAAACTAAAATCCAAAAACACAATTATCAAAGTGCGGACCAAATTAGAATGTCTATCGAATTTGAGTTTTTCCGTAAAGTGCTTAATATTTACGATAATGGAAATTGCTTCGTCAACCAGACCAAAGGAATCGTATCGCTCATATCACAGTTCTAATATCTGTCGGGATTTTGTCTTATCCGTATTTTGTTTTGTCTGAACTTTGTGATGTCCGTATTTTATCCTGTCTGGAAATTGTCGAGTCACCATTTTTAAGAAAAGTCGGGATTTTGTCCTGTCGGGATATTGAAAGTCTGAATTATGGACTGTTCCCTTTTCCATTCTCTATTTGTTTGTTTGCTTCAACTCGGCTTTGTTTAATTTACAAACCTGAAGACCACTCCTAAGGTATTCTGATTGAACTATATAGATTCCTCTGACATTGCATACATTTGTTCAATGTCTAAACTGAACCAACTGGCGAAAAAGTTTCTTGACAATCTATAAACTTCTTTTGCACACATCCACAGTTTATGACAAGACGAGCTTTATATCGTTAAATATTGACATCAGTATCTAATTTAGCCTTAAAAACCCATTTAGATTTAATTATAGGTCTGTTTGATGTTAAATCAATTAAATATAATTAGAGCGTCATACACTTTCTGAGTTGTCCATTACTTGATGAGTATTTTATGGTTCGTAATCATCATCTTCTCCATCAGAAATTGTTCCGGACGGTTTTCACTATCCCATTCATCTAACAATTGAAGATCAGAACAATGTGAATCCATGTTCAATAACACAACTGCTTATAAATGAATCGTTTGGTTCTGCTGCATCGGGATGATTATGTTCGTTACTTCTATATGGAACATTTTCTAGAAATGTTACATCTCTAATCCTTGTATCCTCACAGTATCCATAATTCATCTTTTCAGACCTTGGATCCCATTTCTATGCCGTTTTTGTTTGGATACTTACAACCAAAAATTTGAAGATGACTTATTATACCTGGCCTGGAGTTTGTGCATTATATCGTTTTGACAAATAAAATTATGCGATTTAAACTTTCCGAAGTACCGTTTTTCTGTGACGCAAAATGGTACTGTGGTATGATGTTATGGATGTCAATCTATCTGTGAATAAAATTTTGTGTTGTGTTGAAAAAAGTTTTGGTCTGTGGATGTTTTGTCCACTTGGATAGCAACTCCATGATCATTCGACGGCATTTGCTCAATAAATTCTCCAGATGATTGCGTACGTGGAATAAATTCTGTAAACTTGAAATGATTTCATATTTGGTTCCAAGACAAATAGCACAACTAGGTCTCCTATCATTGCCCATATAGTAAATTTGTATAAACTTGAAGTAGTTGTCTAGTAGAGGAAAAATTTAACCAAATGTATGATACACTTGTCCTTGTACTTTAAATATGGGCATGAAACCTCTAACGCTAACAACAGGTTTTGTTCCAAAAGATGTTATTTCAAATTGTTTGAATAACTCAGTAGTTCCAAAAATGTAAGATAGGAGAGGTTTAGGCAGCTCATACAAAGTTGGCAAATTGATTCACCGCTATTATGATTGTCGGGACGATTGACAATCGACACGACTCTATATTGAGATTGATTTTGGTTCATGTAGCGAAATCTTTTTTTTCAGCAGGGTTTAAGTCCGCGGACTGTGCTGGCCACTACAAAACGGATATTTTGTGACGAATAACTATTTCTTATAAACAGTTCACGAATGGCAGGAAACGTCTTCCTGCTGGAATAAAAATGTCGGTTTGACATTTCTTACAAAAAAATTGTGGACGGATGGCATTAAAACCTCAGACATCATATAGTGGTACACGTCGAACAATTTATTGTTCCTTCGCAGATGAACACTTCTCCGACGCCTGTAGTGGATACGCAGCCCCAAACCATCACACTTCCACCACCAAATTTCATTGTTGGGACCTCCAATCAGGATGTTATGCTTCATGAGGTCTCCTCCGCACATACGTTGTTCCAGAGCGTCCAAACCTCTAAGTTTTCATAAACAGATTAGATCCTTTTAATTTTCATATTGTTCTTAATTATTTAAGCAATAAGTAAATGATCTACCATTTAAAATTCAATATTGATGCTTACGATAACTTGCTCCAATATTGCTTTCATCGGATCAAAATACCTTAGCCCTTCCTTCATCCTTCCAATTTTTGTATTATTTGAATCATTCTATGCCTTGCATCCTCTCAATCCATATTCCAACAGCCTTCTTGGGAGCTAGCTCAGAAGAAGGTTTCTTCCTTGATGCAAGCGACATTTTGACCAATTGTCGTTCATCACATGGCGTACACTTTCCGACTTCTCAAAATTTTTGCTCTGTCCTGAAGAGATTGGGTCATAAAAACTGATTTAATGCCGTTTGCACACCTTTCCTGGAACATTTCACTGATTGCGCAATTTTAACTTGACTCATTCCTTTTTCATGCAACAAAATAATTCTTAGCCGACCGTAAGGATTAAGAGAAATAAAATAATTAAGAAAAGTTAATAAATGATCAGAAACCACAAAAAACAAACCAAAACTTGTAAATGAATAAAATCCCGCTAATGCAAATTTATAAACAAAATTCATTTACAGTGGAGAAACCGAAATCACAGTTATTTCGTATAATCAAAAACAGCAACACTGCCAAGCCGAAAAAATATCACTTGATTCATACAAAAAAAAAAATTAAAACTGTATTATAGGGTGCTCCATACTTTTGAAAAATATTGTGCGTAAATAATCGGGAGTATGAGCATTCGAATGTGTACGATTGAGTATTTACACAAAACAATTACAAGACATATCCGCACTCCGGAACGTTTCACTGTGGACTGTGTTAGTGTTTGAACATGACATTACGAAAAACAACAGTACCTAATTTTTAAAACCAAGCCGGTTTTACGCGTTCAATATTTTGTATCATAGGATATTTCTTGTAGAAGATGTAAATTTTAAATATAAAACTCAAGGGTTAATTCAACGATTCAATGAGTTCACTCAAAGGGTTAACAATTCAACCCAAATAAATCCCTATTCCATTTGAAATACTTCCCCTCATATTTATTGGTTCATTATAAATTTCACTATAACAAGGAAAATATACCAAATCGTCATTCTTCCGAGCATAAAACGAACCAAGTAATTTTTTTTTTGAGTAATTTTTCTGAGTGTTTTTCTTTTATTCGGTCGCGATTTGAACAAGAACAAAAATACACGCGGTCGTAAATTTAACTGTAGTAAAATATGTATATAAATATAGAACCGAGTACCGGCGATATTATAACAATCATCCCTATTTTATATTTTTATTTAATATGCATTTAGTTCTAATTTAACAATCGTTTCGACTAGCTGCACATATTATACGACAGTTTTCTTTTGTTTTGTGTGTTTTTAGTTTAGTTTTTTATATATCGATTTTAAGAGTTCAATTGGTCTCTTGAAAAAAAAAATACATAAATTGTGTTCTGCTGTACTTTAATTGTGATACATTTTTCTTTTATTAATCGGTTTTAATTAATTTAATTCTGTGTATAGTGAATAATATTAGTGTTGGATAATATCATATACAGATATAGAAACATTATATGGATTAAATGTTGCTACTCGAATAACGTTTTAATTGTGAGTAAATTCAATTATGTAGCTTTGAGGTTAAAAGAATAGTCGATTCGACATTTTGTTCACCGGAAAATTACAATATTATGTGACCCGGTGATAAATTATGTGTACACCAAATCACCAAATTAAAAACTTAACCAGAGGTTTTAAATATAACCATTTATGTATAATAACAAGATGACACAATATTGCACAATTTATATACACATATCAGAATCTAGTATTAATAGTTTTCGTCTCAAACTATCTTTCATTATTGTAAGTTTGTTTTATTACCTTCTGCTTTATTTTTAGATTAGATTGAGCAAGCTGAACTAATATTTTTGGATTTATTCATTTTGTTAGTTTAGTTAAAATATTGCTGACCCCATCTATCTAATTCGAAAAAAAATTGCATCACATACACTGTGATTATCTCATATATGCATGGTATATAATAAGAATAACGTTTGCCCTAATCCAGATTTCTGCCGTAAGAAAACTATAAAATCAATAATTGTCGCAATTTGTTTTTGACAAGAGTGTTAGTAGTAGAAATAAAGGATTAGCATAGCACATAATGGGTTCTCAAGTGTAGAATATTTTACTCAAACCAAAAAATATCTAGCTATAAAGGCCTTACAGACGCCACAACTTATCGTACTGCTATGTTTTATTGCATTTGATAAATATTTTATTGTGCTTGCTCATCCCAAAAACATGAACTTTCCCGATATAACTCGATAATTTCCTCTCAAAATGAGTTATTCAATTTTTACCATCCATCCTTTAAAGTTGAAAAACATTTGACCAAAATGAACAGTTGCGGTAAACATGCACTCTTTTAAAACGAGACATTCAAATTTGTAAGTATATCTCGCATGCACAGCAATATTTAATTAAATCGTCCAATCGTACGCAAAATGTGATTGCATATATCACACTAACATCAGATGCGTTTTTATGTATTTCGTGTGTAAGTATTTATGTGGAATAGGCACGGTGAGAGGCAGCACATCCCACCTTGTGGGATACCTTTATTTGTGGTTTGTTTTATTGTGGAAGTGCTATTGTGATATATTACAATTCTATTAGTTAAAAATTGATATGGCCAATTTATTATATGATTTGGTTGACGAAATAATCCATCTTGCAGCCTTTATGATGTAGCCTTTTCTGTATCCATAAGAGTTTCTCGGTATAGCGTCTTTTTATATTCTATTCGTTGGTTAAGTTCATCCTATGACCTTATAGATCATGTTTTCCGAAAGAGGCAGCACGATTGATGAAAAAGTACAGAGCGTTTTCCGAAAGAGGCAGCACGATCAAAAAAGAAGTACAGAGCGTTTGCCACTAGATGTCACTACACAATCAAACATATATTATTGAAGTTTTTCAAAAAGGGACAGCCAAAATCAATTTATTTATCACGTATTAATAATAGTCACTTTTATCACACCTTCGCAGAATCTGTATTCTGTTTTTTCCTGACACTCGTGATCCGTCTCAGTCCACACTGGTTTAGCACATTTTGTGCATCTTGTTATTTTGACACGACAATATTTTTTGATATGTCCGTATCTTAAGCATTTTATATATTCGTATCTAATTTCTCGTCGTAGAACGATACATTCCATAGAAGCATATTTGCTCTTAATTCAATTTTTAGTATGTTAGTGTGTTTTGTTTTAAAGGTCGAAGATGAAAACACGTGTCAGTTTTCAATAATCTAAGATTATTTGTGAGCCTGTGATTTGGCGCTATCAGAGTAGAAGATTTATATTGCCGTGACCAATTGTGATATTGGGGAAGAGGTCTCCAAATTTAAGAAAATGCATGCCTAAAATAACATGAAATGTTTGTAAAATATAAATGGTTGGTTTGGTGATTCTTAACGGATGCTTTGTGTTGAAAGTGTCGTCCGAGGAGCTGGATAGGCCCATTTTTTTATTTAAAACAGCATTTTAGTATGGCATAACGAATTGAGAAATATAAAATTAGTACTGTATAAAGTTATAAACAATAAATATAAGAAATAATAAAAAATTATGAATTAATTAACATTCAAAATTAAATAAAAATTAGCGTACACAGAAACAGAGTTGTGTGAATGTCGTGAAGAAGAGAAATTGTAAGAGAATTTGGCTGTATTAGTAAAATTCGCTAATACAACATGCACAGTACATTCTGTATAAGAATGTAAATTTTGGTACAATCAGTTCAGTCGCCGCGGCCTGATGAGACGATTGATTTTTTCATAATCATAAGTTCATCAGTTCGAAACTGGATTAAATTCTCTTATAATCTTCGGAACATATTAAAATCTTACCATTAAAATAACAAAATAATTTGTACAACAGGTAATCAACATTTAGGCTTATACAATCTAATGCATGAAGATGGCAACATTCGGCAATTAACGATTTTTTTAATTCGTAATTTTTAAATTTTGGTTTCGCTTAACCTGTACAAATAAAGTTTTCTCAATTATACGTAGTGCTATGTTAATAGGTTGTGTCTCGGACACAAGCTCGTCGGATTTTATGCCACCTTTCGATGTAGTACAAAAATAATGCGTTCAGGGGTGCGATTATGTGTAAGCATTACGAGTTTTCGAGTTTTTCGAAATTGGGACAAGACCCGATTATGTAAAACTTTAATTGCGACTAGTTGTTGTTGTTTTACTCGTACAACCTGTTAAGTATGACAAACAACTCGTTAATGATTAAAAAAAATTTTTAAAGAAAAGAAAACCAAAAGGTGTCGAAATTGCTGTTTTTGGAATGTCCGTCGGTTCGATGGGAATTTGGTGGTAGGCCTGGACAAGGTCTATCGTTGAGTTGAGAACATAGTGCAGCCCTCGAGTTGTTGTGTAAAATCTTGGAGATGTGGAATTCGAAAATCTCCACACGGTCTCCACTCTCTATTCTTTTTTAACACTAAATATAATGGACTGGAAACTGGACCACGTCTGGATGTATGAAATGGGACCACTATCGCGTCTAGTGTATGAACGGGACCACGATTGCGTCTGGTGTATGAAAACGTGACCTCGATCACGTCGGGAGTACCACCTTTTAGCGTGTTCCTTGTACGTGTGCTCTAGGCGTGCTGCGTGTTGTGGATTGTCACAAGCGCACTTGTAGGTCCACTTAAATGTCCGTTATCCCATTCAATGGTTCATCGGAATAAGTAACAACTCACTAGTTTATTTCTATAATTGATATTTATTAGACCATATAATTGGGCCAGAATATTTAATTGAAATAACCGTAACGATTTATACGATGGTATATAGAATATTTTCTGCTAGCCATTAGCCAACATTACTCTGATCGGCCGTTCTCTCGATAATTTTGTTTTTTCTAAAACAAAGCCCTTTTATTTTGCTTGCTTTGTATGAAACCTCAGTGAGTTCTACCAATGCCTATTAGATATACAAGCCTATAACTACAAGCAATTTTTACAAATTGAAACACATTAAGTCTCCCTGCTAGGCGGCAATATAATAAAGAAAAGATATTTTTTTTGTTTTTGTTTATTCATCTAATTTTTTAGTGCAGCATAATGCCTCAAAGAAGGAAGACACGCACTTTCTGATCAAAGAGGAATACCATGTGAATTTGATTTATTCATGTAAATTTAAATTTTTTAGATAAATCTAGTGTATTATGTGTTTTAATAATAAAATATTGGAAATATTACTGAAAACAAATTAAATCAAATAAAAATTAATTTATGTACTCGACTCGATTTGAAAAACAAATCAAAGCGTAAAACAAACGCGTCACACCTCCCTTTCACGTAATATAATGCACTAAATAAAAAAAAAACTCAGTGAACAAATTTAAAATTTATAATTTCGATTTTTTGTTTATTTTTCGCTTCTCTCCTTTATTGTTTAGTTGTTTCTTGATTATAAATAAATTTTTGTTTCCTCTCTTTAGAAAAGAAAGAAATCGATCGCTATTTCATTCCCTAATCCCTATCCCTTTCCTTCACTTTATTTTTTATACGAAGAGAGAATATTTTATTATTTTGAATTTCGTTCTCCCGGGGAAAGAAATAAATAAAAAAAAATCTTTGTTTCCTTCCGCAGAGAGAGATTAAAGAAAGAAACAAAAAATGAATTTTTAACATGAAAGATGAAACAAAACAAAAAAACAATTTTTACTTTATAACTACACTGCCAGCACATAGCAGCGGAGACTTCACACCTTCACAGTGTATCGTCACTGTTTGTAGTCATAGGCCTGTATATATTCAAGATGGCATTGGTTCTACTCATACTATCTACTACATTTTTATGTAATTTTTGTACTCGACTATTCTTACATGGTGCATGTAATTTTATACATTTGGAATGATTTTAATTTGATCGACACCACATACCCATTTAATCTTGTGTCGTTTTCGTTTATTAGTTTCATGTGCCCCAGCTGAATGTATTCTAACCTGAACTGCTTGTACATCGATGGGAATTCGGGATTTCTTAAAAAGTTTTTCTCAATGGAATGCAACCTTTGAATCGCTGTGCGAAATGAGCTTCCTAAGTTCGATGGTGGCAACTTTTGGTTTCTAGGGGATATGTCTCTCACAGAACTTTTCTTTTTTAGACAGATTGCAATTGGATGTGGCAACTACCTCTAATTCCCAGAATTTACGTAATAAATTGCCTGTGCTTTCCTTTGGTTGACTATTTTAATGGTTGTTGCTTGTTGTGAGTCTTTTCATTTGTGTCCGTGTAATTTTTCCTTTGTGATTAATTTCCCCTCAGAGAGTAACTGAAAGAAAGTATCTGCTCCAATTATTATATCAATGTCTGCTCCAATATAAAATAGGGATCTACCAAGTCAAACTGTTTAATATATTTGACGTCAATAAATTGAGAGACTGGCGATTGTTTTGTCTGCACCTGAATCTAGACTTGCAAGAATACACCGAATGGGTATCGAAAAAAGTTAAAGAACTGTTTGAGTGTTGGTAGGTTGAAATCTGCGGAATATTGCGCCCATAGGTTGTTAGTCTCATAATCTCAAAGGGCTTATTTCAAACTATGGATTACCTCATCAAAAGAATTTATGAGGCACCGAACGTTTGCGATAGTTGGTGTTGTTACAGATGGTTGAGATATGAAGTTTTTTCTATCGTACCGGTCTCTTAACTTCTTCAATGCTTCTATATAGTTAGCATCAGTAAAACTGAAATGATTCAAGGGTCTAGCTGCTTCACCTATTGAAGCAACTGCTACCAGAAATTTATACAACGAAAGATTAATTAGGATTAATCACAAAACTAAATTTGAATTGTGCTTTTTTTTTTGTAAGACATCCAGTTAAATAATTTGAAATAATATTTATTTACCTATCAGTTAATATTTTCATTTCATTCTGAATAAGTTTGTATCAGCTAAAGAGACTTGGTGAAGTAAAGGAGAAACCAAGCTTCAAGACCGAAACCAAGACATGGACAAGAGTCCACTACTGTATAGATTGAAAGAGGAAAGTGGAGCAATAGGAAACCATCAAGGAAAAACTCTCGTTATGGAAGAGGCTTCGCACTAACGGCTCTCATTACTCTCACACAAAGTAAAGTTAAATTTACGCAAAACCGTAGTACACCTATTTAGGTTAAATACAAGCCGGATGAGACTGATCCTTCGGCATACCGGAAAATAGCCGCCAAAGCGTGGGAAAGAGGCCCAGCCTATACACTTCACCGACCTACACCAATTCTAATAACACGGAGAGTGGATGCGCTGCGCAACACAATTGCCCGGTTCAACTTAACAGTGTGGAAGTTCCCGCCCGCACTTGTTTATTAACAACTAAATCATAAATAAATCTTTCTATCTTTTATCATTAAATTCGCGTTGCAGTGATAAGAATTTTGTTTTGTAATCTTATCTTTATATATTTGTAAAAAAAACACAGTAAAAACTTTATTTTTTTGTATTCAACCAAATCTTGAACTAATTATAATTACATTCCCCGCGCAGGTTAGTTTAGTTTGTGAATTGTGTTGATATATAGAGGTGCGCATTAAATTTTTGGTGTACAAAATCATCCGTGAACATTGAAAATATGAATAATTTTGTAACAACACTTAAGAGTGTGTTCTCTTGGCAATCGGATACGTATTGCTTTGACGAAAAGAACAGCACAAAAAAAAAATTTGAAAAAAAGGTTGTTTACTCTGCTCATATTAGATTAGTCAGTGTACACATTTTGGTGTTTGGTTTACTTATTGTTTTTGTTTTGTTGTATATGTATGTATTTGTAGAAAGATATTCCAAATCCGATTGTATTGCGCGATAATTCAGCTGGAACGGTAACGCAAAATAAAAATGCAAAACGAACCGAACCCGGTGCTGTGTCTACATTAGATCGTGTCGCCCCTTTAATACGAATATCCCGTATTGCATCCAATAGTTATCCAAATATTTTGCAAGCGACCGAAAAATCATCAAGATCGGCACCAAAAAGATATAAGACTTCATCAAATTTAGCAAGAATACCGGTATTATCCACCGACGAAGAGGAGGAGGAGGAAGAAGTTCAATTGCGACCGAAACATTTGGCTGGTAAAAAGAAGGAAACAATTAAAATGAGACATGAATCAAAACGGGATACAAATTTACCACCATACCAACCACCGAAAAAACCTTTAGAGGCAGAGGTTAAAATTAGAAAGGTACAAACTACAAGACGAGCTGCAAATACAACCGCTGCTGTTCAAAATGCTCGTACGAAACGTGCGGCTACTACAGTTGTTAGTCAACCTATTGCGCCGCCAAGGAAACGTCAACCACCGCAAAGTTTGTTTGAATCATTTGGTAAACGACCACCAAAAAGGTATGTACGCTAGCACATCGAATTTGTGTTTTGTTTTGTTTTTTTTTTTCGGGACACTTGTGTCATGTTATTGATGACAAATGTTTTGTGTTATCTTACAGATATTGTTATTGATAACAGTTTCACTATAAACGAAACACGATATTTCACAATTTATTATTTATTTTGACTGTGCACGTATATTATTGAACAATTTTGAAACGATTACACCGTTCGAATTTGTATAAACTACGAATCATTACGCAAACACATTATACGAGAAATTTTTTAATCAATTCAATTTTATTATTTGTAAATAAACTATAGGTAACTAATTTTGTCACAAAAACTCATAATTTCGTTGGACGAATATTTGTACGATGAATCAATTCTTATCAAGATCTCAAGTGTATTTAATTTGTGCACTATCTGATTATACCACCAAGCCTTCTTAATCAAATGTTTTTTTGAATCATAATGCTGCAGAAGTATCAGATCAAATAATTTCCGATAAAATCCAAGTGACTTGAAATGAGGACAAGATTACCAGTAATGCCGTTTTATGATCTGGGGAAAGCGATAATTAAAATGACAATGCAAAAACGGTCGATTTCGATTCAAATGATCGTCAATGCGGTATTTTAAGCGTCGTATATATGGCACAAATTTTAATCGATTTTGATTATCATCTTCAATGGCTTTTGGAAAAATCTCAACAATATACTAGCAGGTTCTGTAGAATATTTTAGAAAAAGCTATGATTATAGGAATAATTATCCCCCAATTTTGGATCCATCCAAAAAATGAAAACCTTATTTGAGTTTTTCTATGTGGTAGTTTGGTTTTGTACTGAAAAGAAAAGTTCGGTCTACTCTTCAGGTAGCTACGACCCTACGACCAAACTACAAAAATACAATTCTAACTTCATACATTAAGTATGAGGCAAGAACGTACTAACTTAGCGAATTATATTCACTAAATCAAAAAGTTAAGTAAAACCCTCATTTTTGTGTGTTTTATTCCCACACATATAATAATAGAAAGAGAATTTTGTCTGTATTAAATTAAAATCAATAAGATTCGTTCGGACAAAATATATTAGAAAAATCAAACCTAATCCTCTTTAGAAAAAGGTATAGTAGTACCGTTTAACATAAAAGCTGTAGGCGCAAACTTTTTCTTCCTAATAAAGGGAACAATAACAGTTTTGTTTGGATTGACACTAAGTCCTTCCTGGTCACACCACTGCCGTATTATATTGAGTACATTTTGCATGAGATCAGAAATGTCTACCTTATTTATAATAAAAAATTCAAAAATGTATGCACCCCCATTATTGGTGTCTGAGCTGCCCCACACCGTGTGGTGGGCGTTTGTATCACATCTAATCCAGGTAGTCCAGCCCATTGTGCTTGCAATGAGCTATTAGCCGCCTAACTTTAAGAGGAGGCGTGGTCTATGAGTTTCCAGGAAAGAAAGCGGAGGCCATTATAACCTCCTGTTTGCCTCTTTCACGCAGAACCTCCACCATATCGCTGCCTCCAAGTCAATGGAGCTGAGCTCTGGAATGAAAATAACATTAAATTCATTTTTTATAATGAAATGCCGCAAGCTCCAAATTGTAATTCTTACGTGCTTCGACTCGTCGATTTTAGCAAAGAATGTTCATCCTTTCTCTGTTTCGTTGGTTTTGCAATTTTTGTTGTTCGTCTGATTCTCTATTTCGATTTGAACGTACTCTAATCGCGCCTCTCTTTTCATGTTTTCTCTTATTCGTTGCACTCATTCTCGAATTATAGTAAGTCGTCTTTCTCTTTCTTCTTCTGTTTCGTTTCTCCGTGCTGCCTTATCTCTTTGCGATTTTGCTTGATGTTGCGTAAATACTCTCTGATATTTTGGCATTTTACCCGTTCTTGTTTGCTGCTAAAATAATACTGTCGCACGTGCGCCGAACATCCTCTTTTGTACCATCCAAAGATAATTAATGCGTAGAAATATTGACAAATGCGTACAAACAAATAATTATCAACAAAGCGAGATAGAAACTTATTTTGGAAAATCAAAAAATAAGAAAAGTTGTACTAGATTTCAAGATCACGAATTTTTAACTCCGTCTTGTTGAGCCGGGCTCACTGACTGATTTCATGAAACATCCGTCAAGGATCGAAATTTCTAGAGCACAGCATCTACGATTACCAGATGCATGCGATTTTCGGTTTCCGAACATTCTAGAATATTTAAATGCATTTCACTCCCGATTCTGGAACATTGTTAAACTTTCTAGAATTCTGAAATTTCTGGAGCTTTCTAAAAAATTCTGAAACTTTTTAGAACATTCTGAAATTTTCTAGAAAATCAAAGGAAATTCTGGAACGTCCTGGACTACAAAATTTTGGAAATTCCGAAAATTCTCGAAAATTCTGTAACATTCTGAAATTTTCTGAAAAATTCTGAAACACTTGATATTTTCTAGAAAATTTTACAAAATTCTGGAACATTCTAGAAAATTTGAGAAAAATTCTTGAAAATTCTAGAACATTTCAAAACATTGTAAAAAATACTAGAACATTCCAGTACTCCTGGAACTTTCAACAAAATTTTGGAATATTCTGTAACTTTTCCGAAAATTCTGGAACCTTTTATTAGAACATTCCAAAACTTTCTGAAATTTTCTAAAAAATTCTGAAACCTACTAAAATATTTCTACTAAATTTTGGAATATTCTAGAAAATTCTGAACTAATTAGAGCTTTCAAAATCCTGAAAAGTTCTAAAGCATTTTGGAACTTCTGTAATTTTCTAGAAAATTCTGGAACATTCTAGAAAATTCTGGAACATCCCAAAACTTTATAAAAAATTCTAAAACTTTATAAAACATTTTGGAACACCTAAACGAAGATTACATCTTGAGGGATATCTGATTTCGCGATGAAGCACTCTTCTACCTCACGGTCACGTAACAAACAAAATCAAAGATATAAACCTACAGAAAACTCACGGAACTTCATGAACCGCCATTGCACCCTCAAAAGATAATTGTTTGATGTGCTTTATCGGCTAAAGGAATTGTAATGGCTGTTGTACGGAAATGTTACTTTAGCAAGTTATTTGGAGCTACTTGGATGAACACTTTATTCCAACACTAAAAGGAATGGGAAAAAATGAAATTAACGTTGCATGGTTTATGCAAGATGGTGGTCACCTGCGCGATTTTTTTTTTGATAATAGAGTCATCTCGAATCGTTTTACTGCCCGTTTTAAGGAGATTTCCAATGGCCACCGTAAAGATCGGTTGTACGTTGATAATCCACGAGATGTAAGTGAATCAGAAAACCCGACTCATCTTTTCGGCTTAACGGTAACCACAGGCCTTATTTTGCTCTATTCGGTTTGCAAGGTGTTTTTCAACTCAGTTTTGCTTCTGATGTTGTGGTGATTGGGGTGGTGTTCTGAGTTGATGTGAACAATTGTAGATAAGCCGCCACTCTTGAACAATATGTGCAGCAAAGTGTGCAATAGAAGGTATCATCCTTGTATCCGCAAATACCAGTTTTCCCCTCCTACTGACGACATACATCCCTACTCGCTGTTCTTCGCGTTCATTGAGTTTACGTGATCATCCCGATCGTTGTTTTGATGCTACAGATTCATTTATTTCGCAATTTCTAATGATTTTTTGTACCATACACTCACTCTTCTTAATAATTTTAGATATTTCATTTAAGAATTTTCCTTCCTTCTTCAATTTCACCACATTTCAACATCACCTTTCGTTTATCTGTCGTTTCCAAGAACTACTTATTGCACATGGAAATAAAGGACGATCAACTGCCAGAATAATAATAAATGTATTATTTATTAAAATATTCAGTAAACGATAGGTAGAACTTAAATTAATGTACACTAAACCAAATGTAAAATAAGAGTACGTAGACTTTTGCAACACCAAAATAATCACTTATGTATTTCTTCGTTTAATTACCAAAATACCGTTATTTGAAACGAACGACTTTTTGTTTTAAACGGAAGTGGAAAAAATAAAAAATAATAAAAAGGACATCCTAGCCAAATGCCGTTAGAGGTACGATTGTTTTCTGACCCGAATGCAATAGCCTTATCCACCGTAAAAATTTAATTTTTTGGCCTAAACCACAGGCCTAAAAGGCCACTTGGCCTAAAAAGGTCAATTGAAGGGTATGTAAACTTTTGCACGATGGTTGCTTTGTTTTAAAAACAAAACGTAGTCGCGTTTTGAATAGGACACCCTTTATATAGATTTTTCCTAATTAATGAAATACAAAAGTTTTATTATTTTCTGTAGAAATGAAATAAATTATAAAATTAGTTTTTAATTAAGATGATAACGTTTTTCGGGATTCGCGATTTTGGTAAAACCCGAAAAAGACATAAAAATTGGATTACAACACAATCATACAAACTTAGTTCGCTTTCCACAGGTTTCCGTTTGGTGAAGGCCGATTATATTACGTTTTGAAAAGACAACAATCATCTATACAATATTACTGTACAAAACTTTTAATGCTAATGATCAAGAAAAAATTAACCCTTTATAATTTGCCCAAAAAAAATTTTACCGTGTAAAATCAAAGATAAAACACCAGTTTTACAAAGTTGTATTGGTATTTGTAAACCGTTAAATATCATTTTCACATTCTTCGTTATCAAATTACGTTCTCATTTTATCAAATTTCACAATAAATAGTAAATACAAGAAAGACAACAAACAAGAGAATACAGCGAGAAGATGATTGATGGAGAATATTTTTGCTCTCACCGAGCCACCGATACAAAATTACAAAATAATTTTATAAATTCTCAATTCAAACGGTTTTTTTATGTTTTTGCTTATGTATATGTCACCAAAACGATCGTTTAGAAACAAAAAATGAGAGAGAAGCGTTGCATTTAACGTCAAGTTTCGTTAAAAATGTCAGTAGAGTTTGATTGTTCCATCATTTCGTTTCGGAATTTGTTTATTGTTTATTAAAATAGAAAAATTTGTAATTCTATAAGTTTTAATTAGCTATTAATTAATTTTTTGTGGTTTCGCAACTTATTAAAAGAAAAAGTGAAAATGAATTGTTTATTAGATAGATATTAATTAATACATATTTGTTGTGTGTGATATAAACAATTGGTTTTTTTTTTGTTTAATGTGTACAAAAAAATATTTGATGATAAATCAACAAAATTTTTGTTATAAAGTTTGTGTGGTTATTATTCCTAACATTTGTGTTCAGTGGTTTTAGATAAAATAAAAAAAAAAAGCTCGTCTACACTAATTCCATACAGTAGTAGAAAGAAATTCTTGCATAACAACAATAAATTGATACCGAATTTTGTTTAATTCTAATTAATCCTGTATGTAGTATATTAACTGTAATTTGATTTCTTGTCCAATACTAAATCGCAAACAAATTGATCCAATGAAATGCTGCTCAGACGCTGATAATTACACTAATTGTTCCATTTTTTGTCTTGTGTAAGAAACAAACAAAAAACCTATTCTCTTGTACTCAAACAACGATCGATGGTCTATTTTGTTCGATCGTTTGTTTTATTTAACCTTCCATAAATATTTCGTATAGTTGTACACGTGGGCAGGCTGTGTGAAACAAATAAAAATTCCAGTCTACTACCTAGCTATTCTTAAGAAAAAACTATAAAATAATATTTATTTTACATTCAATGTACATTATTATCTTCATTCGTGTGGTCAAGTTGTCCACACATAAAATAGTTGTTTCCAATTTAATATAGATCAAAACCTGAGTGTATGTACATACGAACGCTTAAAATAATTTAGATTTACACACATATATTTACTAAAAAGATGTAAGTAAGCTTGGAAGACGAAAACTTAAGTTTCCCATCTCTTTCTTGGTTATTATAACATATGACGGTTGCGATCATGATAATAAAATCATAAATCAAAGCAACATGTTGATAATCACATTTTTTTTTGGGTTTGAAAACTAACTACAAACACAACCGATGTTATTTACTGTTTTAATTTATTTGTTGGAAAAAAAAAAGAAAATGGGTTTCCGGTGTATGTCGGTCGGGTTAGCAGAAGTTTTTATTTGCAATGTAAACTGTTTTATTAGATTATCTGGTGAACCTTCACGTAAACTCAAACGCTAGCAAAAGTTTATTCGAATGCAGGTCTCCTACAAATATTCCACAATTTTTTATTTTTTCCACAAGATTAGGTTAGATACGATAAAATCAACCCAACTGATCTACTCTCATTTTCGTTACAAAATTGAAATGATTTTAGTGTTTTTGGGAGAGTAGCCAAATATCAGTTAAATCCTTTCAAATAAGTAGTTATCGATTAAGTTGAAATTCTAATTTGCTTGATTATTGAGTATTTACCCCCGCGATAACCCAGTTCTTAACTTAATAAGTATGTATGTCTTACCATTTTGCTTAGTCTGCTGGTATTCTAGAATAATTTAAGTCGGTTTTTTAAATTATAAAACCTATAAAAACTCATAAAGTATTGCGTAAATATATCAAATATTTATATATGTACTGCTTTAGACTCTCTTATCACAAAATTCGTTAATATGTTTTGTGTTATCTTATCGCAATTCGAAAATATTTTCGGAGACCATGGAAATATAAAAAATACCTACTCGAAACAATGTGTTGACTTTCTGAGCAGTTTAGTTTGGTATCATAAAATTTTCGATGTAAACCGATAGAAATCTACTAATCAGATTAGATTTAGAAATTCTACTCGTATATTCATATTTGTATGTAAATATATCGCAATAAAGCTGTACCTACGTCGAATGTTAATAAAAACAATAATAAAAAAAAGTATTAAAAGCCCATTTAGAGCAACAATTAATGCAATTTACACCATACCCGAATTTGGATGCCAATTAAATAACTATCGAAAAATAGTTTTTCAAATGCTGAATGACACATTTATTGTAAATTCTTGGAATACATACTTAAAATTGGTCATCAAGTTATTTTGGGGTGTTCAGAGCTGGATCGATTTTTTGCGTTTAGCATAGAAGTGTTAATTTTATACATAATTGTTAAAGATAACGAGTTCAGTTCATTTTAACCCCATCTTCAGTGTTTTCAGAAGATAAAAATTCAAAAATTCGTCTATTTAAACTAAAATACTTAAATAGACTTAAAAAATTGATATGATACTGTACACTTCTGAATCTTTTTCTAAATGGTCCAAACTTTGCAAACGACTGTCGAGAAGAACAGAGATTAGTCGGAAAACTCATTGTTTCATCATTACTGCGGGAAGCAAGGCTTTCTCTCAAACGTTATGAAACTTAAATCAGCGTACGAAACCTGTGAAACCGGCTAGGCGGATCAAACAACGCACCTTAAAAAAATCGTTTCAGCGGCTAATGTACTTACTCTTACTGTAGGGCCATGTAGGCGTTCAGCCACCTCGCCCTGCGACCTAAAAGATCTTTTATACTTGGGGCCTTGCTTATCCGTCCAGTCAATATTCAGGCTCTTAATGAACCTGATAATACTGTCGGCCGGTATGCGATACATACTATCTGGACTCATTGTTCTCCCTCCAAGATGTTTACTATATCATCTACTTCTGCTAGAAAGACGGTAGCATTGGTACCCAAGGACTTCGAGAGGGAAATCACACTCCCGTATATTTATAGCGCTGCCCAGTCTACCATTTTGATTTTACTCTTACAACTTGCTGGGAATGGCAAGTCGCCTGTAAGTCACCCAGCTGTTCCACCTTAGATTAGGGTTTTTTCTCAAAGGATTCTCCTTTAGCGCCGTACTTTAGCCTGTGCCAAATGGCTCAGTTACTAGTGGTTGCCACGGGGAGGCAGCACGTACACTTGAGAATTGTGACCAGGTTACCCCTAACACAATTGTACCCATCACGCTTCTGCCTGATACATGGCCAGAACAGCTCACTGAATGCGCATCCTACTGGGAGGTTACGGAGCTGGTAGATTAATCTACTCAACTTTAGTCCCCCCCTTCAATAGACGCCAAACCACCAGCGACTAATGTAGGTGCTTAACTCTGTGAGATTTTAACTAAATCGGACATTTAACGTATCGATTGAACGACCCGATGAAATCTAATGGATAAAAGTAAAAAATGATTGGTTCGTGTTAAATTAGACCATCAACTCTCAATAAATAGATTGTACTTATTTCGAGAAAAAGCTTTTCGGCGCCATTTTATATACATCCAGGGTGAGGGTCTATCTGAAAGTCTGACAAATATTTTGTACTAATTTTGTTATTATGGATAGAAGCATTCAAGATCTACTTGACCATCTTTTAAACATTTTAATTAACTTCGTTTAGGTTGTCGAATATCCAGCTTCGTACAGTTCAATCTTTGAGAGTGAGACGACTTTTTTTTAGACATGATAGTTAACCTAAAAGTAAAAGGAATAGAGAACTATTTTTTTTTTTATTGAAAAGACTTTATTTTAATGTATCAATAAAAAACAAAAAATTTGAAAAATCGTTCTAGATTAGGAAAAAAATAATTTAAAAACACTGTACATATTTTATTGACACCTGGTACATTTGATTCATAAGATACAAAAAATTCTTAAGATTCATAAGATTCAAAAAGTTCATAAAATTCAAAAGATTCATAGAACTCTTAACATTCCTAAGATTCGTAAGACGCACAAGATTCATTAAGGTTCATAAGATTCTTGAAATTCGTATGATTCATAAGATTCATTTAAGTTTATAGATACACACATTAGGGTGGAGCGCTATTGTATGGGATTTTTTGTTTTTTTTAATACCGTTTTCGCGGGCTATGGAGTAAATGCTCTAGCACCTACTTAAAGCCGAGTTAAAATATTTCGAAAAAATATAATGGTTTAGTACTGCCCCAGGACCAATTAAAATTCCCAAAAATCAAAATTTTATATGGCTTCGTTTAATAATTACAATTCGTATTTTATAATTAACTTTTATGATATTATAAAAAAGGCACTAAAAATAAAAATATAATATAGATGTTAATTATTCTTAGTTTGCATTTTTTTGGAATTCGAAACAATAATGTCTTTGGGACTGCGCAGTAATGTTACAAAATGCCCTATATTTGGGTCGGGGGCTGGATTATTAAATAACGTATTACCTACTTACGAGGACATGATGAATTTATTTATATAAGCCTCAAATAGCACAGAGAAAAAGCAATATAAAGATTTGGTGCATAATACTATTGAAATAGTTACAATGAAAGTGGAAGGAAAGTGGCAAAACACATGAATACCTATTGTAGAACACCGTATAATTTTGGCGCGGATTAAAGTTTATAACAACAAGTGTAGAAGTCTGCTTAATTAAACCAGTTAAAGGTAGAAAGAACATTGAGCGATATAAAGATAAATTGCTAAGATTCAAAACCGACAGCAAGATTCTATTTGATATTGCAACATGCAAAGGTAAAACGTTTTTCAAATGTTCCTGTGACAAAAGCCGAAAAGTACATACAAAAGAAAGAGAATTTTTAAGCGACCAGCGAAATGTCAGAAAACTGAGGAGATGGATAAATGGTTAATTTTTGATTTGATTTATACAATACCTAATAATGTTTTTAAACCTTACCTCCATTGGGGCAGTACTAAAATACGAAATATTGAAAAGTGTCCTTAATGACTTTTAATCTTACCTCTAAAGAGCATCTTTTCCGCACTCCGCTAAAAGGATTAGAAAAACAAAGAAAAATCGATCCACCCTAACACACATTTTTAAAATTTTTTAAAAACACTTGTTAAATATTTCGCAAAATTACAAAAGGTTTAAAAAATCACTCGATCGATTTCGGCTTATTAGGCCATCATCAGGAGTATCTACTAAACTGTCGTTAAATATTTCGCAAAATTACAAAAGGTTTAAAAAATCACTCGATCGATTTCGGCTTATTAGGCCATCATCAGGAGTATCTACTAAACTGCGTGATTTTTTAAACCTTTTGTAATTTTGCGAAATATTTAACAAGTGTTTTTAAAAAATTTTAAAAATGTGTGTATTACGTGTGTTTCGCCAAGTGCCTACGGCAGAAAGTGTAAGAAGTATTAAATTTATAGAATTGAAAAATTTATAATATTCAAAATATTCTTGAGATTCCAAAAATTCATAAGATTTAGTTGATCCACTAGGTTCATGGGACTCGTAAGATTAATAAGATTCATAAAATTCATGGGATTCATAGAATTCATAAGATTTATAAAATTCATAAGATTTAGATGATCCACAAAGTTCATAGGATTCGTAAGATTCATAATACATATTCAAGAGATTCATAGAATTCATAAGATTTATAAAATTCATAAGATTTAGATGATTCACAAAGTTTATAGGATTCGTAAGATTAATAAGAAACTTACATTCATAAATTGATAAAATCCTTGAGATTCATAAGATTCGTAAGATTCATAAGATTCGTAAGATTCATAAGATTCGTAAGATTCATAATATTCAAGAGATTCATAGAATTCATAAGATTTATACGACTCATTGGGTTTAGGTTTTTAAGTTGATAAGATTGGAAAGATTCATGCGTGATTCATACAATTCACAATATTAATCAGATTCATAAGATTTTTAAGATACACCGGATTTATAAGATTCGTAAGACTCATAAGATTCATAAGGTATGTACATAAGATTCATAAGATTTAGATGATCCTCAAGGTTCATAGGATTCGTAAGATTAATAAGATACATGACATTCATAATATTCAAGAGATCCATAGAATTCATAAGATTTATACGACTCATACGATTCTTAAGATTCATAAGGTTTTTAAAATTAATAAAATTAGCAAATTCACTAGATTCAAACGACTCATAAGATTAATAAAAGTTTTATGAGATTCATAAGGCTTGCAAGATTGATAAGATTGGAAAGATTCATAAGATTTTTGAGATACAAAGGATTTATAAGATTCGTTAGACTCACAAGATTCATTAGATTTGAAGATATGTAAATAGGATTCGTAAGACACGATATTCATAAGGTTCATGAGGGGTCGTAACGATATCCCGCATTTCATAATCGCGCTTTATCAAAATCCCGATTCTGCGAAAATAAAAATCCCGGTTTTTATTTTTATTTTACTTTAAATTAAAATTCTCCTTCACCAGAAAGGGCGGCTCGAATTAAAAAAATACGTCTTTCAAAACCAAGATTTTGAAAAGCTGGCAAACTTACCTTCCCCCCTTTATGAGATTCAAAAGATTCATAAATAAGATCAACAAGTTACATTACATTCACAATTGAATCGAGAGTGAAGGGTAATTTGGAAATTTTAGAATAATTTTGTGAGAAATTCGTTTTAAATTCAGAAAGTTTTGTGAACCGATTCAGCATATGACACTAAGGCCTTTCATCGAGGACACCGTCTATTGATATATCCACATCTCTGTGAATATTTAATAATGTCAATCCATTTAGTCGCTCCTCACCGATTGTGTTTCGTAGGTAATTATTAAGGTTCCTGAGCGCCCTAAAACTCTCCACAGTTAAAATATTAAACTTTTTACCCGATTGAAACTCCGCCCTAAGGTTACAATTTTGCATGTATTGCTTTGCCTAATTTAACTTAACGGCCGGAGTGCAACGAATCCTCGGTTTCTGAGATTATTCGAAATGTTCAATATTTCGATTCTATATATTTTCTAAGTTACCGAATAATTCGTTATTGTTGAGTCTTACGGTGATTTTTCAATGGCATTGAGTTGTTTCCATGATCTTAGTTTTTATTCGAGGCCTTTCAGGTAATTTAAGATTTTAAGAAAATAATCCAGAGTTGCATGGCGTTCAGTTGCTTAGCGAAGAATAATACTCAAGATTTAAGGTTTTACAGGGCTGGTGGCATAAAATTGGTGTATCTCTCTGCTTAATAACGAATTTAAACAAATTATCGATTAACTTTAAACTACCGGTAAAAACTTTAGTTTTATTAGAAAAACCAATAATGTTGTTTTCACTTGTTCTTTAACATCGTGTATTGCCCCTTCGTGGTAAAATTAATTTGGTTATTTTTCACGGCCTACTTGAAATTAGGTCGTAATTGGTGGTTTGAGGAATTAGGTCCCACTCTTCTATTAGTGTCATCCGAAGCTCGTTTATTGTTGAGATTAACCCATAAATGCTCAATGT
This sequence comes from Tipula helvola, assembly GCA_963556165.1. Lineage (NCBI taxonomy): Eukaryota > Metazoa > Arthropoda > Insecta > Diptera > Tipulidae > Tipula > Tipula helvola. The sequence continues at coordinate 364,477,335 of OY744481.1, forward strand.
TATTGAGATCGGGCTCTTGGCAGTACCGACTTCTTTGGGATATTCAGGTATGCAATTAGTAGTGTGTGGGTGGGCATTGTCTTGCATAGAAATCAATCCATCGCCGATAAATGGGCGAAATGGCACAACATGTTCATTAAGAATTTCCGTTATATACCGATGTACTTTTAAACTTTCGTTATCAATAAACTTAAGCTCCGTTTGTGCTTAAAAGGAAATCTTTCCCAACCCATGATTGAACCCATCCCAAAGATCGTGTTTGGCGAAATTCACATTTTGCACCATTTTGCACGTTTTCCGCTTCTAAATACACTCAAAAAAATTTTACACTTGTAAATAACACGTTTATTTAATAGAAAAATTTACAAAATACGTTTACTAAAATTATTAGCATCGGTTCGAAACATTTCTAGAGGCATTTCATCCCAGATTTTGACAATGGCAGCACGTAATTACTCCAAATTTGTATGTGGTATGGCGCAAATTTTAGTCTTCAAGTATGCCCAAATAAAATAATCGAGAGGATATAAATCTGGAGAAAACGGTGGCCATTGTGTGACGTCGATAAAGTCTGGAAATTTCTCTCGAATCCATTGTTCAGTTGAGAGTTAGTGAGAGTAAGTTGTGTTTTCAGAAAAGATGGACAACTGCACACAAAGTGAACACAGCTGCCCTCCTCTTCAAGGCAGTTCTCGCACAAATCGTTCTGAGTCAGTCCTAAGCTATGGAGATGATCCTTAAACCGACTATGGCTAGTAAGGATTCCGACCACTATTATTAACTGGTCCTTTTTAAAGATAAAGCAAACCTACTAAACCTTCGATTAGGCTCGCTTATAAAGTGTTTCCCTTTACTACAGTCAGAAGTAGCAAGCTACTTTGGCTCCGTGAAAATGACATAATTTAATGTGAAACCAAAGGGATTCGAGGTAAAGGAACGCACAAATTTGAAAATAAAACGAACATTTAACGTGATTGTTTCACGTTCAATTTAACCACCTCAATACTGTTGCTGAGTCCTATTCCAATAATATACCCGATCGATATCCACCGAATGAATGTAATTTTTTTCGCCACTCGCGAACCTGTCAAGCACGCCTGTAATTCCAAACGCAGAATGCTTACGGGCTTTATCGGAGCCACTTTCGTTTTTGCATACGCCAGTGATATATTCACAAATTCATCAGTTGCAATGCGGAAATGAGCTACCGATGAATAACATCTCTAGATTTTGATATTTTCCAATTCCGTAAGCTAGCCAATACATTTTACCCATTTGATGAACTCTTCTGCTCTTATCTGCTCATCCCATCCAGTATCAACATGCCAAACTTCCTGTATAATCATTTTGAAATGTATGATCAGCAAACGACTTTAGCCTTTAGGGCCGTAGATGCTCATCGTAAATCTCAATAAGTCGCGTTTGGTAGGTATTTTTGTCTCTTCGAGAATTTCCAAATCAAATCTAAGTGTTTTGATTCGATACCCAAAAACGTCTGCTTTTTTGAACGGCAAATTGATCCTTGATGTTCAAATTCTTATCTTTCTTAGCTTGTATTTCACCTGGTGCCTTAATCACGTTCTCAGTATTTTAAATTCAAACCTTCATTTCGAAGCCACTTTGTGAATGAATCCATTTGACTTGTGCTGAGACTTCGATAGAAGCTTCTTCTAACTCGAAGCTGTTAAGGCAGTCGTCCACAAATTGATGATCAACTATCTTCACTGCTCGTGGATATTGTCCTTCATAGATTGTCGCCGACGACGGCGAGTTTGCAGTTCCAGTGGTCCCCAAGGTCATCAAGCCAAAGGAATCGGTATTGTCGATCTTGTTTTCTCATCAATAACTGGTGGAACAGCTGGTGGATCGATGTTTTTTGCAACGGCAACGTTTCCTTAGCAAAACTTAAATAAAACATGTAGGAATGGCTTTACCACTTTTAACAAAAAATTACTTAGCGAAATGCCACTTTACATACCACATCCACTTAAACTGCTGAATCCCAGACAATTCGAAATTTTCCTGGTTTATTTGGATTTTCTACTGCGACCATTGCTAGATACCAGCAGTTCAGATCGGTCTCGTTAGCTGCGACCTTTGATATATAGCGCTCCCCTTTATAGTGTTGCGTTTGCTGCTTAATCAGTTCGCCTAACCATGGGTCCAGGACCATCTTCTCCAGAAATCGGGAATGAGATTCGTTGTAACATATGTAACATTTATGCCGATTTTCTAGTTGGGGAAATTCTTGCTTTTGAACATTTTTCTCCTTTACATCGTCAACCGTGCCAGTAGTAAAAACACAAAAGACCGCGGTTGTCGTTTGATTTGGTCTTTTGGTTTCGTCATTCACTTTGATTCGACTAGTTGTATTTGGTTTTATCGTCTGAACTGCTTAGGTCATTAGCATTTTCTACTAAGTATGTGGGAAAATCACTTAAAGCAGATACGCTAGCTTCTTCGTTATTGCGCCTCTAGTGTCTTTGGCAGTAAGTCCCGATTATTACTGTGGTCTAGTAAACCCACAATACTTACATACATGTGAAACCAGACCTCTGACGGCTGCTGAATATCTAATCAATGATCTCAAGTCATTCAATTCTGGTGGTGGTATTTCTTTAATGCATGCACGAGCTGCATTTATTATGTCAGGTCTACCGAACAATTGTTTCAATGTTTTGATGATGCCTGGTACAGCTTCTGGACTGAGCAAATCCTACGAACTTTTGCTCGTTGGATAAGTGCAGCTCTCTTGTCGGTAAATAAATAAATGCAGCATTATAGAATGTTGGCTAATCTTTTGGGTTTCCAGAAAACAAGGGCAATTTTCTAATTGTTTCTCGGACTAGTAACAACCAAGTGTCGAAACGATTATCTTCGATGTTGACAACCGCGCCTTTTTCTGACAACTGTGTTTTACCTGCGAGTTGCGTATTTGACTGCTTAACGTTTGAGATTCGTGTCTCTTGACAGAAGGGGCAAACACATCCAATCTGCTGGGAGATCCTCATTACTTTTCGCCATTATGGTTTACAATTAGAAGGTAATCAAATCACAAAGAAAAATTTGTAGAATGTTCCGGTGACTTGGAAATGAATGTCAAGCAAAAACGTATGGAAGACAATTTTGATATTATTGTTGAATTGTTCTTTTCACATTGGAAACAACTCATCTAATCACAAGAATTCAGGATATCGTACGCCTCTGTAGAGGGTCCCCCTATTTCTGTTAAATTAATCATTGGTTGAAATTGTTTGCTATGCAAGATTTACAAATTCTTTCTTTTTAATAATTTTGTATTAATTTTTATAATAAAGGATATGATATGCACTTTAGTAGAATGTTGTGGATAAAATCCGTTTAATAAAACCTAACAATGGTGCCCACAAATTAATATTGAGTTAAGACAGACACTTTCCGCATACAAAAAACAAAATATTTATACATCTAAATAGTGCACGCAAAAATTTAATTGTGTTTTTGGTTTGGTGTGTGGTGTACTGCATGACAAAGTGTCACGAAAGAACAAAATACATTTTTAATTGAAAAAAAATATTTAAATTCATGTACATATTCATGTAAATAAATCATACAAAAAATGATTAAAATAAAATCATTTTTTCGTAGAGGTCAAGGACCATCAGGTTCAAAAAATCAAATAAATTCAGGTGATAATTTAAAGCAATCATCGTCCACCCTTAGTTTGGATGGCATTGGAATTCCGACTGCTGCCAATAAGAAATCTACATCGAAAAATAATAATTTTAATGGTTCGCATGATAAGCTAGATGGGACTACGTATCGTGGTGGATCACGTGATCAGCTGGATGTTAAGGAAAAGGCATCACCAAAATTGCAACAGCATCATAATAAAGAGAAATTAAAACAGCAATCGCAACAGCATAACCAAAAATTGCAAATGGTTAGTTTACAGGCGCCAATCAATTCCGACAGTAATTTGGTGGCAAAAGATACCGGTGTTTTGCATCCAAATGAGTTGAAAGAAATTAAATACGATGGATCAAGAGAGGTTAGTATGATTTTAAATTTTTTATTTTTATTTATTTTTTTTGCCCTTTCCCTTCTAGATTCTAATGAATATTCAAAATCTAATCAAATTTGATTTAGATTCTAGAAAATAGAAACTACGGAACCAGTTCCATTCCTCTGGCCCAAATCCTTTCTAGTTCATCACACAGTATGTTGTGTCGGGTTCAGATCAAGGTTTGTTGCTGGTCACTCCATCTGTCGAATTCCGACCTCCGTTAGGTATTCTTTGACACCAAAACAAATCCGGCGTAAGGTACCGCTTCGACGTCAGGTTTCCATTAATGACGACTAGTTCGCTTCTTGCTTTCAGTGAGATCCCCACATCATACATGAACCACCACCAAAGCTTCACTTATACAACACTGGGCAAATCGCTCACCAGGTCGTTGGTAAACTTGTTGTCTTTTTCGTTGTGTTTTAGTCATATTCGGGACTCGTCAGAAAATAAAACCAAACTTCCATTGGTCCAGTTGAACCAATTCACGAGGTGAGGTCGACTTATATAAAGTCTCTGAGACACTTCTCGTTGTTCATAACCTGCTTCAAATAAAGCTATATGTAGCTTCCATTTAATTCATTGTTTTGATGGCTAACCAGATCACTAATCAAACTCTGAATAACAAATTATTAATCAAATGATGCGAAATATTGGTTAATTTAGGCTAGAAATGTAGCAATTTTATTGGATAATTTTAGGAGGAACCTCTGCAAGAAATACAGAGAACGATGGTAAGCAGAATTAACATTAACATCCTTAAAACTCTTTAAATCGCCTGGACCTGATGGAGTATTTTCGGTACTCCTTCAAGAAGGAAGAGGAAACTAATTTTAAAAGTATCCTAAATTGTCTATGGTTATGGATAGTTTAGGGAAGTAATGGCAGTGATTGTACCATAAGGAGTCTTCGGATGAAGTAAAATCCTATACATTTTAGCAGCCTCTCATCTTTTCTGTTCAGAAAACCAGAAGTTAATTCATCTGACCATTCAATGTGCATTTATCATTCTTCTGCGACCCAATAAGTCGATCATTTAGAATGGCTTAGGTAACGACATAATTCTACTGTTTGGGGTTTCGGAAATTGGTTAATGGTGTTTACTTAGTCTTGTGATGGCACAACATCTGTCGAGGACATGTCTTGACCTAAGAAAGTGATTTGTTGCACTCCGAATATAAAATTATTATGTTATTTATTAAATTCGAATAAATCAAGTGGTGTTCGAATCGCGTACTTGGAAATAAGCACGAACTAAATCGATCGCATAAAAAACGAAGTCGGATAAATATGAAATGCTGTACATATCTGATTTCGTTTGAGCGTGGCTGGACCAATTGCTGTTGCTTGGTCCCCATATGCCTAGTTTTATCATCTCATCAAATTCCTTTTTTCCGATTATGTATTTTGCTGAGTCTCGTTTCAATTATGTGAGACACGACTGTTACTTCCAAAAAGTTGTTTAATAGATTTGCTATTCGTGGAGGACACATACTTGAGGATATTGTTGTAATTTCTGTTGAGCAAATCTTCCAACAACTTCACTAATAATGTCAAGTAACATTTGCTAAGGTTAGTACAAATTTGGATGACCTCATGGGAACACGTAGTAGTAGTAAAAATCATTCTGATGATAATAAAAGAATTTCCCCCGGTATGCCAGATAATCTCATCCAGTAGCTCTGGAAGCTGGCTAGGATTCAATGAACCAATCATTCATTAAACTGAAACTAAAATAATTACAGAAACGAATACTAATAGAAATAACACAAACAACGCAAATATCAACCATTGGCTATCGTACACGGACACGAATAGGAAACTGAAACATCAGAACCCTAACAGAAACATCACGGTTAGTACTAGTAGAGAACGAAATGAAGCCGTTCGATGTTGAAAGGCCGAATGTCGAAAGACCGAATCGAAAGGCCGAATGTCGAAAGGCCGAATGTGTCAAAAGGCCGAATTTTCATGAAATTTTCGTTCACTTAATTTATTGAAATGAGGATCGCTACATTTGCTAAAAAAAAAAAAATCCAAAAATTTTAAAATCCAGAATAGTTGAAAAGTCCCGAAAAATAAAATCCCCCAAGAAAAAAATTATAAACTACCGGAAAAGCAATCCAGAAAAAATATTTTGTTTAAAATAAATGAAAAAAAAAATCAATTTTATTGGCATTTTTATGCTGGAAACACATGAGCAGAATTCTGCAAGCAGCAAAATTATCAGGGGTACAAATTGAAAATGCGGGATTGATAACAGATGGCGTTACTAACGCTATACGCATCAGGCTGTACTGTGACTATGTTCATGTCAAAGCTACGTCTTATAGCTTTAATTTTCAGTATGTGTCAATTTGTCGCAGTGTCAAATTCATAGTTTTTTTGAGCTCTCAATATGTCGAGTTTCGTGCCAACAAAACAGCATTTGCGGGAAGTTTTAATTTACTTCTTTAATTTGAAGAAAAGTGCTGCTGAAGCACATCGATTGGTCTCCGAGACTTATCCGAGTCATGTTCCATCGGTTTCAACGTGCGAGAGATGGTTTGTGCGGTTTAGAAGTGGTGATTTTGACGTTGAGGACAAAGAGCGGCCGGGCCAAGTGAAAAAGTTTGAGAATGCTGAATTGGAGGCAATACTCAATGAAGACTCGTGTCAAACTCAACAAGAGCTCGCAGATTCATTGGGAGTGACACAACAAGCCATTTCCCATCGTATAAAAGCCCTCGGAATGATCCAAAAGCAAGGACATTGGGTGCCGTATGAGCTGAAGCCGAGAGACGTCGAGCGCCGTTTTTTTGCATGCGAACTGCTGCTCGAACGGCAAAAACGGAAGGGTTTTTTGCATCGCATTGTCACTGGTGATGAAAAGTGGATCCGTTACGATAACCCGAAGCGCAAAAAATCATATGGTTACCCCGGCCATGCATCATCATCGACGGCCAAACCAAATATTCACGGCGCCAAGCTCATGCTCTGTATTTGGTGGGACCAGCTGGGTGTGGTGTATTATGAGCTATTGAAATCGAACGAAACCATCACAGGAGCACTATACCGAACTCAATTGATGCGTTTGAGCCGCGCACTCAAAGAAAAACGGCCACAATACGAGCAAAGACACGACAAAGTAATTTTGCAACATGACAACGCTCGGCCACATGTTGCAGCGCCGGTCAAAACATACCTACAAACGCTGAAATGGGAAGTGTTACCCCACCCGCCGTATAGCCCAGACATTGCTCCTTCCGATTACCACCTTTTCCGATCGATGACACATGGCCTAGCTGACCAGCGCTTCCATTCTTACGAAGAAGCCCAAAAATGGGTCGATGACTGGATAGCAGCCAAGCCGGCCGAATTTTTTCGCGACGGTATCCGTAAATTGCCAGAAAGATGGGAAAAAGTTGTGGCTAGCGATGGACAATACTTTGAATAATTCATTTGTTACCATTTTTTCAGAATAAACGTTCAAAAATAGAAAAAAATCCCGCATTTTCAATTTGTACTCCTGATAGAATACACAAGTTTAAATGAATTGAAATACATGTATTCTGCTTGCCATGTAGAATTCTGCTTCATGTCTCTATTTCTAATTTTGCTGCGAATCAGTAGGCTATATTACGTAAAAGATAACAAATCTAGTACAATTTGTATATTTTTTATTTTTTTCAATCAATTTTTTTAATTTGTTGACAGAAAATAAGTTTTGTGTGGCAAGTGCCAAATTGGAGGATAAAAATTAAATAATTTGTGACAAAATAATGCATCATTCATTTAAAAAAATTGTACATTAAAATTAAATATGTATCAGATAAACGCCACAAAAAAAATTCTGCTTATCAAAAACGACGCTCATGTAGTTCACCCGAATTTCTGCCGCAGCGATGCTAGCAGAAATTCTGCTCATGTGTTTCCAGCATTAGACTTTTGACATCACTCGAAACATTTGTGGTACATCTATCAGTAGAAGCGATACTATTCCTTTCATCTGTGTCCGAATGGTTGACGAAGCAATTTCTATTATCGTAAATATTAAGACTTCCACGGAAAAAGTAAAATTCGATAGACATTTTATAAATTTTAGTTTTAATTTGGTTCGCACTTTGATAATTGCGTTTCTGGATTTTAGTTTTCTGGATTTTTTTTTCGGGGTTTTGTTTTTTAAAATGTTGCTTTCTGAAATAATTAATTTGATTATTTTATAGTGAAATAATGAATATTTAGTGAAATAGTTTTACTTGGATCGATATAAAATATTGTATTTCAAAATGTTGCAACTACAAAATCTTACGATTACAAAATCTTGCATAACAAAATACGTGCGGCACGCAGTACGACATGTTTGTTGATCCCGGCTCCAACGTCCCACGAAGTTAAATCTAAAGCTCCTCGGCGTGAGGGAGCGCAGCGACCTCCAGTGTGCCCGTGAGAGTTACCGAAGCCGTTAACCTCTACAATTCTATCGATGTCATTTTATTTTAATGTGTTTTGAAAACAAGATCCGAAAAGATTTTTGGTAACAAGATTTTGTAAAACAAGATTTTGGAGAAAAGATTTTAGAAACAGTCTTTTGAAAACAGTGATATGTGACCAACCCGTGGAAAGGCCGATTGGGTCGAAAGGCCGAATTTTCATTAAATTTTCCTTCACTTAATTGATTGACATCAATACTTAAAACCATTGAATGTAAAATGATTTAATAAATTGAAAATACGTGCTAATAAATCCTGTGTATGTAGCATATTAATGTGATAAAATTTTATCGGAGAAAAAAATATAAATTTTAAAAATTTTCATTCATAAAAAGATGAAAAATTAAAATCAATTTCGACACAACCGGCCTTTCGTCATTCGGCCTTTCGACACATTCGGCCTTTCGACATTCGGCCTTTCGACACATTCAGCCTTTCGACCCATTCGGCTTTTCGACATTCGGCCTTTCGACCCAGTCGGCTTTTCGACATTCGACTTTTCGAGACTTTTAACCATTCGAAATTCGGCGTTTTGACACTCGACCTTTCGACACATTCGGATTTTCGGCATACGGCCTTTCGACACATTCGGCCTTTCGACATTCGGCCTTTCGACACATTCGGCCTTTCGAAATTTGGCCTTTCGACATTCGGCCTTTTGACACATTCGGTCTTTCGACATTCGGCCTTTCGACCCTATTCCAATGAAGCGGTATAACATCGAGAAAATAGGCTTAAGCGAAGTAAGATGGAAAAATAGTGGAGAACTTACTACAAGCATTGGTAATTATCTGATGTACTCCAGTAGAGCAGATACATCTATGCACCTACGGAAGAGGTAGATGACATAACAAAAGATTAGTTCTATCTAGGTGCTACACGAAACAACAATAGAGATACGCTCATCGACTGTTGTGTCACAAAATAATTATTTGTAGGAGGCAGCAAATTCCCATATAACGATACAAATACACTTGGACATCACCATGATATGACATCCAAAAACCAAATTTATCATGTACTGGTTAATAAGAAATTGTTAACCCCCCTCCAATTCTCCTTCCAAGATGTCACAACAATATGAGGAGCGGACGTTCATAGTTACCACCAACTGGTAATATCAACTTTCAAAGTCAAACCAGCCGCTGTAAAAACACACATGAAGACAAATCGGAGGAAGTTAAACAAGAAATACCTTCAAGGAAACGCTCCAGTTCAATCTAGCAAGAAATGAAACCAGTTCAGTTGATCAAAAATGGAAACAAATAGAAGATGCCTACATCAAAACTGCTACCAGTATTCTTGGCTACCAAACCAATACCAGAAAACCATGGATTGGTGATGATACGTGGAAGAAAATCGAAGAACGTCATCAACTTAAACTACAACTATGTCACCAAGATACGACGGAAATTCAAAGGAATTATGAGAACACAGCTTAACAAGTAAAGAAGATGGCGAGAAGGGATCGCAGAAAATACACAGAAGACATTCGCGAAACTGCAGAGGATGCAGCTACAATCAGAAACATGCGCACACTACAACAATGTGTAATTAAGGTCATCAGTAAATACATTTTAGTATTCCATCCATAAAGGATCTAGCTGCACAAATTTTAACCACATATCAGGAATAACTTAATAGATGGAAAGAACACTTTGAGGGCAAAACAACACGCTATTCGAAGAGGTTGAAAAATTCGTATAGCTTGGTTGTACTGTGGAAAAACAAGCGGCATTGAATCTGGAATGCGTCCGTCTTGTCAAGAAACACAAAGCTACGAATGTTCAACGCATGTGTAAAATCAGTACTGCTGTATGGGTGTGTGAAACATGGACGCACACACAGAAGATCACAAGAAGACTTTAGGTGTTTGTGAATAAATTCTTTAGAAAGTTGATAAGATGGTTCTAGCCTAACATCATCAGTTCGCTTCAAATGACACAAATGAATCAAAATTCATCAGAAAACATCTGATCTATACAACAAAATTATTCTCCGATGTCGCCCAAACATATAATTCCGCAACTACTTCCACAATCGGGGAAAACCTGAAGAGTCGAGCGATCCAATTGTGTCCACACCGTCCATATCTACATCTGTAGATTTCATAGTTTGCTCGAGAAAGTCGAAGAACCACCTCAACCCAAAAAAAATAATGACGCCACCAATATTTGTGAGAGGTGTAGAAATCATCAATCCTTTAACTGTCTCGTTAAAGGAACTGACTGAAGACAACTTCGATTTAAAAATAATTGGAATTAACCAGGTTAAAATTCAGTTAAAAGATGCCGAGCTGTACCCGTTGGTGATCAGAGCCCTAAACGAGCGAAACACCGAATTCCATTCGTTCCAACAGAAAGTGGACAAAACCTACCAGGTGGTCATACGAAATTTGCATCCATCAATTAACATCCAAGATTTGAAAAGTTAGTTAGTTAATTAAGCAAAGTGGTACGAAAAAGCCACTCCCACTCTTTAAAGTTGAGCTTCGAATGAATGAATCAAATAAAGATATACATTCGATAAGTAGACTGATACATTCAGTTGTTCAAGTTGAAAAGCCACATGTCAAGCGTGAAGTAATTCAATGCACTACTTGTCAAAGATACGGACATACCAAATCTTATTGCAATCACAAACTCAGATGTGTGAAATGTACGGGTGAACATCTCACAAATCAATGTGAAAAGAAAACAGAGGCGAAATGCGTGCTGTGTAATGGTAGCCATCCAGCCAACTATAGAGGTTGCAGTGTGTATAAAGAAGTTTACACTCGCTGATTTCCACCTCTCAGAGAAAAAATAGTGGAGAAGTCACAGTACGCTACAAAACCGAATCTATCTTATCAGTTAGTTACTGGGACAACATATGCACAGAAACTCAAAGATTCAAAACCAAATAAAACCAATCAACGGATTATTCAAAAAATCATTAACAACTACCCGAGCTTTCTTCTATACAACAGTTGGAAATTATGATGGAAAAATTAATGACCAAAATGGATACTATACTTAATCTTCTAACGATCATTGTCTCCAAATCATCCAATGCCCAGAGACCCTTAAATTAGCAATCTGGAATGCCAACGGCTTGTCAGATCGTGAACAAGAAGTTAAAAGTTTCTTAATAGAACAAGAAATAGATGTCATGCTAATATCCGAAATGCATAACACCAGCTAAAGTTTCCTAAAAGTACCCAGATATTTCGGCCATATACTGCCCACCAAAACATGCAATAAAAATGGAACAATTTGATCATTTTTGTAATGCTTTGGGTCATCGCTTCATAGCAGGGGGTTATTATAATGCAAAACATCAACAATGGGGATCAAGATTGGCGACAACGAGAGGACGAGAATTATTAAAATCAATTCGAAAAAGAAATCTTCATCATGTATCAACCAGTGAACCTACCTATTGGCCAAGTGATAGGAGAAAGATCCCAGATGTCATAGATTTCTGCGTTACCAAAGGAATAGTATTTATTATATTAAAGCGATGCCATGCTTAGACCTATCATCGGACCACTCGCCTAACAATTACTTTGGGAACAAAGATAGTGAATACATAGAAACAACCAATGTTAAGCAACAATAAAACAGACTGGAACTGCTTCAGATATAAAATAGAGAATTTAAACACAAACATCAAGTTAAAGACGGAAGTGATTTAGATGAAGCAGTGGAACATTTCAATAAATGTATTAATTCGGGCAGATTGGAAGTGTACACCACTACAAAATGAGAAAGGAAAAAATGGAGAATGTTCGAATGTTGTCAAGAAAATTAAGGAGAAAAGAAAGTTTAAACAGCAATGGCAACGATATCGACTAGCGGGAGATAAACTAAACAAAGCCGTCAAAAAGTTATCAGGCAAGCCTCCAGAAGAAGTTACGTCATACAGACGTATAAGCTTGCTACCAATTATGTCTAAATTATTTGAAAAATTAAAATATTGTTGGAGAAGAAGCTGATTCCGGATCATCAGTTTGGGTTTAGGCCAGAATACTCAACAATAGAATAAGTACACAGAATAGTTCAAGTAATTCAAGAAGCCCTAGAGGAAAAAATATATTGTTCTGCTTTATTCATGGACGTATCACAAGCTTTTGACAATGTGTGGCATGTGAGAAGATAGACAGAATATTAACATTATTATCTACTGGAGAGATATTTTATAAAAAAACATCAAGATGCGTATACAAATGTCCGCCCAATTAAATATGGTGTACAACAGAGCAGCGTGCTTGGGCCGATATTATATCTGCTATATACCGCAGATATACCTACAAGCAATCAAATAACTGTTGCAACATTTGCAGACGACACGGATCACATGAAGACCCCAGTAAAGCTACATAAGTTTTGCATGAAAATATTAACAGATTCAAGCATGGATGAAAAAATGGAGAATTAAAGTTAATGATGCTAAATCTAATCATGTAACCTTTACTATGCGAAGAGGTAAATGTCCACCAATACAAATGAATAACCAGAATATACCTCAAACTGATGAAGTAAAATATTTAGGTTTTCACCTCGACAAACGACTAACATGGCGTAAATATATTTGCAAAAAGAAAGCAATTGGGAATGAAACTGACAAAAATGTATTTTCCCAACAATACGGGAAGAAATTAGGGATTTCAGTGCCAGGTATCACTCAAGATTGAAAATTCATTCAAACGATCTGGCCAGTAGCTTCTCACTACCACAACGAGGGAAAGATTAAAACGCCACAAAAATTTTAATTTGCCAAATAGGTCTTAGACATACTTTAAGACATTAATTTTTAAAATCTCTAATGAATCGAATCAATACTAGTTAAATTTATGGATTATATCAATTTATACTGATCGTAATGTAAGTAAGATTTTATCAATGGATAGAATTAATACTCCGATCATGATAATATAAAAAGACACAAAATTTACTGAATGATTGTAAAATAAAGGAAAACAATCACTAAAAAATGGGATAAGATCTCAGAAATTATTTAGTACGATTGCGTTATAAATGTTCAAGTAAATACGCTAACTATTTGGAAATTTGAATTTAATAAAAGTTTTCTCAAAATTTGAAACAAATGTGGCAAAAAATATAAATCTAGGTGAAATGTGTCTACCTGACTAAACTTATGACTTATAAGCGATTGTAATAACGTGATCGTAGTATTTTTCTAAAATTTACCAACTACAGTTTGGAGACAAATAATATGACATTGAATAATATTTCTCTTTTGATTAACATCTTTATGTTAATTTTAATTTATTGAGAAATAAAAAAAATTATGTAAATTGACCTAATACATAATTGAAGTTATCTGCTGATAAAAAACCAAATGAAAACAAAAGTTGGAAGAACTGAAAAAATGCAATACACAATACGATAAAGACTGAGAATTGCTAAAAATTCTGTAAGGAATTCACAATAGAGTTAATTCTTATTAGGTAAATTCTATGGGACAGATATCGATGGACTTATTTTTAAAGGCGGGGTCTCTTTGAAATGTATAATCGAGTTGAAATGAAGAAAAAACTTCGGGCTAGTTCCAGCCGTTAGCTAATTAAATGTATTTTAGTTGAATCCATTCCACAATGGCTTATTATGGTGTAGTTTTTCAAGAGGTAATCGGTATGGAACCAGAAATCTGATATTCATAAAACAACGCTGTCATACGGTTTTTTATTTATCGCAATCTGATAAAACATAAGTACTTAAATCCGTAACCAATAAACTTTTTATCTAAGTATCGTAAATTGTTATCTTGATGTATATTTGATATATTATTCTGTTTAATTGAAATATGTCATATTCTTTTGTTTTACAGGATCCCAGACACGCTAAAATGATTGATCTTCAAAATCAGCTAGATCGCTTAAAACGAGAAAATATGGCCCTCGAAGCAAAAGTCTCAGAATTGTTTGTCTATCAAAATGAAGTAATACAATTACGAATTGAAATTGCAAAGCTACAGGTAAACTGATATACTACATATATTCTTGTAATGACAGTAGCGCTGTAAAATAAGAATTGTGCGGTTATGACATAAATTTGTTATTTGATACATTAATACATGATTTTTTGTATACATTCTCTAGACAAAATACGACAAAAAAGGGAAAGAATTGGAACATTTATCGGATGAAAATGAATTATTAAGGTCGCGTTTGAAGGATGTGACGCAATCACCTCTATCCGATTCGGAGAAACAGCAATTAATACAAGATTCACAACGATTGCATAACTCAGCCCCAGCTTCTATAGCGTTACCAAATGTAAGGTTATATTGTAATTGTAATTTTTGATTCAGTTGAATTATTAAATTTTTATATTTTAGATTCAGGATATCGCCGATGGAACACCGTGCGTTACACCCGATTGGGATAAGCATTCGTCGAGCAGTGAAATTTCGGTTGCTTGTCTTCAAGATAAAATTATTCAAATGGAAGAAACTCATTATTCAACGAACGAAGAATTACAAGCTACGCTTCAAGAGCTAGCCGATTTACAATCCCAATTGACTGAAATACAACAAGATAATGAACGTTTGGCTGATGAAAAAGATGTATTATATCATTCGCTTTGTCGTCAAACTGAAAAACTTGAAGATTCCCGCAATCAAATTGGTACACTACAAGAATTATTACTACGCGAGTCAAACCAACAGGAGGTATCAAATAATGAGCGTGAACAGAAATTATATGATTTACTGAAGAATGCACAGGAGGAGCGTGAAACAATTTTAATCAAACAGGAAGAATTGAATTCAGAATTGAATGAGCTGAAGAATGAAGTGGAGACCAAATCAAAAGATATATTACGACTGAAGGAGAGAATAAGTGTTCTAGATTCAACGGTAGATGCATGCAATGCCGAAAAGAAGCAAACTGAAACTCAACTAACTCAAGCCAAAGAAGAAAGTGCTGAGAAGCAAATAGAAATTAGTCGTTTGTCGACACTATTAGAAAATGCACGAGCTAAAATTGAAGAGCTCGAGCAAGATCGAGCGCTGGGCGATAAATCCGATTTAGGTGAATTACTTGATGTGTCGCGAAAAGAAAAAGACTTGCTAGAAATACAAATTGCATCGCTTCAAGAGCAGTACTCGAAAAGTCAGTGCGAAATACAGAAACTAAAAGATCAGCTTGCCGGCATGACGGAGGATATTAAGGTAGCTAGAAATAATGCCAAATGTGCTTTATCCGATTTAGAATATAAATACCAAACGTTGCAACAAGAAAAAACGAAATTACTGGGCGAGAATCAAGGTTTACAAGAGTTGTTAACCGAATTACAAGTTCAATGTAAATGTCATGTTGAGGACAAAGCTCAATTGGAATCATTGCTGTCCGAGACGCAACGACATTTAGGCGAGACCGAAAGGATTTTAAACGAGAAAGAAGAGCATTTATATGAAGAGAAAAAATTACGTAGAATTGAAGGAGAAGAATGGGAACAATTTCAGAACGATCTATTAATGACAGTTCGGGTGGCAAATGATTTTAAAACTGAAGCGCAGCATGCTCACGAGCAGCTAGCATTGGACAATAAGAATTTACGTGAAAAAATACGAGGCTTAGAGCAGCAAATCGAGAAGCTAAATAAAGGTAAGTTTTCTATGTTTCTAGAGTATGCTACAAAATTTTTCAAATTTATTTTAGTTACAGTAAGTGGTACAGTTTTAAATCTAACATCTTCACCACCCATTGACAATAAAAATAACCATTCTAACATTGAGTCAAATCATGATGTTCCACCTACTAACCTATTGTTTAACACTAATAAGCCAGACGAATTTGAACAACATTTGGCTAATTTACAAGAAAAAATCCGAAATTCGGGTAAATTTTTAGAAGAAAAAATTTCACATCGTTATTCTATTACCGAACGGTCAGACGTTTCACCAAAGTTTCGTCGTTCGATTTCAAAAAGTCGTTTGGATGGTACAAGAAATAAAACGGGACTTCTTAATCCTGACCAAATAATCGAAGCGACTTCTAAGACAAAAGAAGAAAAGTCTAACCCATTGTCCAATATAGAGACAAAAGAAGAAAAGTCTAATCCAAATATAAAGATTGATTTTTCCAATGATCGTGATGATGATGCAGGTGATGTTGTGTTGCGAGTGAAGGATAAAGGCCCGCCACCTCTACCAAAAAGTCTTCCTCCTATTCCGATTAAGATACAATCATATCAGGAGGGAAATTATGGAAGGTTTGACTATACAAATCGGCATCATTCAATAGAAGAAACTGCTATGAGTTTTAGCCCGCCCAAAATGCTACTAAAACCTTCCGCATTTTTAAAAAGCAATAAACCTCTGCAGCACGCTAAATCCAACGATGATTTACTTGAAAATCCATGCGAAGAACATGATCCAACATCATTATTTCATTCACAATCCGTGGACGATTTGCTGCGACATGATATCGACGGTTTACGAAGAAGTAGCCGCACATCATTGAAGAAAGAATACAAAAAGAAACGTAGTAGTATGAGTTCAAATGAAATGTTGTATGAAAATTTTACACTAAAATCATCGCTACCTAATTTACTTGACGATTCACTAAATCATTACAATAAAAGTCCGTTGGCAAATCGAAAACCATTACCATTACCACGTACGAATAGTATTAATGAAACGCGATCAAAGGAAAAAGAATTTAAAACGTTAGTATTTGTGCTCGACAAAGAGAAAGATCATTTTGTTTTAGAGTCGGAGAAAATTGGAAAACCGTTTGTTGAAAAGATGCCAACCCAACCACCACCACTTATTAAAATGGATAGGGACGAGGGCGAAGGAGTCTACCGCGCATCTTTAAGAAAGTCTTCATTATTAACGAATGATTCATCCTACGATAGTGATAACATTTACGAAACAATCGATAATCGAACATACAGATTTGTCGGTATTAATAAAGATCATAATAATCTAACTAAATCGACAAATGGGTGTAAGTTGACTGTCTGTTAGAATAGAAGGAAAAAAGCTTTTATTGTCCGTGTTTAAAGTTATGTCTTGTGATGTTTTTACATTGTTCGTTTTAGGAGTAGCGTATTTCTAAATTACAAACATAATTCTAACAATTTTTTTTTAATTGGGGGTCCTATTTTGACTTTAGTTTAAATTCACAAAATATGTATTCACAAAACTATTTTAACTAAATTTGGCTTCCACTGGATGCAGTCATACTGTGTAGCACACAACAAAAAAAAAATCGCTTATAGCTTTAATACAAGTGGCTTATTCGGGGGGCGGTCGGTGAATTTTTGTATAATCATCTGGTGCTAAAATTCTCAAATATTTAATTCACTAATCAGTTAAGAGCTTAAATTCCTAAAGGTTTAATTACCAATATTTACCAATTTAATCTGAAATCCCAAAAATTCGCGAATTATTTTCATTTAATCCTACGATGTAAGGAACTAATATACTTGTAAGAAACTCTGATTTCTTTATACACGCGTTATAATATGATTTTGTTTTGTATGTGTGTGTTTGTACTTGTCCGAAGCTGTTTTAACGATCTGGCCCTTTAGAGACGACCATTATAAAAGTTTCTAAAAACGTTTAAATGTTCCGGATCCAGCGTCAAATCAGCTTAATTTGTGTTAAATTAAGTGTTTTATATAAAGTAGTCCTCTGCTGCAAAGAGGGTTGCGCACATTTATGAATTTAGGTTGTGGCTCGGTCCTGATTATTGATTTCGTTTCAGAGGCTAAGCCGAACATTATGATTAATTCGGCTTCATCATCAGAATGTATCGTCGTCGTAGTGGCCAAAATCTCTTTATCAACAACTGACCGACCGACAATTATGTAGACAGTCATATTCGGCATCTGTAATATTTTTGTGTTTTGTTAAAAATACATATTTGTATGATTTTTTTTTAATAATAATAATAAAATAAATTAATAATTTTACATTAAGTGTATTTCTTGAAATGATTTTGATAAATAAATTTATTTTAGATTTTTAGGTTGTATTTTGGGCACATTGTGTTTAATTTAATTCATTTAAAATCAAATTAATTATTTTTTTCTTGTTTCTAATTTTATTTACAACAGTGGTTGCTGCCGAAAATAATCAAACATCGCTGATTAATTCAATGAAAGAAGAGATAAGTGTGCGACGTCAAAAGATTGGTATATCGCGGCAAGATTCTCGGCTTTCTGTAAAAAGCCTAATTGAAAGTATTGAAAATGCAACTAAAGAAAAGGTGAAAGCTGGTGGTATCTCCGGTGGTCCGGGTTCGCATTCAAGTTCAACATCAAGTTTAAATAGTTTACATGAAACGACGGGTCA
This sequence comes from Tipula helvola, assembly GCA_963556165.1. NCBI lineage: Eukaryota > Metazoa > Arthropoda > Insecta > Diptera > Tipulidae > Tipula > Tipula helvola. The sequence goes on from OY744481.1 coordinate 364,496,163, forward strand.
TGCAATGAATAAAAGCCAAATAAACGAATGGACGGATAATGTGGCGTTAGCACAAAATCAAGTAAAAAAAAAAATATTTTTAAAAATTTTTAACAAAATTGTCTACATAAATTTTGTTAATTTGTTTTAGCAACTACATCCATCAACCGTTGCAACCAATAAAAGTCCATTGCGCGAGCAGCAAAATATTGTGGCGTCCAATGGAAATTCTAAAAGTAGCCTTTTACCAGGTAAGAAATTCGTATGGTAGCTTAGGAAATATGGATTTGCATGGAACATTCATTTTTTAATATTTTAATTATATTTATTTCGTAGTTACTTACTTTTACTAATTATATTTTGTAAATTTTATTATTTTTAAATATCCAAAGAACACCTTAAATAGGTATGTACATACGTTTTTCAAGCCAAATTAACAATTTTACAAAATTGATTAACAGATTTTCAAGCAGTTTGATTTATTTTCAAAACAATTTAACAAAAATTTAAATCAAACTAAACGTTTTTCCAATTGATGACTGGTAAAGTTGAAAAAGCGCCTTAAGCGGACAATAGTGAACTACTAGACTTCTAGTAACAAAAATTTCCTATATGAAGTTATATGGAAATAGTGTCTATTTAATTTTAATTGTTATTTATTAAAAGTGTGATGGTTCGAAAATCTAGTTAATCTATTACATAGTTTAAAGTGTGATTTTTGCATATTTGATTCATTTGGTACCACTTTTTCATTTTAAATGCCAAAATTGTTTGCTTAAATATTGCATAAATTTGATATTAAGCTACTTGATACTAAAAGCATAACTGTTTTAAAAATATTAAATTTTAGCTTCTGTTTAGACGGTTGTTCCCGGAAAGATAGGTAAATTTCTTAAACCCGACTCCCGGGATTTTCATCATAAATCCCGGGAATTTGTAATTTAAAATCTTCTTTATTTTTTTTCTCAAAATTTGGTATTTTTGCTGGCTACCTAGTACAATCTCTAAATTTTTCAAAGCTGTTTTATTCTATTTGATTCAATCATTTCATGATTTTAAAATTTCTTTATGATGGACTTTAATCTCAAAATTCAGCTTTGCCAAATGAAAAGCTACTTACGATCGAAAAATGATTGTATCAAAGGTGCAATAAGGAACGTTCTAATAAAATAATTAAAATAAATTATTTAAAATTCGGTTTGGCAAATTTCTCTAAAAAATGTCAGTGACAGTTAAACTGGATGGATCGTGATAATATGGGAAAAACTGAAGTAGGTAGACGCTAAAGACCGGGTCACTCCGGGGTAAGACTGTGCTGAATGGTTCTCAATATTTTTCTTACCGTACTGCTAATTTTTTAGCTGTATATCTGTAGATGTGGCTTCAGCTGCTAAATACATTTATTGATCAAGACCTTGGAAATACATTTTTTGCATTCTTAATTTGTCTATAGATTGGTTTGGATTGAGCGTTTACTGAGTTGACTGAAACTGTTACCGCCATTGAGCACTGCCTTCCAGTGATCATTTTTTCATATTATTTTACCTAGGCCATAATATAATAAAATGAAGCAAATTTAAGGGATGCTCTAAAGAACAATGTTGGCGAAATCCGGGAATCAGATCCTGATCCAGAACACTGTATAATTTGCTCAAAAAATTAACATCATGTGTAAATTATTAGGTCTATTCATTAATTTGGTTAAGTCTGCGCTTATTACTGTAAAACATGTTTCTGATTGCGCTCTTTATGGTGGGTACGTGACTAATCCCGTGTACGCAATTTGCTATATATTAAACAGTTTGGGTTTCGTTCTCTCAGTCCTTGTGTTGCCTACGATTTGACATGAATCCTGATAAAGTTCATATTCGTTATTTGTCTTTCTTTGTAAGTCCGGCAAAGCCGACCACCTCAACTGCAAAACAAAATATCTATACAAAAAAGGTGTTGCTTTGTGTCTGGTGGGATCAGAAAGGTGTAGTGTACTACGGATTGCTAGATCCAGGTCAGACAGTCACTGCGAATCGATACAGCGAAAAATCCCAGTCGTAGGCTATTATTAAAGATAATAGTCAGTGGAGGGGCTGGTCTCACTGCACAATTCTTAATAAAGATGGGTGGAAAGCCATCCTGTCCTGCCTTCTTATCAACTTCAAGTTGTGATAACCTAAGGTGACCAGACGTCATCTTTTGAAGATGACAGTCATCTTTTACGGATGATCGTCATCTTCAAAAATAATGCCATCTTTTTGTCATCTTTTACAAAAATCATCATGTTTGTCATATTTTTCTTCATATCGTATAAATTTGATATTAAATTGTAGAATAATTGTCATTTAAAATGTATTTCAACGGTTTTAAATCTGTGAACGTAAACGAACGCAACACATTTATTGTCAAAAGAACGCAATTTGAATGTTTCTGTTGTTGAACGAATTATATTTAATAATTTTATTATACCTACATTTCTATATGCGTTTTAAAATTTTTATTTTATATGGGAAATGATAGGGGGGGGGGGGGGGGGGGGGTGGTATATATGTTTTTGAAAAATGTCATCTTTTGATTTGAAAATAATATGGTCACCTTAGATAACCCATCATAGACTTCTGCTTCCGTAAATTTTAAAAAGATAAAACCAGAAAGAGCGGTTAGTTAAAGGCTTGTTACAGGATACCGCAGGTTCTTCATAGACAGACTCGAAAAATTTGCAAACAAATTGGATATATCCAATTGAGGCCGTGGGTGAATTAGTTGAAAACCAGTTAAAAATTAAAAAATTTACTCACCACAAAAAAAAATAAAAAATGCATCATGGTAGAGGCACCGTATATAAAATTGACAAGCGAGTTAAAAAAACATAACCTCGTTTTTTTTAATATTGGTTCAGTTGATACATAAGCACGACGTGTTGTTTCTTTCTGTTTCTTCTTAAAACAGTTTCATTTGATAAATTACGCTTTTTATAAAGTAATAAAATAGATAACAAACTAGGAAAATGATTGTTATAAATGCGCTTCATATTGTTGTTCAGTTGTCACAATTTGAATTGTTAACTAATTCACACAGCAATATTAAATTTGGTAGATAAAAATATTTCACCACGATAATTTGATTTTCACCAAATTGTTAACCAAATATTTTTAACATATTCCCCCAGGGTTATTTACATATGCGACGTGTGACTCGGTTTAGTGACTCAAAGATGTTTTTATAGTGAATTTAACATTCAATTTTTGCAATTTTTAAGCGAGGTTTTCAAGCATTTAAAACGATAAAACTGTTCCAAATGAATCAAATATAAAAAAATCACACTTTAAACTACGTAATATATTAACTAATAGACACTATTTCCGTATAACTTTCATATAGTAAATTTTTGTTATTAGAAATCTACCTAGTATATCTATCTATTGTCCGCTAGAGCACATCGTACCACTCGTCAATTCAAATTACCTAACTAAATTTCACATCAAATTAAATAAAAGAGATAGGACCTCCTTTTTTTTGTGATCAGCCATTTCCAATCGTATGACTGACTAGTTAGTCCTGTTGGCCCATTTATGCAGTTCTCAAGGCAAGGGCTGAAACCATGAATGTTTTATTGTTTTATGATACTAACTGATCGATTGATCATAATCGAATATTCAGTTATATGTATTCATATTTACCTAATTTGGCTTGAAAAAGGTATACGGTGAAAAATACGTCAAATCACATATTTTTGGAAGTCATGTTTTAATTTTTAGATTTTTAGATTTCGAATGTGTAGCACTAAAGTACTTTTCATGCCAGGCGCCTCGGCTTTGAGCTTCAAAAATCAAAATTCTTTATTTCATTTTTCAATTATGTAAATTAGTTTTATTTGATTGATATCGTTTAATTTTATAGAAATAAATTCAATTTGTTGAGAAATAATTTATTTTTAAGTGATAATTTAAAAAAAATCAAAATATATTGCAATGAAGTTATCTACAAAGCCAAGGCAATGCGTTCCACAGTCGACTGCGACATTTTAAAGTATGTAGTGCAAAGCGATGAGCTTTGTCAACATAACCTACAAATCACATTTTTGGTACAACTGTTCTATATTTATCGAAAAATCTAGCTCATATATAGCATACAAATTCATAATATCTCATTTCTTGCTATAATTCACGTGTAAAATGGACCTATATAAAATGATTGATAGTAACTAAATGTGCAAAGCCAACGCCACCGGTATGAAAGGGTCTCAGCTTCACATTTGTGGTAACTAAAAATTTCGAGGCGAGGCGTCTGGTATGAAAAGTACTTATAGCGATGCCACATGGAGATATAAAAACGAACGATTTCGTTCGTTTATACAAAAATGCGCCACATGAGAAATGATAATATCGTCGATAAAAATTGACGTCACACAAACAAAATGACATTTGGCTTTAGCGTTTTTCAGTTTCTAATTTGATAAGTAGTCTGAAAATTAAAAATCATGGTGCGTTCAAAAGAAATTATTTATATTAATAATATTATTCAATACTTTTGACAACCCAGCCCAACAAAATGAGGTTAAATCAGAACGAAAAAAAAATTCGTCGAAATTTTAGAATGAATGCGAAAATCGTGTTTATTTTTGGAAGAGTTCGGTCACGAATTTTATTATACCATTTAGTAAAATATCGCCGATAAATTCTCTGAAATTTAGAATTTGTTATTTTTAAATAAAAACTTAATATATTGTATGATATTTTAATTGTAATTAATAATAGGGCAAATTTGGTAGATGATTTCATCAATTTTCATCAAGATTATTTTTTTATTTAATTGAAAATAGGATATTCGTTGATAGCCCGTCGCCGATATTTCTGTCATGTGGCAACGCTATTAAGTAAAACAAACAATTTATGGAACATGATGTTTTTTGTTGTTGTTGCTTTTTAATAGCGATGCCACATGGAGAGATAAAAACGAACGATTTCGTTCGTTTATACAAAAATGCGCCACATGAGAAATGATATATCGTCGATAAAAATTGACGTCACACAAACAAAATGACATTTGGCTTTAGCGTTGTTCAGTTTCTAATTTGATAAGTAGTCTGAAAATTAAAAATCATGGTGTGTTCAAAAGGAATTATTTATATTAATAATATTATTCAATACTTTTGGCAACCCAGCCCAACGAAATGAGGTTAAATCAGAACGAAAATAAAAATCGTCGAAATTTTAGAATGAATGCGGAAATCGTGTTTATTTTTGGAAGAGTTCGGTCACGAATTTTATTATACCATTTAGTAAAATATCGCCGATAAATTCTCTCAAATTTAGAATTTGTTATTTTTAAATAAAAACTTAATATATTGTATGATATTTTAATTATAATTAATAATAGGGCAAATTTGGTAGATGATTTCATCAATTTTCATCAAGATTATTTTTTTATTTAATTGAAAATCGGATATTCGTTGATAGACCGTCGCCGATATTTCTGTCATGTGGCAACGCTATTAGATATAGCGTGTCAAATATTTAAAAATTGTATGCACTTGGTATTGTATTTATTGCTATAGAAAAAAACTAATTATCCGTAAATTATGAAGTTGGGCTTATTTTACAGACAAATAGATAGGTATTATAAAATTATTATAAAAATGGTACCATCTTTCATTTTTAATTTTTCAAAATGGTCACCGAAACATTATTTTTCAATTTTCTCAAAATTGTATTTTTTTTTTTAATATTTTATTTTTATCTTTTTCCCCACTAGATGAATTTTTGGATTATTTCTTAATTAAGCTGAGAAATTGGATTCCTCATTGCTTCATTTCACTAGAACAATCTAGCTTCATAAAAAACAAAAAAATAAGTATGAAGCCTACGGAGGTATAATTATACTTGTTTCTTGTGACTTTGCTGAAAATTATGCATTTATAATGCAAAATTCGGCATAAGAATTTCATTGGAACAACAAACAAGCGATTATTCATCCATTTGTTATGCCATACTTAAATGTATTTTGCAAGAAAACGAAACGAGATATTGCGCTGATGTTTTAATATGTAAAAAAAATGTTTCGGCTGCCATTTTGAAAAATAACAAATGAAAGATGGTACCATTTTTATAATTATTTTATAATTCTTATTAATTTATTTCAAATGAGCCCAATTTTATAATTTTCGGATAATTAGGTTTTTTTTCTATTCGCCTTTAAAGTGCCGCAAGAGGAGCCACGGTTTTTACGAGCCGATGGTGGTAACCGGTTATTTATGTACCGCATTTATATTTAAATTCAAATATTATTGATAAATTAATTACCTTTCTAAATGAATTTAATTTTTTAATTGCAAAAAGACGATTATGTTGAAATAAATTCACTAAGAAATATGTCTAATTATGCATTTATTTACCGGTTACCACCATTGGCTAAGTTGTAAAACCGTTCACCAGATGTCAGCCACTTTGCATTAAAAGGCGAATAGTAATAAATACAAGGCCAAGTGCATGAAAATTTTCAGTATCTGACACCCTGTATCTTAAAAAACAACAACAAAAAAAATATTTTCCATAAATGTCTTGTTTAACTAGTGCTACCTATCCAAAATATAAAAAATGATACAATTTAAACAAGACTTTCGGTCCCATATAAAGAATATGTGATTTTACGTATTTTTCACCATACATATTCGTATATACTTATGATTAGTATGTAATTATAAATTATTTTAAATATTTGTTTAAACTATGATAGTATCTAACAAGGTTTTAATCTCGAATAAACCAAAGAAGAATTAAACGCAAATTTTGTTAATTTTTATATTGTTAATTATTATTTAAGTAATAAAATTCGATTTTACGTAACTGCCAAATAGCAGCTGTGACTTTGGAAATTTCTTAGAAGCACACTCACATTTTAAATATTTCAAAATGCATACTTGAACTTGGTAAAAATTCGAGATTTCAAGAGTGTTTGTAGTAGGAAAATTATATAAATTTTTAAAAACGACAAAATTTCATTGTAAACTACAAACTATTGATAATTTGTGGGCAACTGTTTTGCAAAATTTGTCAAGTTTTGTGAAATTTCATCATAGTTTTATTAGGCTTAATTAGTTTTTATTATTTTGACAAATTTGGCAATCCCACCACGAATTTTGGTTTACAATTTCCCTAGTGATTACACAAATCAGAAGTGTTGTACATATTTTTCGGCATTTAATTAAAAAATGGTACATTTTCGGCCAAAACATGGAGAATTGGAACCTCTTCTAATAATAAATGAACACGATATAAAATATTAAAACTCTGGTATGTATGTACGGTTGTCATTTAAAAATTCCTCACAAGTAAGAATTTTAATCTATTGTTATCTATTGTTTAATGTCGTTTGCTAAATGTACGCTTGAAGTCGAATGCGGACTAAAAAAAATCGGTGGTGGATTTAATTTTATATATTTTGCTGTCCGTATCCCTTCCAAGATGATTAAGCGCTAAATTATTTAAATGTTAAATCAGCAATCGGTGAAGATTACCCTTGTTAGTAACGGTAATCTCCACCGATTAAGACCTAAAATTTTCGATTTTCCAAATTTATAAGATCTCCATTGATTTTTATAATCGACTGATCCCAATATTATGACGTCTCACTTGTAATATTGTAGTAAAGAGAGTAACTCATGCATTTTATAAATAAGAACACGCATCGACGATTCTCGGTCTCGCATGGAATCATTTTCTAAAGACATCACGTTTATAATGATCAAACGGATAAAAAATCTAAAGGTTTTACTTTATATAAAATACATATAAATCAAAGGCAGTTCTGAAATTTATATGTTTAGTTCAATTAAGTACATACATATTTTAAAAATGGCTTTGCATGTCTACACTTGCGTATATGTATATGTTTTTAACAATATTGTTTAATGTAACATGTAACAGATTTTATTTTTTCTTTGTATATTTCAGGTGAACGAAAGGATCCTCTAAATGCGCTTGTGATCAATGGTGGTTCGAAGCGTAACGCCCTATTGAAATGGTGTCAAAATAAAACTGTTGGCTATCGCAATATAGATATAACAAATTTTAGTTCATCATGGAATGATGGATTGGCATTGTGTGCTATCATGCATTCGTATTTGCCGGATTGTGTGCCATATGATACTTTGGGCCCTAATGATAAGCGGCGTAATTTTAGTCTTGCATTTTCGGCTGCCGAAAGTGTTGGAATCTCAACAACACTGGTAAGTTTTTTGTTACATTCATTTTATTGTTTTGTTTTTAGACGATCACGATCAGCAACATAACAAGTAACTGGCATTTCTAAGCATCGATTTGGTGTCCATCATTTACTAGTGTTATCTCATGCTATCCGAGATAAATAAGCATCACATTTAAACACTAATAAGACACTAAGTCAGTTCTACTGTATCAATTTTGAAGGAGTGGTGTAGAAACAATAAGGACCCCCAAATACGAACAAGGGAAAAGATGAAGCAATATAACGTTGGGGTGGCATTCGAGTGAATAGCAGGCGCAGATTGTTGGCCCATTTCTAGAGACAAAAGACAGTAATCGATAGATTACTTGATGTCCCCAAGCCATCTTAATAATTTTGTTGATTTTATGGATCCAATATGTAGTCTACTTTATCGGGAGATCATTCCGGATCCCGTGATTTATTCAGATCTTTTACATGGTTCGCTTTTCAGTGGGACTAAGAATTTTAATAATTTTATGCTCAGCTTACAGCGAGTTTCTGGATATTTCGTTCTGTTAGTGTGGACGACTCGCAACCAAAGGTGATGGTCTAATTTTGGTCTCAAGGTCCCGATTTATTTGACCATCCTGTATTAATTTATTAGTTTTTCATCAGAAATTTTAATTTTTTTAGGCCGGTTTAATCGTAGTAAATTTAATCATTTACTTAACATTTTTTCCAAATAAGTTACTCGCATGTTCATTGTACAAAAAAGTAATTCAAGAGCAGGTGTAAACTAAGGGAGAGTGCGAACCAGTTCTTAAATATTGGGCCCTTTTAGCATAGGGGTCGCTCGGGTAAAGAATTATACTGGCTAGTCTGAAAAAGGTTTGAAAAAGTCTTGGAACACTATTTATAAATTCGTATATGGTACAAGAGAGAAAATAAGATGTATTCGATAAGATTTTTATACTTGTATAAAATCTTGTTCTTATCATTTGGTTGAAACTTGCAAACAATGATAAGAACTTTTTTTTTTATTAATTTTAGAAATGGAAGCTATTTTGGTCAAAAACGCTTGACTTTTTTTTTTTTTTTTTAATTCCAGAGTATAAACGAGATGTCGCAACAGGAACGTCCTGATTGGCAACAAGTAATGGCCTATGTGACAGCAATTTACAAACATTTTGAGACTTAGTTGTTGCTTTTAATTTTTTTTATAAAAATTTTTAATTTTATTTTTGTTGTAATTTTAATTTTTAAATATTTACAAATATATACAGATACACATTTTTTTTATCAACATTTATTATTATATGTTATCACTATCTTAATTATTATTAAATAAATAAGACATAAGATCTAACTTTTACTTTATAGCATAATATAACATAAACATACGTCTATTATATACATACATATATTTTTTTATAAATTAATTAATTTATTTTCTAGTCAATATGAAAAATTGTAGGCAATAAATATAAACAAAAAAATTTCCGTTGATAATTAAATAAACAAAACTATTATACAATATCGTAATTAGGTACGTAGTTTTTTTTTTTTTGAACCGAGAATACTTTTATTTTGCTTACTAAAGGAATAATCACTATTTGTGTACATTAATTTACATTACACACATACATATGTTAGTTAGAAAGATTTCATGAATAAAGTTTTTTTTATATGAGCAAAAATTAATTTTTATTAATGCTAATTGAATTAAATTAATATTGTTACGGAGGCGAGGCATTACAAACCATTCCGGAGAAAGAGCTCAACAGTTATCTTGAAATTATGAAGGCGTTAGATCGGAAGTACGGCAGTGACCACAAGCGGAAAATCTATTGTTTGGAACTGAAAAGCCGCTACCAAAAGGGAGGAGAATCGCTACAGTAATTTTCATTAGTTCACCTAGCACATACAAGTACGTCGGCCGATTATATGGAAAGGCTTAAAATTGACGCATTCATTGATGGTATTTGAGATCCAGAGACACACACGCAAGGCGGAAGTGGCAAAATTAGGTGTTGGGCATGTGATAAGGTCGGTCAAGTAAACGGGGAAGATCACCATCTCCTATGCAGCAACGACCAAGCAAGAGGGCAAAATGACAACGGAGTTTTTAAACTTAGAAGAGTCAGCTTAATGAGGCAGAAGCTGACAACCGATTGCCCCATAACCTCCATCCGCGTTTCGAAAGTAGCAAAAGGCGGTGACAGCTTAATAATCAAAGGTGACATTGATGGCACGGACTGCCTCATCACTCTGGATACGGGAGCAAATCGCACGATTGTCCGTGAAGGTCTGATCTATGAAGGTATACAATCAGCTAATGGATTGAAGTTACAAACGGCACCTGGAGATAGTTCAATAATAAAAGGCAAAAAGATAGTGAAAATAAAAATCGGGAGAACCCTTTTCTAACACGAAATGCTGATTGGAGATATTGTGGATGAAGACATTTTGGGGATGGACTTCATGAGGGCAAATGGCTTTGTGGTGGATGTTGGAAGAGGAGTATTAATTTACGATAACATCGAGTTTCCAGTTCAATCTAGTAGTACAGCAGCAACTACCAGCCGAATTATTGTTAAACATCGGAAGAAGCTGCCACCGAACTCAGAGACAAGCGTGTAGGGAAGATTGGAAGGAGGTTCTGGGTCACCCAGGTTGTGGAAGCTAACGAAGAGGAGAGTGGAACCAAGAAAATTATAATTGGGGAAGCCCTTGTTAAATCGGACAACGACTACAATTAGGACCCTAAATCTCTCGGATAAGACAAAAACCATGAAGAAAGGGACAGTTAAATGTGAACAGAAAAGTCCGATTGGAAAAGCCGACATACAAGGGTAGAAAGAAATGGTAGAACAACTTATGCAAAAATGGACCGAAGATCTTACCGTGGTACAGAAAAATTATGCAAATCAACTACACAGACGGTACATGTCCATATTCTGCAATACAACAGAAGAACATCAATGTTAAAGCACCGAATTGATACAGGAACAGAAATGCCGATTCGGCAACCACCCAGGAGGTTACCATTAATTAGCAAAACAAGAAAAAGTCAACCGAATGGTAACAGATATGCAAGTGGCAGGTGTCATCGACCCATCTAATAGCCCATGGAGCTCACCAGTAATGTTGGTCGAAAAGACGGACGGTAGAATGAGATTCTGTGTTGATTACCGAAAACTCAATGCTGTGACTAAAAAAGATAGCTACCCACTGCCAACGATTGATGACACGTTATCAGGTGCTGGAATATTTTCAACATTAGATCTACAAAGCGGCTATTGGAAGGTGAAAGTCCATGAGGAATTACATTGGAGGACGTGTCTAATATATCTAGACAACGTCATCGTCACGGGTAAGAACTTCGACGAGCATCTAAAAACTTTGCAGAGGTTTTGGATCGGATACATGCCGCCGGATTAAAGCTAAGCCCAAAGAAGTGTAAGAAGTTCAGAACGGAAGTAAAATATCTGGGTCATCTAGTAACGACTAATGGAATCCACACCGACGAAGAACAGATTGTAGTGGTACAGGATTGGCCAAGACCTAAAAATTTACATGAATTACAGATTTTCTGGGATTGTGCACTTATTATACATATACTATTCGTGCCGGGGTTCGCCAACGTCGCAAAGAGTTTGCACGAGTTGACTATAGGAAGAACAAGGCATTCAAATAGAAGGATGACCAGAAAAAAGTTTTTGTGGAGCTAAGGAGACAAACTACTCCAAAACATTATCAAAACCGGAGCGTAATTATAGCGTGACACAAAAACAATTGTTGGCTACGAGTATAATGAAATGCGTTAGGCATTTCCATAAGTACCTTTCTGGCCAAAAATTTAATTTACGGACGGATCACGGCACTTTACGGTGAGAGAGAGTCTGACTCCAGTTTAGGTTCCAGTTCCAGATCCAGGCCCAGTTCTGACTCCAACCCTAATATAATTTGGAAGTGCCGCAAGAAAATGCTACAAACCTAGCATCTTCCACAGCAACAAACCGGAATCTTCAGACAATTGTAAAAAAAGAATAAATCCGATAGCGAGTGCAGCTAGTAATCGGATACGAATGAATAGCCGCTTATTTTAGTTACTAAAATAGTACTACATAGTTTCTCGTAGATTCCGGTGGTGTCATTTCGGTCCTTCTCGTGAAATTTTTCCCAATTAATGCGTCAAAAATAGACCCTGACCTACGGGACAACTTTATTGGCTTAGATAGCGTCGTTTGACAGACCTATTATCGATGCCGACTTTTTGACAAAATATGGTATCCTCGTAGACCTCCGTGGAAGAGGCCTCTTGGATCCCACGACGAATCTTGCTGTGAATGCAATCAATCTGCAACAAATGTATATAATTCGCTCTTAAAGATGTTTCGTTGTTTGGTTGAAACACCAGATTACGTCAGTTCAGCAAAAAACAACGTGGTTCTTTATATCTTCACTGAAACTCGACTTCTTTCTTCAAGACCACGCAGGCTGGATTAAGTTAATCATAAAACTGTGCTTACCGAGTTCGAGCATATGATCCAACTGGGCATATTCCAACCATCATCATCTGCAATGTCATCCCCTCTACACATGGTAAAGAAGGACAGTGCCGATTGTCGTCCATGTGGAGATTACCGCCGAATTAATTCCGTAACCACGCTGGATCGTTACCTGGTCCCCCATATCCAAAAATTTATAATGTACCTAAATGGATGCAGTGTTTTCTCGCAAATTGATTTAGTTAGAACTTATCATCTGATTCCAATTGCGGTTGAAAACTAGCCTAAAACGGAAATAACGAGTTCACAAGCAAAAATTTCAGCGCTTCATGAATCAAATGGTTAAAGGATTAGATTTTCTATTCGTCTACATTGACGATATAGTTGTGGCAAGTAAAAAAGAGGAAGAGCATAAGCGTCATTTCAAACAACTGTTTGAGCTCCTCGTCGAATTTGAGGTGAATATCCAAATTTCAAAAGGCGTTTTCGATGTTCGTGCTCTCGAATTCCTCAGCCACCAAATTACGCTAGAAGGCATAAAACCCTCGCCACGGTGAGTTGAAGCCATTGAGAATTTTCCCCCGCCAACAAGCACTTGCTAACTCAACTCTGTTAGCCCATCCCAATAGCGATACAAGCATCTACTGATGCATCTGGTACTGCTGTAGAAGCAGTTCTACAGCAATGGAATATTGATTTTTGGCAACCTCCGGAATTTTTTTCAAGAAAGCTTTTAGCAATAGAGGTAAAATAATCTGCCTTTGACAAAGAACTTCTCGCTATTTATTTAGCCATCAAATACTTTCGTTGTTTCTTGGAAGGTAGACGGTTTACTGTCTATACGGAACATAAGCCTGTATTTCATTTAAAACGAAAAATTGCCAAAACAACCTATAAACTGGAATTTCCATATAGTGAATTTATTGCTGGATATAGGCTCATTTGGTTGTCATTGTTTGTGATGGTAATTACCAGTTAAGTTTCATGAGAGGAGCATAATATAGAATTTAAAAATTTGCATAAATTCAACCTTTGGAGTGTCATGTCTGGAAAGTAGTTCAATTGGTGTGGATAACCAAAAATTATCCCCAGAAAAATTATCAGGACACGTTTCATGTGGGGAGCCCGGGAAATGTGCGATTTATTTACTCATTATTCATTAAATATTTTGGAAAAGGGTGAATTTGCTGCTCTTTGTAGTAACATATTCTGGAAGAGAGCCGAGACATATTCTGGAAAAAAATGAGAGTAGTTCTTTAAAAATATTTTGGAAAAACTTCTCAAATGAAACTTGTCCTGATAATTTTTCTGGGGACAACTTTTGGCTATCCACACTAATTGAACTACTTTAAAGGTTGAATTTATACAAATTATTAAATTTTATATGGGCCTATCATTCAAACGAATTTTCCCGGGCTCCCCACATGAAACTTGTCCTGATAATTTTTCTAGGGATAACTGTTGGCTATCCACACTAATTGAACTACTTCCCAGACATGACACTTGAAGGGTTGAATTTATACAAATTCTTACATTTTATACGGGCCTTTGATTCAAACAAAATTCCCCGGGCTCCTCACATGAAACTTGCCCTGATAATTTTTCTGGAGGTAACTGTTGGTTAGACACACTAATTGAACTACGATCCAGACATGACACTTTAAATGTTGAATTTATACAAATTTTTACATTTTATATGGGCCTTTCATTCAAACGAATTTTCCCGGGCTCCCCACATGAAGTTTGCCCTGATAATTTTTCTAGGGATAACTATTGGTTATCCACACTAATTGAACTACTTTCCAGACACGACGATTTAAAGGTTGAATTTATACAAATTTTTACATTTTATATAGGCCTTTGATTCAAACAAATTTTTCCGGCCTCCCCACATGAAACGTGTCCTGATAATTTTTCTGAGGATAACTGTTGGTTATACACACTAATTGAACTACTTTCCAGATATGTTCTTTAAAAATATTTTGGAAATGGAGGAATCTACTACTCTTCCTAGTATTATATACTGGAAAAGAGCCTGACATATTCTGGAAAAAAACGGAAAAATTATTTAAAAATATTTTGAAAATGGGGGAATTTACTGCTCTTTCTAGTAATATATTCTGGAAAAGAGCCAAATTGGGGCAAATGTAAACACTCGATTAACCCTTTGATTGCTAATCTCAATGTACTATAGGTTTTGTTTATATTATTCTAGTATTAAGTAGTGTTAAGTTGTAGTGGGTTCTAATTCTACTTCTGATTATAATTCAAATTCAAATTTAATAGTGATTTTCAGAAATTTTACCACATACAATTTTGCTCGGCTCTACTCACTGAAATATGCAGAGCTTACAACGAAGGGTTGAATACACCTGACGTCCAACCCATTGAGATCCGCCAGGTAACTGAGGCGAGATAGCTCGCTGCTCTCCTAGCTTCTTCCTGAAGCAAGAGTTTGCAGCGGAATTTCAACATTTACTTTACTTGGTAAAGTGAGGCAATTTATACCCTGCCGAGCGAGTTTATCTGCCTTTTCATTCCCCGCAACACTTAAGTGCCCTGGCACTTACGTTGAGCGGATGTTGAACTGAACTGCCATCTTGTTAAGAGATGAAAGACAGCGCTGGGCTACTTTCGACGTAAGGAAATAAACTTGTAGCATTTTAATAGCGGCCTGACTGTCCGTAAAAATGCGAATTTAACCCTTACAGATACTACATTAAACCTCAACCAATCCACGGCCTCCATTATCGCAATTAATTCAGCCTGAAAAACTCTGCAATAGTCGGGGAGACGAAATAAGGGGTGCACATTTAGTTTCTCACAGAAAACATGACAACCAACCCTACCATCCATTTTCGAACCATCCTTGAAGAAGTTTAAAACTTCAGGATTTAACATCTCTTCACTCAGCCAGTCCTCTCTGGAGGGAATATCGGCACGAAACCTTAGGTTTCCTTTGGGTGGTGTTTTTTGTTATCACGCTCTACGACCTAATACATTAATGAATAGAAGGCTGGAAAATGAGATATTAACGTGTGCTCTAGTCTAAATTATTAAATACAATTTTCAAAAATGTGTATAAAACGGAAGCATGATCTTTTCAAGCATTTAAAAATTCTAGAACTAGTCCCAACGATGATTCTAAGATACGCACTTTGGTACGAATGGACTGTTCTAATATGTATAATGAAATGACCAGACATTAGAAATACAACAATACTTCAATATTATAATAATTCGTTTATTGAATAACCGTCTATAGCTTAGACTTAACACCATCACAACAACCCTTCAGTAAATCTAAAACTTCAGTAGCGCATCCCCATGCCAACGTTATCCCACTTCCACCATGACCATAATTATGAATTATAGTTAATTTATTTCCTGATTTTGTCTTAAAATTTTCCACTTCCAAGCGAATTGAATCACGTCCCGGTCGTAAGCCCACAACTTCTTTTAAGATCGGAACATTTTTAAGCGCCGGTACTAATTGCGTACAACCACTTAAAATAAACTCTGAATCTTCTTTCGACACCTTTAAATTCCAATCATTTTTTTGATGTGTACCACCGAGCACAATCGAGTCTAAATTTGTGATTATATACCGACCATCACTACTATCATCCAGTATAGTATAGTTGAGCCACGGTGCTTTAACTCGAGCCACTTGTCCTCGTATCGGAAATGTAACTAAATCGTTGGCTAGCTCGTTTGAATTTAATCCAGTACAATTGATAACAATGTCATAGGCGTCAAGCTCGTTAAAATCGACAATTTTCTTGTTTATAAATTGGCCACCAGCATTTTGAAATCGTTTGAACAGATAAGGTAAGAGGCGAATTGGTTCACAAGTGAAGGTGATAAAATGATGCCCTTTCCTAAAAAAAAAAACACACAAATATTGATTTATACTCTGAACTTTCGTGTTAATAATGTATGAATTTACTTTTTAATTGCAATATGATTAGATTAGACTATTGTACAATAAATTCGCAATAATAAACATGTTTACAACCGCATGATAAGACTATATATGTACATATATGATTATATATACTTACAGGTAATGACGTCCATGTTCTTTGCTGAGTCGTTTTAGTTCGATATCCGTTAATTTCTTAAAACCAAACACAATATCATTCCATGTTGGTTCAGTCGATCTGTTCGATTCTAGTTCTGTTGTTACTTGGAACACTGGTTGTAAACAAATTCCAACTTCATTAGCTAGACCATTGCGCCACAGGTCAAAGAAAAAATCATGCGTTTCCTTCGACCATTTATTAATATTGGTTGGCGATGTGGTTCCGCATAAATATGGATTCCATAATCCGGCTGCAATATCTCCTGTTGTATGCGGGGTTACTTGATCCGATATTAATACCACTTGCACATTAGGATTATCGAAATAATTTTCGGCAATTTTAACAGCTGCACTCAAACCAATTACACCAGCACCAATTATTGCAATTTTTAATTTCATTTTTTGGTATTTAAAGTTAGACGATTGTATTTCATCTGACACTAATCGGAAAATTAAAAATTAGATTGCCTCAAGTGTATTTATATACATGTATATATAGCACTTATCTATAAATGCCGATCGGTGTTTTCAAACCATTTCACTTGAGATTTCATTATTGTGAGATTAAAATTTTTATTTATTCCGTGCGTTGAATAAAAACTAATTTAGAGTAAAACTTCCATGATTGGCGACAGCATTGTTTTGTTAGGCTACCCTGAATTTTGGTGATTAATGTTTGTTTCTAATAAATACTTTCTATGTATACAAAATACAAATATTACACTACCATTTCGTAATTGTAAAAAGAACTGTATTAAAAACGATAACCGACAAGGTTAATACTCGTAGATGATAAGAAAGAGAAATGTAATTCTGAATTCTAAATAACTTTTATTTTCTTAATATATAATTATAACTGATGTTTTGCGTTTGAGGGCATATATCATACAGTTAAGTTTCTATAAGTTTTATAATGTGGCACAGTCCTCGAAAATGTTACCTCACATTGACTTGTTACTTTGTGCCGAAGATGTTCTTACTTAACTAAAGCAACGTTACTGGTCAGTCGTGGTGATACGTACGGCTGAGTCAGAGTCATGTTTGAAAACGCGACTTCATTTGTTGGTTCAAATAAATTTCTGTTTTCCTTCCTCAACGGTAGTCCTCGATCCACAACAAGAGAAAGCCAGACCCGCTGACCGAGTGTGTTTACTTCTCTTTCAACGTTACCCAACCATCGGATAGGCGGTCTCCCACGAAATGTTCTACTTTCGTTGGTGCCGGCTCCTTGTTTGACGTTTGATTTTGTAAACAGAGAAGGTGTTCAAGCCATCTTGCTTAATTTGTAACAGCTCTCACGCTTTAGGTTACTTCTTTAACAGAGTAGTTCTAGCGGCCGCCGTGAAGAGGCAGTGTAAAGCGGAGTCTTGTGTTTGGCCATAAAAATGGCATTTAACTGTTACATCACAGAGCTCTGACATATTCTGGATTCCGGTGTGACTCTTCAGCTATCGGTATTAAATTCATCATTTATATCCTTGAAGACATACTATTAAAACTACAAGCTATTTAGACCAAAGTATGAATAATGGTTTCAACTAGCTGTGGGTTGAAATTCCGGTCTCGAAACATATTCTAATCTTTCGTGACCTTTACCGAAGGACAAAGACTCCTTGAATATCGGTTCGGCACTCTATCAGGAAATGCCGAAATCGTTGTGGCGGGTGATTTCAATGTACATTATGACTAGTGGCTTCTCTTACATATTTAACTTGGCATAACATACCACAACGAGTACGATCGATGTGTTTGTTATGAGACGTCGTCGTGGTCGTGTTACTTTATCAACACTATTTTTATATAAAAGTATTTTGTAGAAAAAACGAAGAAAGAACAAGAAACGGTAAAAGACTTGTCTTGAAAAGAAGTTGTCTAAAATAATTATAAAAACCATCGTCTCTTATTTAAAACATCAAGAACACACATAACAGCTTCCACATTCTTCTTCCCTCACACCAACTGGTGAAGCGGCCGAAATAATTGTAGCTCTCAATTAAAGACTCAGCTCACAGTTCAACCGACGAGAATTCTAAATCAGGCCAACAACGCTAGTAATCTGTGTTTCTAACAAGTCATTCCCACAAACATGCGACATCTAATGGTTGCCCAGTAGAGAATTTTCGGCTTGTCACCGCAGAATTTCCTAAATCGCCGATCTCCGATCGTGCTACTTTAAGAATGTTGAGTTGTTAGCCATCCATCGGGCACGTCCACAGGTGGCTGATAGGAATAAACCCTAACCGACTGGTCGGCGGGTAGATGGGAATTAAAATACTATTCGCGGACCAAAACTAGCTAAGGGTGCTTCCCTAAGTATAATAATCAATATGGCGGACCCGGAAGTAGTAAACATTACGGTGCAGGGAAACGGGTACCCAGTGCCCGCGACTTTGAGGAGTGAGCAGAAGTGCGTTCACGAACTCTACATTGTTAGGATATTGTAACAATGACAGCCAGAAAGTCGTTAGTTTATGAACGCTTTTTGGTTACAATATTCTTACAATGTAGAGTTCGTGAACGCACTCCAGTGGGCTGCCAGTCGTCAATATCCAATGACCGCAATACTTCAAAAGTAATGAACTCTGAAAACCCATTTAGAAGAAGTTCCATAATGCAAAGATCAACATTCTCAGCTAGAAGTGTTGAGATAGAAAATAAAGAACTCCGTAAACAACTGAATTAATTAACAAAGGAAAAATTCTGAAGATAGAAAATGAGAAACTGAAATTTTTTTTACAAGTAAAAGAACCTGAGAAACAGGATGCTTCAGAGTTCCGTAGGAAAAATGCTTTGCAAACCAAGAAACCAGAGGAACTCTGTGCTACAGAGTTCCACACTAACGAAGAAAAATTAAGAGAAGAAACGGGCTGGATTTAAAAAAAGAACAGGAAGAAAAGACCTGCAAAGAAAAGAAAGGCCTCCAGAAATTGTACCTGCAAATCGAACTTCAAAATCATGTGTATTAAATCAAAATCAGCAAAATACAGGTTGGTTGAAAAGTATTGAAAGCGATACCTATGACCCAGTAGAGGAATCAAAATGTATACGTCATTTTACAATTGACGATTGTAAAAGTTAAGAAAGCGCCTCTCGAGGACAATAGTTAAAATGATGCACCTGATAAAATGACATTTGTCACAAATGCGACGAAAGAAAATTTAGCAATGCGGTAGTTAAAAATTGTTTTTATAGTCCAAAATTGGAATTATTTACAATTATTAGCAATCCGGTAAGTAAAAATTGTGTGTACAGATCAAAATTGGAATTATTTACAACAATTTCGAACGTCAAATTATCAGGTAGCTCAGTTTAAAAATGTTCCACTAGGTGGAATCCATGATGCTCCAATCGTCAATAATATTTCATCTTTCATTTGAACACATGAAAATCTTTATTTCGATCTGGCAATTCATTCTTTGTTTACAAGCCATTAGAAGTTGGCGTGTCAGTGTATTCGTTTACAATGGGAAAAACCGAATATCGTGCAGTGATAAAACTGTTTGTTTTGGAAGGTTTATCAGTAACAGAAATTCATACCAAAATGGTAAAAGTGTTTAAGGAATCTGCTTCTTCATTTCCAACTGGGCATCGATGGGTTTTAGAGTTTAAACGTGGTCGTTAAAGCGACGAAGATAAACCACGTAGTGGACGTCCACAAAGCGTGAAATTGCTACTCAATAGAATACTCCATATTTTTTACATGAAGAATTACGTGTGAAAAAGCTGCTTGGAAAACTGGTGCCGCATTCGTTATCAATTCAATAAAAACTGAATAGAAAACAAATTTCTCAGCGTAATTTGAAGCGTTTTAAGCAGAATAAAATCGATTTTGTGCATAGATTTATAACTATGGATGAGACTTGGATCTACCACCATAGACGCTGGTTGTTCAGCTCCAAAGCAGGTGAAGTCAGAACGATCGGCAAAAAAGGTCATGGCATCAGTTTTTTGGGAAGCAAAAGAGATTTTGTTGATTGATTATCTTAAAAAAGGTAAAACAGTTAATTCTGAATATTATTGCAACCTTTTGGACCAGTTGGATAAAAAAATTCGTGAAAAAAGACGAAACGTCTGTATCATTTTGGCGTTTGTTTGCTTGTTACATCCCCAGAGTTGTATACCGTAGGTCCATATCGGCTTCAGAATTTGCCGATATAGCAGCAGCTTATTGTAAATTGTGAGCTCAGAGCCTCTACCTATGAGCCAATACATTTTTCTGAACTTTATGTTAAGTTCATCTTTTTCTTTTTGACATGCTCTCTCCACTTGAGCTTAGCATCGAAGGTCATGCGAAGGTATTTAGCTGTGTTTGCATATGGCACGTGCCGCGAGTTAATTTTTATAGGTAGATGGTAAGCCTTTTGATATGTAAATTTAATATGCGTATATTTTGTTTCATTAAGCTTGATTCGCCAACGCTTTGTCCAATTACAAACCGCATTGGTCATACTCTGGAGTTTGCTCGTTGCATCAGCGACATTGGAGGAATATAATTGGGCTTTTAATTCTTTTAGACCCTTCCAAACGTCCTTAATTAAAGTTCTTGCCGACCGTTGACCCTTACACTATAGTTTTGAAAAACAAGCCAACAAAAATTAACCATGTATTTGGACAGAGCAATTCATGTTCATATGTTAGGCAAACGGATTTGGATCAAGATCTAACACTATCGCGTTTAAGAAAATAGTTCAGATTAAAAAAACTTTAGGGTTACCGATTTTTTTTTTTTACTTACCAATGAATCATAGAATCAAATCAAACCCACGAATCTTTTAAAATAAAAATCTAACCTACATCTAAACTAAAATCTGTAATTAATATAAAAAACAACTGATATTTCAATAAAAATTTAAATATAATTTTTTATTAAGTTAATTATTATTTAGGCACAACAAAATACAAAAAATTAAGCCAATAAATCACTATAATATGAATTAAAATTAATACGATGTACTAAATTTATGAATTTATCTGATGGATTTTGCGACGCAATTTCGTTTATCCGTTTTATTAAACCAATCAAAATGCCAGAGAATTCTAAATCAAACCGCTTAACACGCTCGGAAAATGTGTCGCTTGGTGCTAATGAGGATTCACTCTATAAATGATAAAAATGAAATAACAAAACAAATAAATAAATATTTAAATTAATTAATTGTATACTAAACCAACTAAAATCTAAAAGCGTAATGAGCAAATGTTTAAATTGGTGTCATTAAAAGTCATTACAAAATGCCTTCTAACTAGTTTCCAGAGTTTTAAATTAAAATACATTACCTTATATTGTTGATTTCTATAATAATTTTAAAAAAAATTACAACTTTCAGTTTTACCTGATTTTAGATTAGTGTCGCGGAATTGTGTGAATCATTAGACTTGAACTAGAATTCTAATCTAATCTGTAATACATAATTATTTATATAAATTGTACACAAAGAACATTTTCAGTTTGATTCTGTTATATACACAAGCCCCTGAAAATCTAATTCTAATCTAACAGGCAAAAACGAAAGTTTTGCCCTTGAACAAATTTCTTCATCACGACTTTTATCAAAACAAAACCATTAATTCAATTCCATTCAAATCAAATTTGAATTGAAGGGCGGTTTCGGCCGAACAAACCAACAAACAGAAATCGCCTCGGAACCTAATTTTTTGGACTCAACGGACCGCAAAATGGATAAAAGAAAATAATAGGTAATAAGGGCTTAAGAGTACCGGTGGTCGCTTGGAAAACCAGAAATAGCTCAATTTGGCCAAAACTGTAGTTAAGGTGAATACGTTTAGCACGGCAGAATTTGTGTCTATTAGAGCCGTTATTTTGGGCAATGTTTGGTCGTTGTCTTTCAAAGAGGAAAGACGTGTTTTTGTATTCCTCTTTGGAAATTAAATTTTGTTTTTGTGTTCTGTATAGTATAGTATTTTTGTTGTGTAAATTTGTGGTTATAATGTTATTATTGTATAATGCGTGTATATGTATAATACGTATATACATATATAATAGATATGAATGTTATATATATATGTATGTATATTTAATGTTATTTAATAAATTATAAATTAGATGATAATTACACAATTCATATCACATATATGTTTATAGACCTATACATGTGATATGAAATACCTGATTACGGTACTTGGCAGCCCCGTTAATTTTTAGAGCACATTTCCAAAATAAAACCTTCATGATCCGTAATTTCAGTTAGGAATCACTTCCACCTTCAATTTCGAAACTAATTTAATTCAATTTAAATTAATTGATCACAGCCACTATAATTTAATTAATTATAAATGTAGTAAATAATCGAAACCGAACATTTCATTGGCGCAGGGTGTATATATTTTTGGTGGAAATGAAGTAAAATACAAAATCAGTTTTTGATTAAGTTATTATAATGTTTTTTGGAACTCTCGATAATGGGTAAAATCCGAAAAAGCTGTGCCCTAGGTATAACGATGAAATTTGTAAGAATATAATTTTTCAATATCATTTTAGTTAGTTTATATTTATTGACTGTATATAGCGTGTGAATCGGGTTCTTGATTTCTCGATTAATTGTATGAATTTATTGTACGTGGAATTTAAATTCTGGGGTTTCATGTTTGAATTTGGATCAATTTAAAATTGGGATTGACTCAATTTGTTGTGCTCAGTTGGTTTCATGTCTTATTTTATTTTTTACTAATCCATACATGCAAATACTTTTGCATTTTATTCTATGTATAATCGAACAAATGTGTTCCTGAATTTTGGTGCATGGATCAGGAGTGTTTGTATGATTTTTAGTACATACAAGATTAATATATTTATTTCCGATGTTGCGTGATCTTTCCGTTATGATGAGATGAGATGTTTTGCAGCTTGCGGTTGATGAAAATTGCAAAAATGTGCAGATGAGGAGTTTTGGTAGTCAGGATAACCAATTATTTTAGTATTTCTGGAACACCTTGGATCGCGTCGGGTTCATCAATTACAATTATGTTTTTATAATAAGTATCAAATTACAGGAATTAATATTTGATTTGAATTTTTAGAGATATTGGTCTATGGTGGGGAATTTAATTGGTTATTTGTACTATGGCAGGTTTAATAACTAAATAATGGGGGTTTAAGCTCTTATTTAATAATGTTAATTTAAATTTAAAAAATGGTATTTAGAGATAATTAACGGGCTTCGATCTTAATTTTCAGAGGTGTTCGTAGGGACTCAATGCAGATTTCCAAAAATGTGAAGCGGACAGATAGTTTTAAAAATTCTATTGTTTTAATTTTTATCCTCCTAAATTACAGAACTTCAGTTCGGTATAGGGATTCTGTGCAAATTTAGTATGAATAATTTTTACTAAAATAAAAGTTAGTGTGCTTTTGAAAACCTTCTAAATGCGAATTGATTATTTTCATTGGAAAATTCATACAAATTATTTAAAATAATCGTTGGAGGGATAAAACAACTGATAAAAACTCTAGTTTAGGTAATTTTACTAAACTGCACGGAATTCCTATACTGAATTCATACTTTAGAAACTAATTGGTGTCTTATAACTTTAATTTTGGGTACTGGTGATATTAATTGTAATTCATTTCAGAACAGTCATCACAGATCAAACTGCTATACTTTAAGGCTGATTTCCAAACACCGACTTATTGACTTATTCGAACTTATTCAAATAAGTCTGCTGAAAAGGTGACTTATTCTTTAGTAATTTTTCCTATTCGCGACTTTCAACAAAGTAGCTGACATCTGGTGATGAAAACAATATGAACAAAATTTAACCATACAACAAGGGGGATTAGAACTGTCAAATAGTTGAATTTGACAATACTCGTCCTTTGCTTACATAGAAACCAACGCCGACTAGAGTTGATGGGAGTCGCCAATAGAAAACTTATTTATTTTTGGTGTCATGGAAACATTCTGTCTAATTATTGTGTATTATCAAAAATTTTCGAAATAAGTCGATAAAAGCAATTGGAATGACTTCATTGACTTATTCAAAATGGCGTCAAATAAGTCAATAAGTCTGGAATAAGTCGGCGTTTGGAAAACAGCCTAAGTGGCAGGTGTAGCGGTTCACCCAATGAACCACTACAAACTGGGCAGCGCACATTCCGACTCCCATGTGTAGTGGGTTCACTTCCCCTTCGCCTATTTTGCTGGACCAATCACAGCACACGCAACACTACACACAAACAAAACAAAATAAAATTAAAAAATAAAATTAAAATCGAAATCAGTCTGCTCTCACATTTCACCACGGCGACATGTCGCCCAACTCGCGCGGTGTTAAATTAAGTAACATAAAAAATTAAATTACATAAATAAAATTAAATAAAATAAATTTATATTATTAAATAAATAATAAAGTTGTAAAATATAAACTTTATATTGGTGACCACCAACGTCCGTTTTTACGGGTCTGAACACGCCACACCAAAAAAAAAAAAAAATCGGCGCAACACAAGTTTATTTTTTTTTTCTTGTTTGTGTGTAAAATATTTTCTATTCATCTAATTACCGGTGTCGTGATCCGCTATTATAAATATTAATGGAGAAACACATGATAACACGACGAAAATATTGACATACCCAAATACACACGAAGTCATACACATTTTATAAACGCAATTACATAACGGAGTCAAACAAAAAAAAAAAAAAAAAAAAAAACACGGAGCTAACAGCATTATCATCGTAAACGACGTGCGAGGCAGCTTCATCATCAGCGTCATCACTCCACGACCATCGCCGCTAGCACAGAAGCTGACAGTGATCGCGCCTATCGTCCAATGCGACATCGGCAGACAACATGCTCACTTATCACACCGTTATACATACGGTACAAGTAATACCATCATCACCACCTCGCCGCCATCACACCATAGGCACACCGCGTCACATGCGGTGCAGCATCATCATCACCACGATCACTGCAGCCGCCATAATTTCCCGAGACACATGTTCCTCGCTTTCATCATTGCGGTCATCATCGTGCCATCCAGCTGCATCAGCACTGACGAACATCATTATTTCAACCGATTCAATCAACATCATTATTTCAACCTATGACACCTAAACACATGGTGCAACAACAGGACCAGCGGCAGCAGCAATATTGATATCGCCTTCATTACTGCATCATATCTGCAGGAAAGTAACGGGACTAGCAACAGCGGTGCACTCAATAGCGCCACCGTCATTACACAAGCCGGCAGTTATATCATCGCCATTACCTCATCAAGCGGCATAATAAAATCGCCGTCATTACACCATGGCACACCGCTACACATGTGGTACAGATCATCATCATCACAGTTACTATAGCAGTCATCATTTAACGAGGCACCTCGTTGTTGTTATCATCGCCATTATCACACCAGCCAGCGTAATGACATCGTCACCACCATTGCTATCACCAGGGACACCATCAACAACACCATCACCTTATTA
Organism: Tipula helvola; assembly: GCA_963556165.1. Lineage (NCBI taxonomy): Eukaryota > Metazoa > Arthropoda > Insecta > Diptera > Tipulidae > Tipula > Tipula helvola. The sequence continues at coordinate 364,522,364 of OY744481.1, forward strand.
TTATTATTTTTTTTAATAATGTAATTATTTTTACCACCATTCTGTCCCGGGTCCATTTATGGTTTTCTGTTCTTTTCATTCCGGTCAATTATTTTTTTTTTCGTCTTTTAGATTCAATAAAATTGTTTTTGTGTTTTATTTTCGGTATCAAACGTCGTATGGCAAAACGACAGACATTCCCAACCACGACCCCCAGACTGACACGACATAGGACAGAACTGACCTCAAAACAGGTTACGCCGGATTACAGAACAACCCTTCTGGTCTGGCGCATGTTTTGAGATCAGACAGGGACCAGGCAAAACTTCGACAAGAAAACGTCAATCAAATATTGGCAAAGTCGCGGTTTCTGCTGACGTTCCACACGCACACAACACACACGCGAGCATCACAAATACTTGCACACATACGCAAGCATCATACACACACACGCGAGCATCACGCACACACTTGCACACGCACGCAAGCATCATACACACAACACACACTCGCATGCACACAAACACTTGCACACGCACGCAAGCATCACACACACACTCGCACACGCACAAGCATCACACACATACATACTTACAGAGGGGGAAATTTACTCGTGGGGGGAGTCCTGTAGCGGTTCACCCAATGAACCACTACAAACTGGGCAGCGCACATTCCGACTCCCATGTGTAGTGGGTTCACTTCCCCTTCGCCTATTTTGCTGGACCAATCACAGCACACGCAACACTACACACAAACAAAACAAAATAAAATTAAAAAATAAAATTAAAATCGAAATCAGTCTGCTCTCACATTTCACCACGGCGACATGTCGCCCAACTCGCGCGGTGTTAAATTAAGTAACATAAAAAATTAAATTACATAAATAAAATTAAATAAAATAAATTTATATTATTAAATAAATAATAAAGTTGTAAAATATAAACTTTATAGCAGGTTCACGAAAATGCTTCATTTATAATAGTAATTTTGAGTTAACCCATTTGATAACAAATTGTATAAAATATTTGGACTTCAAATATTTTATAACACTCAAATCTTTTCTCGAAATGGATTTTTTTTAAAAATATGATAAACCATATATAACGGTAAAATACTAATCAAAATTTGACATTAAATACCGCAGTAGTGGCGTCGTAAAGTTAGTGATTTTTCTGTACCCGTACAGGTACAGTGGGATCAAATGGGTTAAACTGTAGTTTTCGGATCGGATTGGATACATTGGGACTCCAGGATGAAGAAACCAGGAGTGGCTCCCTATTTATTTTGTACATTAGTTATTATTTAATTATTTATTAATATAAGTGTGAATAGAAGATAATAAGTTAATTTTCAGAATATAACTTAGTTCCAGAATTAATAATTATTATAGGGATTAAAATGAATCCCGTATTTCAGAATTAAATTCTAGCTTAAATCAACCTTCCAGGATCAACAAGGAGTGAAGAAGCTGTAGTTTGGAAATTGTGTTGTCTTGTGCTAACTATTTTTCTATATATTTACTAACTATTTTACTAACTATCGATCGCTTGGGTGTCTGTAACAGAGTCGAGTCTCTCCCATCTAACATTCCTTTCCTATCCTTCGGTCTTGTTATATGTAAAAGGGTGTACGGTGGACCCGGCGTCATCCGGGAACCTTGCTATAATGCTTATGCATGCTATAATGCTAGTTATTTTCTTCGAATCTTCTATTATTTGAGCTGTGATTGTGAGCTGTGTAAAATGATTAAATAAAAAAAAAAACGTTTTTTTTCGTTTTTTATTCGCTCAATGGCACGTGTTCCCTTCAAGCTAGACACTTCAAATTTTGGTGATTTTATTTTCTAGTCCATCCTCAAATTTCTAGAGGTGCTAATATTCAAAAATATTGCCCAAAATAAGGCCATCCTAGAATCTTTATATAAATTTTGGGACTATTTTTTATTCGTATTAAGACTTCTTTATAATATTAATTTAGTCTATGATTATGCCTTCTTCTTCAGATTGAAATGAATTTAATGTCTTGAAATGGAATTGAAATGTTACACATACTTTACACCTTCATGAAAAAGTACTAAAAAACGTGTACTCCAAGCTTCAAAAAAAGATTGAAATTAAATTAACTTATCATTATCAAACTAGTACAAATATGTAAATTAACGTATAGTAAGTTTTTTTCTCATTGCGTAATTGAAACACACAATCAATTTTTATCAATTCTCGGCGACTTAATTAACGGAGGCCTGTAAATTGCCAAAAGAAGTAGACAATTCCGACGTGTTTAGAAAACACAGCACGGGATTTAATACGTCAATGAAATCTGCTGTCTGTTTCTTTGTCTAGGAAAACACTGGCCTTGCCCTAATTATTTCAATTTCGAACTAGCTTTAATTTGTTTTTCAAGTCTTCAAAATATTATAGCAATGAAATTTCAAAATTACCGAAAGAGAATTTCAACGAATACTTTTAAGCGGTATAAATCATATGAATGTTCAAAATTTCAGAATCCCAATTTTTAAAATACATAATGAGAATTTTACACGGCTATGTAGAGTGAGGATGAATAAAAGAATTTTTTAACTCGTGAGATCGAGATTTATTCGAATGGACACTTTTGGATACAGTTTCTGACACATTATGCGTTAAAAGGCGAAAAAGATAGTCGCCTATTGCGATAAATTCTGGATTTGACAATTGACCGATTACTGGAACATTTTCATATTCCAATTAAGAATTGAGGTCATTTAGCAGAGTTTTTTGCGATTATTGCACACGTGATTCGTCAGTAGTCTAAGGATGTTAGATATTTCAGTCTCGCTATTAAAGAGAGCAATTTTGTTGTGTGTACTTAAACAATAGCTAGTCGAACCAATTCATTACTTGAAAGCACTGTTGTTGTTATTTCCGTTGCTGTTGGAGAACCTCGTTTTGATTTATACTCTCGTGCTGATCCACATTTATGAACTGTTATGTTTTATTTTGTATCTATGTACCATTAGTGGAGATTTTCGTAATTACATATACATATTTGTAAATGTTTGTGTAATTTATTCATTCCAGTAAATTTGAAAACAAGAACACCTTTAGTGTCACCATAAATAAAAAAAAAATCTTGCTTTATGGTGTCACTAACCATTCGAATTCATAAAATTTTGATCTTTTACAGAAGACAATATAATTTAGAACTACAGGGCTAGCAGTTTCGGTAACTCTCTCCTTGAGCGCTTTAGGTTTTTTTTTTTCGCTGGCGCTACATCCCATAGAGGAATTTTGCCGCTTTATTTTGAAGTTTCGTAATCATTTTTGTTAATGGATAATGAGTGGTTAATTCATTGATCCTACCCTTAACCCTTTCAAACGCCATTTAAAATTGACTTTCTTCCAAAAATAAAATACGTAGCAAAATTATGCACTGCTATGATATGGCATTGCTCATAAAACTGTAGTGTGAACATAAATACATAAGAGAACGATCGCCCAAGAGAAATGAGACAAAAATTAAAAATTACGGTTAGTCGAAGCGACGAAAGTTGATGTACAATATATTGTACAAGGCGTTTGAGAGGGTTAACCAGCCGTGATTTTTTCATCACCTGCCGGGAATCGAACCCGGGACCTCCGGAGCGTAAAGCAAGTATGCTAACTTTAGGTTTTGGGACTTTAAAAAATGGAGGACATCATAGTTCATTTATTTAATTTAGGCGCTAATAGAAAAGTTGTGCGATACTCAATTTTTAATTTAAACGTTTTTCTGGTTAAACATTCTTTATAAATTGAATGTAAAATCATATGATAATTAAAAAACTTAAGAAATTACTTTAACGTTAGTAAACATTAGTAAAGATTATAAGGAACTAAATATCAAAAGTTAATTGGGCACAACTAAAATTAGTGTGAAATGTGAAAATAGCTTCTTTACAAGAAAACAGTTTAATTGCCCATTCAACGGTATATAATAAGATGAATGCAACTACAATTTGATTAATTTGCTATAAACATACATAAGATGATATTAAATAAAATCAAACTAATTAGGTTTTAAAAAATATTCTTTTTAGCGTAAAATTAACTGTATAATATTATGCAGATCTATAAAAAGCTTAAGCAAAGCTCAAACATAGATACATACTAAAAGATTAAATACAAGAATTAGTCTGATAGAAGCGCCTTAATGTACACGGAAACAGTAAGAGATCGAAACAAGAGCAAACTTTACTTAATCGAGCTTGAACACTCAAAGAAAAATGATTCACTACCATAATCTTCTCAAAGTTTCCTGGTAAATCAAAGTATTTTAATAGACTCACTTTCTAATTAAACAAAAAATACTAAACTACTACGAGGGAAAATCAAAATGTCTTGGAATATCATATGAAAAAAAAAAAAAGTGTGAGACAGCAATATTTTTATTTTTCGACATAATCTCCTTTAAGGTTTATACATTTGTTACATCTCTCTCTCTAAAAAAGTTTTCTTTTGCTCCATAAAATATTCATTTACAACAGACTGTACTTCAGAATCATTAGAAAATGTCCGGCCCCTTAGTTTTTTTTGTAAATTGGGAAACGAAAAGTAGTCACTGAGTGCTGTCTGGACTGTACGGTGGATGCGGAATTTCTACGAAGCCGCAGTCCTTTAATGCACTGGTGTATTATCGTAAAGAAGTAAGGTTTTTTTCTAACTTTCTTTGGCCGGTTTTCTCGGATCGCTGTTTTGAATTTTCGTAAAATCTCTGCGTAATAGATGCCTGTGATTGTGGTTTCCGGTGGCATATAATCAATCATCAATATTCCTTTAGCATCCCAAAAAATTGTTGCCAAAACCTTACCAGCAGGTTGAGTTTTGAATTTCTTTGGTGGTGCTTCATCAGGTTTAATCCAATGCATCGATTCTTGCTTGGATTCCGGATCCCAATGACGAATCCATGTTTCATCGCTTGTTATTATATCATCCAATCTGAATGAATTTTATTTTGGTGTGCAGTCAAAAACGGGGAACCAACGCGCACTTACTTTAGATATGTGAAGGTGATCATGTAATGTGGTATAAGTGGTACCATATGAAAGGGAAAGTCTCCACGCTAACTGCGAAACACAAATACGCCGGGCCTTCAATACAAATGAGTTTATCAAAAGTACATATGTTCTCATGGATAATACCATCTACGGGACGAGTCGAGCGGTTGTCGTCTTCCAATGACTTTCGACCACTTTTGAACAATTTTACCCACCTTATTACTGTGGAATATGATGGTGCTAATTCGCCGTAAACTTTTGATATATAATTGAATAAAAAAATAATATAAAATTTAATAACGGCACGATATTTCATTCATTTAGAATTTGTTCAAAACACGTGTCACTAAATTGAAAAAAAACAAACGAACTGTAAAATTTACATCGAAATTTGTTTCTATAAGTTTCATCGCGACTAAATGTTTTTTTAAAAATATATAGTTGTCTCACATTGCAAGAAATTTTGATTCACCCTCGTAAATATTAAAATATGTTGTGTTCATTTTAGTACAAGACTTTAATTAAAAATTGTGCTGTTACACAAGTGAATAACAGCATGCACATCAAAGCAATTTTAAGATGCGCCTTTTATGATTCAATGTATGTTTTAACGTTAACAAAATGATAAAATTTTAGTAACAAAACAAAACACGTAAAATTTATTAACAAATACCTGTTTTTGACTAGAAAATTCTGTTTCAGAATCAGAAAAATCACTATTTTCATTTGAACACAACATTGATGTTAGTTCAGCATCAACAAAATGTCGTTGGGCTTTCTATATTTTTTTATTATATGCAAAAATTTACCACAAAAAAATAATTTTTATTTTTTATTTTAATTCAATCGGATTAGCATTTTCAGGAATAAAATGGAATTATGTAAATTAATTAAAATAAATTGTATCGTATAAAATTAAAACACTTACCTGAATAAAATCACAAAAACTTAGACATACTGTACAAAGTTTTACAATCGGCCGCAAAAGAGTCGAATCGGTTAGCATACAATTTTTTAAGCACAAATCCAAAAAATCCTGATGAACTATCAACACATCGTCAACGTTTTGAACCTAAAAAACAGTACCAGACAGGATTAAATTTAATTTTTTTTTTCTAGATTTTCTAACTCGTTAAACCTTTTCAATATTTCCAATAAATGTATGCCAATTCGGTTCAATCACCTCGATCATCATATAATACTCAATATTTTGTATTGCATTCATCATACGCTGTCGCAATGTGAACGCGGATCGATACAATTCAGCCGTTTCGGATGAGAATTTCTTTGCATGATTTGTAGCAATCCATACTAAATTTAATTGTCTCTCTACATGTTTACAATAGAATAATTGTCGAAAAAGCATTTGATATTTAGAAATCGCAATATGATTCAACACCAACGAAACTGGCCATTTAACATCATAATGGAAGGCAAAACATTGTAATCCGGTTAAATCTAATTTATCGTGTGCTTGCCAATATTCTTCCTCATTTTTAATGATTTTCGACATTTGTGTGATTAAATCGTAGGGAAGTAATTCCGTTTTCAAATCTTCATAGTATGGATCATGACGTGCTGAAGACAAACGCAATGTTAATTGTAGTAAATTTTCTAAACGCATCGGAAGAACCTCATCAACATTTTTCGCGAGCTCTTGCTCACATGTGTCCATAAATTTAGCAATGAAATCGCCTTGTTGCAGTAAAAAGTAACGTTTCACCGATTGCAAGTGTCCCATTAAATGATTTTCTTTTAGTAACAATTCCAATAATGTTTGAGACGCAAATTGATATGCCGAATTAATAAATGTCACATAATCTTGATCGGAATGTGAAAATGATAAATTAGATGTAAACGGTGGGGTAACATTTTTGCCACATTGTCGTATTACATTCAAATATTTGCCTGTTCGTAATATAACGTCGGAAACCTTTTCCAAAAATCGTGGAATTCGATCACGTGTAATTGTGTAACGTTTTTCCCAATAATCTGCCGAGTAATGATGTTCAGGAAGCTCTTCACGCCCAATTATTTCATTATCTTCGACTAAAAATTCCGACTGTGGATCAACTATAACACCTTTTAGTATCCATAATTTTAAAATTTCCATATATGGTCTGGCCGCCATTTCAGTTAAATGAACCAGAACATTTTGTGAGTTTAAATCACCCGTAAGAGAGACAATTTTATCATGAAGTAAAGTTAATACACGACCACCACGCACATCGGATTTTCCTATTTTTACAACGGTATCCGAAATTACTTCCATTGTATTAATGGTAGGCCGAAGTAAATAGAGTAAATTTTGAATATTTAAATTGTGCTTAGTCAATTCGGAGTCCAGTTGTGATATTGATGCAAAATATTCGTTTACAAGCGATTTTAATGTGGCTGATAATGCTTGTAAAACTTGTCCACGCATTGGAGCACAAGCATATTCAATAAAACGCTGTATCTGAGAATAATAACTAGCTAGGGGAAGAATTTGATTTATCTGATCTATAAATGAGCTTTGAATTTGTTCCGAGATATTAAAGTTCATCGAATCAAATAAATCGATCGGCTGTTCTGGTATTATAAATGTACCTGGAATTCCAACCAAACAATATATCAATTCATGTAGCATTGTTATTTCCTGTTCCTTAATTGGTAAAGCTAAAGCATTATTTTGTTGATAGTATTGGATTTTGCCACCAAGATTAAAGTCCCACGATGACTGGGTTCGACTGGTGGATGACGACACCGATATTGAATTCTGAATCATATTCATCCCCGTGAAAGATGTTCGTTGAGCAGTTTTGCTCAATCCATCCGATGCAGCTTGTACAACTTTTCCACGAATTTCTTGAACATAATCGGGTAAAGTATTTTCCGACTCGCATATTACCGTAGAACACTTTAAAGGTGGTGACTGGATTGATAATAACATTGATGTTTGAGGAATTGACATGGATTTAGCTGTTAAATGAGGCGAGATATCGTTTAGCAACTTCACAAAACTGTCGTAGGGTGTTGAACTAAAACAAATAAATTTTCCTTCTTAAAATAGGAAGATATACATAGGTAATAACAAAAACTTACGACCCGCAATTTAATTTAAATTCCTTTAGAAGTTTCTCACTTGTTGGAATATTATTTGTAATTTCTTTTAAAGTCTCAATTATTTTAGAACCAGGGGCTGAACTCTTCGAATCTTTAACTAAGCTTAGTATTTCTTCCGGCCGTTTACTGGAACTGAAAAATAAAAACACAAGCCACAATGTCAAATTGAAATCAAATCATTGCTTTAAAGTTGGAATCTGCGCACAACAAAAAAGTAGTTTTAGATTGTAAATTATTGTAAAATAGAAGAGTAATAAATTTACACACAGAATACTGAAAATATTAATTAAAAAAAAAATAATTTAAGCCTACTCTAGCCTTACCCAGATTTTTTTATTAAATTACTAAGCACTGACTTTGCTTTTTCTTCAATCATTTTTTTATTTATTACTCTGTTAGGATCTTTATTACTTTGGTTTTTCATTATTTTAGCAAATTTATTTATTGGTGCTAATTACAAATCTACTTTTTTAATAAAAATCTGAAAGAAGTTACTCAAATTGGACAGATTTTAAATTTTAGCACATAATTCTTAATTATGACAGTTACCAATGGGTTTGTACACCACAAGTAGTATATGGAAGAGTTTAAAGTTTAAATCGTACTAAATTCATAAATTTGTACTAAATTTAAAGACGGTTGATCTTATTGAAAACATTAGGATCACAGGGCTCGTGGTTCCAGGCTTTCTCAGTATTACAGGCTCTGACATGGAACTAGCAATCCTATGTCCTATACGCGTCAATTTGTGTCGGTAGTCGTACATCAACAAAGCGAGCTACTTTCGCTTACGGTTAAAAAAGCCTTGCGTATCTCTCGAACTGAAGGTAAACAAATGTTAAAACTCAGTTTCTTTGAGAAACCTTTTGGAGTTTTAGAGAAAACACATTTTTATTTAGTTAAAATTCCAAAGTTTTTATTTAAATTTAATTCTAATATTGGTAAGACCCATCCATGAAATTACCTTGGAAGTTATTCGGGGGTGGAGGAATTCCTCTTGGTTGAAACTGTGGACGAGGTGGAAAATTTGGTGGTTGTGGCCTCCAGTTAGGTGGTGGTGGCCGCGCTCCACCCGCCGATGATGTTGGCGGAATGGGTGGTGGAGGCGCTGGCGTAAAATTAGGCGGCGGTGGAAAACTGCCAGACGGTGCTGATGTAGCGGGCCATTGGGGTGGTGGTGGCATCATTCTTGGAGGTGGAGGTAATCCGCTAACCGATGGTGGTAAAGGAGGTTGAGGCGGTATAGGAGGCTGCATTGGAGGTAGTGGCGGCGGTGGAATACCAGATGGAAATTGTCCAGATGGTGGGGGAACCGGCGGAGGAGGTGGTAACCCACCTGGTGTTGAAGGTGGCGGCGGTGGAGCCATTAGAGGTGGTGGTATCATTTGATTCATACCAACCGGTATCATTGGTGGCACTGGAGCATCAGCAAATAACGTATGTGGTCTATCAGCATGTGATAATGGATTTTGTGCCGCCAACAATCGTTCTGCTGCTGAGCCATGCCGCTCGCCTTTCGAATCCTTTTTGAATGCATACGAAACAGTAATCGATCTATTACATAAGTATTGTCCATTCATGGCATCCATAGCCGCATCAGATGCTTCAAAGCTAGCAAAATTGATAAATGCAAATCCTTTGGAATTACCAGTTTCCGGATCCCTCATGATTTTTGGTGTTTGCAGAATCACTCCGAATGCCGAAAATGTATCGTACAACAATTTCTCATCAACCTCGGGATCTAAATTGCCTATGAATATATTTGCACCGACATCCAGATTTTTTTGATGTGCCGATGCCTTATTTACACGAATAGGTTTTCCGTACAATTTTATCATGTTCATGATTTTAATGGCATAGTCGGCATCTTCCTCGCCGAGAAATTCAACAAATCCATAACCTTGATGCATTTGTGTTACACGATCTTTTGGCATGTGAACATTAACTGAAATTGATTCAAGTATTATTAAAATTACCATTATTTTAGTTTACTATTCCTTAACACATACCCACTGGTCCAGCTTGAACAAACAACTCCCAGAGTAAAGATTCCGAAACTTTGTCATCAAGCCCCCCTACATATATGGTGGCATCTGTATAAAAAAAATGGGCATCAGAAAATAAATTTAAAGCTACATATGTAAACTTCAACTATACCTTGATTTCTTTCCGCAATAGGACCCGCAGCCATTATTTATAATTATGTATTTGATTCAGAAAAATAATTTATTGAATAAAATCTAAACGATTGGCTTCATTTCGCAGATTGACAAATGTTTTGGTCCAATTAAACGTCAAAATCGCTGAATAAATCCAACACGCGCTCTTATAAAAGGTATAAAACTCACTCTGCGCTGACAAACCGCTGACTATATGAATATTTGAATGAAAATTCTTGATAATCTAGACAATTATGTGAAAATATTAATTATATTTGGTGAATTTTAAGATAAAATGGAGCCTATTTAAAATGAAATATATTTTAGTAAATAAAAATTGCTGTATCTATGGATTTGACAAATCGGTCAGCGACAGTGAACGTGTTAAATGGATTAAAAGCTTGCTTTAACCAACCTTTGACAGTTGAAAACCTTGAAATATCGAAGAGAACATTTTCCCACAATTTTATTATAATACGAATTAAATAAAATGCCCGAAATAATAATAGGCGGTATTCCGGTTAATTTCCCATTTCCACCATACGATGTTCAAATTGCTTATATGGAAAAAGTGATAATGTGTTTAGAAAATTGTTCGAATGGAGTGCTGGAATCTCCAACCGGCACAGGTAAAACATTAAGTCTCCTTTGTGCTTCACTCGCATGGTTATTGTTTAAAAAAAATCAGGTGGCTATTTACGCACGAGATCAGAATCCTAAAGATGTACTGGACGAGAAAAAATCAAAAGCTCTATTAACCCCGAAAATAATTTATGCCTCTCGAACCCATTCCCAGCTGACTCAGGCCATGCAAGAACTGAAAAATTGCAGCTATAATTTTATGAGAGCAGTTGTGTTGGGTTCGCGTGATCAATTATGTATCCATCCAGAAGTTATGAAAGAAACCACAAACAGTGGAAAAGTGAGTGTTACTTGTGCTGGAATCGAAACAGGCTCATAGTAAATCAATGATGTTTTATTTCGTTTCAGGTCCAGCTATGTAAAATAAAAGTGACGACAAGAACATGTCGATTCCATCGTAATGTTGAAAAGTTCAAAGATCGAATTACAGAAGACAGAGTTATGGATATTGAAGATCTGGTAATGGCAGGTAAAAAAAATGTTGTGTGTCCATATTTTATGTCTCGTGAACTATTAGACAATGCCGATATTATTTTTATGCCGTACAATTATTTGCTAGACCCTAAATCTAGCCGTTCAAATAATATCGATATCACAAATTCTATAATAATTCTGGATGAGGCGCACAACATAGAAAAGATATGCGAGGATTCAGCCTCGATCCAAATAAAATCGTCAGATGTTGCCTCTTGTATTAGTGATGTGACGCATGTCATGAAAGTATTCACGAAAAGTGAGAATGAACTTGGCGAAACCGATATGCCCAAAGATTTTACAATCGATGAATTAGCGCTTTTAAAAGAAATTTTTCTGGAATTAGAAAAAGCTATAGATGGTATAGAGCTGACGAATACTCAGGCGGACAAAAATTTTCCAGGTGGTTATATGTATGATTTGCTGGCTAAAGGTACAATTACGACAGCGAATTATGGAAGTGTTGCGAAATTACTTGATTGTTTAATACAATACATTGCTACACTTTCCCAAAACAGTGGATTCACTCCAAAGGGTGGATCTTTGCAAATCTTTAGTGATCTGCTCTTTATTTTGTATGCTGAAACAACGTCTGATTATTTTGAGAAAATCAATAAATGTTTTAAAGTTCATGTACAGGCGGAACAAAGTAAAACAACTCACAAAGATACGAGTGGCTGGATTTCCAGTTCAAAATCACCAAATGCCAAAATTATAAATTTGTGGTGTTTTAATCCAGGATTTGGAATGAATCGGATTCTAAATAAAGATGTTCGCAGCATAATTTTAACGTCTGGAACATTATCACCTCTTAAGCCCTATATAATGGAACTTGGAATTCCAGTTCTGCACCAGTTAGAATCGCCTCACATAGTAAATGATTCTCAAGTTTTTGTTCGTGTAGTTCCATACGGCTCTGACAAGGGTTTGTTAAATTGTTCATATGAGCACCGAACTAAGACAACGTATATCGCGTCGCTCGGCAGTACAATATGTTCGTTGGCCAAATCAATTCCGTATGGTATGCTAATATTTTTCCCGTCTTACTCAGTTCTTTTGAATTGCCAAGAAAACTGGCAATCGAGCGGAATTTGGAATCACATCAGTCAAATAAAACCAATATATGTCGAACCACGGTTTAAGGACGCCTTTTTAAATACCATGCAGGAGTATTACGAAAAAATAAATGATCCTGTTTTGAGAGGTGCTATATTTATGGCGGTTTGCCGTGGAAAGGTATCAGAAGGATTAGATTTTGCCGATAACAATGGCCGTGCGGTATTAATCACGGGTATTCCATTTCCACCACTAATGGATCCTAGAGTTGTGTTAAAGAAGAAATATTTACAGGAAATTAAGTCAAAGGACAATAATACGTTGAATCCTGACGAGTGGTACACTCTTGAAGCGTCTAGAGCTGTTAATCAAGCTATCGGTCGTGTTATCCGACATAAAAATGACTATGGTGCAATATTACTGTGTGATGCTCGCTTCAATAATCCCATGTTTAAACAAAAATTATCGAAATGGCTTCAGGGTCATCTAAACAAGCCACAAAATACGAATTTTGGCTCTGTTATTCGAGACCTAACTCTTTTTTTTCGAAATGCTCAACGTAACCTGCCGTTGTCTGTGTTAAAGCGGGACACCAAGTCAGACTTAGATGAATGCATATCGAACAAGTCAAGTATGTTAAATAATGTGTCTGATTGGAATCCAGTTAATCAAAAATCAAGTATGGTATTCAAACCGATCACATCAATTCCACACAGCAGTAATTTGAGTCTAACACAAATCGATTTATTTCAACCATCATCATCATCCTCCTCTCATTCCACCAGCAAGCGGCTTAATGATGAGCCAGATTCTTTGCAAAGCATAAATTTAAATAAAAAGAAAAAATATAAATTAGTTAAGATACCGGACATCAAGGAAGGTGATAATAAACCAATGGAACCACTTTCGCTGCCAACAAATCGTCGTGATGTATTAGCATTGGTAAGTTGCCCAAAAAAAAAACAATCAAAAAACAGTGAATATATATTCAAATCAATTTCAGGCAAAAGATGTCATCCCGAAAGCATCGTACGTTGAGCTATTGCATTGCTTAAAGATTTATTTAAGCGATAGCAACTTTTCAAATTTCTTTTCGGCACTTGCAAAAATATTCGACAATGGCGACATTTTTTATCTTCTCGAAGGAATGAACATTTTTGTAAAACCTGAACACAAAATTTCATATGCCACAAACTTTTTACAATTATCTAAAATTAAGGCTGCTGAAATATGAATAGAATGATTTTTATTTTAAATTTTAACTACCTATATCTACTTATGTAAATAAAAATGAATTTTGTAATGTAAAATTTTTAATTTCATCATTTCACTCAAAATCTCTTCTGTAAATTTGTAACGAATTTTTTTTTCCAAAATTTAAACGATAATCTTAAATTAAAGAATACGAAGGAGAGAATAATCGCTACGGATCCATCAAGCTTGCAAATTACACAAGAATTCCCGAGTTTAATTTAAAATAATAAATTTTCCGCCTTTTCTAGCAAATCAAAATATGTATGTACGCCACTGGATTGTAGTATAAAACGCACTAAAAGCTCTTATCAGGAAAATCCTAACTGTCACTGTCACATCGGTTTGTTTACGTTTTGATACAAAAACTTTTATGTGCTTAAGCCGCGTTGTGTGTAGTGTGTACTGATAAAACCATACGATAGAAATGACGTGTAAAGTTTCTTTATTACATTTTTAAATAAATTTCCAATTGTACAATTGAAAAATATTATTAAGTGAGGTGTATAAAAATCGCGTATACATAGAATAAAACGGCTGTTCTTATTTTATTGCAAAACGATACTTAAATTACAAAGGCCACATTGAAATGAGAGCCCTAATATTAGTGGGTGGTTATGGGACTAGACTACGGCCACTAACATTAAGCCGGCCTAAACCATTAGTTGAATTCGCAAATAAGCCAATTTTATTACATCAAGTTGAGGCACTTGTTGACGCAGGCGTTACGCAGGTTATTTTAGCGGTGTCTTATCGAGCTGAACAAATGGAAACCGAATTAAAACAAGAAGTGGAAAAATTAGGTGTGGAATTAATATTTTCACATGAAACTGAACCACTTGGTACCGCGGGACCTTTAGCACTGGCAAAAGAGATTTTGTCTCAGAGCAGTGAACCATTTTTTGTGCTAAATTCTGACGTTATTTGTGATTTTCCATTTAAACAGCTTGAGAAATTTCATCGAAATCATGGCAAGGAGGGTACTATAGTTGTGACAAAAGTTGAAGAACCATCGAAATATGGAGTTGTATTGTACGATGATAAAGGTTGTATAAACAGTTTTATAGAGAAGCCACAGGAATTTGTTAGTAACAAAATTAATGCCGGGTTGTACATTTTAAATCCGTCCGTTTTAAATCGTATCGATATTAAACCGACTTCGATTGAAAAAGAAATTTTCCCTGTCATGTCAGAGGAAAAGGAATTGTACGCAATGGAATTGGCCGGCTTTTGGATGGACGTTGGACAACCACGTGATTTTTTAATCGGCATGTGTTTATACTTAACGTCGCTGCGACAAAAACATTCGGAATTATTATACAAGGGGCCGGGAATTGTTGGCAATGTTCTGGTTGATAAAACAGCAAAAATTGGCGATGGTTGTAGAATTGGACCCAATGTAACCATTGGACCAAACGTTGTTATAGAGGATGGTAATTATAATGAATATGATCAGGTTTTTATTTGGAGTTATATTTTAATTTCTATCTTCAGGTGTCTGTATAAAACGGTGTACAATATTAAACGGTGCCATAGTTAAATCACATTCCTGGCTTGATAGCTGTATAATTGGATGGCGATCAGTTGTGGGACGTTGGGTTCGGCTCGAAGGGACTACAGTTTTGGGCGAAGATGTTATAGTAAAAGATGAGTTATATGTAAATGGAGGACAAGTTCTACCTCACAAGAGTATTGCGAATAGCGTACCTGAGCCCCAAATTATAATGTAGTAGCTGGTATGAGCTGCATTGATTTCACAACACCTAAACAAATACAATTTTTCTTTATTAACGTGCAAGAAATATTTTATTCCATATAACTTTTCTTTTGAAATAAATAAAATTTATTTTGTAAATTTCCGGTACAATTGCTTGGTTGGTCTTGATATTTTGTAAATAAAAAATCATTCTACTGAATAAACATAAATAGAATTCACGCTATTGTACACATGTACCTTTTTTATTTTCCTATAATTAAACTTCCAAAATTTGCGATTTAACATTAAATCTGTCTAAAACATATTGGGGCATACAAAAAGTTGGATTTATTTGCTTCAAATCCGTATTGCCTAATAAAGCTAGAGCACCCAAACCAAACAGTGTATGAAATATATCAGGTAAATTTCCAGTTCGATCACTGAAACCACCTGTTTCGGTATCTTGACACGATAAAATAAATGCTTTTAACCGTTCTGAGCTAATAAAATGCAAGCGGCCTAACATTTTCAACGATGCTAGTACCCACCATGAGTAACATACATCCGGAAGTTTTTCGGGCCGTCCATTTAATCCTCCGGCCGGTAGCTGTCGTTCGCACAGCCACCATGCAAGTTTCTCACAATCCAAGCGTTTTAGTTGATTAGTTATCGATAAAAATCCGACACAACAGTAAATAAGACCGGCATGACTTTCGGAGTTCGGTTTTGAACCAAATCCACCGTCTGCGTTGCAACATGACATTAAGAAATTAGTCGCCTTTGGTACATTGATACAATCTAGTTTGTTCTGAAATGAATATAAAATTGTAGTGAGAGTTGATGAAAACATGTACTCAAAACTTACGATTAGGGACAATATTGCAACTGCACAAAATGAAAACCTAGTATCAACTTCACCCCATTTATCGCCAAAGAAACTGCCATCTAATTGCTGAAGCGAGGCAACATATTTTGCTACAGCTTCGACGTCTATAGCATCGAGAGCGTTATAAAGACAAAGAATTTGTATCGCGCTTAATGTATATAGAATATGAGGATCATGGCCCGTGCATGCCGAAATTCCACCGGTAAGAGAACACTGACACTTTTTAATGAATTCTATAATTTGCCTATCATCCAATTTTGCGAGTTGGTCCATTAAATCAAGCGCAGTAACACCCCAATAAATTCCAGACATCCGTAAAAATTCGGTCATGGCATATTCATAATTATTTTGATCAGTGCCATGTGTAGCTATATAGTCGATATGTTTTTCCAAAAGTAATTTATTCGATTCCATTTTATAACTTATTTATAAATACAAGTATGTAAACAATATCGAAAAGATATTTGACTGTCATTAAAGTTGACACTGACAGTTGTCGCGTAAAAGCTTTCCTATGAACAAAATTTTGGATCCCCTCGGAAAGACGGAAACATTGTGGGTGCTTTCAAGAATTCAGTCGGCTGCGCAGCAATTGCAGTCGAAAAAAACTGAAAAGCAGTCAAACTGCAAGTTAGCTGCTGTCTGCATTTTAAAACGACCAACTCCGCAAATAAAAATTGACATAAAAAATGTCTAACCAAAAAATAATAATTACGTTATAGTGTTGTCGTAGAGATGAAAAATGTTTCGGGAATAAATAATAATAGATCGATAATTTAACAGCTAAAATATGTCAGATTTTTTTAAGTGTTAAGGAAAACAAACAGCAATTTATTAATAAATTTATTATCATAATTTTAATAAAAATAACCACAAAACAACGCAAACGGCACAAAAGAATACGGATTGCCTTTTCCTTGTTTTAATTTTTCACTGGATTTTCACAAAAAACATTACCGTCTTAGCTTAAAATGACATAAAATGAATACATTTCAATTAAATTTTTATTAAAAAATATTTAATAAATGTTTGTAATATACAAATAAAATTGTGTCTGTGCTACGTCATACAAAAGATATAAACGATATTTTGACGTTTAATTTATTTTCCTTAACACAAAAAATCACAATGAAGTTGTCTATTAAGGGAAGTAAAGAGCGACGGCGAAAGTCGATGTGCGGCGTTGTGATTCGGCGCCTATGTGTTTGGAGTATTTTTTCCGTCTGAAGCATCAAACAGATAAGCGGCGCTAACAGCGGCGCTAATTTAGAATACATGGATTTCCATAAGAGCGAACAGATAGAGCGGCGCTAAACTCGCAAAGTATCTATTTTTTGAGGCGTTCAATGACATTTAGATTTGTTGTTGTTGCTTTGATAGTAAATACTTGGAAACACGTAATTTTAGCTGAAATGCATATCCAAATTAGGCATAAGAGAAAGACAATTGTAAAACAAATCTAAATTTGAACATAAATTTGGTCATAATAAATCATTAAACAAATATTTTATTATGAAAATATTTTGTTTACAAAACCCATAGAACATTTTCCATATAAGTAAATGTCAGATTAGCGGCGTCTATGTGGTTGCAAAAAATCATTAAGACGAATAGAAGCGCAGCTAAGAGTACAGCGCCGCTTATCTGTTTGATGCTTGATTTGTCTGCTGGGTCGTATTGTCAATAATAATATTGAGAAACCCCAAAATATTTGCAATTATTGATGATGACTACCCTTTGACAGACTTTTAAAAGATTATGGTACTCCAACTCAACATTTTCTTTTCTGTCAGTTCAGTAATCAGTAGAATCTTTATCTATTCTTTAATTACCAGCTAATTACTTTATATTGGTGATTTGGTGACTTTTAATTGCTTTTATCGAATTAAATAAATCGAGTGTGCTCAACATATTCTGTTGTTGTTTTGCTCTCCAATTTTCTTTTGTCATTCTGATTGACGTAATTTTTTATTGCACAAAGTGTAGCGGGATAAAATTTCAGAAAGAATTCTTGTTCAACGAATTGGTGAATTCCCGGATTTAAGTTATTAAAAGATGTCGAATCGCGAAGGAGAAAAAAAAGCTGACGGTTTTTCATATTTTTTGAAAGCGGCCGCTGGAATTGGTGCTTTGTATGCCGCATACAAAGGTGTTGAAACGCTGTCTAATGCCATCAATGCAGAACAAGCACAACAATATGTAATCAACGAAAATGAATTGATAATCGCTGATACAGAAGAAAAATGCAAAGCAGCTGCAGCGATAATAAAAAGGTGATTCATTTGCTATAATTAGTAGTAAATAAATAATGAAGTATGTAAAACTTAATTTACAGGCATTGTGAAAATTTTGAATACTTGGGATTTGATTGCCTCTGGACCAACAATCCAGGTAATCGTGGAATCCGTCAGGAAGTTGGAATGTTACAGTTGGCAACAAATAGAGGATTTTGTGTTTTGATTCGACTCTGTAACTTACAGAATAATATCCCAACAGAATTAAAAGATATTTTGCGAGATCCACAAATTATAAAAGTTGGAGTTGGCTGTCATCGTGACACAATTTTTGTTCAGGAAGATTTTGATTTACTGATTCGTGGTACGGTTGACTTAAGTGCTCTCGCAGAACAAGCTCGAGTTCCTCATAGAGGGTTAGCTTCATTGGCTGAAAACATGTGTAACATTGACATCACGGAGACTAATGAACTCCGTTTAGCAATTTGGGAAACTGCCAGGCTTACATCGAATCAAATAGAATATGCAAAAAATTGTGCTCTAGCTGGAATTAAAATTTTTGAAAATTTGCGGGATCGTATTATAAATATCAGTGGATTTAATCGATATAAAGATATAGAGGTTCGCTTAAAAAGAGATATAATGCATGGTTAGGACTTAGACAAATTTAAACTTAGTATTTGGTTTCGGTTGTAATATGTTTTATTTATAAATTGTAAATACATTTTTTATTCATTGTTCCAACAATTTGTTTTTAAGCCAAAATTATGAAGTTATTTGGGTGGATCAGCCGGGTAAGTTAACTCGACTCTACATTTTTTTAGGATCGAGTCAACTATAAGATGGCTCGACTCCGTTTATAGTGAAATATAACCTAGGTTGAACCCTAAGTATAAACGTACTAAATGAGTCAATGGGCATATCCAGCGCAGATATGTAGATCTCACTAAAAAAAATAGATCTCACAAATTCTATGCGCTGGATATAAATATCTCAGTAAAAATGTAGATTAATCCCACTGTTTTAGTGAGTTAAAAATTCTTATCTATATTTGAAAAACATCTCATTTGTAGATCTAACTGCGCTGGATACGCCCAATTATTCACTATGGAATTCAGGCTTTTGCTAAAAAATCTGCAACAGCACATGGGTTCCTGAGACAGGCTTACCAGATCGCCACGGACGTTTCATGAAACGGTCTTAACAGACACAAACCGAATAATCGCGAATCTAGATTATTTTACTGTCTGTCATTACACGATTTTTACAAAAACCGGATTATTTCGTTTTCAGAACGCGATTTTTGACAATCGGGATAAATGAAAATCGCGATTAGCTTTGTGTCTGTCTACGGTTAGTTTTATACCCCAAAAGCATTCGAAGGCCAGTGCAGTGCTCAATATAAAATGGTTGCAAACAATTTCGCTGCAGAAGCAAACAATAGTATGGTGAATATAATTGTGCAAAATTGAATAACCTAAAATCGAGTACCTAGTTTAATTTTATTAAAATCAATGTTTATAAATAGATAGATAAAGAATATTTTCTAAATTTCTTCCTTTATTAGTTTTTGCAGTATTCGTAATATGTATAAATGGCTTGTCATTAAATAGGAAAAAAGCAAAGTAATCCGATTCTATCTTCAAAACGATACAAAATACTTCGCTGATGACAATATGACACAAATATTTTTTGATAAACTGTTAAAATGTAACCCATATCGGTTGAAATTTGTTAGAAATTATGAATATAAACATATAAATCGTGTTCCATTCCATAAGCTCGAGCTGGAAAGGGATTCGGATAAGGATCCAAAAGCGCTAAAGACTCCCACCTTATTATCGGGGCAGATCCGAGCAAAAATAAAACTGGGTGGTCCAATTACGGTTGCCGAATATATGAAAACAGTCCTGACATCTCCTGGTGGAGGATATTACATGCAACGAGATGTTTTTGGGCGTGCTGGTGATTTTATAACTTCGCCGGAGATTACACAAATATTTGGGGAATTGATTGCAATTTGGATGCTAACCGAATGGCAAAAGCTGGGCACAAAATATCCAGTCCAGCTGGTTGAATTTGGTGCTGGCCGTGGTACTTTAATGAATGATATAATACGAGTATTCAATCATTTTCAAGTTTCAACGCGAAAAGTTTCTGTTCACATGATTGAAATTAGTCCGCTTCTGGCACGAATCCAAGCGCATAAATTGTGCCACAAAAGTATAGACACGATACGGAAAGAAAAACATCGTATATTGCATTATCGTGAGGGTGAAGGGCTTGATGGACTGAAATACTATTGGTACTCGTCGATCGATGATTTGCCAAATAAATTCTCTATATATTTAGCGCATGAATTTTTCGACGCCTTGCCAATTCATAAATTTCAGCGCACCGGCGCAAAAGAGTGGCGTGAAGTTTTAGTTGACTTAGATCCGGAGAATGAAACGAAATTCCGTTTTGTTCAAGCTAAAGGTGAAACACCATATTTAAAATTGTTAAAGCCGCATCTCGAGGCAGTTGATAAAAACCGACAACATGTTGAGTACTCAGTCGAAACGGAATTAATCATGGACAATTTAACGAAACGGATTGAAGCATTCGGAGGGATTGGATTGGTGATCGACTATGGACATAATGGCGAGAAGGAAGATACGTTTAGAGCTTTTCGGCAGCACAAATTGCACGATCCTTTGATTGAACCAGGTACCGCCGATTTAACAGCTGACGTTAATTTTGCCCAATTAAAAATGATATGTGAATGTGATTCCCGGTTAATACCTGTTGGACCGGTAAATCAGGGTGATTTTCTAAAAAATATGGGCGGCGATTTTCGTCTGGAAGTATTGCTTCAGGCAGCCGAACCTAACCAAAGGGAAAGCATACAATCTGCGTATGAAATGTTGACAAATCCAGAGAAAGGAATGGCTGAACGATACAAATTCTTTGCTATGTTTCCGGCAACCACCAAACAAATTTTAGAAAAATTTAGAGTTTCTGGTTTTTATTTTAAATAACAATAAAATATATAATTTAATAAACAATAATAATTTTAATAGAAAAATACATTAAGCTGTTTGATTTCGGCAGGATTGAATTTAAGCACGGCCCCGATTGCATTTAACATATGCTTCTTGCTTTCTGCATCGTTCGTGATCAAAAAGCTTATTATCACATTCTTTAGGTATTCCAAATTTTCACCTTCACGCGATTTATTCCTTTCGAGTCGATCAACTTGTTCCTCAAGTATAATTATTTTATTGTGTAAGTGCTCCTGCGATGAAATTTTATCCTGTAGTGCTTGACGAAGGGATGTCTCAGCAGAATGTTTAGCTTTGCGTAAAGCTGATATTTCGACATCTTTCCGTGCCAAATCATGAACATAATGCAGCATATGAAATTGGGCATCGGTTGTTGAATTTGCGGGGCCCGATGATGCACCCGAATGATTCAATACCGAATTCAAATGTTGCGATGTTGTTAAAGATAGTTTCTTATGCTGAGTCTCGGATTCTTGATCAAACTCAATATTTTCAATTTGCTGCCCATCACCCACACCACTTTGGGCGTTTACCGGCAAAAAAATATCGTACGACGTTTTCAGCGCTTTTATTTCGTTCTCCTTTTCCTCGAGCAGTAGCAGCGATCGATCACGCTGTTTGGACAGTTGATTTTCGAGTTGACCAATTTTATTGCGATAGTCATTTTCTATTTGAGCGATAGTCTCGTTAAATTTGCCCTTCTCCTGTTTTAATTGATTGCTAAACTCAACCACTTTCATCTTCAACTCATTCTCCTGCTCATCAATGTTGTAGTTTAACACTTTTACCTTATCCTGCAACGTTTTTATGTGATGTTTTTGATTCGAATTTTCTTTTGTTATATGTTCATTTTCATTTTTCAGACGTTCCACAATCAATTTCAATTTATTCAGCTCATCTTTGCAATTTATATGCTGTTGCTCGCTTGAATATTGGGTCGTTGACAAATTCGAGTTTTGGTACTGATGCGTCGAATCAAGGATGAAAACTTTTGTTAAATCACGGGCCTCATCTAATTTATTATTCTCAATTATTAGAAGACTCTTTAGATGCAAAATCTCATTGATTAGATCGTCAATGATATTATCATCCACGGATAAATTATTGAAACTTTTTCGATAACTGCTACCTACCAATTGCGATTCGGCCTCATAATCGGCGGTAAGCTGTTTTGAGTTTATTAGCTGGGCGATTTTTTCTTTTAATTTTAAAATGTTATCTTGATCCTGATGTCGAAGACGATCGTAGTTGCCTGGAAAAAGACTATAATTAAAATTGGGCCAAATATTTGATCTGAAAACACATGGGATTTTTGGTATAAAATGTTAATAGTGGAATGTTGCAGTTGAGACTTTTGATTACACATATTTACTTAGTATAGTACTTACCAACGGTCGCCGATAATTCAGCCAATCTAGATTCCAAGTTAGCCACCCGTTCCTCATGGATCGATGATAATTTTTTATTGTGCTCCTCGGCTTGTTGCGCTCGTTTCTGTTCATTTTTAATTGCAATGGCATGATTTTGTTTCATCGTATTCATTTCGGACTGTAATTGTTTCAGAATCGCGGATGACTGCAGTTCAGAAACGTTCGATTTACTAGCAGCAGTAGTACTCATCTCGTAGTGCTTTAATTTCTTTTTGGCCGCTTCTAATTCACCGGACAAATCTTTTATTGTACGATCAACATTTGTTATCGATGTGAATTGATTCTTCAGATCGTTAAGTTGCATTTCCAAATTTTCTTTCAAATGGCGTTCGTCCGATAACAGTTTCTGAAGCTCTTTTATCATTACCATATGATCATTGTGTCCTTTTTCTCGTTCATGCCGTTCTACAATCAATTTTCCACGTAAAGTTTCCAACTCAATTTGAGTTGTGGAATTTGTAGTTTTCAATTTTTCCTGCAACTCTTTAATCGTTTTCTCCTTGAGCTGGATTTCAGAGCGCAACTGTTTTTTGTCACCTTGGAATGATGACTCCATCCGTGATTTTTCAGCTGAAAGTGTTGCTAATGAATTCATAAGGGTGGCTATTTGGATATCGCATTCGTTTTTTTGTTGCGATTGAGTCACTTGTTCCATGTCTCCGCTCTCGGCGCCATCGCTGGAATGTTTTATGTCATTTGCTTTGATCGCATCGGATGTGCTATCTTTTCGTTTGCTCAAAGCATTTAAACTGGCTTCAAGCGCTTCTTTTTCCTTCAGCAATCCTTTGTAAGCAGTCACAACATCTAGTTGTTGGAATAAGTAAGAAACATAAATTTAACATATGTACAGCTTAAAATGACCCACAGTTACCTTTAAGCCTTGTCTCGTATCGTGTCAACTGCTCTTTTTGTGAACTAATTATCGACTCTAGTTCACGTTGTTTGGCTTTTTCCATAATGAATTGTTGCTAAATTCTAGCATAAAAAATACTCCTGATTTTGTAATAACAAACTTTTACAATTTTATGCTATGAAACGTCAAAAAAAAATAGTTCTGTCGAGTGTCGCGAAATTGCGCTGTCAAAACAAATAATAAAGCTCTGCTTACACGCATTATGATAAGGTGAATAAATTTCATATAAGAAAAATATTGAAACATTTAGCCTAAAACGTGTTTTTTTAAATTTAGATCGTTTTAAATCTTGTTTGTTTATTAATAACACTCATTAATCATAAAATCGAAGTTTTAATACAAACTACACTTTATAAATGTATGATCGGTTAACAGATCTCAGATCTCACCCCTATTTGTAAATTTGGCAACCCTTAAACGATGCTGCAATGAAAAAAAAAATCTCAAAACTTCTCTGTTCGTCACCTCACATATGTTTATATATGTATCTCAATTAAATCCACACATATGATATGAGGCCATCTCTATTTCTTGGGTATTTAATTTTTAAATCGACAACGGTATTTAATCAATTGTTTTAATTGAACGCCGAATATTGTACGAAGAGGGTGGCTTTTAAAAAAAGGGTGCTTAAACTCATACAAATTATATCAAAAAATATTTTTATTTTTATAAATTAAAATTTTTGTAGTGTTTTAAATATTTTTGAAAATTAAGTTTTCTATTTTGTTATATTATTCAGCTATAAAAGGTAAGATAAATTTACATAATTACATTTAAATTGTATAAAAGTGTTTGGTGTTATGCACGGAAACAATTGAAGCAACATGTGTCTTATTTTGGCCATTTTTAAAATTCAGAACATTTACGTCGTTTTATTAGAATAATTATTAGTTTATAATTTATTTAATTGGTGTAATATTACAGTTTAATTTCTAAATGAGAGACTTTTTTCTTTTGAAATTGTTTGGAACCGAATTAAGCGGTTTTAGTTGTATGACCTGTAACGGTTATTTTTGATGTATTTTTTTTCTAAAATTTGTCTAAATCCCCGAAATGAGGGAATCGAAATTCTCCAGAATACGTTCGGAATAGTATCAAATAATTTTGGTATATTTTAGGGGTAGTTTAGTGTTTTTTGTACCAAGATTTTGTTGGTTAATTTTAAATAAAGTTTTATAGAAACAAACTTATTAAAATGTGTTTATGCCTGTGTAAGGTAAAGTACTAAAGTTCGACAAATTCGTATTTTGTAATTATTTCAAACAAGCATTCGATTTACCCGGTGTTTGCCAATCAAAATTAAAAATCACTCAATTTAAATACTTTTGATATGTATGTATGTGTGTATTTAGCCCCGCCACTGTATCTTGGAAACGAACGAGTTCCGCTGTCAAAATAAACAAAAGCAATAAAATCAATTTTGATTTTGAGAATGTCGCTTTGAGCAATGAGCCAAACAAGTTCGCTTTCATTAGCAATGTCTTGAATGATTTTATCGAGACAATAGATATTAGTGTTAAATTAAAATCAACATAAATTGTATTATGTCGATTTTACGAAGGAATAAACACTTGCTGTTAAATATAGCGCGAAACCTAACAACAAGTGCAAATGTGATAAAAAGTGAGGTTGGAAATTTATGATATTGGTCAAGTTATATTTCAACTTAAATAGTTTTCGCTTGCTCTTACCTATTTAGAATCCGAAATATCCGGCCAGAGTGTTCTCAGGTATTCAACCTACAGGTGCAATTCATATAGGTAATTATTTGGGTGCCATAAAAAAGTGGAAAGATTTGCAGGAGGCGGGCAATGATGTAACATTCAGTATTGTTGATCTGCACTCTATTACAATGCCACAGGATCCAAAAACATTGCGTGAGAATTGTTTTCAAATGACGGCATCGCTTTTGGCGTGCGGAATAGATCCACTCAAATCGGTGTTATTCCTACAATCAGATGTTAAAGAACATTCCGAGCTTGGATGGATTTTGGGATGTATAACTACGCTTCCTAGGCTATCGCATCTCCCGCAATTCAAGGAGAAATCAAATAAAGTTAAAGATATTCCGCTCGGCCTTTTTGTATATCCTGTACTTCAAGCAGCTGATATTCTTCTATATAAAGCAACTCATGTACCTGTTGGTGAAGATCAATTACAGCACCTTCAACTAGCCCAACATCTGCTTAAGTTATTCAACAATAAATATGGATGCACTTTTCCCAACTGTCACGGCCTAATAGCTGATGATGCATGTGCCAGGATAAAATCATTACGTGATCCCACCAAAAAAATGTCAAAATCTGATACCGACCTAAAAAGTGTTTTATTTTTAACCGACACACCAGAAGAGCTTTTATCGAAAATTAAAAAGGCAGTTACTGATTTTACCTCCGAAGTTACGTATGATTTGGAAAATCGACCTGGCGTCTCAAATTTGATTACGATTCATTCGATGGTATCGGAACAAAAGTTGGATGAAATAGTGGCGGATTCACAGGCGATTGATACAGGCCGATATAAGCTTGTTGTGGCGGACGCGGTAGTAAATCATTTTAATCCAATTCGTACACAAATTAATGATTATCTCAAGAATAAAGATTATCTGAGTAGTGTGTTGGAAGAAGGCGCGAATAGGGCTCGAGAAATTGCCGCTATCACAATGATGGAAGTGAAAGATAAGGTTGGATTGGGATGTTTGGATTATAGTGTGGCGCGAAATAAAGGTTATTTAAATAGGCGATAATGTGTAACGATATTGGTTAGTTTATGTAATAAAAACTTGTTAGTTTAATAGTAAATAATGAATAAGTTTTTTCGTTGGCAATTTTATAAAAACGTTTTGAGAAGATGGGGGTTTATTTTTCTTCTCATTCAAATTCTAGCGAATTATACGAGAGCATTAGTCCATAAGAGATATTTTTTCTCTGGAGTGGAAAAGCATCACAACAAATTAAAATAAAGGTTTTATGTAGTTTTGATAAATATAAGCGGAGATAATAACTACAGTAGACTGACTACTAGAACCTTTTATTGACCGCTTTAAGATTTTATTTCAATGAACTTTTGTTTAAGGATTCAATTCTGTAATTTTATGGGGGGTGCAAAACAGAAAATGTTTGAATTTTAAAATGCTTGGTAATGGGAATGGTGAAGCAAAAAAAAAAAATTGCTCCAGGACAGGCTCGAACTGTCAACCTCGGCATCGCTCGTATACTGCTGTATAAGTACCGCGCGCTAACCAATTGCGCCACAGGAGCTAATTTTTGTTAGCCTTATTTATCAGGTTAAAAGAACCATTTAAACATTTCTAGATTATTTTATGAGTGTTCTCTGGACTTAACAATTTTTGTTTTTAAATTTCATAATAAATTAAAAAAACAAATTTTTAAATTGTTTTAATAAATCGTTTTACGCGGAAAAATAGCTTTTACCTAAAGTAGTCTTCGGTCAAAATTCGGCAGAGTTCTAGCGATTAGTCGATTTTGCAAGAAAGCTATATGCATTTTTTGTAGAAGCATACAGAAACATTCTAATTTTAATATAAACATTTTCAAAAAATGAATACACAAATTTCAAATTTTATTAAAATTTGAATATTTTTGTAACTTTGGTTTTTCATTATTACTTCAACAAATTAGCAGCAATTTAAGGCGCTGCTACAGCTTCACGCTTTACAAGGAATTCAAATATAAAACTACATAAATAAACTTCTCCGGTCCCTTTGGCTTCCTTATTATTATTTTTATTTTTTGATCTATGCAATCTTTTCTGGGGTTCAAAAGGCAATCCCAACTTTTTTGTAGTTTTTTTACCGTCCTACTTTATGCAATATAGTAGCCTAATCGAGGACATACGGTTATAGACCCGTTTTTTGTTTAAACCACCTGCCCTGCACATTGCATTGATTCATGCCAGGCCTTATAGTGCTGACATGAAATGTGTTCACTGATCAGCCCATTAATTCTGCACTCTCAAAGTCTCAACAGGGGGTCATTAGTTGTTGTGTTCATCATCTTCATCACCGATCGTAATCCAGATGATGAAAAATCCCTTTTGCATCGCGTCCCTATTAGGATTCGAACCCGCTATCTCCCGATCCAAACGCCACAGCTTCAACCACCTGTGTCGTTTGGTCGGTTTCGTTATTATTTGAACCTATTTTTATGCCCTACTTCATTGTGAAAAATTGAGGTGAGTTTACATAGATCTTCAACACATTTGTTCTAGAAGCTTGCCAACATAAAAAAGTTAAAATTTTTACATTCTCAAGAATTTGTACTGAACCAATTACAAATCAAAGAAATTATAATTTTTTGCGCATTTTTTTTGACAGAAATGTATTTATTGATGTGTTGTTCTATTTATCCCAAAAGTTTGGTCTGAATCAAAACAAATGAAGGCAGATTAATACCATAGATACACACAAAAATTATCGCGATAATCTTCGATCACGATTTCGAATGACGTTTTCGTGATCGCGATCTGCAAATTATAGTGACACACAAAAGTCCGATTAAAAATAAAATTTTTAGTTAAAAACGATATTTGTATCATGGCAAACTTTCATTTTACAAGATAATAACAATAAGTTTATACAAGTTACTAAAAATGACATGTATACAATTATATTGTTATTCCATTTACACTTTCATTGTTTCTTTTTTGTACATATTTCATGATTATCTTGTTTCTACAACTAGATTTTGAAATCGAGTTATCAATCCTGATTTGCAAAATCGTGCAGTGACAGATTGAGGAAATTAACTAGATAATGTAGAATATGCGATTATCCAGTTTGTGTGTATCTATAGTATAAGGTTTTGTGTTTTAAGGTGCTATTCCACTTGACTGAATTGACTGATAGTAAAATTAAAGGAAGATACAAATATACATTTGCTAGATGGGCGAATGAAACAAAAACCCTTCTCAGTCAAGAAATATTTGTGTCTGTAGTAGTGTGACTGCAATAAAAAGTATCAAATTGAGAACATTTTATAGCAGTCACACCATAGACATTCATACTAGATTTCTCATTTCATAGTAACTAAAGGAAAAAAACAAAAACTTCTGATAATTCCAATGTATCGTTGTGTTGTGTATTTTATAAGGCAATGATTTTAGAATGCGTTGCAAATATAATACGTATATGCAATACACCGATAATATTTGAATGGAAAATTTTTGTTTTTATTTTCTGTTTTTAGTCAAATGAGAGATCTATTATGATTGTCTATGGTCACACTAACCCACATGCATAAAATTAGTATATGATGAGAAATATTTCCCGCACACTAATAATTTTATGATTAATATATTTTTCAAAGTTTCTCCTTAAAATTTTGCTATAAAAAAGTAAAAATAAAAAAAACCCATGACGTTTTTTTGGTAGACATTTTTTTAATTTTAACTGAAAATATACTACAAAATATAATTCTGATGTGACTATTAATAATATTTAATTTTTTAGATAATTTTGAGATACAAAATTAACTGAATTAATAGGAATATTTAATTTTTTTTATAATTATTGGTTATGTTTTTGTGTGCTGTCAAAATTTCTCCTCAAAATTTTGCTATAAAATAAAAAAATTAAAAAAAATGTTGCCTTTGTCTATTACATAAAGTTTCGAACTTTTTTCTCTTTCCCTCTTTTTTTACTATCAGTCAATTCAGTCAAGTGGAATAGCTCCTTAATTGACACAAAAAAAAATCAATATACATAGATTGTTTTACTAGATCAAATTTCAGAAATAGCACTTTTTTTAAAGATTTAAGCCTGAATTCCATTGTGAAAAATAGTTTGTCAGTCAAAATAAAGTGAGATAAAAATATATAATCGGTAGTTGTGTAAATGAAACACAAAACGAAGTCAGTCAAAATTTTATTAACAAAAAATGTGTGTCTGGATTAGTGGATCGCCATAATTATGGTTGAAAAGTATCAAACCGAGATCATTTCAACTAACACATCTGCATAAATATTGTGTACGATGAAAAATATTTCTCGCACACACTAATAATTTTAATAGCATGGCGATTTTTTTTTTTTTAATTTGTTGTTTTATGACGGAAAATCTTCAAAAAAAACAATTCTGATATGAGTATTAATAATAATTAATTTTTTAGATAATTTTGAGACGTAAAATAATTGAATTAACACATAAAACTTAATTTGTTGGTTAATTGTTGGTTATGTTTTTGTTTGCTGTCAAAACACCAATAAACTGATAATTTTAATAGCGCGGCACTTTTATGGGAAAGATTTTTTTAATTTTGTATTTTAAGACAGAAAATATTGGAAAAAAATAATTCTGAAATGAGTAATAATAATAATTAATTTTTTAGATAATTTTGAGACTTGAAATAATTGAATTAAAACGTACTACTTAATTTGTTAATTAATTCTAGGTTATGTTGTTGTTTGCTGTCAAAACACATAAAATAATAGTGTGGCATTGTTATGGGAAAGATTTTCTTAATTTTCTATTTTATGACGGATAATGTTCGAAAAAAATAATTCTGATATGAGTAAAAATAATAATTGATTTTTTAGATTATTTTGAAACGTGAAAATAATCGAATTAACACTAATACCTAATTTTGTTTAATAATTTTTGGTTATGTTTTTGTTTGCTGTCATTATGTGTCCATCAAATTTTGCTATAATAAAAACAATAACAAAACACTTTGTCTTTGTCACTCTGATGGATTATTTTTTTTTGTCTTTTTCCAACTTGAAGTCAGCTCAGTCAATTTTTCACAATGGAATTCAGGCTTTACCCGCACTTTTCTACCAACGTAGCAATGTGCATTTTTTATTATTATAAATGTCAGCTACACCATTTTGGTTGGAATCATTCGTGAATTGAAGCCGGTCTCATGAAATTAAAAATGTGAAAACTCACGACAGTGTTACCAATTTTTTTTTTTACTAATTTTACTTTTTGTGTTTTGTTAATTTTTGACATTTTTAAAACTTTCTTGTGATGTTATAAATGCAAACATAAAAAAAAGTTTTAAGAAATGTCAAAAATTAGCAAAACACAAAAAGTAAAATTAGTAAAAAAAAAATTGGTAACACTGTCGTGAGTTTTCACATTTTTAATTTCATGAGACGGGCTTAAATGTGAGATTATTTTGCCCATTTTCGTTGTGTAAAATCGCAAAATTTTTTGGCATCGGTTTTTCACGCTCGAACAATACAACATTTTGTTTTAGTGTAAATAATAATCGCCATTTTTAAAATGTCATCCAAAACAACATACCAACTCAACTACAAAAACAACCATCATTCTAAACTATCAAATCTAGATTTTTCAAAAAAAGTGAATACCCTTGAAACAAGTTGTTACATTTACGTATCATAAGCGCAGGAATTTCTTCATACGACTCTTCTACTAAAGATACATGTTAAACCCAAAAGTGATTGACTGAGTTATGACTGAAAGTGATCTGACTGAAACTTTGGGTTGGTGGTTACATGGGATTTTTTTTATTTGATCTGAATTGACATTTTAAATGTCACTTTGTTCTAAAATTACATTTAAATTATTAAAAAATTATTTAAAATAATTTAAAAATCATTTCGAAAATGTATAAAACCTTTTGCCTCTTAACAGTATGAAAAAATCTGTCAGTTCAACAAAATTAAAGTTTAAATGTTTAACTCAATATACAAACTGACTCAACCAACCAAATTTAAGTTGACCGAACTCAGACTACTTTCAGATCACTTTCAGTCAAGTCACCGTTTACATGTTGAATTTAACTCGGACGTTTTCAGTCAGATCACTTTCGGTTTAACATGTATCTTTAGTATTCGTAAACGTAACCCAAGTAACCACGTGTCACAAAAAAGCGACAAAAATTTCACATAAAATGGTGATTGGTGGAAAAAAATGTGACAAAAAGTTGTCACAATATGGATGAAAAATGGTTGATGGGGTTGACGCCGATTGTCACGCGTAAACGAACATTTTGTAAATCAAATTTGTCGGTTTTTGGTGGAATATTTTTGAAATATTTGTTGAAAATTTAGTCACAAATTCGACAGTTTTTTTATGGTAATAAAGTCAAATATTTCTCGATATTTTCTGAATAATTGGTGGTGTAACTGTGGAACTAATTATGAACTATTTGTTGAAATTATAACCACAAATTCGATAGTTTTTTTATAATATCACTTAATTATCAACAATTTTGTGGATATTTGTTGGTTTATTGATGCAATTATGCGTAAGAAAATTTTTAATGGCCCTACTTAAATAATTTTGTAAAAAATACTCCATTGTATGGTTTATTTGATATTTTTATTATTATTTATTTAAAAAAAAAAATCTATCTAAAATGTAGAAATATCAAAATCCCCCCCGTACTTTAACCCGAGCCGAGAGTTAATACAAAATGTCTCGACTCTAAAAAATGAAAACTTTCCTTGAGTTTTCTATGTGGTAGTTTGGTTTCGTGCAGAGAAACTCGCACAAACAAAAAGTTCGGTCTACTCATCAGGTACTCAGCAGCGCTGTCACAATGAAAAAAAAAATGCGTACCTCAAAAAATTAATTTGGGTGCCTCTGGGTGCCTCAACAAAAAAAAAAAAAAAAAAAAGTCGGAAAACCACACTAAAAGGTTAACTAATAGGTACACATACAGTGTATATATATTACGAAGAGTTTACGTAAATATTCTACAGACAAATTTTCAGCAGGATCGCATGCTATTTAAAAATATTTTATTCGGAAGTAATCGGAAATTTCGTTGTGACAAAAAGGAACTTACATTTTGTGACAAATTGGTCTAAAATTTTGTGATCACCATTTTTGGTTACTCGGGTCATTTGTTAGTACAATTAGGTGCACGAAAACGGGCCGCCCTAAAAAACATTTTTTTTTCTTGCTGTGTTTCAATCGGGTAAAAAAAAAGATAAATTTTTTAACTGTGGTAAAAAATATTAAATTTTTCTCACTTTTAATCGTTTTGGTTCTTGTGACGTTAACGTTTTTTATTTTTGTTTTGCATAGAGAAAAGCAAAATACTAGCTACAAAATTTAATTTTTTAACTTTTTATGCGGATTTTATTCGTTTGAAACACAGTCCTATTGCAATAACTTTTGAATGACAAAAACCACATTCAGGGGTGCGATTATATTATGTAAGCATTACGAGTTTCATGTTTCTCGAAATTGCGACAAAAATGCTTAAAAAGATTCAATTTATTTTGTTTAAAAAGAATCTTTTTAATCATTACGAGTTGTCTGCCTTACTTAAAAAGTTGTACGAGTAAAATAACAACAACAAGTCGCAATTACGAGACCTCGTAAAATTTTAAATAATCGCGTGCTGTCGCAATTTCGAAAAACTCGAAAATCGTAATGCTTACATAAGCGTACCCCATCTAATTCAAATTTCTTTCAGGAAATGTAGGCAAAGCCTACTTTATCCAACCCTGCGTTTTTGTCACATTTTCA
Source organism: Tipula helvola (assembly GCA_963556165.1). NCBI lineage: Eukaryota > Metazoa > Arthropoda > Insecta > Diptera > Tipulidae > Tipula > Tipula helvola. The sequence continues at coordinate 364,555,719 of OY744481.1, forward strand.
AAATCATTGCATATATCGAAATATTCAAAAGTGAATACCGCTTGAATCTAATGCCAAATTCAAGCTCATACAAACCCCTTTCAAAATGTACACTTTAATATCCAGCTATATTTCAGAACCAAATCCTATATCCAACATGTTTGGCATATATTAGGGAGGCATTTTATGTCGAAAGATCCTGTCTCCGAGACCCTAAAATCAACTCAAATAGACTCTGTGTAAGGAGTAGGATGAGTATCCTACCATATTTTAAAATGACATTAAAAAAGTTATTTTATAAATTGGTATGAATTAACGGCTGCAAGAAGTGGTTTGGACAAGAAGAGGCTACTGATGTGGTTTGATTAAAAACATTTTTGGGTAAAATTGCAATATTAGTCGTAACAGTTTTTGTTTGTTAATATTTTAATTAAATTAATTTAATTAAATTAAAGAAACTTTATTTTTTATTTTGGATTTAGCTTAACTCTTTTAAATTTATCCTAAGCAATTTTAGAAATTTTCCAAATCAACACGGATTACGGAGGAAATAAATAGTTAAACTGGCCCGAGCAACCTGGTCCGACCACGGCCCGAACCCGAATAAAATAATTGATATCGAGCCGAGTCGACTCGATCCGAATATCGACGGATAAGCCCGATCCCGTGCAGGTTTCTAGACTGCGCGGTTCAAGAGATATTTGCTTTTGAATATTTCGATATCCGCAATGATTTTAAAAATCTGAAAAAGACTCGAATGTCATATTTTGTTCAAATAGGAGGCTATACCGAGATTTTCTGAAGGAATCTTGAATAATATTGAATGTGTGGTACTTGTTTAAGTTTCTAGCTATTCTAATTCAAGAGATATTGAAAAAATTTGTTTGGGGTCTGCTTTTCGTTCCCTTGAGTATTTTCACTCCAAATTTCACTCCAAATTTCACTCATTTAATTTAAATTGTTGAACTAAATTTATTCATTTCTCAAAATTCTAAAATATTCGGGCAGCACACTAAAGTGAAACTCCGAATTAGATTAAATGTTAAGAAATGCGGCTATTAATGAACATACTTTACAAATCAGCTGAACTTGCTCCCTTTGAAGGCTATGTGTGTATAATATTTGTTCAAGGAAATAATAAACTTTCCCTCGGACATCTTTTGGAATTGAAGAAAAGATTAAATGTAAATTGACCGTTAGTCATTTAGGCTATGTTTTAATTTGTTTTGAATGGCTATCGGTCATTTTACTAAACAAATATAATCAATTATAACTATAAACTGTACCTCTTTATTATATTTTTAGGACTTTCTGTAAAATGGCTATGTACTTTACTCATAAATATCAATCGCAAACGGCCGATGAGAAAACATTACTCGAAAATAATTTTTCGAATAAAGTTGAAGAGATCAATAATCTTTTGGATTCGGCAGCTACTCTACATGACATAAACAATATGGGTCCACAATTCGATGTTTATTTCTCAGCTTCGAAAGATAATACTCAATATTATATAAAACCATGTACAAATAAGCAGGAATACGATTTACAATCGTGTCATTCTTACTCAAATGGTTCATCGTCGAATTCATCAAGTGCTTATGTAGAAACGAATCGGTATGCTAGAGATAAGGGAAATTTCAAAAAATATCCATTACGATCTGATGTAAGTTTAAAGCGGTGGAATATCCCAGCTTTAGGTAATTGTAATACCATTTTTGTATTTTGCTCTTTCAGAAATCATTTAATGTTGTGCCAGATATTGTTGAAAATGTAATTAATGAAAGAATCAGTCTTAAGGCGTTATCGATCGGCCCAGATTTGTGAGTAATCTTATAATTTTTTTTCTTTTCTAATTCAATGGTTAATAAAATATTGTTTTGTTTCAGTTACTATAAATCTGATTGTCATACAATTATCGACAAAATGAAAACCACCGTTAATTATTTACAAATCCTGTCAATCGATCGTGATTTACTTGAAATCCTTGTAAGTAAATTTAATGCAAGCTACTATCAGCTGCCATCGTGTGAATCAAAGCGATTTACCATCAATGAAGTGTGTAATATAAAAGTATATTATTATCGTGCAATGAATTTAATTGAATCGGAATATTTATCACTCGGCAAAATGTGTGTACTACTTGCTTATATGTCTCAAACAGTTTTATCGAATTTGGTAACCAATCCGAAAATACGTAAAATAACCTTACACGAGGAGAACGATTTTCAAGATATTTTAAACGATTATCTAAATGCGATGAATAATTTAAAAAAATTATCTAATTTAAAAATTATAATAGCTGATAATTTTAGTCAGAGTGTAGCAGAAGGTGAGATCCAAATGGCTATAAATTGTATTAAACAATGTATTTTAAAATGCTGGCTTGGTATATTTCAGAAGAAAAAGAACAACTTCTTGCTGCTTTCGATGATATGAATTTTGCCATTCGACAATGGCATATAATGTTGTGGACTATAAAGGAAGGAATTTGTATGATCGAAATTACGTCGACTGAACAGTTTGAACATTTTAGAAATTTATTTATTGGATCGTAAATCGTAAATATTTTAAATTTTTAATTGAATTTGAAAAGTTTTATTTATTTTTTTGTTTGTTTTTGTTTTGTATAATATTTTGTTGAATTTATTGAATTTTTTATATCAAATGAAGTTTTGTATTTAATGTTACTACTTTTTAATTTTTGTATTATAATTAGTGATACTAGTTTTTAAATTTATAGTCGTTTTCCGAATTTTTATATTGTATACATATATTTATTTATTTATTTGTTAACGTAATAAAATGAATTAGACTGATAATTGTTTGGTGTTTACCTTATTATTGAATTTTCCATCCCAATACAAATTATAAAAATCCGCTAAAATTATGTTTCATGGAAAATCAGTAATAATATCAATAATTTAATTAACAATTTATTTGTTGGTGTTAAGTTTAATTTTTTATATTACACCGACGTTTCAATGGCTTTATTCCTTCATCAGGATGCACCGCAGTGGTGCGCGAAATGAGTTCATGACTCAAACTTGGTATAATTTGGCGAGCAAATCGCCATTTCAGAAGCTGTCCTTAAATATACTTGCACTGCAACAGGCACATACTTGATATTCCCTTATTCTAAATACCAGGTGTATGCATAAGTATTTTGCGGTTTAACTAAGAGATGGCGCCAGCGAAAAGTACGTTGCGTATTAATTTGACACATACATCATTTTGTTCGGCTGACATTTAAACTGCAAACACATACAAGTCGAGTCCGCCAAAAATTAGCACCTTTGTTTTATCGTTCAGTGATCATGTCAAGTTTTGTGCCTGAAAAAGAACATTTGCGGAACGCATTACTTTTCTTATTGAATCAAAAGAAAAAGCCTGTTGAGTCATCGTTTGCTGGTAGAAACATATGGTGAACACGCTCCATCGATTAGAACATGTGAGACATGGTTTCGACAATTTTAAAGTGGTGATTTCAATGTGGAAGACAGTGAGCGCTTTGCTAGACCAAAAAAAATGCGAAGACGAGCAATTGAAGGAGTTATTGGATGATGACCCAACTCAAACTCAACAGCAATTAGCAGAAGAATTACATGTGTCATAAGAAACAATCACCAGACGTTTACAAGCAATGGGGAAGACCAATAAATCTGGTAAATGTGTCCCAAACGATTTGAATGAACGTCAAATAGAAAATCGCAAAGTCACTTGTGAAATGCTGCTTCAACGCCACGAAAGGAAATCATTTTTGTATCGAATTGTGACGAGTGACGAAAAATGGATTTATTTTGAAAACCTGAAGCAGAAAAAATCGTGGCTTTCACCAGGCGAAGCCGGTCCTTCAACACCAAGGCGAAATCGCTTCGGTAAGAACACCATGCTCTGTTTCTGGTGGGACCAGAGCGGTATTGTGTATTATGAACTCTTTAAGCCCGGCGAAACCGTTAATATACAACGCTATCGCCAACAAATGATTAAGTTAAACCACACATAAATCGAAAGACGACAAGGCAAAGTGATTTTGTTACACGACAACGCGCCGTCTCACACAGCAAAACCAGTGAAAGACGGTTTGAGCGTAATTTAAACGTTGTTGCGAATCCAACGCGACATCAAATTGTTTGTTAATTGAATTTTTTAGCTGATTCTTGACCTGATTCAACTGTAACTCACTTGAACTGCGTAATAACATGTCATCAACAGCAAGATAAATTATTGTATCTTATTAAAACTTGATAAAATCGTGAAATCGTTGGTTCTAACAACGACGTGATTGTTTCAATCCATATAGACTTAATCTATGTAACTTCAATATACAGCCGTCAGTTCTGTACCACTCTGAATCATGAATATTTTCAATAATGTCTGAATAATTTTCAGGAACATCATCAAGCATGTGACCAGTGTAAACATCGTAATCAGATAAATATGCTGGCCTCTTAATTTCACGATTATTTGTCCCGAAACAATTCTGCGAATAAAGTCGGAAACTCCATACGAATTTTTCGAGTTTAATTCCCGCGACCTTTGTGTTAACGATCATTCTTACCAGGCAACTGAAATTATAACAAATTCAAACATTCAGCCGATTAATAATTATAACAAATTCATTTTTATTTGGTTAATAAATATACATGTCTATACAATTTTAAGGTACAAGTTTCATTTTACGAGCTCCTATTTTATACTCATTAGGCAACGAAATGGTCAACACAATTGAAACTATCACAATCGATACGATTATCACTTTCACACTTTTCCGCAATTGTTTTTCAAATTCCAATACATTTATGTTCTTAAGTGTGACAATACCCGTTAGTAGGCCCATTACAAAACCACTTACATGGGCAATTGTACTATTCGTTACCCCAAAGCTTACATGTAAAACTGAATAAATGCAAACAAATGTATTAACGATCACAAAAACGCTTATTATTAAAATCCGAATGATTTTATAGTGCATCTCATTCCAGTTCTGTGGAAACATAATTCTCATCACAAATTGTTTCTATCAAATTTAAACACAACCAATTACTCACCAAAATTAACGTCGAAAAATGGGCACCGAGCAATCCAAAAGCGCCAGCCGACGACCCAACTAAATATGAACAATTCGATATTGCTGAAATACCAATAGCACCAGCAAAACCACTCGCACAGTATATTAGTAATACACATCGACATCCATGAATTACTTCAAGGGGAATTCCAGCTGATAGTAGCAATAATAAGTTCGAAGCAAAATGTAGGACACTACAAGAAATAGTGAATTTATTAAATGTAAATGCTGTATTAAATTAATAAACTTACTCGGCATGCACCAGGGTATAAGTCATGAAACGCCATAATTCATATTTTTTCGATCCATCATACAAAAATGCCGACGATAGTACGGAAAACGAGTCCACATCATGGAAATTGATCGATCCGTTATTATGTGTCATGTAATGCAATTTCCTGTTTATTTTTGGAACGCAATTTAATTAGAAAATTTGTATTTTTGTATATGAGTATGTAGATGAGATGTACTTACTGAGCCTTAATCGTTAGTTGATCGTTTATGAAAAATATTATTTGTATTATTGTAAATGTGTATATAACTAACGGAAAAATGCGACTATGAATGTAATAATATTCATAGCTCGAATCTTCAGGTTCCTCGGTGGTTAGTCCCGCTATTTTTCCACAATATTTAATGAAACTCCTCGTTAACCAGTCGTGCGCCTGGCAAAGTTGAAAAAACTCATCAAACGATATAATGCCATCTTTATTTTTATCTGATTGCTTCAAAATTGTTGTTGCCATACCCTGTGGTAAACTATCACGCGAGATACGTTTCAAAAATTTTCGTAGCTCTCTCGTTTCTATGTAACCATTGTGATTAGTATCAATCTGTGGTGTGCTCGTGATAGAAAATTGTAACGGTTTATCCATAATAATTTAGTACAAAACCACCCTACTTACCGCATTAAAAGCTGATCGTATCTGAGCAACATCGTAAAATGAAATATTCGAATTCTCCAACTTAATCACTGTACTTTGACGAGCATCATAATTGGAAACCTCACAGATTTGGTAAGTTTTATTGTTATGCTCATATAATATTTCAGCGGAGTTTGGATTATCAAAAGGTGATGATGGTGCCGCAGTTGCAATTTCGACCGCAAACGAAACTGCCTTTGTTTTACGATGTTCCGTAGTATTCAGCATTTGTATAATTTGTGACTGCAGGTAATTTTAACTGCAATGACCGACTGTTGATTTTAATATTTGATGTATAAATATAGACCGACAGATAATTATTTATCGCACTCGCTCAATTTATAGAAAATTATATGTGCTGGATTTGTAGAGCTCACTCAATTTAGACACAAAACATGCATAAATATGTATATTACGTGCACATGCGCGTTACTAAACTATTGATAAGCGCATTAATGCTTTTATAAATTGAAATTTTTTAGTATTAGAGTAAATCTTGATTTGGTGATGAAAACTGTAAAATCTTGTACTGCATGGCGGTTTATCGGATTTATAAAATTTATTTAAGCCTAAATATAAACGCTGATGGTTTTTCAACAATTGTTTCCGATAATCCTCACAAAAACGGAACCCAAATTAAAAAGTGTAAGCGCAGGCCTCATCGATGCAAACGACTGATAGGGTAGAAGAACTGATTCAAGGTCATACAAGAATTTTCTGATTCAAAAGTCATGATTATGACTGTCAGATCACTAATAAAACTGTACGTTCAGCTTCTACCGATAGGAATTTTACAGAAGATTCTACATACCGTTAGCGCATTTGAAACCAGAAACATTACCATTAAGAAGGTGCATTAAAGCAAGCAACTTTCTTAAATCAAATAAAATTGACTTACTGTGATGCAAGTTGATCAAAACTAAATGGCTCGTCTACTTAATTCCAATCGGAAAACATCCAGCTTCTCCACATCCAAGGTGTTTGTCGGATTGTTGTAACGAACAGGTACCCAAACATATGGTTTAGGGTTAAATATACATACTGCAAGAACAGAGTTGGTACCGATTTCTCTCGGCGCCACGAATGCAATTAGATGAGACGATTGTAAGGAATCTCATGTGATGCCCTATACCCCATTTATCGGAAATGAATTCATGTTTATGCATGATAATGCTCGTCTACACATCGCAAATGTAGAAAAGGAATACCGTAAGGCTGTGGTTGTTCTAGTAATGAGTTGGCCCGCTTACAGCCTAGGCCTTAATCCCATAAAGCATATTTGGGACAGAATCGAGAGACAAATTTATGAGGTCAATGTAGCATTTTTTTCACCACAAGAACTGATCAACGCAGTTATTCAATTTGATAAATTCAACGTCAGAGGGGATAAGATGCGTGAAAAATTTAAAAGGAGATAGCACACGTTGCTATTTTTTACGATTAATCACTAATTTAAAAGAAAGTAAATCGACGTTGACATCTGTAATACGTACGTGTAGGCGACAAAGGCTTCAAAAGAGGGGAGAAACAACTTGAAAAAGGCATTCGAGGATACTGGTTTAATCAGACGTGTTGGTCTGTTGCGCATTTTGATAACGACGAAGCTTGCAAAGTGCGGTTCAGAGGAAGAATATGTGAACGTGATAGTTATACGAGTGCGCATAATTTGGAGGCAATTAGAATGCAAGTGAATAACAAGTGGGTTGGAGTTTGTTGTTGTTGACTGGCTTGCTTGAACAGTATAAGCCCATGATAATGGAAATAGAAAGCAGTGGTGTAAAAATAAAATCTTATTCTATTAAAACCAAATTACTTCAGGACGTAAGGAAAGAAACCACCAAATCATCGTGGATGTTTAGTCAAAACACTTTGCAGCCTCAGGCGGGTTAAAATTCTCAAAATTCAATAAGCCTTGGCAGTAAACAGTCATTTTCAAGGAGTATCATTCATTCGGACGTATGTGGACCCTTTGAAATTGAGTCGCTTGGCGGTGCGAGGTAAGTTTTGGTATGCGTAGATGATTTTTCTCGGAAAGTGTTTGTTTACATAATGAAAGCGAAGTATGAGGTGAAAGAGCATTTCAGGAATTGTAAGACTCTTGTTGAGAATCAGACAAATCGCAAAATAAAAATTCTGGCACTGAGAAGGAGAAACGGAAGTTGTTTGATGCCAAATCGGAAGAACACGTGATGCTTGGATATTATGATGACTCTAAAACTTATCGTCTGTATCATCCTGTCAAGAAAACAAAACAATCGTGAAGAGTCGAGATATTGTGGTTATTGAAGACCAACGAATTCAGTTGACTGAAGATAATAGTGTTCTAGGCTATTTTGATCCATTCGTAGAAAAACACTCGGTGCCTGCTGAAGCGTTGAATAAAAGTGTGTCTTCGATGCAAGAATTGAGTTTTGACTCGATTGTTACTAACAATAATATCTTTCAATAAAAATCTTTCGAATATGGAGACTACGCGATGGTAACCTTTTTGGACATTGAGGGAGCCTTTAACAACATGCTAACAGGGGCTATAACTCGGGCACTTTCGAATCTAGGAGTGGAGGATTCTCTTAAGGACTGGATAGATCAGATGCTAAGAGGCAGAATCATAAATGCCAGTCTGGGGAAATCCTCCGCCAGAAGATTTGCAAGCAGAGGCACGCCGCAGGGTGGCGTACTGTCCCCCCTTCTCTGGAACTTGGTCATAAATGATCTGTTGCTGAGGCTGGAGGATACTGGCTTCAAGGTGGTTGCCTATGCGGATGATGTCGCTATTGGCGTTCGGGGAAAATATCCCGGGACACTTAGCGAGCTTATTCAAAATGCTCTGGGCATTCTTTCATTATGGACCAATGGTTGTGGGCTAAGTGTGAACCCACAGAAAACCGAATTGGTTCTCTTCTCTAGGAAATATAAAATTCCTCATGTCGATCCTCCTACTTTAAATGGTTTCAACTTGGCTTTTACAGGTGAAGCAAAGTTCTTGGGTCTCGTCTTAGACAGTAAATTAAACTGGAAACCGAATATTACGGAAAGGGTAAAGAAAGCTACGGTAGCGCTATACTCCTGCAAAAATGCAATTGGGAAAGGTTGGGGGCTGGATCCCCACATGGTCCTTTGGCTATACACAGCAGTAGTTAGACCCATTCTTCTGTATGGGGTAACAGTTTGGTGGCCTGCTCTGGACAAAACTGTCAACCTAAAGTTGTTGACAAAAGTTCAGAGAACAATCTCTCTGTGGATCAGTGGTGCAATGAGGAGCACATCCACTCAGGCACTGGAGACTCTGCTATTTCTAACTCCTCTAGATATCATGGGAAAACAGTGGGCAGCTAGCACTGCCATACGACTGAAATCCACCTTAATGTGGACCTGTAATAACACAGGGCACTCATCTATACTTTGTAACAAAGGGCTTCCCAAGACCACCGACTATACTGTCCCGTCACTATCTTTTGATAGAAAGTTCCGGACTATTATACCATCTAGAGAGGACTGGATGATGGATACAGTTTTGGAACCAGGAGTTTTGAACTTCTTCACTGATGGTTCAAAACGGGATAGAGGAGTAGGGGCTGGGGTGTTCTGCGAGGAACTCATGTTAAACCTCTCCTTTCGTCTCCCTGACTACTGCAGCATTTTTCAAGCTGAGGTAACTGCGATAAAGGAAGTCGCGGACTGGTTGAGGTATAATGTAATATCGACTAGTGATATTTGCATATATACGGACAGTCAGGCAGCCATTAAAGCGCTTCAATCACACCTTCTCACGTCGAAAGTAGTCCAGAGCTGTCTCTCATCTCTTAACGAGATGACAGATCAGTTCAACATCCATATCATATGGGTGCCAGGACATTTCGTTAGTACGGGGAACATGAAAGCCGATGAACTGGCTCGACGTGGTACAACGGACCACATTTCAAACAGCAAAAAGGATATTGAAATTCCTCTTGCGGTATGTAAACTGCTGCTTCAGGAGGAAGCCAGTAAGTTGACGAATGACAGATGGTCAAATAGTACCTCATGCGTAATAACTCGGCAAATCTGGCCAAAGTTGAACTTGGCGAGATCCAAACAGCTGATCTCACTTCAGCGGAGTCAGATCAGTGTGGTTGTTGGAGTGATTACGGGGCACTGTCTCATAGGCAGACATGCAAGTAGACTTGGTTTCTTCTCACATGACTACTGTCGTAGTTGCGAAGACGAAGAGGAGGAAGAGACAGTACTTCATCTTCTTTGCACCTGTCCTCGTCTGGCACAAAACAGACTGAATTTTCTAGGGGCACACCTTTTCAACGACCTGGCGGAGCTCAGCGAGAAGGACGTCAGGAGTATCCAGCGCTTCATAGCAAGCTCAAAGTGGTTTCAATGAGTTGGAGGAAATTTTTTTAATTTGTGGTATGGCTACGGACCTTTTTGTGTCTATGCCTGGTCCTGGTGGACCGCCACCCAAACCTAACCTAGCCTAACAATAATATTTCTGAAAGGGCCGGAAAACTTAACGATAACTGAGACGGAGCGGATAACGCTGGCGAGAATCAAGATGTTGTGTTAGATTATGTCGACGACGATGAATATTTTGTCGAACGATCTGGATTCAAAGATTCATTTGAAATCGTTAACATATCCTAAACATATCTTGGGCATACGTGGAACTCCAAGAAACAACAAATTGTGGCTTTGTCTACAACGGAATCTGAGTATTTAAGTTTGTCGTCAGCAGTTCAAGAGTTATTGTGGCTTAAAAATCTGGAGAAGGAATTACTCTCTGGAATATCAAAAGAAACTGTACTGTATTGTGATAATAAGGGAGCCATCGATCTAGCCAATAGTAATGTTCATCATCCGGGAATAAAACACATCGATATAAGACATCATTTTGTTTGAGATCAAGTTAATCAAGGAGTTGTTATCTTTCGGTATTTGCAACTGAGACTATGATTGCCGATGCAATGGCTGTATCATACAGAGTATGAATTCCTGTTTCAAGTTTATGGGGTTGAAGCTCAATAAAAATAAATTCAGTAGGGGGTGTTGTACATACTTATTCTGCATTAGCTCGAATCAACTGCGTTTTATTTCTCTGCACATAAAACCTAATTTCTAGAAGCAAGTCCTCAGTTGTGGAGTTTTACTAAATATTAGCTATACTTAGATGTCTGTAACCGTGTCCATTTATGTCATTTCTAAAACTAAACCTTTCCTCTTTCCAAATCGTCTTTATGGTGTGTGTAATAGGGTGTTCGATGAGGCCAGTGGCGTAACTACAAATTTTAGGCCCCACCGCAAAATTTGATGTGGGTCCCTAGACTACCCTTTAATGATGGGGTAAGTCGGTTCTTTTTGTTAAAAACGTAAGAGAAAATATTCAAAACAAAACAAAAAGAACCGATTTACCACAGCACTACTACCCTCCCTGCACCTTGCATATTTTGCCCTTCAGATTAATTAAAAATGTCGATCGTTCCGCTGTTGCGACCATCACAGGTAACGTAAGAACCAATAATAAATATGTTATTACTTGCGAAACACTTGAACTTTGCTATAGGAAATTGTATTATTAGAACTTCAGCGAATTCGAGTATTGATGGTATCCCTGAAATTTCCTCCTTAAGCATTGACTTTACTATCACCATTTGTAGCGGAAACCTTTCCGATAGATCGTCTTTATATTTTTCTTGTATCGCTCCTGCAGATGCAGACTTCATGAGATCATCGTCATTCATTTCCACAAATTTATCTGGCCGCATACAACATTTTAAAACAAAGTTTAATGTTTTATTGTTAAATTTTGACTTAAAATGTAGAAAATCATATTGTGGAGGGTATGAAACAGTTCTTCATTACAAGAGCAAAGACCACGGGACCCGCGTTGCGGGCCCCCGCAGCGCGGGGTTTGCTTCCTATAGCTAGGCCGAATGCCGAGCAGTCCAATCAGTCGAAGTACCTAGCATAGAATTATAACTTAAATCTTGAATTATTTGATTTAAATTAGTATGTATTTAATTATGGGTTTGCGGTTGTACGGATGGGTACTGATTCCAAATAATTATTCAATAATGAAAAATGAAAATAAAACTGTGCACAATACGTTATAATACTTTAATTTATTTATATAAATGATTTTTATCATTTACATAGAAAATAAAAATAAAAACCACGGCAAATCAAATAAATATTTGAGCTAAAACTTATTACTTAATAGTGTTTAAACACAGATGGCGCAATGACAACATAGATGTTAAAATATCAAATGCCGATAATACAAATTTCTACGTTATCAAATTAAATGTCATCACTCACCAGCTGTCATCAAACGTTTTTAGGTAAATAAAATTTACATTAATTTATACCAAAACTTACAGCTAATTCATAAGTTTAATTATTTTAGGAAAATATGGATTAATTGCTCATGCATAATACAATTCGTTACTGGATAATTCAACATAAATAAGATAAGTAAAAAATTCATTGTGTTTATTTAAAAAATACATTAATCAATAATTTTCTTTTCAGCTTCTGATCCTGAACAGCGGTCAATAAACGGAACCTATAGCTAATATCAGCTTACCTAGCACCAGTCATTCTAGGTAAGCTACCTAGCACCAGTCATTCTAGGTAAGCTAATTTTGGAGGCTCAAAAGCGTCGTAAGGGTGGAGTCATCCTGGGGAGTGATGTAAACTCTTATCATACTATTTAGAGAAGTACAGATACAAATGAACGAGAAGTGTTACTCCTTGATTACATTTTAAGTACTAACCTTTATATATGTAACATGGGAAATAAGCCGAATTTTATAACTAGATTTAGTCTATTAAACTGGAAAGTGTCGGAAGACCATTCCTTTTCTGATCACTGTTATCTTGAATTCGAATTGAACTTGGCTTCTCCAAAATGTTCGATCTACAGGAACAGAAGGAAAACCGATTGGGATACCTTTAGGATAATTCCGGATAATTTATTACCATTGCCGGTGCCAAAACCTCTAAAAACTATGCAAGGACTTGATGGCTTAGTGAACCAGCTGTCCATCGCTTTTAATGAAGCGATTCTGGGCTCTAGTCCTTTTATTAGGTCTATGGGCAAATCTCGGCTATCCTTTTGGTCCAAAGTGATTAAAAAAACACGTCAAAAATACAAAAGACTTCAAAACTGCAGGGAAACAAGATCCGCTGTAGACTGGGACTCCTATAAGGAAGTCCTCAAACTTTACAAATATAAACTAAGAAGTGCCAAGAACAGATCTTGAAGATTATACTGTGACCAAATTCAGGAGTCTTCGAAAATGTTCAGGCTGCGCAAAGTACTATCCACTGGCCACTCCATCCCAAATTTTCTTCAAAGGTCGGATGGAGCATGGGCCACAAATAGTGCGGAATCGTTAGAACTTCTACTGGAGACTCACTTTCCAGGTTGTTCTGAATCTACACCTATTATATCGGTAGGTAATAGGGCAAGTAGCCTCGTAGGCCAAATTATTAGCAGAAGAAAGATTCTGTAGGCGATAAACAGTTTTAAACCATTTAAGTCGCCTGGACCTGATAATATTATCCCTGCGGATATTCAACAAACTACGGGTTTAACCATTTCATGGTTAGAGGTAATTTTCAAAGGCAGCCTAGAACTATGTCACATTCCTAGTAAATGGACGGGAGTGAAGGTTGTATTTATACCTAAGGCAGAAAACGCTCACATTGCAATCCCAAAGACTTAGACCGATTAGCTTGTCTTCCTTTATTTTTTTAAAACACTGGAAAGACAAATAGAAGCTCATATTAGAGGCACGATTGTGCCGAAAAAGCTGTCTAAATCTCAACATGCTTATTGCAAGGAGAGATCTGTTCTCTTACATACTTTATTGAAAAATCTTTCGAGTATAGAGACTACGGAATGGTAACCTTTTTGGACATTGAGGGAGCCTAGAACAACGTACTTCCAGGGGCTATAACTCTTGTAGACGGGAAACAAGTGTCCCCCCTGCTTTAGAACTTGGTAATAAATGACTTGTTGATGAGACTGGAGGATAGTGGCTTTAAGGTGGTTGCCTTTGCGGGTGATGTTGCTATTGCTGTCCGTGGCAAATTCCCCGGTACCCTTAGTGAGCTTATGCAAAATGCCCTGGGTAATCTTTCATTTGGGCCAATGATGTGAGCCCACACAAAACCGAATTGGTTCTCTTCTCTAGGAAATATAAACTTCCTCATATCGATCCTCCCACTTTAAATGGGTTCTCCTTGACTTTTATAGATGAAGCGAAGTTTCTGGGGCTCGTTTTGGATAGCAATTAAATTGGAAATCTAATATTATGGAAAGGGTAAAGAAAGCTACGGTAGCCCTATACTTTTGCAAAAATTCCATTGGAAAAGGTTGGGGCTGGAGCCCCGCATGGTACATTGGCTTTATACCGCATTAGTCAGACCCAATTTTCTGTATGGGGTAACAGTCTCGTGGCATGCTCTGGACAAAACTGTCAACCAAAAATTGTTGACAAAAGTTCAGAGAACAATATGGACCTGTAACAATACAGGGCATTTATCTATATTGTGTAACAAAAGGTTTCCCAAGACCACCGACTATACTGTCCCGTCACTATCTTTTGATACAAAGTTCCGGCCTAGGATCCCATCCACTGGATGAAGGATGCAGTTTTGGAACCAGGGAACCCAAACTTCTTCACTGATGGTTCAAAACGGGATGGAAAAGTCATGGCTGGGGTGTTCTGCGAGGAACTTATGTTAAACCTCTCCTTCTGTCTCCCCGACTACTGTAGCATTTTCAAGCTGAAGTAACTGCGATAAAGGAAGCCGTGGACTAGTTGAGGTATAATGTAATATCGACTTGTGATATTCGCATATATACGAACAGTCAGGCTGCTATTAAAGCGCTTCAATCACACCTCCTCACGTCAAAAGTAGTCCAGAAGTGCCTCTCATCTCTTAGCGAGATGGCAGATCAGTTCAACATCCATATCATATGGTGCCATGACAGTTCTTTAGTACAGGGAATATAAAAGCTGATGAACTATTAGAAAGGATGTTGAAATGCCTCTTGCGTTATGAAAACTGCTGCTTCAGGAAGAAGCTACCAAGTTGACGAACGACAGATGGTCAAGTAGCACCTCATGCGTAATAACTCGGCAGGTCTGGCCAAAGTTGGACTTGGCGAGATCCAAACAGCTGATCTCACTTCAGCAGAGTCAGATCAGTGTGGTTGTTGGAGCGCTTACGGGGCACTGTCTCATGGGCAGGCATGCGAGTAGACTCGGTTTCTTCTCACATGACTACTGTCGTAGTTGCGAGGACGAAGAAGAGGAAGAGATAGTACTTCATCTTCTTTGCACCTGCCCTCGTTTTGCACGGAACAGACTAAAGTTTCTAGGGGTACCACTCTTTATTGACTTGACGGACCTCAGCAGGATGGACGTCAGGAGTATTCATCATTTCAAAAGCTCAAAATGGTTTCAATGAGGAGGAAAAACAATAAATCGTGGTATGGCTACGGCCCTTCTTGTATCTACGCCTGGTCCTAGTGGACCGCTACCTAAATCTAACCTAAACCTTACCTAATTTAGGGTTATATTCGGCTTAGACAAAATTACGTTATCATATTTCATTCAATATACTCTTATCGTTTATTTGACTAAACCTCTAAATGAAACACGATGTTTTGGTTTGGGTCAAACTGAAGCACTAGAATTAATTATCAATAGATTCGTATCGAAAATAATTATTTTATACATAACATATGTATACCTCTCTCCGATAATGATCAATGAAATTTGATTTTCATAAATTATGTCATGCATAATGAATGTCTTCGGTAAAAGGATATAAGTAAAATATGTATTACCTCGACAAATAACAATTCGTTCCCATCATGTTTAAACGTATTTCGCAATCGTTAACGCCGGACAAGCGTAATATATATGAATTGGTATTTCCATTTTATTGGGTGAGTCGCGTGTTAAATCTCACACATTTTACGGTGGTTGGTGAGTTAACCGATGGTCGAATTAAAATAACGATACAGAATAAAATTCAATGCTTCATTGCGTTATCGTTCATTGGGGTGGTATTCTATTATGTTGCTGTTCAGCCGTTTAATTATACGAATGTAAAATTTATTGATACGGGAAATTTTGTGTTCATCTTGATTTCGATAATGTATATTAATGCGGCAATTCTGGTGTCATCGCTAAAAGCCAAATCTTATTGGACCATATTTGAAACGATCTATAAGGTTGATTGTAAGGTATAGAATTATTTTAGGTAGAATGAGATTATCGTGGTCATAAATTATGTTTAATATTTTTCAGATTAGTTTTCTTCATTTTTCCATAAATCATAGTCATCAGTTTGTACAGCTGGTCAAATATTTGGTTATCGAGCTGATTGTATCATTTGGATTTATCAGCTATTCAATTTTCCATACCAATTTAACCACAATGCAAACAATGTACCAAATTGTACCTGGATTTTGGTATGCCACCGTCATGCAACTATATTCATCGATTCTGTATTTAATGGTGTCTCGGTTTACACACCTGAATGAATGTTTTCGGTACTATTTTCTTGATATGTCATGCGAAACGTTCAAAAAGACGCGTCACGTAAATCGTCAGGCTATTTTAAAGGATGTAAGCGAAATATATGAACAATTATGTGACGTAAATGAGCGCGTGAATAAGGCTATTGGTTTTCAAGTTATGATATGTTTTGTAATGTATATGCTGTACACTTTGTTTACGATATTTGCAACGTATTTGATCATTTCCCATCATGATTACTCGCTATTTTTTAACGGGCTCGCCTTTAATATTATTTTTGTATCCGCTTACACACTTTATTTGGTTTTGATCGTATCATTTTCGGAAATGATTAAAGCCGAGTCAAAAACTTTAACGAGTTTGGTGCATAATGCGTTGCGAGAACAAAGCGCTGTGTTGATTCAAAATGAAATCAATTTCTTTCATTTTTCCCAGCAAATGATTCATCGGCAGCCAATTCCATCGTGTGGCCTGTTCCATTTTGACTGGCCTCTTGTTTATGCGGTGATTGGATCTGTTTGCAGCTATTTGGTTATATTGATCCAGTTCGATGATCCCAATTTGTTGAACATTAAATAAAACTACATGGTGTTATATGTAATATGGTATTGAAAATAAAAATAAATCACAAGCTCTCCTAAATACAGTAAAAATACTTTAATTTGGAATAAAAATAATTAAAAAAATGCCGGTGGTAAATAGCAGTCCCACTAAAATGGACGACACTAGCCATATAATTTTCTCGTAATCTTCGGACACAAGATTTTTAATTGTAATATTTCCAACCAAAAATCCTATCAGGAACCCGCATATATGTGTAATGGTCGAATTGGTGAACCCGTTTATCGATAGATTTAGACAAATGACTACATCGACTGTGACGTACACACCAACGAGCAGCAGCCTTATGAATTTATGGTCCATCTCTTTCCAATTCTGTGCAAAAAAAAAAAAACAAAAATATTAAATTACTGAACATAATATGTCGGCTTGCATTTATACGTTACCATTATAAGCGTAGAAAAATGAGCACCTAGCAAGCCATACGCTCCAGCTGATGAACCTACTAATGCATTGCAATTTGAGATGGATTCAACACCAATACTGCCAGCTAAAACGCTGGCTGAATATAAAATTAAAATTCGCCACCATCCGTGCACCGATTCTAGTGGAATGCCAGAAATTAATTGCAGAAATAAATTTGATGCGATGTGAGAAACGCTAGAACGGTATTTAGATTAGAACATTTATAAACAAAAAAGAATTCCGTCTATATCCCCCCTGACTTACTTTTCATGGACCAGCATATAAGTGAGAAACCTCCAAATTTGTATCATTTTATTACCCCTAAATATTAAGTATTGTGAAATGGTTGAAAAATTCGGATCGAAGTTGTCATCCGTTGCATTGTATGCCGTCCGCCTATAAAGATACCAAGTAAATGAGGTTATCATACATACATATACAAAATAATTTCATTAAACACTTACTGTCGCCAGACACTTCTTTGGTCGTTTATAAAAAAAATTATCTGTAAAAGGGATATTATGATTATAAAGAATGGGATCATCGACATCAAGTCTTCATACCGCACTAAAATTATACAAAATTGAATATTATTTAACATAAATTTTGATATATAGTGATTGGTTACCTCTTTTTTGTCGATTTCGTATCGGTAGCGTTACTATTTCACAGAAATTTAAAAATGTCTGATTTGTTAGCCAACCATCGTTGTGGCATAATTTTAAAAATTCATCGTTCGAAATTGCTTTATCATCATTTTTATCTGCACGTCGCAATACTTCACGTGCAAATCCTTTTGGCAAGTGATTGTTATCGGTTAGGGTTAGATATGTTTTCAGTTCATTTAAATCTATTATGCCATCATTATTTGTGTCAATTTTTTGGAACATTATTTCGATCACATCATCACTTAAAATTAATGAATAATTATTGTCTATGGCTATTTCATTGGGTTGAGTTGTTGTTATTGTTGTGTCTAATGTTGGTACTATATTGGTATTTGGATCGGTTATTATATCGGTTAGTATTGGCTCATCTAACTCGGGATCCCCATTTGGTTTTGTGCCGTTTGTCATGTTGTCACTAAAAATAAAGGAGGAAAAAGCATGGATTAGCCAGGATATTTAGCACTTTTTGCCGCCCATATATTATGTCATTTGAGAATTTATATGTACGCACATCTTTATTCACTCTATATGCTAATAAAATTTAAAATGAAATTAAAACCGTTACGTGCGACAGAAGAGTGAAAAATCAGCTATTTGAATGAACATTTGTTTCCTTTTAGCTCGATACACTTAGCCCTAGGCTCAACGATTTCCAATTCTTTTACGCCATCTAAAAAAATACGATTTGTCAAGCTTTGCAAAATATGCCTCGCTCAAAGATTGTAGAAGCCACAAAGAGCTAAATTTGGTGAATAGGATGACTGCGGTGGAGTGCGTTAGTACATTGTCGTTTTGGAAGAGCAATTTTTTCATGCTCAAATTTTCCGTACGCATTCGTCTGAGTTGTTTATTATTTTAACTGACTCTCTAATCTTCATTTGGTGGTCGGTCAATATGTTATCCTGAGTTTTGTTAACGATTTCCTCAGTAGTGACCTCAACCGGACATCCTGAGCACTGAGCGTCACTCGTGCTGGTTCGACCCCATCGAAATTGAGTAAAATGAAATGGAGCCGCCATAATACTTTTTAAGCTTTCTTCGGTTTGAGTAATACTTTACTTGCGCAAAAATTAGTGTTTAATCAACTAATTCCGCTTTTTTCCACGGTAAATGTCACATCGGCTCAAATCTCCTAGAAAGTAGCTACTTCCGTAGAAAGTAGCTACCCTAGTAGATACATTTCCATTTAAATGTAAATATTTAATACGATTTTAGTATGTTTTGTCTTTTGTTCAGTTGGCCTTTGTCCGTTGGCTCCACATGGAGCCGTGGAATAAGGCAATGATGCGACACACCGCTAAATTTTGAATTTTCAAAATAAATATTTTGGACTGATTCAAAATACTGAAATTAAAAAAATGTTTCAGGTCGACTTCATCCTGTATTCTTTAAGATTTGACCAACATTTACAGCAATACTAACATAGTAACCAAAATGGGTTTTTGTTCTTATCTAAACCCAGAACTTCCAACTTGATTTAGTATCAGTCAACCAATAAAACCACTAGAATTTCCATAACGTTATAATATATATTGACTGATTTTTTTTTTCTTGTTCACAAGATGGAATGATTTCTACGACTAACTTGCAAGTCATCTCTCATGTTTTCTTAAACCTTTTCCCTAAGTTTTTTTTTTGTAGAATCATGGTTTACCCCAAACATCTTAATCATTGGGAAATTTTGTGGCTTTTAGTAATACTATTGGCGTGTTTTTTTATTACATCGGAGAGATCAGACAGATATAAAAAAAAACCTTTTGCGTTTTTTTATTTTTTCGGAGCGATCCGATATTTTTTTGAAATTTTTTATTATATGTATCCGATAAATCACAGATTGCTGTTTTTCGATCTGAAATCTATTTCAGATAGTACAGAGAAATTCATAGTTTGACGTTCAAAATGGTGAACACTATAGGCTGAGATAACAACAATGGAAAATTCATTTTTTAAAGTCTATTGTAAATAATTTTAATTAATTTTGTTAACTGTTTCTTGTTCATAAATGTTTAATTTTATTTTTGGGTATTAATTATGCGTAGTAAACAATTTTTATGGTCATAGTTTGTTACAAAACAGTGGTTAGCCAATTTAAATAGTTTAGAGTGTTGAAGTCTGAAAAAGGTCTTTTCAGATTAATAATTATCGGATATTTCAGATAATTAATCTCTCTGATCTCTCTGGTCTCTCCGATGTAATAAAAAAACACGCCATATATTATTATACATATAGTGCTGCCGTCTATTAATGAATAGTAACTTATGAACGATGTACATATCATGCAATATGGGAAATAACTTAACTTAAGGCAATACTACAATTTATAATCAAATGTCAATGGTCTGATTGTAAACAAAGTAAGTGAAATAGATTTTACAGTAATTGGACAATGATATGTATTATAAAGTTAATCGTAATATTTTGTTTCCTTTTTAGATAATATAAAACTACGGATGTTCTAAGATTATTTGGCATCGAAGATGAGTATCACCAATCACGAACATGTAGGTTGCTTAACCCTAATTATTATTATTATTTTTTTCTTTAAAGTGCGTTCGAATCGAGCCCCTGAAAACATCCATTTGAATAACACAATAAATAAACATAATAATTGGCGACGAGGATTTAAAAATGAATAATAAGGGAATTTGCCATAAATTATATTGGATGGTATAAAAGTAGTATAAAAAAAGAAAAGAAAAGGCGCATGGAGAAATAAGGTTAAGGGATAATTATATAAAAGTAGGTGGTTTGGGGTCTATTGGAAGGGGCTCCGTAACCTTCCAGTAGCCGCAAGTGTACGTACTGCCTCCTCGTGGCAACCACCGGTAACTGTAACCATTAGGCTGAATATAGACTTTTGTGACAGGCTAAAGTACGGCGCTAAAGGAGAAAACCTTGACAAAAAATCCCTAATCTAAGGTGGAACAGCATATGCCGATGGATGAATGGCTGATAGGTTAATCAGTCTATATATGCGGACTCTGGATACCAGGCACCCTCCAGTTTTATTTAGCCTTCCTGTAGTAAACCTGGGTGACCTACAGGCGACTTTTTTATTCCCAGCAACTCGCAAGAGTCAAATCAAAACGGTAGACGAGGCACGGGAAGGAATACACGGGAGTGGGTCTGCCCTCTCAAAGTCCTTGAGTCCCAATGCTACCGCTTTTCTAGCAGAAGTAAATGTTATTACATCTAGGAGGGAGAGCAATGAGCCCAGATAGTATGTGTAATATCGTGATTGCATATCGGGTAACACGAAAATCTAGTCGAGAAAATATGTATAACCCAATATAAGTTTTGACATTTTGGTCATTCAATTATTTCGGCGTCAAAGAAAAGGAGCATATAAAAACTAGCATCGTTCCATGTAAAATTTTGAATTAATAAAGTTGAATTATACTCACTGTATTTTATGGCGTGCTATTATTAAATATCTTATCGCAAATTATACACAACAGTATGTAACGCGTGTAGAAGTATTTCCTACAGTAGACATTTAGGAGGGAGAGCAATGAGCCCAGATAGTATGTATCACGTGTAGAAGTACTTCCAACAGTAAACATCTAGGAGGGAGAGCAATGAGCCCAGATAGTATGTCCCAGCAACTCGCAAGAGTAAAATCAAAACGGTAGACGAGGCATGGATAGGAATATACGGGAGTGGGTCTGCCCTCTCGAAGTCCTTGAGTCCCAATGCTACCGCTCTTCTAGCAGAAGTAAATGTTATTACATCTAGGAGGGAGAGTAATGAGCCCAGATAGTATGTATCACGTACCGGTCGGCAGTATTATCAGGTTCATTAAGAGCCTGAATATTGGCTGGACGGATTATTAAAACATCTAGGAGGGAGAGCAATGAGCCCAGATAGTATGTATCACGTACCGTTAGGCATTATTATCAGGTTCATTAAGAGCCTGAATATTGACTGGACGGATAATTAAGTAGGGCTTATGCACAAAAGATCTTTTAGGTCGCAGTGCGGGGTGGCTTGAGCCCCCACATGGCCCTCAAGTAATAATAATAATAATATATAAAAGAAAAAGATGGCAGCGAAACAGTTGGTGGCACATATATACCAGGAGAAAGCTTTACAGAGTATATAGAGCGTTTAAAAAATTATTTGGAATTAAATGGTGTAAACGATGGCAAATTCAAGGTGTTATTATTGTGTAATTTGATGAGTTCGGAGGCAAATGAGAAATTATCGAGGGCATGTAAGCCAAAAAAGCCGAAGGAATTTAGTTATGAGGGGATTATAAAGAAGTGTAAAGAATTGTTCACAAGAAAGGTGTCCAGTTGTGTAAATGCAGTAAAATTCAACAAAAGAATACAACAAAGAGGCGAATCAATTCATGAGTTTGCCATGGAATTAATAGTGCTGGCAGAAGAATGCCAATTCAGAGCATATAAAGATAAGGCGTTTATTAATAAATTAATTATGGGAATTATGAGTAAGAGGCAAAAGCGGAGATTTATATGTCATTAGAGGAGTCGAAAACGTTCAACGATATGTGACAAAAGTGTGTTGCTGCAGAAATATTTTCAAAAGATGTGGATATGAACAAGACGTAAATAAAGTATGCCATAAAAGTCGGGATAATGGTACAGAGGTGTGAAGACAATCGTCCAGTCGCTCACACAATCCGTCAAGTGGAGGTTGTCAGGATTATTTTTATGGGTTAGGACAACAATATAACAATAGGAAACGATCGCAAAGCAGCAAAAGGAATTTCAAATGCTATGCTTGCCAGGAATTCGATCTTTTCTTAATGGGAATTATCTAAAGGGAGATGGAGTCAAGTCAGTGAGCGAAAATCATAATGTTGGTGAAATCGAACTCGTCAATTTTGACTTTGGACAATTGTCATTGCATGATAACGAGAAAAATTTTCAATAATATTACTAGAGTTAATCGAGAAGTACCATCTAAAATTTATGATCGCAAAAGTGATGATTTGGTCACAAATAAATATGTGCATTTAAGGAAAATTAAGCAGTGCGATAGTTTAGGTTACAGTAGTTTAAATTCTGTTAACGTTGTACAACTAAATAGAAAATATTCAAAAGTGGAATTTTTAGAGATTTTTGTAGAAAATAAATTAGTTAAGATGGAGATAGAAACGGGAGCTTCCGTGAGCCTTTACCTTTGCACATGGGATCAGTGCAAGAGAAGTTTTGCTCAAATTAAATTAGAAAAAGTGGAAGTTCCATTATCGATCATAATAGGGGATGTCATTAGAATAATGGAAATTAATAGTTGTAGACACGCCCAAGAGTATGTTTTGTTTATGTTCTTTTGGAAATTAAAACAGATTTTGAGGTGGTATTTGATATGGTGATCTGAGAGCACCAATTAAAGATTTTGTAGTTAACATACCTTTACTGGAGAATTCAAAGCCAATTTTCCATAGACCATATACGTTACCGTTTAGTTTAAGAGGGAAAGTTGAAAAGGAATTAGAGCAGTTGCAGCGTGATGGTATTATTGAACCAGTTACTGTATTGTATCTTTTGATAGAAAGTTCCGGACTATTATACCATCTAGAGAGGACTGGATGAGGGATACAGTTTTGGAACCAGGAGTTTTGAACTTCTTCACTGATGGTTCAAAACGGGATAGAGGAGTAGGGGCTGGGGTGTTCTGCGAGGAACTCATGTTAAACCTCTCCTTTCGTCTCCCTGACTACTGCAGCATTTTTCAAGCTGAGGTAACTGCGATAAAGGAAGTCGCGGACTGGTTGAGGTATAATGTAATATCGACTAGTGATATTCGCATATATACGGACAGTCAGGCAGTCCAGAGCTGTCTCTCATCTCTTAACGAGATGACAGATCAGTTCAACATCCATATCATATGGGTGCCAGGACATTTCGTTAGTACGGGGAACATGAAAGCCGATGAACTGGCTCGACGTGGTACAACGGACCACATTTCAAACAGCAAAAAGGATATTGAAATTCCTCTTGCGGTATGTAAACTGCTGCTTCAGGATGAAGCCAGTAAGTTGACGAATGACAGATGGTCAAATAGTACCTCATGCGTAATAACTCGGCAAATCTGGCCAAAGTTGAACTTGGCGAGATCCAAACAGCTGATCTCACTTCAGCGGAGTCAGATCAGTGTGGTTGTTGGAGTGATTACGGGGCACTGTCTCATAGGCAGACATGCAAGCAGACTTGGTTTCTTCTCAAATGACTACTGTCGTAGTTGCGAGGACGAAGAGGAGGAAGAGACAGTACTTCATCTTCTTTGCACCTGTCCTCGTCTGGCACGGAACAGACTGAATTTTCTAGGGGCACCCCTTTTCAACGACCTGGCGGAGCTCAGCGAGAAGGACGTCAGGAGTATCCAGCGCTTCATAGCAAGCTCAAAGTGGTTTCAATGAGTTGGAGGAAAAATTTTTAAGTTGTGGTATGGCTACGGACCTTTTTGTGTCTATGCCTGGCCCTGATGGACCGCCACCCAAACCTAACCTAACCTACTGTATTGGAATGGGCTTCACCGATAGTTATAGTGCCGAAATAAAATGGTCAGATTAGGATATGCGTGGAATGTTCGGTAACAATTAATAAATTAATAAAACCGAGTATTATCCTTTACCTGTTATTGATGAGGTACTTGCGAATTTAGCGGGTTGTAAATTTTTTGTGTCGCTTGATTTAAAGGGCGCGTATACACAATTTAAATTGAGTAATGAAGCTCAACAATTATTAATCATTAATATACGTCGTGGATTATATGCGTATAAAAGAATGCCTTATGGTTTGAGACCAGCATCGTCAATTTTTCAATCCATTATTGATCAAATTTTAAATAACATTCCTAATACGTATTGCTATATTGATGATATTTTGATTGGTGATGTGACATTAGAAGGGTTGTTTGATAAATTAGTGTTGGTTTTACAGAAGCTGCGTAATTATGTCGTGAAAGTTAATTATGGAAAATGTAAATTTTTTGAAGACCAGTTAACTTACGAGGACCTTGAAGTGATAAAGTCAAGGCAATTGTTGAAGAGTAGTGTAACACAACTAAAGTCGTTCATTGGTTTATTAAATTACTACTCGAAGTTTTTACCAAGGCTAAATCAAAAGTGTAGTGTTTTACTACAGAAAAATGCAAAATGGGATTGGGGTAGCAAATACTAGGTTGTGTTTGAGCAGTGCAAACATGATATATTAAATAGTCAAATTTTGGAATTTTCTGATCCGAAGAAAGAAATTAGGATAGTTTGTGATGCAAGTGACGTAGATCTAAGTGGTATATTATGTCACATGATAGATAACGTTGAGGAACCGGTATTTTTCGTTTCAAGAACTTTGGCTAGATCAGAAAAGAACTATCCAATATTACATAGGAGAGCGTTAACGGTAGTTTTCTCTATGGAGAAATTTTATAAATTATATATGGACATCGAGTAACAATATACAGTGATCTTAAACCGTTAGAGGGTATTTAGAGAGACGTGTTTTAAAAAAGTGATCGAAATCCGAAAACATCCATTTGAATAACTAAAAAATAATAAATTCTTTATTATTCAGAAGATTTATTAAAGGATTTTCCTCTTTTTCTAGAATATGCCCCTCTTTTCCAGGATATTTCCTCCTTTGGGCAATGCAGTTCTGCTTATGATTTTATTGAGCGATGGAAGGAAAAATGTGTGGCCTCGAAATAATTAAGTTCCTGTATTATGCCTAAGTCAGATCTCAACTTAAATTTGCAATTAATGTCTCGTGTACTTTTTACGGCATATTGGGAACCTGAAGCGATTACTATACTATAAGTTATTGGACGTAAAATCTATAATACGACATTGGAAAATAGAGCAACATTTTTAAAGTTTTCGTTTGTTATTGTTTGGAAATATTTTATTTGATCAAATTGACCCACCATCTCTATATAAACTTAGAACAAACTGTTGAATTAATAATTATATTTAACAATTTAATTTATACGTAACTAATTCAATGAACTTGTATTTTTTTGCATAAAGTGGCAACACTAAACTAACGTAGTAGTCTTGACGTCTGCAATCCGCATAGGGCCTATCCACACGAATATTTTTAACAACACCGTAACAACAGCATTCTGTATTCACACTGTTGCTATTCTTCTTTATGTATGTGTAAATTTACTTCATTTTTGGATTGCTTTGTTCGAGGTACGAACTACAAGGAGAAAAATAATTATTTCATTTTGTGCGTTAAACAATAGAAAAACACGTGCCAATGCACATTCAATTATTTTATTTATTTAATTTTATATTTGTGTTAGTGTGTAACAACACGAGAATACCAGAAATTTCATAATGCAACAGTGCATTACAAATCCCCACCACAAATTTAGGTTTGTAGGCAGAGAGGTAAAGAAACGAGGGTGAATACGGTTGTTAAAAATACTGGTGTGGATAGGCCCATACGTATTCGTTTATAATGAGAGACTTGCCCAATATCGATTTTAGTTCATATGTCCCCACGCTTGGGCAGCGCTGATTACTTTTTTTTTACATGCAAAAACAAGTAAAATCATGTTTACAAATACAAGTTTCTTGTCTAAATTAGTCCCCCTACTTTTGTTTTTTGATTAATAAAATTAAGTAGCTATGTTGCGATTAATAATAAATATCAAATTTTAAAATTAATTTAAAATCAATTTAATCAATTAATTAAATAAAATCATTCCTAAATATCTTGAATCATCAGGCTTATTATTTGCACAAATTGACATAATGTAATTAAATTCTCAAAAGGCCCAAGTATCACTGAACCAACATTTATTGCAGTTCCCCTTTTAGCTTATTCTCGTGTTGTTTTAGAAACGCAACCAAGTACCTCAATCTAGCTCCTAAAATGTCTTGTTTAATTCATAACCAGCATTGGGCTCAAAATTCTTTTGGTATATCCACGGACCAGAGTGGTCGAAGGAGATGATATATTTGCTAAAAGCTCTTTCAACTTCATCTAACACTTTTGGCTACATCTAAATGTATGAGTTTTTATAAATTCTTCACCGTACACACCGATAAATACGACTATCCAATTCTTTGAAAAACAAAACTAAATAAAAATCGATGCATTTAATGTTCCAAAATATATCAGTAAAGCCTTGTTCAGACTACGTTAGTAATTTAGTCGGGTAGCGAGTATTTTATGTCGTTTTCGATTGATCAAAAAAAACTAAACTCAGTGCAAAAAAAACTAAACTCGCCATAGTAAAAAATGTTCGAGTTTAGTTTTTTTTGCACTGAGTTTAGTTTTTTTGGTCAATCGATAACGACATTAGTAACAAAATGTGTCTGAACAGCAAAATTTTAGTCGAGTAGATTAGTAAATGATTTAGTCGAGTCGATCCATTTTATTCTATTTTTTTTAGTCGAGTAAGGCCCCCCACCACTCTTCAAAACAAAACAAAATAAAACAAAAACAAAACAAACCAAGTGCGAACATGTTGATTTATTAGTCGAGTTCATTAGTTGCCGCAAGGATGTCGCATCATTGGAGCGACGAAACAACGAAATATATAGAATATGGGTGGCTCTGGCAATTTGTTGCTTATTCTCTTTATTTTGAAACACTGCTCACTCACTCACTTGTAACTTGTACTCGACTGTAGTGCGAACGTTTTTTGGTCAGTTTATCGATTTTAGTCACTAAAATACTCGCTATTCGACTAAATTACTAACGTAGTCTGAACAAGGCTTAAGTGCGCAGAACTTTTTCAGCATCCCAACTTAACTGTTTTATTATATTTACAACTATAAACTGCTACCACCGGTAGGTGACCGACAGACGGTACCAATTTCGTAATCTAATTTTTCTGACTCACCCGACAAAAGAATATAAAACCAAAATTTGGAATAAACAATAAGCCCATAGTACTTTCAATATAGTTTATAAGTATATTACAAGAACCGCAATGCTCATATTAATTAATAAGGCAAGATGCAAATTTTATTTTATTTGTAAGTAACCTACAAATTTAATTGTTGATCCAATTAGCACTGGACATAAAATTAGTCACACATGCTTAGGTGCAAAATGTAATTTTGCTTGATGATAAATCAACCAAGAAAAATAGCATCCGAAACTTTTTCTGGCATACGTCATTACTTTGTCAAATTTTCAAATAATGTTGTTAACCTCGATTTATATTTCTTCTATTTTTTTGGGGGTAACAATTTGGAATACAAATATAAACCTTGAAACGTAATGTTTTGATTTTGACGATTTTTTTTGTAAGCAGACTACTAGTTTGTACTGCTGGGATTTTATTGCAAATATTTGAGTTATCAAAAAAGCGGTTTATTTGTCGCGCGTATTATAAGCACAAAACACAGTAGGTACGTAAATATTTATGTTAATGGGTGTGTCACAAAAATAAAGTTTTAACCAAAACATTATTACCATCCGGAAACTAAATGTTATTTTGAGTGACTTTAAAGTTGTTCATTGTACTCTTGTTAATACTGTTAAGTAATAAATTTGTTCTAAACTGTATTAATTCAAATTATGCCTAAGATACAAATTTTAAACTACACGGTCGCAAAAATTAAAGTCTGAATAGGCACAATGCATATTGAAATAAATCGGAAATATCTTGTTAAGCCGAAAATAGAATTGTGAGAAAAGTTAGCTACAAGTATTCATCAAAGCTTATGTGTATCTGTGGCTTAGATCGATCTATGGGCGCCGAAATTGACACTTACCGCTTCGCTAAATTGAGGACCTTTTGTACCATATTTATGATTTATTCGTGTATATTGTTCGAGCAGGTAATCATCCCAACGAATGATTTTACACACAATCTTTTTCATCTGTCGAAGCATGTTGTGATTAATTAATACGTTTTTAGTAAATAGCACGGACCAAACTCGAGACCGCAGCTTGGTAAGTAATTCTCTTAACTACTACAAGTTTGACGACATTGCTTGTACGTAGATTTTATTTACAACATAATAAGTAAAGTTGGTATGTAAAGTGAATATCAATATTTACTATCGGAAAATTATGCAGCCTGAACATAATATTATTTGAATTCCCCAACTGTACACGTTTTAGTTTCTGTATATCTTTGTTTTGGGGTTCAAGTAACTTCCAACCCTGTCGCAGTTAGCTTTAAATATCTGTTAACGTTATTTCTTTTCTTTAGTGAGCAGATCTTCTCAATACGATACCAGGTTCTTGATCATCGACATTATCAATTTTACCAGTATCAATCAAAGTAACATCAGTTTCAAACGACGAATCTTCAGGCTTTTTATAATCCCTCATTTCAGCTGGACTCACATTATCATCAATTGATAACTTCACCATCGAATCATAATTTTCTCATCAAAAACAACATCTCTACTTATTACCAGTTGTTTCGTTTTTGGATCAATGCAACGAAAACCTTTTGTATTGCTGTCATACCCCACGAATATCACTTTTCACGACTTCCAAGTCGAATTTCTTTCTCTATTCTTTAGGAACACCTCTTCGGGAGTTTTGTTCACTAAAATTGATGAAATTATTCTGTTGATAATGTAGGCTGCCATGGCAACCACTTCAGCCTAAAAATGTTTGTCTAAATCAGCATCAAAAATCATACACCTTGAACGTTCCACAATTGTTCGGTTCATTCTCTCTGCGAGACCATTTTGTTGAGGAGTGTATACACATTTGTAAATTGATGCTGTATACCGTGTTGTCTATAAGGAAACCTTCAAACTCTTTGGAACAATATTCAGTGCCATTGTCAGTTCTGAATTTCTTTATTTTGTATGACCCGTTTGATTTTCTACATACGATTTGAAATTAACAAATGATTCAAAAACTCGAGATTTGGACGACAAAAAATAGATAAATAGTTTCCTTGAACGGATCACAGACCTCTGAGTGGATTAAATCAAGTGCATTATCTAAACGCTTACCACTAAGCTTGAAAGGGAGGCGCAATTTCTTGCCCATTGAACAAACTTCAAATTTTGATTTCATCATTTTCGAACATCATTCTATTCACTACATTACGCATGTCACAAAGAGTTTTGTAATTTACATGACCGAAATGTCTGTGCCATATTAATGCACTACTTTCTTTTGATTTTGACAACATATATTTATCACTGTAAATGACTGGCATTGGCATTGTGCAAACAAATCACCATGTTTGTCATACATTTTACCACCATCACTATCAAACACAATTTTATTTCCTTTTTCGACAATTTTAATGGCCGATAAAAGATTTGTAAGGCAGATCAGAAACATGTAAGACTTATTTTTCTGGTATTGTTTCATTTTGCATTAATAGAACAGTTTCACCAACACATTTCACTGGCATCTTCATATATCATTTGCTGCTACTATTTCAACAGCTTCAGTTCGTCTTTGATTTTTCAATAAATTTGCATCAGGCGTCATGTGACTCGACGTACCACTGTCTAAAAACCAGTCGGATGATTTTGATTGTGAGAATAAAGATACACCAAATGCTCTTTTAGCCGATTCACTTTTATTGCTTTTAATGTTATTCTGATTTTATTCTTCTCACCATTCGACGATGACTTCTGCTTCTCTTTGATCTTATTGCATTCAAAACTTTTGTGATTTTTACCACCACATTCATAACAAATTATACTTCCAGTATGCCGATTTTTATGTTTCGATGAATTTTTTACATTGTATTTACTGAAAAACGCATTGCTTTCGTTTGACTTTGATACGTACTGTATGTCAAGTAATTTCATTTTAATGTGATCTGCATTAATGGTTTCACTTGCCTTAAAACTCAGAATAAGAGGTTTATATTAATTTGTCAAACCTGCCAACATAATTGCAGCCAACCAGTCATCATCTATTTTGAATCCAATGCTGTTTAATTTGCATGAAATTGAGGTTATCTCGTCGATGTAATTTTGCATATTTTTATAATTTTCTAAACGAATTAAAGTTTCGCAGTAACGTAATTTTTCTTAATAATCCACGGTCTTCATACAAATTTTGGAATTTTTTCCATATTTCAAGGGCTGAATTAAAATTAAGAATGTGAACAAACAATTTCGGTTCCACACTCAGAGCCAACGTCGATTTTGATTCACGTAACATGTCCTCATTATTTTCGTCTGGCATTTTATCATCATCTGGAGACTTCTTAATACACTTATGCCATTTTTCATATCGAAATAATTCTGCTTAGCAAAACACCATACATATATGATAATTATCAGCACCGTGTAGTTTTTGGATGTGAAAATCCGATTTACTGTTTGGTTCTGCCATCTCTTTCCCATAGTAAAACGTGTTGATTACGATACGAATTTTACAACAAATGTAAAATCAATCTGAATCGCTATTAAATGCAAAGTAAAATTACTTACTTAAACAATTAACTATTTAATTTTATACAACAAATGTATTTACGATTTAAAATATTCGCGATGATTACAAATTTAATTAACGTGGTACCTGGGTCCATAACCTCTTAGCAGAGCGAAAAATAAAGATGTTGTCTTTTAGAGTGATACAAAAATACAGCAGTGTTTATTTCAATATAATAGTGTTGACAGATGAGAATATGGAGTGCGTCCATAATTTAATAACACATATTTTTCCCCTCGTAAATATAAATTTAAAAAATAAAAATAAAAATTAGCACCACGTTAGTTTACACGTTGTTTCCCCCGATACCACAATTTTCAAGGCGTAGAAAATATAAAAATGAACTAAACGATTTTTTCCGCATTGCTGCTTGGGTAATAATAGAGACGCCATCTATTATTTATCTCCACAATAATATCAATATGATTTTTTCGGCTTTTTATTTTAGAAAATCACACCCCCCCCCCCCCCCCGTACTTTCCCTAAGGTTCTATAATGTGTATACCCTTTTCAGAAAATGAAAACTTCCCTTAAGCTCCTTTTTCGGTAGTTTGATTTCGTACTGATAAAAAGTTGATCTACTCATCAGGTAGCTACGACTAAACTACTTTTTGTGGTAGGTGTATTGTGAGTAGATGGTCTCTTTATTTTTCTGACTAAATAAGACGTAAATATTGTGAATGCTATTAAAAATAATACATTTGGACTATAAAAAAGCCGAAAAAATCATATTGATAATAAAGACAAATCTCAAAATTTCTAAGCATTAAATATCGTATGTTAACCGGTTTCCAAATCAAGGATGCACAGCTTTAGGTCCGTTTTACGTAGACTATATGAAATCACTCCAATAGAGGGTCTTTGATATGTTCATCACCGATTTTTAACTCAACACAATCTAACCTCCTATTAAACCATTAATTCGACCCCAAATTAATCCCCAATTGAACCACTTACTCAAATAAAACTCAGCTACTCAAACCCGAGCTCAACTCCAACTCAACCCTCAATCCAAACCTCAACTCAACCCTAAACTCAATGTTCAAGTCAATCCCTAAATCAACACGGTTCACAAACTGCATGCGAACATCAAATCAACTTAATCTAACCTCCACCTTATTCCTCCTTGCAACTCCCAGATAAATCCCCAAATGAACTCCATCGCTCAACACCCTACTCGATCATAACTCAGTTTCAACGCAACCCTCAAATATATACCCAAGTCAATCCTCAAATCAACTCCGTTCTAACTCAACCTCTAACTAGATCCACAATTCAACCCTCAACTTAACTCCAAACTGAACTTCCAACTTAATTCTCAAATCAACGTGGTTCGAAAAATTATATTCTTACAGGAACTCAACTCAAATTAACGCTATAAGGTTCCCAGCCAACAACCCTCAATATAATCCTAATTAAATTCCCATAATTTAACCACAACGCAACCCCTATCAGTATCACAACCCCAACTCGGTCTCAACTCGACGTGCGACGCAGGTTCAACTCAACTCTCAAAAAAACATGATCTGAAAATCTACATGGGTATATCAACTCAGGGAAACTCTGATTCAACTCCCAATTCAACTCACAAATAAATCCCCAGCTGAACTGCGAAAAAACGGGCCACCCTAATATACTAGCTACACTGGCTGGAAATTTGAACTAAAAATCAAATTCAAGGTCACTCAAAACAATCTTAGAAAATACTATACAATTGCCATAATTTGCATAAATTGCCTAATTATATGGCTGAGTTCTTTTACTTATTGCACAACATGGCTAATAACAAATTTTCAAATATCTCTTGAGCCGCATTATAAATAATATGAACAATTTTAATTGAAAAATTAAGAGATCTACCTCCCATTGGATCAATTTGTTGGGCTGTTAAGAATTAACAGCCCAACAAATTGGTCTTGAGATCAATGAAGCGAAGGCAAAATACATATGATCACAGTCAGAAGGTAGACGCGTGGAGACTTTATCACGCAAAATATAACTGACATTATAGCGTAAAATAAAACTGAATATCTACAAAGCGCTGATAAGACCAGTTATCACCTTTGGTTGCGAGTCTTGGACTCTGACATAAGAATAATTGTCGGTCCCATTAAAGAGGAATCTACATACGGAATTGGAATGAAGCACCTCAGAAATGATCATCGGATTCATAAAATCATCAAGGCTAAGGTGGCTTGGTCTCGTGCTTCATTGACAAAATCGGACTACTAACTAAGCAGGCCTTGGAGTCCGCACGAACGAAAATAGGTATCCAACTACCCGATGGATGGACGACGTTGAAAGGGCCCTAAATACACTTGGTCAGTGTGTCTGGCGAACTCTTCTGGCGGATCGAACCATTTGGAGGAACATCGTTGAGGCCAAATCCCTTCATGGGATTTAGCGCCTGCGGAAGAAGAAAGTGTAATATACGCTTTGCGAGACTTACACTGGCAATTTGCCAATCAATAATGGTTTCAATGTTTTCAACTTTGTAAATCGAATTATCAGATAATATATCAACCTGTTTACAACGTTAACATTCTTCATTTAAACCTTCTTCGAGATTATCTGGGTATTCAGGAAATAAAATTGTCGACCTAGGGTTTAGCCCTTTTGGTCTAATGGTTAAGAAGGGCCAAAGTCTGTCAGCGGTAAAAGATGAACTTTACTCACAAATACAATTCTGACACTCCATAAGAATTAGCTCCTGTCACACCAAAACAGTTGCTTCGTTAATTCAAAATGGAATGAATTAACCAAACGATTTGTAATCGCTTAAAATCTATAATGCTTCTAAATTTCCAAATCTAAGTCGTTCGACCAAATCTTGTTCATACTACCAACAATAGTCAACATTTTACTAATTAAGATTTAGCTTCTGATTTAAAAAATTCAACCCTTTCCTAAACGAATTCTAAAATGTTCCTAGAATAGAATTTTCTATTCTTGAGAGGACTTGATTTTAGGTAATTATTGCAATATACATATTTGTGACAATCTTTTGTTTTCTACCCTATTTAACCATTATCAAAATATTAATAAACTATTTGAGTTATTTTAATTTATTAAAAGGTCAAAGATGAGCAAATCTTTAACATTTGGTTAAAATTTAAATACAGATAAACAAAAATATAATTGCTCCAATTTATCATGACCATGAGTAATTTCGTTTATGTACCATATATAGGTAGTCACCCATAATTCAAAATAATTTCGCTAAAATTCCTGGAACAACACTCTTCCTGTCCTAAAAGAGTGACATCATTCAATCAAATTAATTTTTTGCCCAATCACTGCTGTATAATAATCGAGTTTACTTAGTTGACTAACTAAAGTTCAATAAAAATTTTCTATGGTATCACACGTACAAGCTGCAATAACGCATAGTTATCGGCTGATTGATTGAATTGCAGTCACATACTGCAAATCGTGTTTAAATTCCGTATCTCTTTCACGTCGTAAATTAAATTGTTGAATAAAGAAATTCTCGCCTGATGAACAAGCCGGAGCCAATATGGGGGCAAACTAATTAACATAAATACAAACAACCGCACGTACATATGAATATTAAATCAATAAAATTTTTTAATAAATAGTTACTCTTTACTTGTTTACTACACATACATATGGACAGCAAAATAAAAACGACATATTCGCATATTTTAAATTTTGTTTACAGTTAAAAACGTTTTAGTTTAAAAAAAGACAAAATTCGCACGAAAAATTGTTTCTATAACAACAACGCTTACTGCAACAGAATTATTTATAAACAAATCTTTGATGAGTGTCTTACCCGAAAAATTTAAGAAAATCGATTTAATAGAATAACAGAACAACTTTTACGTAATTCATAAAATGAAACAACACAAAAATATTTATAACACACACGCACGCAACGTAACACATTTAAATTGATCAAATATTTGACCGATCTATAATTATCTCTTAGAATTTAGTTCCGATTTCTGACTAGTTATTTAAAAATATTTTCAATTGTTTTTCCGAAACTTGTTATTATTTATCTTTTACACATAAATTATTTAGAAAAAAAAAAAAAAAACTATAAATAGTTATATTACGGCATACTGTACAAAAGACGAATTTTGCGACATTTCGTCGGCTAAGTAGAAACTAAACTAAACTGATATTGTGTTGAGAATCTCGCAGAGCAGTAGAGAAAACAAAATATAAAACTAGTTACTCTTGCAGAGGGAAAACTGAAAGCAAAAAAAATATTTTAAGCGGCCACAAACCAATTTTGTTGAGCATGAATGTATAAAAAAAAACCTCGTTGTATTTTATTTACTTATTTATTTTTTGAATGTCAATTATTAAAGACGTTGATAATACAGTACAGTAATCGTAATGGATGACATTTGGTTGCGAAAATGTGTATACTCCACGATGGTCCGGTTTAAAAAAACCCTACGAGCGAGTTGCTTCTTCGATGTGTCTGAGAAACCATTGCAAATAGCCAATGCACAGGATACAAGGGACCAACTGTTACCAACTTCATTCAGTATACAACTCTGGACCACACTAATGCTGCGTTTTTTTATAAGTCTCGATAGATCTCTATAAATTACCTCTAGACTTTCTCTATTTTTGTAGTTGAATTGCAAATAATTCAGTTTAATTTTATCCAATAGGACTTTTTACGCTAAATTTTTTCGTTTTTAATTCATTTCCTTCAATTACACAATTTATTAATTGTACATGAAAATCTTGCTCTTTATCCAGACATACTATCGTGTCGAGACTACAAATTTTCCCTTTCATGAGCAAAAATTTGTATTTTAGCATGGAAACATACCAAAGTTAATTTTAAGTACATCTGCCATTACCATTTAGTACAATAGGAAACTAGTAGCTGATTTACATTTAATCTTTTGCTCTATTTTAATAGATAGAAGATGTACGATAAAATTATCCATTTCTTTTATTATTTCCTTCCATTATGAAGAGGCATATTCAAAATGTGTTATTTAATACTATTTACACCAATCCACAAGTTTTTTTTGGGGAAAAAGAATGGAAAAATCGAAAACGAACCTGTTTATCATTTTTCGTAAAAGTTGCTCAAAATTTAAAAGATCATAGTAACATTTTGAAAGAAAAAAAGTAACGGGGTTCAAGTTCCACCTGTACCGCAAATGTTTGATAAAACATAAGTACAAAAATAAAGGTAAATATTTTGGCGATTTTGGCCATCATACAACAAGCTCACGTTATGAACAGCAATAGATTAGATGGTTAAGTGTTATAAGCACGACCGATGGCAAGCAGAGAAAGTTTTTGGTTTATTTTAAATCGTTAAATAAAGAAATAAATCTATTGTCATAGCCGCCACCAGTAGCAAGCGGACAGAATTAAATAATAAAGTCAAAGCAAATATCAAAGTGTATAAAAAATAAAAAGTACAGTGTTTTTAATTTCAAAATCCGAACGAACTCAGTAGCCCAGTTCGTAACAATATTTTTGCTATATGACATGATTTGTTTTTTTTTTTGAAAATGATGATCATTGAAAATTTATGGTATGTAATTATAGCTATTTATAAACAATTATGGCTTATTTATTGACCCACTTTTGATATATAAAAAAAATGTATTTTATATTTTTTGCCGATATTTCGGTATTTCATACCATTTTCTAGGCTTTATTAGTCTAATTCAATAAACATATAAAAATTAATTAAGTAAATAATAATTTTTAAATATTATTAATTTGTATAAAAACAACAATAAAAAACCAAAAAACTTACAATTTAGTTTCTTTTTTAAAAACAAACTTTCACGTTTCAAAAAAAATTGCAATCAATTTTTTGAATGAAAAAAACTTGTATAGAAAACCAAAAACAAATACAAAGTGATTTGTTGTTTGTTATGCGTCCTTGACCTATTATAAATTTCAAAAAACTATAAACAGCTGATTCTGAATATACACATAAATACTTTACGCAATGAAATTTGGGTGACGTAGATTAGCCGAATGAATTCAAAAACAAAGAACTTTTATTACGAGTAGTTTTTTATTAAATTGATATAATTTCTATGTAGTTTATTTGTATCGACTTTATAATTTACCGGACTTTTTTCCAACCAAATGTGACATGCTTCTTTGAATAACCGTTTATTTTTCTTTTTTTCAAAATTTAAAGTTACCGCATTATCGAAATCAAATTCATGATCTTTCTCCTTGGCATGTTTCACTAAGGCTGACTTGAAAATATTTTGTTGTGATACATGTGCTCTTGTTATATTGATGACATCCCTTCTGTGTTGATTTATTCTCTCAATTTTGGTTTTACTGGTTTCACCAACATAACAAGAGTCACAATTTTTACACGACACTTTATAAATAAGTCCATCTCTCTTTTCTATAGGAATTTTGTCTTTTGTTTGTGAAAATAAAAAGTCCGAAGATTTGTTGATAATTTTGCTAGCAATCATTACATTGTCCGAATTATTTTTTAATGTCCTATTAATTCTTTCTGTTAAATTTGGTACATACGGTATCGTGCCAAATTTCATTTCCCGTTTAATTTTTTCTTCCTTCCTTTTGTACGTAAATAAAGTTTTAGTAATTAGTCTACTTATTAATTTAATGGGGTAATTATTAATTTCTAATATTTTTTTAATTTTATTTATAATATTCTGCCTAAATTGTAAATCCGTTAGAATTAGTGCCCTTTTTATAAACGAAAGTGCCACATTTCTTTTCATTTGGTATGGATGATTTGAAATAAAATTTAGAATTATGTCCGACGCTATTTCTTTTTTGTACCACTCCGTTTTAATTTTTTTACCAATTCTGTGTAATTTTAAATCTAAAAATGTCAAAACCTTATTATTTTCTTTTTCAACAGTGAAATTTAATTTATCATGGAACGAATTAAATACACACTGTACTTTCTCTACATTGGATTCAACAGTAGAAAAAATTATATCATCTACATACTTGTAAATGAATGTAGGCTGTTGCTCCAACAAAGAAAGTTTTTGTTTAAATAATTTTTCCAGGACGATATCTGCCAAAATGGGTGACAAAGGATTCCCCATTGCTAATCCAAACTTTTGTTTGTAAAACACCCCTTGATAACCAAAATAGTTATTATCGATCACACAAAAATCTAAAACTTTTAAAAATTCGTTTTTAGTTAATATACAATTATTCGATATTTCATCCCATCTTTCAGAGATTGCCGTTTTCGAAACATCTAATGGTATATTGGTGAATAATGATACTACGTCTAACGATGCTAGTATTTCATTTTCACCAATGTTGATATTTTGCAATAACTCTTTAAATACAAACGAGTTTTTTATATTGTATTTACTTTTGTCTGTCAATGGTTTGAGTATTCTACAACAAAATTTTGATAAAAAATATGCCGGTGAGTTTATAGTCGAAACAATTGGTCTAAAAGGAATATTATTTTTATGAATTTTTGGTAGACCGTAAATTCTTGGTGGAACTGGGTTAGTAATTTTCAACGATAATTTAGTTTGATTGCTGATTAGATTTTTACTTTTTAATTCTTCGATGATTTTAAAGCATTTTAAATTAATTTTGTGTGTCGGGTCATTATTAATTATTTCGTACGTGTCCAAGTCCATTAGTAAGTCAGTCATTTTCTGTTGATAAAAATTCTTGTCAAGTAAAACTGTTTTATTTCCTTTGTCTGATTTCGTTACAATAATTTGGTCGTGGTCCTTAAGAAATTTTTTTGTACCATTTTTAGCCTTTATAAGCATTAATTCATTTTTTGAAAATTTTATATTTTTATGAAGATATTGTGTTACCTGGTCTGTTATTTTTGTCCTTTTTTCATTTGCTTCATTACTATCACCAAACGAAAGAATATTTTCCACTTCAGCTAACATGTCCATAACCGGGACATTTTTCTTTTCTATCGGGAAGCTAAATTTAGACCCAAAACTCCAAACCATGTAACACTCTTCTGGAATAGTCACATTCGTCAAATTCACTACATTATTTTTTTCCCAATTAAATTCTAATTTACATTGCTCACTTATTAATTTTGTTATTTTTTTATTATGAATCTCTTTTTTATTTTTGCGTAAAATATTTATGTCTCTATCTTTTATTTTATAAAACTGTTCATAGATTTCATCATCTAAAAATCGTCTAAGCAAAACAATTAAATCACTTACCTCATTGCCTAATTTTTGTAACGTGAAATTTGGCATTTTTTACGGCAGTGTAAGAGAGAAAATATATTACCAAAATTTATCTTACAAAAAGGTAAAATTTTCGAATCCTTGGAACAACAGAGACACCCGTTTCAAGAAAATATAAACCGCATGAAAAACAATCTCCTCAAAAAAATGTTCAATTTAGAGATAAAAATTTGTAATTTCACGTTACAAAAATTAGGCAATGAGGTAAGTGATTTAATTGTTTTGCTTAGACGAATTTTAGATGATGAAATCTATGAACAGTTTTATAAAATAAAAGATAGAGACATAAATATTTTACGCAAAAATAAAAAAGAGATTCATAATAAAAAAATAACAAAATTAATAAGTGAGCAATGTAAATTAGAATTTAATTGGGAAAAAAATAATGTAGTGAATTTGACGAATGTGACTATTCCAGAAGAGTGTTACATGGTTTGGAGTTTTGGGTCTAAATTTAGCTTCCCGATAGAAAAGAAAAATGTCCCGGTTATGGACATGTTAGCTGAAGTGGAAAATATTCTTTCGTTTGGTGATAGTAATGAAGCAAATGAAAAAAGGACAAAAATAACAGACCAGGTAACACAATATCTTCATAAAAATATAAAATTTTCAAAAAATGAATTAATGCTTATAAAGGCTAAAAATGGTACAAAAAAATTTCTTAAGGACCACGACCAAATTATTGTAACGAAATCAGACAAAGGAAATAAAACAGTTTTACTTGACAAGAATTTTTATCAACAGAAAATGACTGACTTACTAATGGACTTGGACACGTACGAAATAATTAATAATGACCCGACACACAAAATTAATTTAAAATGCTTTAAAATCATCGAAGAATTAAAAAGTAAAAATCTAATCAGCAATCAAACTAAATTATCGTTGAAAATTACTAACCCAGTTCCACCAAGAATTTACGGTCTACCAAAAATTCATAAAAATAATATTCCTTTTAGACCAATTGTTTCGACTATAAACTCACCGGCATATTTTTTATCAAAATTTTGTTGTAGAATACTCAAACCATTGACAGACAAAAGTAAATACAATATAAAAAACTCGTTTGTATTTAAAGAGTTATTGCAAAATATCAACATTGGTGAAAATGAAATACTAGCATCGTTAGACGTAGTATCATTATTCACCAATATACCATTAGATGTTTCGAAAACGGCAATCTCTGAAAGATGGGATGAAATATCGAATAATTGTATATTAACTAAAAACGAATTTTTAAAAGTTTTAGATTTTTGTGTGATCGATAATAACTATTTTGGTTATCAAGGGGTGTTTTACAAACAAAAGTTTGGATTAGCAATGGGGAATCCTTTGTCACCCATTTTGGCAGATATCGTCCTGGAAAAATTATTTAAACAAAAACTTTCTTTGTTGGAGCAACAGCCTACATTCATTTACAATAGATCTATTCAGATATTTGCAAAAATAAAAAATGGGAAATTGTAGCTACTCCTATCATCCACTTAAAAATACTAGCACTCGCAGCACTAAGAATTTTGTTTATTTTGACAACGCTACGCCATGTTGTTTTCATTATATTTTGTTATTCCAAAAGTATGAATACATTAGGAAAAGCGCGAATACATTTTATCCATATATAAAACTGAGACGGACACATTAAATTTTTTTTTTTCTTTCAAAATGCTACTATGATCTTTTAAATGTTGAGCAACTTTTACGAAAAATGATAAACAGGTTCATTTTTCGATTTTTCAATTCTTTTTCGCTAAAAAAGGTTGTGGATTGCGGTAAGTAGTATTAAATAACACATTTTTAATATGCATCTTCATAATGGAAGGAAATAATAATAAAATTAATACTTTTATCGTACATATTCTGTCTTTTAAAATAGAGCAACAGATTAAATGTAAATCAGCTACTAGTTTCCTATTGTATGATAGATGTACTAAAAATTGACTTTTGTATGCGTCCATGCTAAAATACAAATTTTTAATTTGTGTCTTTACTCATAAAAGGGAAAATCTGTAGTCTCGATAGCATAAGCAAGATTTTCATGTACAATTAATAAGTTATGTAATTCAAGGAAATTAATTAAAAACGATAAACTGTTGAATAAAATGTTATTCTTGATTAAAGTAAACTGAATCAATTGCAGTTTAACCACAAAAATGGAGAACATCTGGATGCGATCTATTGAGATCTATCGAGACTTATAAAAAAACACGGCTATAACATTGAGAAAAGTCGGACGCACAGAAATATTTAGCCTCAAAGATGTCGTCATGACATTTTAACACAGCAAACATGTAACATGAACAATGGAACTACTATTCCTACGTTTTTTGTATTTTCTGTTTCTATTTTAAGTGTTAAAATAAAAAGAGAGAAAATATTTTTATTTAATATAACATTTTATATGACACGCAACATTTAACATAACATTTAACATAACATTTTAACGCAGCGTGTAACATGAACCCAAAACTATTACCCTATAAGGCCCGATTGTATGAATGAGGATAGAAAAAATAAAATCCGAGAGTACAGATATATCTTTATCCGAGAATTTTATTTTTTTCCTATTGTATGAACAATTTAAAATATTTTTCTATCCTCTGTTTTATTGCAGTTTTAGAGCAGTTTTTATTTGAATGGTAACACTTTTTTCTTTGACGTTTATGTAATTGAAAATAAATTTTCATATTTTTCATTTTTCATACGTTTAATCGGTGGATTATTATTTGGCTCTATCTTATCTCTTAAGTATAATTATTAATTAATCAATGTTATCGTCACTATAACACGATAACAAACTGTGAACATTTTAAAATGTCAAAAAAAAAAAACATTTTGTATCCTCTGTTCTATCCACCGAAAAGAGAAGATAGAAACAGAGGATTTACTCTATCCATGAATTTATTTTCTTGTTCATACAATGCAAACGACGATAAATCCGAGGTTATATCGTTTATCCGCGTTCATACAATCGGGCCTTAATGTTATACCAAACATAAAAAAAGTTTTAGTATGTCCGTCTCATTTTTATATGTGGATAAAATGTATTCGCATTTTTTCTCATGGATTTATACTTTTGGAATAACAAAATATAATGAAAACAACAATGACGTAGCGTTGTCAAAATGAACACAATTCTTATTTAGTGCTGCGAGTGCCAGTATTTTTAAGTGGATGACAGAAGTAGCTACAATTTCCAATTTTTTTTTGGAAAATATCTGAATAGATATATCGTGCGACTTATAAAAATACACAGCAAATTAGTACGAGTCGCTCTTATGTTTTTTTTACGATAATTCATTTTGGTTTGCACATTGCACATATCATTGGACAAATTTCATTATTATGTTAAACACAAAAAAATTATAAACTAGGAATTAAGGAACCTGTGTGATTTGTTTTATCAGCTGAAAAGAACAGCAACTTTACGGGAAATCGGAAATAGAACGCAGAAAAATTGGCCAGAGCTCTAAATTTGTCGAACTAGGCGGTCCGTCTAACCGCGTCCTGTATACAGCCGTAGAACTACTACGTCATTAGCTTCAATATTTCATGCTTATGTCACGGAATATGCGCTGTCCCGTTTCGCTCCCAATTATTTCATCTGCAGCTGCCGCCATGTATCACCCTTCATACGCTTCAATATGTAGAACCAAGCCATGTTCTCTGCCTAATAGTATTCGGTTACCCTGTTTTAGTTAGCCGAAAGTTTTCAGTCGAAAGTAATACTCGTAAAATATCTAGCCGACATAATATTTAAGCATTTTTTATTAGAATTATTCATTGGTGCTTCCAGCTTCTATCTTCCTCATCACTGCGTAATCAAACCAGATAGTTCAACGACAAATTTGCGAGTTTGACGGCTGAGCAAAAACGAGCAGTGGATATTCGTTAAACGATATTTTGATGGTGGGACCTATGGTCCAAAATAAATTTGTATTTGTTCTATGTCATTTTAGGTCACACAAATATGCATTGAGTTACCGCCTAAAAACTGTAACGTACGGTACATCTTCAGCCAAATTTCTTGCCACTCGTTGCCTC
Organism: Tipula helvola; assembly: GCA_963556165.1. Lineage (NCBI taxonomy): Eukaryota > Metazoa > Arthropoda > Insecta > Diptera > Tipulidae > Tipula > Tipula helvola. The sequence continues at coordinate 364,599,539 of OY744481.1, forward strand.
ATACAGTATGCAATTGAGAAAACGTGTATAGGGTGTCACAATAACCGGTTTAGATTCGACACATCGGTTATTTTGGCTCTGGCAACACTAATGTCATTTTTCTTTGACAAAAACTCAGTATATTATTTCTAGTTGACGAAATTAGTCGCTTAACGCTTCAACAAAAGTGGGAAATAGTGGAAATTTACTTCCACAAAAAATCGTCTTTTCCGACGAGGCGCATTTCCATTCCCGCATTAAATTGTCGCATTTGGGGATCGGAAAATCCACAAGAATATATGGAGAAGCCAATGCATCCATTGCGTGTTACAGTTTGGTGCGGCTTGTGGCGTGGCGGCATTATTGGGCCGTATTTCTTCGAAGATGTTGACATCTTTTTTGTGGCCATATCTCGAAGATATTGGTTTGGACGGCAAGTGAGCATTTGAAAGCCAATATTGAAGCAACCATTGCCGATATAGATCCGCACACAATCCAAAATGTGCTCAGAAATTGGCCGACCGAATGGAGTATGCCAAGGCCAGCCGCGGCTTCCATTTGAATGAAATCATTTTCCATAAATAACCAGGAGGATTGTTATCAAACAAAAAAATAAATTTGGAAATATATTAAGCCGTTTTTGTTTTATTAAATTTTTAAATCTGAACTTCTTATTGGGACACCCTGTATGTCGATGATATGTTAACTGGGGCCAATTCTATAACTGCAGCCAACGAATTAAGAGCATCAATAAGCAAGGTTTTTCTACGTGCGGAATGGAACTATGAAAATGGTGCGCCAATTGATGCAGCTTCAGTTTGATAACGACGACTATATAAAGACCTGGCAACCATAAAGAGATATCTTACAATTTCGTGTACAACAAATCTCCTGTCAAGCCAATGTGACGAAACGGGTCGCAATCTTCGAAATTACAAGATTGTTTGATGCTTTCGGGTTAGTATCTCCGGTCGTGATTTTGGTAAAGTCTAGTTGAGCTGAATCAATTATCCATTCCACACTCCTATATTTGAAGATATTGGTCCGAGTGGCGTAATAGATCTTCATGGCTTCGCTGATGAGAGCGAAACGGCCTGTGGTGCGGCAATTTACACCAAATGTGCACAACCGAACAGGCGGTTTCTTGTGCAACTTTTGAGCTGTAAGTCTAGAGTAGCACCACTACACAAGTCAAGGATATCACGCTTGGAAGTAGCGGCGATATTATTAACGGCACAATTGATATCCCAAGTTCATGCCATTGTTAATTTTTCTGTCAGTGATATCATTTACTGGACGGACTCAACAATTGTTCTACATTGGCTGAAATTATCACCCTCACATTTGAAAACATTTATGGCACACAGAGTTGCACAAATACAAGAACTAACAAATCCTCAACAATGGTATCATATTGAGTCGACACAAAACCCCGCAGAAGTCATTTCTCGAAGAAAAACTCCAGCAGATGTGATATACGATGTGATTTATGGTTCCATAAATCCATCCTGAACAGCCAAGACCTCGAAGAGGGTTTGCAACGTGTTATCCATCTCGTTCAAGCGGAATATTTTCCGGATCTGAAAATTGGGGTTCAAAGGAAGGATTTTGTAATGCACTCAAATTAATTAAGAAGTCTATCACTCTTCCTTGATGCGAATGATTTGATTCGAATCGGTGGAAGATCGCATTTTCCCTCACTGCTATACTCTGCGAAACATCCTATTCTACTTCCTTCCATTTACCAAAATTCTGCTTACGTATTTTCATAGAAAGTATCTTCATGTTGGCCCTCAAGCATTATTGGCGACGGTTGGTGAGCAATTTTGGCCAATCCATAGTCGAAAATTAGCAGTCCAAGTATTTCTAGATTGCATGCGATGGCACCGAGTCAACCCTACTCTAATAGTACAACAGATGGGAAATTTATCGAAGGAGCGAGTTGAAGCAGCGCCACTATTCCACTGTGTCGTATTGATTTTTGTGATCGTGGCCGAGCACCAATTAAAACGTATCTCGGCATCTTAGTCTGGTTTGCAACCAAGGCCGTCCATTTGGAACTCGCTGCAGATCTTTCTTCGGCTGCCTTCCTGGAAGGTATTTTCTGATAATGGTACAAACTTCGCGGGGGCAAATTCTGAATTAAACAAGTTGTACCAACTTCTTCAAACCTCCAACTTGCAGCAGGGGATAAATAATATGTAAGACGAAAAGTTCAATTGACTTTTGAACCACCATGATCTCCACATTTTGGCGGCCTTTATGAGCAGCCGTAAAATTTCATCTGGGTCGTGTCATGGGCAACGAAGTCTTCACTTACGAAGAATTAAACACACTTTGCAAACAAGTGGAAGCCATTTTAAATTTTCAGCCCATAACACCATTCATCAGCTCAGTTCCCGATGGTATAGCAATCCTTACTCCTGGGCATTTTTTTGATCGGTTATTAACTGCCATACCAGCACCTAATACGAGTATCACCGACGAACCCATCGGGCACAATAAACGATGGCGCCTCATTTAACAACTGAGTAACCCTTTTCGGGCCAGGTGGTGCAAAGATTATCTACAAGAACTCCATAATCGACGTAAATGGACTGCTCAACAACCAAACATTGGTCAAATTGTGCTGGTTAAGGATGATAATATTTCTCTAATGAAGTGGCAGATTGGGAGAATTGTCGCAATAAACCCTGGAACTGATGGTTTAGTCCGCGTAGTTAGCGTTCAAACTGAAACACGAGTCTATCAACGAGCAATCACTAAAATATGCTCACTTTCACCATCATTTCCAGCTCCACCCATTGAAGAACTTTCTCGAACCTTCTCGAAGATTCTAGAACATTAATCTACAACATTCTCCAACATTCTCGAACATTCTAGAACATTTTTATCTTTACCTTTACGTTTACCAAAACCATATCCATATCCACAACCATAACCATTAACCATTACCATTACCTTTACATTTACTATTTCTACTACCATTCCATTTATATTTACCTTACTTTTTACCTTTCATTTACATTTACTTTGATCTTTACTACCTATACCTTTCAGTGTGCTAAATTCGATTTTCCAAAATGTTTTAGCGCTAGTTTAAGTACCTACATTTATTGAGTACCGAATTTTGGCCGAAATTATCTAAACGGAAGCGTCAGTTTAGTATTTTAACATCTCAATAAGAAAAGGGTTTAATTTGAAACGCAAATTGGGCACCAACATATGTATATAGCAGTGTAGTTTGTAATATTCCCGACCAAATTTTCGATGAGCAGGTGGATTCGGGGCGGGTTCATGAACTTAACACCGGAGTTAGGTGATGTAGGTATTTTAAATGGAAATGGGAATTTTAAATAATAAACTACTTCGCAACCAAATTAATTGTATGTCGAGCTAACGGTCGGCTTTTATTCTCTCATCAAATTCGCGGCGAATGCATTTCTGCGTCGTCCGTTTGAGATGTCACATTACACTCTCAAGTAAAGCAACCACCGTCTTAAAAGAACTCTTTTCAATACGGTCTCTGTTCAATATGGTGTACTCTTTGATGCCCTTTTGAAAAGCTTTATTTAAATTACCATTCACCACGTATTTTGGTTAAATTTTATGTATGTTATTCCCGATTTTCACACTACCCTTTCCCAATCACTTTGGTGCGCCAAAATCCTAATTGCTTTTTCCAGAATATAAATTGCCATCCTCAATTCACCTGCTCACATTTCTTTTAAACATTCAATATGTAACAAATTCGATTTTGTGAATTGGCTACCATTCTGTGTTTTTTTTATAAGGCTCGATAGATTTATTCAGATATTTGCAAAAATAAAAAATGAGAAATTGTAGCTACCCTATCATCCACTTAAAAATACTGGCACTCGCAGCACTAAGAATTGTGTTTATTTTGACAAGGCTATGTCATTTTGTTTTCATTACAGTTTGTTATTCCAAAAGCATAAATACATGAGGGAAAAATGCGAATACATTTTATCCATATATAAAAATGAGACGGACATACTGACATTTTTTTTTTCTTTCAAAATGTCACTATGATCTTTTAAATTTTGGGCAACTTTTACGAAAAATGATAAACAGGTTCATTTTTCGATTTTTCAATTCTTTTTAGCCAAAAAAACTTTTGGATTGCGGTAAATAGCATTAAATAACACATTTTGAATATGCCTCTTCATAATGGAAGGAAATAATTATAAAATGAATACTTTTAACGTACATCTTCTGTCTTTTAAAATAGAGCAAAAGATTAAATGTAAATCAGCTACTAGTTTCCTATTGTAAGCGTATTCGATTGGACTGAAGAGTACAACACTTCACTTCAGTTAATTGAGTTACTCTTCACTTAATTGAGTTACCGAAGAGAAGATGACTGTTCGATTGGTATTCTTCACTTCAGATAAATGTCAAAATAAAAATAAAACAATTTATTTCAGTTTGGCTTGTGTTTAGAAAAAATGTTTCAAAATGTAATTTTATATTAATTTCTAATAATTTATTATTAAAAATTATTTTTTTAGGTCGCAAATTTCCAACCAAATAGTCCCCCAAATCAACACACGAGAATAAAAACAAACGAAACGAAAAAATTCAAAAAAGAAAAACAAATGACTCATCTGAAGTAACTACATAAGCAAAATATCACTTCAGTTAATTCAGTTGCTCAATTTTTAACTGAAGTGAAGAGTTGGCAATCGAACAGTCTCTTCACTTCTGTTACTTCAGATACAGCTACTACTTCAGTTAATTCAGTCCAATCGAACACGCTTTGTATGATTGATGTCCTAAAAATTGACTTTGGTATGCTTCCATGCTAAAATACAAATTTTTAATGTGTGTCTTAACTTATAAAAGGGAAAATCTGTAGTCTCGATAGCGAATCTGGATAAAAAGCAAGATTTTCATGTACAATTAATAAGTTGTGCAATTGAAGGAAATGAATTAAAAACGATAAAATGTTGAATAAAATGTTATTCTTGAATAAAATAAACTGAATCAATTGCAGTTTAACCACAAAAATAGAGAAAATCTGGATGCGATCTATTGAGATCTATCGAGACTTATAAAAAAACGCAGCAAATATATAGGAACAACTTTCTCCCAATTATTTCATTAGTGATACCGTCTTAGCTTCTATAATAGCATAACGAATTTACTAAATACACCAATTATGCATAGCTGACCCCAATATATCTTCGATATCTCTCATTGTTAAGCTGACATTTTTCTTTATATTGACATAATTTCGCAGATTACGAGGTTAACGGTTACGTTGGTTGTAATGTAATGTATTCTACTAGTCGCGGCACACAAGTTGCAATTAGTCCTTCGACAAATTTCGTAATGCTGCAACCGCCTTGGAAATGCGCCATAAAAAGGAAAGTCATTTGAAATATAACTTCAGTCATAAACATGATATTTATGTCATTGTAACCGACTGTTGACCGAGATTAAAATGTTGCATTTCCTTCGAATTACGTCTGTGGGCGTTGTTATATTAATTGTTACTAATTACAACTAACTGTTACGTCACTTTGGGAAATAATATTGTAGCTTCTTGCGAACTCATTAGAATCAGAAGAGTAAACAAACATTCCTCGATAACGATCTCACGTGTTTGGGTACACATCTCGATTAAAAAAAACATTAAAAATCATCTTAATAATTACGTCAAGGAAAGTAATTTATAAGAGCTGGCAAAAAGCTATTTGGCAGAGAATTGCTCCGACTGCTACATACATATTTAAAATGTTGATTGATTTCTGCCAGACCAGACTATAAATATTGGTTTATCATGATGTCATGTCATGATATACTGTGAAAAAATATGAACACGTTTCTGTTTGGTGCCATCAATCATTAAATTTTTTTATTTGCGCATTGAGATTTGAGAAATTGTTTCCGCTCTTTTACTGTAAAATACGATTTTTATTAACGCTTGACCGATTACACAAACAAACACAAACAAACACAGACGAATGTCTTCGGCTTGTTTATATTTATTAAACCACGTGAGATAATTCTCTCATATCGACGTACGAAAGGAAGGTCACGTACGGAGAATGTGAGTGTGAAGTGTGATACATAAATATTTAGTTTGTCGTTTATGATAAGTTTATTTTGTTGTTCTTGAGCGTTCTCTTTAAGTATATTTAACTACATAAACACATCACAGCACTGACAGTACACAGAGAGCAAGAAATGTATTTACAGTAGTTACTTAGTTATAACATGAAATGCCTTTATATGTTTGGGGAGAGTGTAATTGCTTGTTGTTTTGTCTTAATTATAATACAGTTGAACGACAGCAGTCCAAAAATCAGGTGTCATTATTAAATCTGTTCCATTTGTGGATTTGAATACACACATAGTACACACATTTTTAAATTTTTTTAAAAACATTTGTTAAATATTTCGCAAAATTTTTAAAAAAATTTAAAAATGTGTGTATTAAGTGTGTTTCGCCAAGTGCCTACGGCAGAAAGTGTAAAAAGTATGTTTGCTTAGCTTATTGCCAGCCAGACCCCAATTAATCATTGTTTGTTTTTTTAACTCAGAATATTTATTAGGAAGTCGTTTTGAAGTTTTTTTATATCGTTACTACATTTTCTACTGATTATCTAAAATCCCAGAATAATAATAGACGAAGGGCGTTCGGTTATTGCACTCCCTCATTATTTAAGGTGCGCGCAACTAACAAATAAATTACTAAATTTCACCGCCAGAGGCAACCTTGGTAATTTTAACGCCGCATATAATTATGTACATCTCAAACGTATGAGTAATGCGCGATGGTAGTAATTGGTGCGAGCGATTAACTCACTTTTATATTATGTTAATAAGAAAACGATTTATTTGTTTTGTTGACCGCAAATGGTAAAAAAATCTTGTCTTTGATATAATACGAGTAGGTAAGTTAGCTTTAATGCATAGTTCTTGCAAAATCTCAAAACTACAAATTAATAATGATATCGCGTTACAATGACGTTGAAATACTGTTCAAACGGAAATGGATAATTATACTCGTACTTATAGATTGGCGCGTTTAGCGCTTTTCTTAAAATTTATTCACCGTATTTAGTTATTATCATAGCATGTTAGATTCGACTTTCAATAAATACTCCTGAATTTATGCAATAACAATACCAGTTAATAGCACTGTTATGATATTTAAGATTCGCTAGGGTAAGACTTTTTCGCGTTTAACCTAGATTTCTGAATACGAGCGATTCTGATACGAGAATTTAACACTTTCATGGTCGTCCTCCCTCGCTCCGAATCCAATTTTTTAATTCGGGTTAAACCCGATAACTAGCCGAAAATGATTTAAATTTAGATGACGTCTGCCAACTTTTGATTGATGCGCTAATCAGGTTTGCCAATAGAGGAGTTGTAATTTAGAGCCCAATTTTTATTTCATCTCTCCTTGTATTTTACAATTTTTAGGCTTTAGTGTGAACAATTTGAAAATGGTTGGTCAGATAATTCTGGACGATTCGGTGTGCGACGTTTTCCAAATATCGCAGAGGGGACAATGGATAGACCGATTACGTGAACCAAATGGATAAGAACGGAATACTGAAAAATTGGGACGACATTGCCCTGATCCATTTTATGCTCAGAGGACTATGAGATAATGCCAAATTAAGGAAGAACAGCGTATCTAAGAAATAGCGAAATTGGGAGGGCTGCAAAATATTGTTGCTAGAAAATATACCAAACATACGCAGCTAAATAGATCATGATCATACCCAGGTATTGTGGACTAAACAACGTCGGTTACCTGACTGCATTTGGGTTCAATTTCAAAAAAGGTAGCCCGCCAGAACTGTTACAACATCTGGTGGCAGCAAATATTTTCCTGGGCGGACAATACAGCCGAACGGAAATACGACAAATACGGGAAATACGAGAAATCTGTGAATGTCGAAAGGTCGGTGTAATCGTAGACCGTGGTCATCAAATGTTTCAAGAGTAAAGAAAAGTGTGCATGTTTCGAAGTTTCCAAATGCCAAAATGGAGGCCTGCTTTATCTGCCAATCGATACAGCACCTTGCCAGTAGTTTTCCAAAATGTCGAGAACATTTTGGACAAAAGTCAAATTTCGTGACCTCGTGCAGAAGACACATCAATGTACGTGACACCAATACGCTTGCAAAATAGTTTATAGACTGGTAGATTTAGGCAGCGATTACACACTACTAAGACAAAAATTAGCACGGTGGAAGATTCGCGTCAGTGTTATGGGATGTACCAATTGCTCACTAGAAATAGACGGCGTCCGAGCATCTATGTAGTACCTGGTAGGGTGCAAACAATTGATTTGCTAGTTGGTCATCAATTCACCGAGAGGGATGACATTCGCTTAATTAGTGACAGCAGTGGGCTGACGTACTCCAAAGCCGACTACGAGCAAGCAATTAACTGCCAGTTAAAGAAGGAAGATGTGCGCAACGAAGGCAGCATTAAGGGAGTCGCGATGTTGTTAATGTTGAATTTACCTAACCGTGATTAGAAGCTATAACCTATATCCTTGATGTTCACCCTGCTACCCGGAAAGCTTTCAGGAACCCCAGAAGGACCAATTGGAGCAAATACCCCAATAGTAGTAACTAGTAAGGGAACTGGAGGATATGGTGAGCATGAAAGCGGTCTTTTAGTGCTGCTTGTCCATTAGCTAGGCCTAGGGGAAAGTAAAAATCAGTACGGTGCTCCAAGGAACTGGGAACTTTTCGTTAGCCTTGTAGTACATAGCCTTTAATACATCCAAAAGTACAATGGAGGCTCAGGATTGGTACTCCTATAAGGAGGAACTAAGAATTTATAAGAGATAGTCAAGAAAGGCACAAAGGAAGTCCTGTAGGCTTTTCTGTGACAAAATGGAAGAAGTCTCCAAAACTTCTCACCTTAGAAAGATTCTTTCCAAAAATACAACCAGTCCCAGTGTTTTGATTAAACCGGATGGGTCGTAGACAGCTTCTGGTGAGGAATCTTTAGTGCTTCCAGGATGACCTGTTGGAGCATAGTAATCATCAGGAAACACTTTAAAGGTGCACAAATGACATCATAACTAGAAAACGGATCCTAGGGCACTAAAAGGTTGTAAACCATATAAATCGACTAGTCCGGATCATATTATACCAGCGGAACTTCAAAACAAGGTTTATTTTACTTTATCCCGAAAGCGGGAGAAAGGCTTTGGATGTATGTATTAAAGCAAAACTAAAACGCAGGAGAGATTTGTGGATACAGCTCTACACGCCCTGGTCCGTACGATTGAGAAATCAGTTTTCTTGAAAGACTTGTGTTCGATTGCTTTACTCGACATAGAAAGTGCCTTTAATAATATGAAAACAGAAGCAATCAAGGAAAGATTGTCATTTTTGAAGGTGGCCTTCCATATAAATAGGTTAATTAATCAGGTCGCTGGAATCAGTTTGATTGATGTTACTAAGTTGTTACTGGATAGATGAGCTCCCCAGGTACGGTACGACTCTCTAGTTGCAGCTGAAATTGGCAAGTCTGGGCAGACCTATCACATCGCCTTAAACTACCACTTAGAAAACAGGCGCTAGCCTTAGCAGAGGAGAAGTTGATTAACACCTTCATGAAGTCATAAGACAAGTTTGGCCAAAATTAGGCTTGGGGCGCACCAGAACAACAATTCCCGTACGTAAACGTGAATTAAGCACATGCAAGAAGGTTGCGTCTAGAGGCAAATGATTTTTGTAGAAGCTGTTTGGACGAGGAGGAAGAAGTGACATGCAGAAGCCATAATTACTTGGCTAAGTTTAACATGGACAGTCTGTTAAATCTCGAAAAATTTAAAGTGCGAAACACTACATAAGTAGTTCTAAATAGTCCCAGTAAGGGTGAAAGGAACATTCTGTGGTATCACAATGGATTCCAACCTAACCTTGCCTAATCATATCAATAACCAGTCTCCATGGTGGTTTGTTTTTAAAGTGACTTTGGATACATTTCGTGCAAATTTTATTGATGGTAATTCAGAAATGCACGAGCTCTATTCTACTATCGTCAGGTCACCAACAAAATAACGAGCTGCCATCGCTAAAAGCGATTGGTTAAGTTGATCAAATCGAACGAAAATTCAGTCCGTGATGAAAATGAAGCTTTACCTAAATTCTGCCTCTACGCAGGAAGAAGGCATCGCCATATTTAATGAGATTAGTTACACAAGTTGTTCTTAGTTTTTGCAATAATTCTTGCTCCATTAACCTTGCAATATATTTACTACAATTAGAAATTATAACATGTGGTGTAATTATGTGTAATATGTAATTATAACTTGTTATAATTAAGTAGAGGAAATCGTTTATAATTTGTATAAGTCGTTTCTGGATGTATCTACATACTTATACATAAATGAAAAAATAGTTTTACAATCTAAAAATCCCCGAACTTCATTTTATGATTGATTATTAAATTCGGTCAATTTTTAACATGCCCCCAAATTTAATAACCAGCGGCATGCGATGCTTGGTAGTTATTAAAACACCGCAAACAAATTAGATAAATTAGAAAAGTATGAGTAACGCGCGTCGGATACATTAAGTGACACGCTTCGAAAAAAAAAATCACCGGTATTTTATAAATGATGACTGACTCATTGTATTATAAACATATGTATAAAAAAAACTGTTTATCTCATATCTTAATTAAAATACATTAATTAAAACCATATAAAATTCTAAAATACAAAAAAAAAACTATCGTCTTTGATAAAGGAAAGTAATGTACTTTAATGCTTGCAAAATCTTAAAATTGAGTGTGAATCATCTTATCGCATGACTCTGACGCTTATGGCTAGTTTTCAAACGGTTATGAATAACACTCTGCTTCAATCGCTGAGTATTGTTTTTTGTGACGAGCTGGGCACCCATTTCAAAGTTAGTCCCCATTTTTGAGATATCGCTTTCGATATGTTTTGGCTCAGAGTCAAAAATTTGTCAAAATATTCACTCATTTTCACGTTGATAGCTCTTGAACCATTAAGATTTTCGTTTTAATTTTATCAGCAAAGTTGTTGTGCTAGTCAAGATAAACAACTTTGCCGAACATATCAAGACCGAAAAACCACATCCACATTCACATTTTTGTGTTATTTTTTAATAATTTTTTGACCATTTATTGAATTTAAGTCGATTAAAATCGATCGAATAAACATCGCATCGACGGGAACCGTTCATAATGCCGCGTTTTAAAATGTCCCGTTTTAAAATACCGCGTTTCAAAATGCCGCGTGGTACAAAATGTCGCGTTTTAAAATGTCGCGTTTCAAAATGCAGCGAGGTACATAATGTCGCGTGGTACAAAATGTCGCGTTTCATAAAACCGCGTGGTTCAAAAAACCGCGTGGTACAAAATGACGCGTTTTAAAATGATGCGTTTTAAAATGACGCGTTTTGAAAAATCCCTTATAAATCAACACAATATGATGTGAAATAATAAATAATTTAATAAAAATTATTTGAAACAAGCAAATTGTGTTTAAACATATAGTAAAATTATCCTTCACTGAATGGAAATTATTTATAAATGTAATTTTATGTAATTATAAAGTGGGTCTAAGAAAAATAACGCAAATGTTGAAATTTATTAGAATATTCCTTCACTAAAATGTTAAAGTTAAGTCCTTATATATCGGAAGTTGATATCAGATACACAATTTAATCCAAATTGAACATTTTGTACGTCGCGGCATTGTGAAACGCGACATTTTAAAACGCGACTTTTTGTACCACGCGAAATTTTGTACCTCGCGGCATTTTGAAACGCGACATTTTAAGACGCGACATTTTGTACCACACGAAATTTTGTACCTCGCGGCATTTTGAAACGCGACATTTTAAGACGCGACATTTTGTACCACGCGACATTTTGTACCTCGCGGCATTTTGAAACGCGACATTTTAAGACGCGATATTTTAAAACGCGACATTTTAAAACGCGGCATTTTGACCCGGACCCCGCATCGACATAGATCCATTAGAAACTATTTAAGAAAAATTGAATCGAGTCAGTCGATTTTATGATAATTTTTCATAATTTTTTCGTCTTTTGTATCGTCTTCGGGATCTTCTTCCTCTTGTAAATGCCAACAAATGTCATCCAAAAGTGTATGTAGGTTTTTGCCGCCAGGTTCAGCATACCTGACTGGGCATGGTAAGCTGAAGCTGAAAAAAATTTAGCGGCTGAGAGATGACCAACCAAAATATTGAATAACGATACTTCAAAAGCTGGGATGCCAATTACGATTTAATATCCTTTGCATGGAATATGCCTAACATTTTGCCAGTTTCATCCATTATTTCATAAATTGCCTTTCATAAATTGTGGAGCGAACTTAGAACAACATTTATTTAATGCATCACTTTGCGGATGTGTTCTTACGAATAAATTTTGACCTATACTAAGCTCGATAGGCCGACTTCTCATATTATAGCGCCTATAGCGCCTCCGGTAGACAAGGCACGGATAGGAATATACGGGAGTGGGTCTGCCCTCTCGAAGTCCTTGAGTCCCAATGCTACCGCTCTTCTAGCAGAAGTAAATGTTATTACATCTAGGAGGGAGAGCAATGAGCCCAGATAGTATGTATCACGTACCGGTCGGCAGTATTATAAGGTTCATTAAGAGCCTGAATATTGGCTGGACGGATAATTAAAACATCTAGGGGGGAGAGCAATGAGCCCAGATAGTATGTATCACGTACCGTTAGGCAGTATTATCAGGTTCATTAAGAGCCTGAATATTGACTGGACGGATAATTAAGTAGGGCTTATGCACAAAAGATCTTTTAGGTCGCAGTGCGGGGTGGCTTGAGCCCCCACATGGCCCTCAAGTAATAATAATAATAATAATAATGCCTAACATTTTGCCAGTTTCATCCATTATTTCATAAATTGCCTTTCATAAATTGTGGAGCGAACTTAGAACAACATTTATTTAATGCATCACTTTGCGGATGTGTTCTTACGAATAAATTTTGACCTATACTAAGCTCGATAGGCCGACTTCTCATATTATAGCGCCTAAATTTTTTTTTCATAAGCATTAGCTATGTCAATCTGAACCTGTGCATGTAATAAAGACATCCTATCTGGTAGTGGCGTAACTCTAGTTCCCTCCGAAATACTACCCTGGTTTATCTTATTATATCCGAAGAAAAGGAAATGTGGTGAATGCTTAACTGTGTCATGTATATTATTACGAAGGGCCGAGGCGATTTCTGATAAATTTTTGTCCCATGTCGTGTGCTTTCCTTTCACATAGGAGCATATAGTTAGACTGTGGCGAGTAAACGGCTAGCTGTTTTAGAATCAATAACTCCAAAATTTTGTACTCGTGACTTTTAAATTGGGGCCCATATACGTACATCTTTCAAAAAATTAACGATCTGTTGTGACATGCCTCTACTCAAGGGTTTTAACAAGACAAATTTAGTGAGGTGATCAAGCACTATTAATATCACGGTTTTATTTTGTGTAGAACGTGGGTATGGCCCTAGAAGATTTACGTATATTCGTAGACAAGATTTTTCTACGGGAAACATTTTTCCCAGGGGCGGTCGTGTGATTTTATTCGAAGCTTTCGAGACCTTACATGTCTCACATTTTACGATGAAGTTGCGTACCTCTTTAGCCATGTCCGGCCAGAAATAAAATCGGCGTAGCCTCACCAACATTTTTGAACCACAGTGTGATGCCAGTGGATCGTTGTGTTCCTGTTGAACCAGTTCATTTCTTAATCCCATTGGTACCCATAGCTTCCTAATCGGTAAATCCGTCAATGCATCCTTCCTATTTGGCTCGAGACGAATAAAAATTTGTTCATCTGTAACTTGGAATATTGAGAATCTATTCGGGTCTAGTTGGGTTTATTAAGAAGCTCTTGGTATTGCTCATCTTTGAAGCTAGGTGAATTCAATTCTGTTGCAGCGGTAGGTTTCGATTTGCTTTCCTCAAATTCTTCTAAAGTGTCGCAGTGAATTCGCGACAGGTTACCTGGTACAACATTTTGTTGTCCTGTCACGTGTTTAATGCTACAAGAATAGCCTTCATCATAAACAATCCATTTACTTATACAGTATATAAGATTGGATTGTCGTTATCGTTGCGGCACTTTTATTTATCGTTTATACCATACGATCTTCCCATTGCACTACGTAGTGGTGAAACATCCGTAACACCTGCTCATCGGATTCGGCTGGTGATTGTTCGGCAAATTTTTCCACATGGCAATGCAAAAAGTGTATTTTCAATGACATTCGAACGTTTATATTATGAAAAGCAGTCAGCATGTTTTAAATATGGTTGACCTCTTTTACATATTTCCATGCCACAAGCTCTCGCTCACTGAGATCATTACAAAAGCATCATCGTTCGTCAAACGAGGAATGTCCGGTCCATTAAGTATTCCTGTAATAAAAAACATGATGCGAAATGAAATTTCGTTTGATTAAAACTTAAATTCGAAGAGAGTCAAAGACCAACCTTCTTTCATTTTCATTCCACATAACCGTAGAAAAATCCGACGCAATTCGATGAACACATTCCCATCTGGATTCAGCGTTTTTATAAAATTTTTAACTTTTTCAAGTTTGATATGAAGCGGTGGTAGCAATATTTTTTCAATTGACACAAGTGGAGTCTCAACGATGTTGTGGTGTCACAATCTAATGATCTCACTTAAAGCCCAATTCCATTCGTTGTATTGGTCGCCTTCAACACGTGTATTCCACAAGCATACAAAACACATGGTTTTAGTGTAACTCAATTGCATGCCTCTTAAAAGAGCTATCAATTTTAAGTCTGCATACAAACTTCCCACTGATGGTCGTTGTATTTAATCAAATCAATGTTGTTTTTCCTTTGATGCATAAGTTTCCTTTGTGTTTGTGCTGAGTGCAATTGGAACGGAATTTTTTGAGTTGGTAACGTGAAGGAGAACTGCCTTCAAACTGCTTTTGAAGGAATCGAGAAACAATTGCCAATCTTAGGAATTATATGCATGGTGCATTGTGGAAATTAAACCACGGATATCAGTGCAAACAACGAGTGAATTATTCTCAATTGATTTGAAAAAATCAATAATATCCAAACGATACAATAACGTCAGACAATAATATCCAAACGATTTTGAGAGATTTCAATGTGATTGCATGGCGCAGGGACATTTGATGGTTGATACATTGATACAGGTGTTTCTACGGTTTCATCTGATTCAAATGTTGGTGGTAAATATTCTTCAGTTGGGTTTGATCTTTCCGGGACAGGAATTTTATCTGAATGCGGCAGTGGTAATTGACCATATGTCGTTGCAATGTATGTCAAAGAAACAATTTTTTTTCTGTTTGTCCCGAGAATATAATTCACGCATTCATAACATAGTGCATATTGTTGAATTTGCATGCAGTTTTCATCATATTTAAAATTAAAAAATTGTCTTTGTAAGCCCTTAATAGTAAGACCTGACTTTTTACCATATAGTAGTTCTAATTTATTTAACCTTTGATATGCTGTCTGACAATTTGAATAGCAATGTTACTGCTTACGCTTATGGGGTTATGTATGCCTATGTGGGGTGTGATGTTGTATGTTTCCACAGGTGGTGTTCCCCCAATGTTTTAAATTTCAGCTCCATAGATCTGTTTAGTGGAATTATTATTAACCGAAGAAATGGCGGCAAAAAATAAAACGCGTGGTTATTGTTCTTTCGCACAACTAAAATTAATTGAGATATAACCATTTCAATAAAATTTATAAACACTACTGCTACTGCTATATTATAAAGGGAAAAAGGGAGCGCGCAAAAATAATCCACTTAATTATTGTCACTAAACAAAAATAATGCTACTTAAAAATTACACTTGTATCAAAATTTATTAATTTTAATGTTTTATTTTATAAACTATGAAACATGGCTGTAGTGACGCTGGCTATGAACTGTAAAGAATCGCGTTCGTTTTTCGTTCTATTTTATGGAAACAAAGTTCCCTACCGGCGATGGATGTAAGTTACTCCAAATGACAAGAGAGCTGTGCACCTACATTAACACGTTCACGACTGAGGTGCTCAGGCTAGATGTGACCATAAACCAGATGTTAAATTTGCACGAAATGAGCTGATTGAAGCCTAATGGTAGAATAAATGTTTTATTTATGTGTTTTGTGGGGTTTGTGGCGTTATTAATAGTATGACGCATATACTACTCACCGGTTTATAGAAAAAAAAAAAAAAAATCAAGAGAATCTGTCAACCAATATAGAAACTATAATTACTTACATAACAAAGTACGACGGTGGTCCTGAACGTGTTAATTTATATAATTTTTTAGAGCTGGGAACCGGCTTTAATTTCATTACTCATGCCCGATCTGTTTTGTGTTTTATTATATCGCCACACGTTCAGTTCAATGAGAGTTTGGCTTCAAGATCTTGATTGATCCATGCTTGAACTGCAACAGCTGTGCCTAATCTTTCCGGTTTAACTTTCACTTAAAGGTCTTGTTAACAACATTCACAAAAATGTTTGTTTTTGTTTTTAAAATTCGTAACTGTAAAAGCTAAAGAAATTGAACATACATGAAAATGAATTTTAATTAAAATATACAAAATAGCGACTTGTGAATTGATGAGAGTGACTGTGAGTCAAAATTTGCGTAAAGAAACAATGGCGGTTAAATTATTCTAAATTAAAATAATAAATATATTCAGTCTATCATTACTCTCACTGCGTATACACGTTATCACGCAAAACGCCTACGGCCGTATAGACGACACATCCCACCCCGATTTTTGTTTTGTTTATGATAACACGCTACAACATGATACATCACAAAACCGCATTTGTCATAAATATTAGCATGTACACTACAGTCACATATACGCAACCGGGTAGGATAATATATTTTGAGCGTAAGAGCACTTCTGTCAAAACACATTTTTTTTTTTGGATTTCTCTTTTTTTTATTTTTATTTTTTGCCATAGTCGTACATAAATTTTGAAATATTACAAGATGAGTTAATTTATTTCTCACAGTATTTGTGTATTTTCTAAAATTTCTGTCCTTAGAAAATCTATTTAGTCACAAGAAACAAAAAAAACTCTTTAGTTTAATAATAAAATGTAATACATACATTTTCACGCATTTTAACTACAGAAAAAAAATCCCGCAAACAAAAAATAGTTTCGCCGGCTATGAACGTTTTTATATAAATATCAAAGAAACAAAATGGTCACTGTAATTTATTTGTATTTTTGGTAAACAAACAGTTTAGTTTTAATTTTTTTGATAGAAAACTAAAACGGATTTTAATTGAAATGGGTGGCCATAATAAGGTTGAAGTATACTTTAAAACTGCACAATTATTTTTAATTTTCATTCGTGTGCATTAAATTAAGATCGCAGGGATTAAAAATATTTTGAAAAAATATACACTTGACAATTACCTAAAAAAGTTAATTAAACATGGTTTATAATTGATTTTTCTTGTATTAATTTGCTTCATAATGAAGCAATTTATCACACAAGACTTAATTAATTTAACCATTTTATATATTTCATTGAAAATTTTTAACTTTATTTCTATGTTAAATATGCAACACAAAACATGAAAAGACAAAAAAAAAAAATTTTTTTTTTGACAGAAGTGCGTTTACGATTTTCGTATTCTCTTTTCATACATTTTAAATTTTACACTCTCTCTATATATCTTTATGCTCGAAGCATATACGTTACATATACGGTTTTGTTTTTATATCCATATTAAAATACTGCTAAAAAAAAATTCTTCTATTCTAAAGTAAAAATCATAGAAAACCCCCCATTAATCTTGGAATATAAAAACAATTTACAAAAACACATACATACATACTTAGATAGATGATAGCGTAATTATTAGGCGCTCTTTATTTGAATTGCAATATGTATAGTTGTAGAAAAACATCTTTTTCATTATTATATAGCGTGTTTGATTTAAGTTAAATCATGAATTTTCTCAGGAAGTAGAAGATAAAAACAAGGTCGGTTCCCAACGCAACCAGTATGCAAATGTATTTACATATTTATTTGAACGGACAAAAATATGTCAAAAGATACAAATGTGTTTTAAAACCTTATTGTGAAGTAAAAAATCGTGTGCACATATTCATTAAAAACATTTGCATTCTACGGTGTCACGGTAGTTTAATTTATGGTTATTAGGCGATTTTGGTTTCTTTTCTTTTGTTTACAAAAAAAAAAACTTATTTTCGAAAACGTGATTGGCAACATTTTTGGTTAATTCTTGAGGTTATGTTCTGTGTAGAAACAAATGAACTTAACCAATCCACCATCATAAATAGGTATAATCGATTGAAACGTGGAAAATCACGTCGATTATAGAATTCGCGGTTGCGGATCTATCGCGGATCGTAAACTACATATAAAAAAAATTGGAAACAATTGGTGTAAATCAAAGTATCCTGGAAAACTTCTATTGATTTACATGCTTCGAGCATAAAGATATATAGAGAGAGTGTAAAATTTAAAATGTATGAAAAGAGAATACGAAAATCGTAAACGCACTTCTGTCAAAAAAAAAATTTTTTTTTTTTGTCTTTTCATGTTTTGTGTTGCATATTTAACATAGAAATAAAGTTAAAAATTTTCAATGAAATATATAAAATGGTTAAATTAATTAAGTCTTGTGTGATAAATTGCTTCATTATGAAGCAAATTAATACAAGAAAAATCAATTATAAACCATGTTTAATTAACTTTTTTAGGTAATTGTCAAGTGTATATTTTTTCAAAATATTTTTAATCCCTGCGATCTTAATTTAATGCACACGAATGAAAATTAAAAATAATTGTGCAGTTTTAAAGTATACTTCAACCTTATTATGGCCACCCATTTCAATTAAAATCCGTTTTAGTTTTCTATCAAAAAAATTAAAACTAAACTGTTTGTTTACCAAAAATACAAATAAATTACAGTGACCATTTTGTTTCTTTGATATTTATATAAAAACGTTCATAGCCGGCGAAACTATTTTTTGTTTGCGGGATTTTTTTTCTGTAGTTAAAATGCGTGAAAATGTATGTATTACATTTTATTATTAAACTAAAGAGTTTTTTTTGTTTCTTGTGACTAAATAGATTTTCTAAGGACAGAAATTTTAGAAAATACACAAATACTGTCAGAAATAAATTAACTCATCTTGTAATATTTCAAAATTTATGTACGACTATGGCAAAAAATAAAAATAAAAAAAAGAGAAATCCAAAAAAAAAAATGTGTTTTGACAGAAGTGCTCTTACGCTCAAAATATATTATCCTACCCGGTTGTTTACATGTGATTTATATTTTTTGATTCTCCGTACAAACGCAATATTTTTATTGCGGATCTAAAACAATTGTTTTTTGACGAATTGTAAAAATATCCTAAGGAATTTCAATGAAACTATGATAAAAAATTATTGTTTCCAATTTTTTCTATATGTAGTTTATGATCCGCGATAGATCCGCAACCGCAAATTCTATAATCGACGTGATTACGAGCATATATTGATGTACTCAGATGATTTACGACAACGACATAATGATGTACTCAGATGATTTACGACAACGACACACACCTATCGGCTCGTGTCGGTAAACTCCATCTTTATGAATAACAGTCATTATATGCTAGTAGAATACGATACTTTGTCCACGACCGACAAATAATATTGTATTTTATAATCAAATCCTTTAAATAATCCTAAAAAAAATTTCGTTGATATTTTGACGGCTCAATTTAATTATAAAGAGAATACAACTTTCACAAAATATGCCATGGGAAATTTTACGAAAAAGCGATTATTACAGCAAATTTAGATTGCCATGCAAAATACAAACAACAACACGTTATTATAGCGATAGTTTTACAATTTTCACCATGGCAACGCGATAGTTTTACAATTTTCACCATAGCAACGCGATAGTTTTACAATTTTCACCATAGCAACAAGAAAATCCTAAACAATTATCTCTAATTTGTAATTGTATTTCAATTTTTCTTATTATGATTGAATTTTTTATACACACATCAAAGGAAAAGCCGTGCAAACAAAAGCTTGTCAAATAATTTGCATATAACATGACATAAATGGATGAATTGTGATTCAATCGCTGACGGGAAAGTTGTATTCTCTTACTAAATACAACACGTGCTGCAATTAATGATCTATAATTTTTTACTCGTTAAAACCGACGCAGATAATTCAACTCGTGCTGCGCACTCGTTGAATTTTCAGCGCGGTTTTAACTCGTAAACAATTATCGATAATAATTGAGCACTAGTTGTATTACGAATGAAAATGGCATGAGATTACTAGATAAAATTCCATAATGAAATTTAAATGAAACATTTTACTTGGTATTATAGTTGAATAATGAAAGAACAGCTACAGCCTACTAGATAAATTAGCAGTGAATAATGTATTATCATTATAATTGATGAAACAAACGTATAATGAGTGTATTATAGGATAGTCGTGGACAAAATTATGATACGAGTAAAACATAACCTAAAAATATTTATGTCATTTTGAATACCAAAAAACGGTGCGATTGTGAAATCCAATTTTATAAAACCAAAATTTTATGTTTATAAGACACGTCTATGTAATTGGGTAATTTTGTGCCTGTAATTATAAAATTATAGAAACCTGAATTACGTGTATATCGTGATTATAGGAATAAAACATGTTTCTCGATTTAATTAACTAAACTGTTCTTAAAAATAGAACATCCACAATTTGTCAAAAACGTGGTTTTTCGAAGTCGTTATGTGAATAATTTCCAGAAATCCCAAATTTTACTAAGGTAGGAACTAATTCAACGTATAATTAATATAATGGTAAAGGCTCACTGATGTTACGATTTTCGCAAGAGTATATAGCTATATATACATAAATTCTCATAACGTGTAAACAAGAAAATGTGTAGTCGTACATAATTTAATTAACTATTACCAAGTAAACTTCATTGACACTAACTCCATTAGTTCTGTCATCGCCGGCAAATGTTGTTGTACTTATCTCCGCTTAACTATTTTTTTTTCGCGACTCTGCCCGCCGCAAGAATATTATTTTCGATATATTATTTATAAATAAATAAACTTCAACTCGCGCAATATCAACAAAATTCAATTTACAAATTAGACGATGCTTCTCATTGTATACTATCGTTTTCACAGAAATAGTTACTGCATTGGTTTCTTTGAAATCATAGCAGTTATGAATTAATTACCAACACAAGTGTTTCATTTAATAATTTTTTTTGATTAATTGGCATTGATTCGTTGCCAAAATCCTTATCTTACTAGATCTCAGCAAAAGCCAATCTCAATATCCAGGGGGTATCAGTTAATCTTAATCAGAGGTATGCCACCTTTATTCCAAATTCTGTCAATAGATACATTATTAACGTCAGAATTTTGAAAATAATCCTTCAACTAGACCCAAAATATACCCTTAACCCAACCCGAAACACAATCCCAACTCAAAATCAACTCAACCAGTAAGAAACTATAAGCGTACTTAACATAAATTTAAATCACAACAAATCAAGACGTTTTTACAAATGTCAGTAAAGTTATATAATTCATTTGTTTGTTTTGGTTAAACAAAAAATAGATCACGTACCTACCACAATTAACGATTGTAAAAGTAGAGAAAGCGCCTCTCGAGGAAAAAAGTTAAATTGATGCTATTGACAAAATGACACATGTCACAAATGCGACGAAAGAAAATTTAGCCATCCGGCAATTAAAAATTGTGTTTACAGTTCAAAATTGGAATTGCTTACAATAATTTCGAACGTCAAATTATCAGGTAGCTCAGTTTAAAAAATTTCCACTAGGTGGCATCCGTGATGCTTCAATCGTCAATAATGTGCGAAAAAGACCTTGGTCAGAACGTGGTGAGACCAAACAAACGGTGGTAAAGCCAATATTTCATTAGTAATTGGTCAGTTTTGGAAGACTTCGATCAGAGATGATTTTGAGATGCATTTTTCTAATTTCTCATTAGAAACTATTTGCACTAAAAGAAATATTTTAACAGTAGAGATTTGCCAATTGTTCATAAAACCGAATTCAGTAATCACATTCAATATATTAAGAAACATGCACTTGTTCAACATTCGAGCAATTTAAAATTATTAGATCCGTTTGTTGATGCGGATGTTGGAGGGTGCCTTTTCTATAAAATCGGATATTAGGAGGTCGAAATTTATGTCGGCAAATTCTTAATAAATGTATTATATATGATATGTTAAATATAAAACTGGCGCATCAAATATTTGGTGATTTATCCGCCGATGTGTTACGAAAACAAGACGATTTTCAACAGTTGGAATCGATTTCTGCGGACCATTTTATGCTAAAACAAACTTAAGATCAAAAACTAAAATTTTTCATTTAGAAATCGTAATGGATTTATCAGAAGCTTCCTCAGCTTGTTTCCGCAGATTTGTATCAAAGCGTTCCTATTGTTCAAAAATGTCAAAATTGTACAAAGAATTTAGGGATTTGTTTCAATCACAAATTTTATGCGAATCATCACATAGAATGGCATACATTCTAAAAATTTCCCCCAGGATATCCTCACTTTGGTGGATTATGGGGATCTGCAAAAAGAATGCCAAATGGTACATTAAAAGGATAATATAGGTTCACGGTCATTGAAAACCAAAGAGAAATTGAAGCTTGTCCCAATTCACGTTCATAGACAGCACTCTCAAATTGTACCATCATTGCTTAAACTAAGGTGACCATCTTTAAAACGCGTACATCATTCATACAGCCCAACCGAAACGCGTATTGTACGCGCTAAACGCGTACGAATGGTCACGTTAAAGGTGACCTTCTTTCTTAAATCGAAAACGCGTACATCATTCATACAGCCCTACCGAAACGCGTATTGTACGCGCTAAACGCGTACGAATGGTCACCTTACTTAAACTCGACTTACTAAACTATCCAGATTCCAGATATCAAACCTTACGATTGATGCTTTAAGATGTTTGGCTTGATGAATAGTTGAATGAGCTACAAAAACGTTACAAGTGGCAAAAACCATCAAATGATACGTATAAAATAGGTTCATTTGTTATTCTACGACAACATCCCTCCTATTAATTGGTTAATAGTCATACAAAGCATAACATATTAAAGCAACTTTTCCTGGATTTTGCCTTTTTCCGACTGTACTATTTATGCAGTTTCGATTCAAGGTCGGTTCACTTAAGTCAGACAAAAACACAGAATATATTGTAAGTGTTGCATAATTTCGCGGTATACTTAACAGTTTAATAGCCCAATAAATATAAAGTTTGTTTTATGAGAGTAAATAGAATGCTTATCGTCTTTATCAAAAGTAAATAACATAAAATCGTAATTACAATTTATTTGACGTGTTATCACTCAACGTATTGGAAAAAAAAACATCAATGTTTAGTTTTCATTACTCACAATCACAATTTTTGAAGTTGTGTCTGAGTTGAGTTTTTAAATTAGAATTAGCATCTGAACGTTTAATCGCTGACTGTAGGATGATGTTGTTAATATTGTGTTGCCGGATGATACTTTTATTAATGTATAAATTTAGTTTAAAATGTTTCGCAAATGATCTAATTGCGGGAAGATTATATCGGGGTTATTGGAGTTCATCGGCTTTAACCCAATCAACTCAATCCAATAACAAAAACAACCGCCTTCGTTTTATTATTGACTTGAAATATTTTTAACTTTTAAAACTCTTATGATTTAAGTCCTAATTCGAGCATGCTGGTTTATAGATTATATCGAACTATTCTTACTTGTTTTTTATTTATTTATTTATTGTACTTTAACAATAATTTAGTATTAAAAGGAAAAGCACAGATGGAAACAGAGTAAACGGAACAAAAGAACAAAAATAAAATGATGAAGCTGCTTCCATTAGGCAGAAAAACCTTTTAAATTTTTTCAAACAATTTCCATCTCATGCATACACATTCTATTTTGAGCAATAGCTCATTTACAATAAAATGTACAGCAAGAGGTGAAATAATACTAAAAATTAACAATAATAACAATAACAATAATATTAAAAATAAATTTAGAAAACTACGTATTGCCCATCAATCACGCCACTCCAAAAATTTTGACTTAAATAATTTGGCCGATCCTAAACTCTTAATTTCCAATGGAATTGAATTCCAAAGAGAAACTCCCCTAACGTAAAAG
This sequence comes from Tipula helvola, assembly GCA_963556165.1. Taxonomy (NCBI): domain Eukaryota; kingdom Metazoa; phylum Arthropoda; class Insecta; order Diptera; family Tipulidae; genus Tipula; species Tipula helvola. The sequence continues at coordinate 364,623,811 of OY744481.1, forward strand.
GATTTGTTTAGCGACCTACAACTATTTTTGGCTGGAATCAGGCGGAAGTTTGAGGAATGAGACCTGCTAAAAAGTAACTTCCTATAAAGATAACAAGGCTTCTTTGCTTAGAGAAGTTTAAAAATAAAAAGACAAACGCGAAATTCGTAAAAGGTAGATAAACTACATCCTAAAACAAGGCTAGAGTAGGCAGAAATATGATCGAATTTCCTAATACCAAAAATAAACCTAGTACATGCATTGAAACATCTTTGGAGAACGTTCATATTTTCCTGAAGCATACCGAATAAAACTACGTCACCATAAATAAAATGAGGAAGAAGATAAGACATAAACATTTTTTTCCTAAACTGACTATCAGAAAATCCTACTACTTTATACAAACAACTAAGCATACCAAAGACCCTCTTACTAATACTAACTAAATGGTCACCCCAAGAAAGAGTTTTATTAATAACTAAGCCTAAATCTCTAACAGTATTTGAATACCTAATTAGCGAACCCTGCAGAAAAATACCAGGAAAGGACGAGGTGTCTAACGATTTTTTATAAATTATGATCGACTGAGATTTATTCGCATTTAAAACGAGCCTATTAGAGACCGACCAACTAGCGATATTACTTAAGTCTTCATTTATCAGAGAAATATTCCTATCAATAGAACCCTGATCTAAACGACTATTTTTATAAATTTGGACGTCATCAGCGAAAATGTGAAATGAACAATGGTGAATAGAGGATTCTATGTCATTAATGTACATAGAAAACAATAGAGGACCCAGCACTGAACCCTGAGGAACGCCGGAAATTACAGGAAGGAAATCAGACAAAGAATTGTTGAAAAAAACTGCCTGAGAACGATTAGAAAGATAGTTAAAAATTAGTCTGGCAGCGGAAACCGAAAATCTAAACTGAGATAAGAGTTTGTTAAAAAGAATTCTGTGATTAATAGAATCAAAGGCCTTAGAAAAATCTAACAAAGTTAAAGAAGTCAATTCCCTATTATTCATATTACGCCTAATATCATCACATACATTTAATAACGCAGTAGAAGTGCTATGAAATTTTCTAAACCCAGATTGGAAGAAACTAATTAAACTATAGCTATTTAGATGCGATTGAATTTGAGTTTTAACAACTATCTCGAAAGCTTTAGAGAGAGAACTTAAAATGCTAATTGGCCTCAAATGGGATAGCTCTGAAGGATTACTAATCATTGGGATGGGTATGATTTTACTTAGCTTCCACTGATCTGGATAGGACGAGGATGTGAGAATAAAATTAAAAATATGTAACAAATATTTTGAGACGAAAGGGAAAACTCGTTTAACGAATTTTAAATTGACGTTATCCAGACCAGAAGATTCTGACTTAACATTCCAAATGGCAGACTGTAAATCCTCGAGAGAAATATTTGAAAACGAAAACGAATTAGAGGACGCATTAGAGAACAAATCGACGGTACTACTGCCCGAGTTCAAACTAGAGCAAAAATAACTATTAATATCATTGGGCTTAAACACCCCACTAGAACTACTCTTGCATCTGCCTAGGCCTAAATTACGAACATTACGCCAAAAAACCTTGGGAGGAAGGGAGGGGTCTAACTTGTCCTTAAAATAATTACGTTTAGCAATCCGAATTAACCCTACAACTCTATTACGAGCCTGCTTATAATCTAAATGAGACTGACTATTAGGATACCTTTTCCATAAACGATATTTACTAACTCTAATACTTATGGCATTCGAAACTTCCTGAGACAACCAAGGCGGAGATTTTGCTTTGAAAGTAACCTTTTTAAGCGGAACGCAACTATCAAAGACCAAACTAATATACGAGTTGAAAAATTCTACTTGGGTAGTTGACGAACTAAGGCAAAAAATATCCTCCCAAGGAACCGAGTTACAAACTAAGTAAAGGCGGGAATTATCTATACTAGAAAAATCTCTAAAGCTAAAACTGTTAGGCTTAGGTGGAGAGTAACAATTCAACAGAAAAAACTAAAAGATCATGATGGGATCCCATACCGAGAGACAACTGATTGAAAAAACAAATAGAGTTATCAGTAAAAGAGATGATATGGTCAATAAGGGAATAAGAGGCACCGCTAGCGGTTGGACAACAAAACGTCGGCGCCACAGTGTTGTGGACGGATAAATTAAGACTATTTAAAAGATTCAAATAATCACGAGGGAAGCCGGAATTTTGGAGTATATCGAAATTGAAGTCACCTGATATATATATTTCATCGAATCTACAAGAGAAATAACTAAACAAACTTTCTAAGTCTACAAGGGATTTTTTAAATTGGGCATACGACCTCTTACTAGTTTTTGGAGGGTTATAGACGGTACCGAATAAGATTTTACGACCACTAATGAAAACGTTGACAAATAAAAACTCTAAATCCGATACTAACGATTCCGAAATAGAAGAAGGTATGGTAACTAATCTAGCCTTAATATGATCACCTACAAACATACATAAACCACCATAATTAAGGGGAGGTACCGTCCTATCTTTCCTAAATATATTAAAACCTTTGATGGCAAAAGCTGAATTAGGGATATTTGGATTTAGAAAGGTCTCAGAGAAACAAAGTATGTCCACTGGAGCGCCATTAAAAATGTGACGAATCTCGTCAATCGTTACTACTATAAGTAATTAGGATTACATATTTCAATAAGACATTAACAACAACAATTGCACTAATTAATCACGCCAATTAGCCTGTTCGTGAAAATTTAGTTTGACGATTCTCGTAAAATTTAAAAACAAAATTAATATTGAATGCAATAGATCATGTTTTCCGAAAGAGGCAGCACGATCAAAGAAAAAGTACAGAGCGTTTATCACTATGTAGATGTCACTACACAATCAAAAAAATATCACTGACGTTTTTAAAAAGGGGCCAGCCAAAATCAATTTAATTAGCAATTATTATTGTTTTTGTTTATGTTTACAAAATGCACACATAAAGGGTGTTTTCGTTTATTCATTCCGTAGAAAGAATAGAATATTGATCACGTGACCCCGGAATGAAACATATTACAAGAACAACAAAGAATACATTTTTGGCAGAATCGCAGGCAATAGTAATTGATATTTAATATGTGCGTCTACTCTAATTTAATTAAAATAAAAGTGAATAATATTAATTAATATTAATTGTAACGCTATTTTTCTTGTTATTAAATAGAGAGAAGAAAAATAATTTCAATAGCTTTAAGTGTACAAATTGGTGGGGATACGTTTTTTGATAGTGAGAGTGATTCTGATGAAGATGATAATAGTGAAACTCGCATCCCGAAAAATGAGTTGTATATTGAGAAAACGATTTGGCAGCTAAGCGACATGCAATTTAAAACTCATTTTCGTGTATTACCCAGCACGTTCGAATTGTTGTACCAAAACATGCTATCAATAGATAGCAAATATGTAGATGTTTCGCGGGGTCATCCACGGATTTAACTTGAAAAGCAAATTTTAATGGCTTTGTGGTATTTGGCTAACACCGAATGTTTCCAGTAAAATACCGTGCACAATATTTATAATTCTCAGTTAATTTAATTGGAGAATTTTTGGAGAAAGCGCATCTCGAGAAAAAAATTAAAATGATGCACCTGATAAAATGACATTTGTCACAAATGCGACGAAAGAAAATTTAGCAATGCGGTAATTAAAAATTGTTTTTATAATCCAAAATTGGAATTATTTACATTAGCAATCCGGTAAGTAAAAATTGTGTTTACAGTTCAAAATTGGAGTTGTTTACAATAATTTCTAACGTCAAATTATCAGGTAGCTCAGTTTAAAAATTTTCCACTAGGTGGAATCCGTGATGCTCCAATCGTCAATAAGCAAGCCATGATTTTTCCATATAAATAATTTTGACATTAGCCACATTTCTTGACGTTTGATCTGATCCAGATCAGATCATGTTTCATGCCTCTTCACACTCGTACTGTATTCATGTTATTCTTTGTCGCTTTACAAATACTGTTCAACTACATTTTAATAGCTGAACTAATTTTTAGATCACCATTTGTGATCCAAAATCAATGTTGGTTCAAATGTTGTTGTTGCTTCATATATACATTTTGATATGATCCGGATCACCTTGCGTCAAGAAATGCAATTATTCTTGCCGTAGACCAAAAAATGAGACATCTACTTATGTTGGGTTTCATATCGCATATTATTATTAATTCACCTAAACGCAGTATCCACAATTATTTTACTGAAATTCGATTGACGATTTTCCGCGAAAGGGTTGCCATCTATGATGAACTAACTTTAGTGCTATACAATTAATTTGATGTTTGATTTAGTATGTGAAATAAACATTTAAATGATATACAAACGAATTCCAATGAATAATAATTTAATTTTAATAAACAAAATTGTACCTATCAGCCATTTCAGACTAAAACATTATAATCCACTAAACGTCAAATTTGATTTATCCATAGCAGTATAGCACTAAACCTACGCGACATCTATATCAGTAAAATCGTCAGATTGACGATTTTCCGCGAAAGGGTTGCCATCTATGATGAACTAACTTTAGTGCTATACAATTAATTTGATGTTTGATTTAGTATGTGAAATAAACATTTAAATGATATACAAACGAATTCCAATGAATAATAATTTAATTTTAATAAACAAAATTGTACCTATCAGCCATTTCAGACTAAAACATTATAATCCACTAAACGTCAAATTTGATTTATCCATAGCAGTATAGCACTAAACCTACGCGACATCTATATCAGTAAAATCGTCAATACATATTTGTGTATGCGTATTTAACGACAATTTCATGAAAATTTTTCAATAAAATCTGTTTAACAAAATGTCAACGTTTTAGGGTCAAGAATTTGTGGATAGAATGACTAACCAAATAAAAATTATGTTTCGATAAATTTCACAAGAATTTTATTCTGATGAATTTGTTATTTTGTTGACGAACGCCGGCTGAATGTTTACATCCATTTTTGATTTTATTTGACTTTGTTGGATTGAAATGGGTTTCCGGTTCTAATTGAAAGGAAATTTAATATTTGTTTTTTGTAACATATTCATAAATGTTAGAACATTAAACCAAAATTGACACTTCATGAAAATTTTATTTGGAAAGTGAACAAATTTTAGCTGGAAATCTAAAATTCGATTTTTCGAAAAATGGCGTACTTAAGCATTCAGCCGGCGATTTCTATGTGATAAAATAGACAAATGTTTTTGTCATAAATTGGTGGGACTGCATGGCGCATGGTGATAGTCCTTGTGTTCAATCGGGCAAAAATGATAAAAAATATTATGATTTTTTTTATCGCGTTTACCTGAAACGCACTCATTTATCACGAAAAAAACCAAGTTTTTTTTCAGTTCTAGCTGTCAGAAGAAATAAATTTGGATTTGATATTTTCAGTTTCTTGTGTGCAATATTAAAATATAATTTTTATTATTGTAGAAATAAATATTTAAAATAAAGGAATAAAGTTAGAGTGCCTAAAATATCATGATATTTTTTATCATTTTTGCCCGATTGAACACGTTCAATGATCACTGGTCCAATGAACACGTCCAATGATCAATGAAACAAGATTAATATTTGACAAAAGAGTCAACAATGCGTTAATATAATATTCAATTCAACGCTGAGCACATCATTAGAATAAACGAGAATCCTTCACCAAATGACGAGCCGCAACCAAATGATCTTGAAACCATTGAAGATATGCAACAGGATGATAAATACATACTGTGCATACAGGTTGATAAATGCGACTGATATTTTTCGACTAGGCTATACGATTTAGTATCGGTACTATTTGGAAGTTTAAGAGACAATCAATCGAATATTGGATTGACACTTAAACAAGCCCTTGAAGAGTTGACACACTAGGGCATTACGGGGTAGACAGAGAGAACGGGATCGATGATTATTTTTTGCTTTTTAGTGAAGAGCAGTACTTATGAAAGGTTTTTTGTTTTTAGTTTTTAAATGTTTATTTGGAAATAGAGCACAAATAATAAGTTGAGTCCAAATAAGTTTCTGTAAACATAGCAATTTTATTAAAATAGCATCAAAAATTGGTGTTTTGACATTTGAAAGTTGCTGACACTAATTTTAACTTGTGTAAAACTAATTGTTAGATAATACGGCTCAAGAGTGGCAAGATAAACTAATCTTCATCACGTTTACACGTATAGGTACATATCTTGACGTTTAGAATATCAGGGTATAGTTATAAGAAAATAAATTTCATAACATGATTTTTATTCGAAAGAGATCATCAAATTGAGTGATACTATTCGCCTTGATACACATTATTTTATTGATCGATAAGTCATCGTCGTTTATTAAAATAATAAAACCACTCATCACGCCTAGAGCAGACCGCACGCTTTAATTGTTTTATAACTAGTTTTAATTAACTACCGTATTCATTAATGTAAATCACTTAAACGCCGATTATATATAAAAGAAATTAGATTTAAGACACGCTTGTAAATAACACATACTATATACAGATTACAGACATCATTCACCATTACTCAATTAAATGCCCACACACAAACCATGTTTACGAGATTACTATAAATTTCGATTTCATGACTCATACGAAGTAGATTATGGTAAATATGTAAGTAGCTATATTGTACAGATGCAGAAGAAGCACATTAGAGGCTACACACACTTTATTTGAATCAGATTAAAATATTTAAAGTTTATTTGTTTTAATTTTGGCATCAAACAAAAATTACAAGAGACAAAACGTTACCAGGTATACTAGCATACATTAGAATGAAATTATTTTTAGATTTTTAAATGTAAATATTGCTAAAAAAATTGTTTTCTTGTAAGAATTTGATTGTTATATCTGTTTTTAGTTAGGAAAAGATTGCTATCAGTTTCGTCGAAAGTATACTTATAAATATTGATGGATTGGCGTGTTCGACCAAGCTATAAGCAAGACCTCCTAAGTATAGCAAATAGTTAGTAACACAATGACAATACATTTCTAATTTACTTTTATGATTTATTAAAACTGAAAACTGCATGCTGAATTCTGAAATAACATTTATTAGTTTGCTGACTCCGATTTGGGGGTAATTCCAAAAATCGTTCGAAATACTGGTTACTGTCGTCCCTACAATTAGTACAAGTTACTATTGCAAATGTAGAATTTCTGCAAACTGATTTGTGGTTTACGTTGTCATGTAATGAATAATAATTAGTATTACTAATAACCCAAATTAAATGACAAGATGTTAGTTAGTTCCTAAAGTATGTATAGTCCGACCAAAAGTGATTCTAAATTAAGAAATACATACATTTATGTTAGTTTAATTGATTTGGATAAGCAACTTATACCTTATTATGAAGGGGTTCCATTTACACCCTTTTAACACATAGTCGATAGTTAGTCAATTTTATTAGAAGTATATTTGGTATAATATTTAGCATAAGACGACACAATTTCTAAGCAGCATACGGTTTAACGCTTGGATGTTCTGTAAAGCTGATTTCAACAAGCATTTCTGAAAATCAAAATCGAGATTAATCAATTTTTAGTAAATACTAACTCGAAAATTATTTTACTTTTTCTCTTAACCCTTTAATGCATACTGTAGCATATCTGCATCATGTTGTTCTAATTTGAACTGCATCTACATTTGAGCATATTTTTTATGTTTTGTTTCGTATATCTGTTGTTCATTTGTTTTTCTATCTCGTTTCACACATTTTTTTGTTTTTTTCTGCGTTTTGAAAATAAAATCGCCATTTAAAATTAGTTAGTCGATGTTTTGCATACAGTTAGTAGTAAACATACATTTACATATGTAATTTTTTATAAATAAGAATATTGTTTTTGAATATTTATTTTAATTTTGAACGAATTGTCTTTTGATAAAGAAGTGTTATAAATGGAAAAATATTTAAATTTTATACCACAACTGCATAATGATGCAAATAGGCATCATGTTATAAAATCAATTTTCCGGGAAAACTAGTTGCTTCCAACCATTTTTACTTTGAAATTCGTTTCAACCAAATACATCTTTATAAGAAAAAAACTATTACAATTAAAAAGAAAAAATCATGCATTAAAGGGTTAACTTATTACTTTGTACTTTATTACTTTTAACTTTTTGCTTTTTACTTTGAACTGTTTTACTTTTAACTTTTTATTTTACTTTTTCTTTTTAGATTTTACTTTTTACTTTTTTGCGAATTTATTCAGGTTTTCCGTGTAATATCAGAAACTAAGTTCAAATTTGACGCCAAAATGCCGTTATTGGCCTTTAATCAAATTCGACAATTTGAAGTTTAAAATTAAAAGCACATTTATTTCTCTGCTAGAACCGGTGTGAAGTATTTCACACAAAGTGTAGCTACACAAATTAACGAAAAGTGTAAGTGTATGGAAAAAGTGTAGGCCTACATAAAAAAGTTTAAATAACCAGTACAGCAAGGCATGGAATAATTTTTTCATAGAGTAGACAGATCAAGCTATCCGAAACAATTTTTGTTATTAAGATAAAAAGGGTTGGGCCTGTTCGACGATATTTTGAAAATTGTGAAAATCACTTAAAATGTTTAAACCTGATGCTATACTTTGGCCATCATTGACTAAAATCTCAGAGATGGAAATATAAGCCCATACCTGGTAACATCTTTGAGATTTTACAAAACGGTTGTAGTGAAGCATCTGGTTTGAACATTTTAATTGATTTTCACAATTTTCAAAATATCGTCGCACAGGCCCAACCCTTTTTATCTTAATAACAAAAACTGTTTCGGATAGCTCGACCTGTCCACTTTATGGAAATATAAGCCCACACCTGGTAACATCTCTGAGATTTTACAAAACGGCTTACACTTATACTTTTCGTTAATTTGTGTAGCTACACTTTGTGTGAAATACTTCACACCGGTTCTGTTAGACACATTTTAAAATTTTTTTTAAAAACACTTGTTAAATATTTCGCAAAATTACAAAAACCTTTTGTAATTTTGCGAAATATTTAACAAGTGTTTTTAAAAAAATTTTAAAAATGTGTGTATTACGTGTGTTTCGCCAAGTGCCTACGGCAGAAAGTGTAAAAAGTTTTATTTCTCTGGTTAGGGAATACCCTCTTAGCTTTATGGATGGAGAATTTAATCAGCTATTTCGTGAACTATCACAACTTGAGTCCAAATCTTTGGCAATGGTCGTTAATGGCCCTTAACCAAATCCCCTCAAAACCGCAATTTGAAGTTAAATATTCGTAGCACATTTATTTCTGAGGATATGGGATACCTTATCAGCTTGATGGGAATATACTATAACTTTCACGTTACGATTAGAGTCAAAATCATTGACAGAAGCCGTGATTTTCCTGTTTTTCTTGTATTTACATGGAAAATTATTTCTGATAATAAATTTTCATAATAAATTTTATTTTCTTATTAGATTAAAAATCGTATATCACTTACAAAGGTTATAGTACACCAGGGATTGTATTAACTAAGTAAAAAGCGCCATCTATTATTTTACTATTATATTACTATGCTTTAAAACCCCTCACTAAATATTTCGTATCTACTACTATTGCAGTAGAAAAAAAAGAGAAGTATTTACTGTGCTCCATTTGAAACAATACTCAAGTATATTTATACCCGAAAATATTTGAATTTTTCTGATACTTAGCTGAAAACATGATTTTTTTATTCCGATTGTTGGACAAAAAAATCGGAAAATGATGAAATTTGTTTTCCAACTTTTTTTTTCATCATTTTTCAATTTTTTTGTCCAACTTTCATAGTAAATCTTATAATAAGTCGGACATTATTGCTGAAAAAATTCAGTGTAAGTATAAAAAGGGATTGCAAATATTGCATTACAAAATTTCGCATACAAAATTTTTGCATTAGAAAATATTGCAATACAAAATCTTGCATTGAAAAATGACATCGACTAATTTAACTTAGAATTGTAGAGGCTAACGGCTTCGGTAACTCTGACGGGCACGCGGTAAGTCGCTGCGCTCCTCCCCGCTTAGCCCTTCGAGGGACTTTAGATTTCGGGGAACATAGGAGCCGGGACCAGCAAACATGTCGCACTGCGTGCCGCACGTAGGAGCGGATCATATCGAACCTATTAATGACATATATTGATATTAGTGATACGTGGCCAACCCCTAATTTAACTTAGAATTATAGAGGCTAACGGCTTCGGTACAACTAATTTTATTTTTGTAATACATACATAAAACTACATAAACTAATTATTTTTAAATTAAAGTTAATTTAAAGGTAAAGTTAATTAATTTTACATTAGTGCTCAAATAATAAGGAACATCACTGTCTTTTCCATAGTAAACTTGCGGTCAATGATATAGCTGCAAGCCTTAATTTGGAGTGATCACATAGATCCCTAAATTGTCTGCCAAAATATTACAAAATGGCGTATATGCCAACATGGCAGTAGTTCAAAGTTCATTTTTTATTTTATTTTCGATAGTATAATTACAATGTGGGCTATAATAATTATAGGTGTACATTTTTAAATTCAATATCATAATCCAATAACTATAATTATTAAATTATGTATTTCTTTCTTCTCGCAATTCTGAAGCATTCTTATTAAAGCAACAACGCTACTCGTCCGTAAATTTCTCATTCATTTCCAACTGTTTCAAAATCGAATTAAATGTCAAAAAGCAGCAAGAAAATATTTCCCTTTGTAAAAGTAACAACGAGATTTACGGTCGAAACGTACACTTACACTCTTTTTACACTTTTTAATTTCTTTTTGTAGGGATCGATATAAAATATTGCATTTCAAAATGTTGCATTAACAAAATATTGCTTTTTTTATTAATCTTGCAACTACAAAATGTTGCAATACAAAATATTGCAACTACAAAATCTTGCAATTACAAAATCAAGCATAATAGAATAGTGCAATTATTTTTCTTTTTAGTACTGTCATTAATAGATTCTATATAACATGTTTATTGATCCTGGCTCCTACTTCCCTCGAAGTTCAAATCTAAAGCCCCTCGGAGGGCTAAGCAGGGGGGGGAGCGCAGCGGCCTCCCTGCGTGCTCGTGAGAGTTACCGAAGCCATTAACCTTTACAATTCAAAGTTAAATTAGGGATTGGCCACGTATCACTAATATGTGTCATTAATAGATTCTATATAATCCGCTCCTACGTGCGGCACGCAGTGCAACATGTTTCCTAATCCCGGCTCCTACGTTTCCTAAAGTTCAAATCTCAAGCGCAAGCCCCTCGGAGGGCTACGCGGGGGGGGGGGGGGAGCGCAGCACGTCCCGCGTGCCCGTCAGAGTTACCGAAGCCGTTATCCTCTACAATTCTATGTTATATTAGTCGATGTGATTTTCTTCAATTTATTTTCCTCAGAATAGAGAAAAATGTACGGGAAATTGTTATGCAACATTTTGTAATTGCAATAATTTGTAATATAAGATTACATATCCAACCCCCTTTTATACTTACACTGGATTTTTTCAGCAATAATGTCAAACTTATTATAAGATTTACTATGAAAGTTGGACAAAACAATTGGAAAATGATGAAAAAAAAGTTGAAAACCAAATTTCATCATTTTCCGATTTTTTTGTACAACATTTCGTTACCAATCTGGAATACACCAAAATAATTTAATGTTTGAATATAGTTTTTATAATTTTTTGAATTTGGTAGTACAAAAGGTGCCCTTGTAAAATTATTTGTGAGCCTGTGATTTGGTGGCAAGAGAGTAGAACATTTATATTGTCGTGACCAATTGTGATATTGGGAAAGACGTCTCAAAATTTAGGAAAATGCTCAAAATAACAGAAAATGTTTGTAAAATATAAATGGTTGGTTTGGTGATTTTTAACTTTATCGGACTCTTTGTGGGTAAAACGTTGCCGAGGAGTCGGATAGCCCCATTTTTTTTTTAAATTTTAAAACAGTTTTCATTATGGCATAACGAATTGAGAAATATATAATTTAGTATTGTATAAGCAATAAGTTAATTAATAAACGTTTAGGCTGATACAGCCTAATACATAAAGATGACAGCATTAGACGTACTAACGGTACGAATTAACGATATTTTTTAATTTGTAATTTCTAAATTTTGGTTTCACTTAAACTGTACAAATAACATTTTCTCAATTGTAGGTAGTCCTACGTTAATAGGTCGTGTCTCGGATACAAGCTCGTCGGTTTTTTTTTTAATACAGCATACTACTTCAAAGAAGTGAGATACGCACTTTCTAATCAAAGAGGAATTTAGTTTATTCAATGTAAATTCAATTTTTTTTTAGATAAATCTAGTATATTATGTATTTTAATAATAAAATATTGGAAATATTACTGAAAATAAATTAAATCAAATAAAACTCTAATTAGCTATGTACTCGAATTGAAAAACAACTCAAAGCGTAAAACAAACGCGTGACATCTCATTTTAACGTAATATGACAGACGACTGCCATTACACAATTTTCACAAAAAACCGGATTATTTCGTTTCCACAACGCGATTTTTGACAATCGGGATAAATAAAAATCGCGGTTAACTTTGTGTCTGTTTACGGCATTAGTGTGTCGTCATTGTTTGTAGTCATAGGCCTGCATAATCAAGACGGTATTGATCAAAGCAAGCGCCTAGTTGGGCGCTAATAGAAAATATTTATGTTTTCACTTGGGTTTATATCTCATTGTTCTTTATATGTATCTCTACCGGGAGCCATGCAGTATGAAAATCTAATGAAGAATTACACGGCTAAATTATGGGCTCTCAAAATTAACATTTCAATACGATTCAGAATATCAAAATTAAAAAATTGTTACAGATGATTACATCTTGTATCGTTAAGACAAAAGTTTTAATTTTGAAAAAAACCAAGTGGTACACGCTTGCATTTTGTTATATTGGTTAGATTCAACGTTAATATTGTACGTTAGAAAAAATTTCAGTGGAATATCTGGTAGACTATACCTCTTCAAAACGGCTTTTATCGTAAAATATTATTTCTACTTGTTGCTAACAGGTTATGTCAAAAACGATTTCATATTTTTTTATTTGTTTTATTTAAGCTAGGCTATGTGAATATTAAATAACGAATAATAGCTTTAAGTTATGTTACCGTTATGCCAACGCTGATAAAATCAGAACAAATTAAATATCCAACAATCTCACCCGTAGTAACCTATAGCTAATTATTAAAATGAAGCATTTCCAATCTGTGGTTGGAATCATATACAAATATACAATGAATTTCATAACATAATTTTTATTCGAAAGAGATCATCGAATTGAGTGTTACTATTCGCCTTGATACACATTATTTTATTGATCGATAAGTGATCATCGTTATTTAAAATAATAAAACCACTCATCACGCCTAGAGTAGACGACATTTTACCTAGTTTTAATTAACTACCGTATTCATTAAGACACGCTTGTTTGCTATATTTTACTAATATTTGATTAGCACAACAACATGTTTACACTTATGCATAAATTTCGATTTCATGACTCATACCAAGTAGATTATGATGGTAAATATGTAAATAGATACATATATTTCACAGAAGAAGCACATTTGAGAAATTATTTTTTGATTTTTGAATGTAAATATTGCTAAAAAAATTGTTTTCTGAGAAGAATTTGATTGTTATTAGATTGCTGTAAGATTAAACGAAAGTATACCTATCATGGCAAATCGAAGATTTTTTGTAAATATTGATTGAATGACGTGTTCGACCAAGCTATAATGAATATTTTCCAGAGATAGCTGCGCCTCACCGAACACCCTGTTACACACAACATAAAGAGGATTATAGACACCTAAGTATAATAGCCAATAGTTAGTAACACAATGACAATACATTTTTAATCTACTTTTGTGATTTATTAAAACTGAAAATTGCATGCTGAATTCTGAAATAACATTTATTGTTTGCTGACTCGGATTTCGGGGTAATGGTTACTGTCACTCCTACAATAATTAGCATATCGGTTTAACGCTTGGATGTTCTGTAAAGCTGATTTCAATAAGCGTTTCTGAAAATCAAAATCGAGATTAATCGATTTTTAGTAAATTCTACTTACCAGAACTCGAAAATTATTTTACTTTTTCTTTTTACTTTTTTACTTTTTTTTTAATGTTTACTTTTACACGTCTATCTACTGTCTATACCCATGGTATCTCGAGAATGGAGAATAGAAACGCTACTGGAAGCTATAAAGCCTGATAAATTAATTCAAAACCACATGATAATATTACCACGTTGACCAATTTTTTATATTAGGTGTACAAACCACTTTGTAAGGATTTACAAAAGATGGCGTAACTAGTATTAAATCCGATCGGACCATCATGTAACTATATTCATGTTAAAACATCATCATTGCTCTCAAAAATCAGTATGTGTCATTTCGCTGAAAGGCAAACAACATATGCATTTTGTCCTCTAACCATGTCAACCTTTGTGCCAATAAAACACAATTTGCGGGAAGCGCTGCTTTTTTGTTTTAATTTGCAGGAAAGTGGAGTTGATAACATCAATTACTGCGTGAAGCATATGGGGAACGTGCTCCATCAATAAAAACATGTGATTACTGGTTGCGGCGTTTTCAAAGTTGCGATTTTGACACCCGTGTCAAAGAACGCGAAGGGAGGCCAGTGTTTTGATTGGGATAAGCAGGAAATCCAAAGTCGCAAAATTCTTAAACTTTTATGCTAACAAAAATCCAAATAATTAAAAAATGTACTGCTTTGTATGACAATCATTTTAGCTCTGAATTTTTATTTATAATGATTTTTAGTTTTCTTTTTAATTACAATTCACAATTACATAAAATGCATTAATAGCCTAATATACGGAATGTCCGATAGGTGACTATAGTGACTACTACAAATTGAGTTGCGTATATACTGGTTGCAACCAAAAAATATATCTTTTTAATTTAGCTGTCAAATATTGATGTAAACAAAAAACAAATGGTAAGTAATTTTATAACACATATGAACTTAATTTTAGTTACATTAATTTATCTATAACATTTTTAGTCTTGATTTCATCTATGTGTCTTTTAATTATGAGTATTTAACCGCGAATAAATTGGTGTAATCCTCAACAATATGCAGTAATTTGATAGCTACATTTATAGGTTATGCAGATATGGAAGTGAAGTCCAGCTGAATATTCCATATAGTCTATCGATTATTAAAGCTAAGTTATATTATTTAATTTTTTTCTTATTTATATTTTCAGCAGTCATCCTTTTCTTGTGCGCTATCAATTTTGTTGGCTAATGATGCTTCATATTCAACAGCCAGTAAAGTTTGAAGACGCTGATTTGGAGGAGTTATTGGACCAAGATTCACGCCAAACTCAAGAGGAGCTCGCTGAAACTATAGGAGTGGCTCAACAAGCAATTGCAAATCGTTTCAATGCCATGGGTATGGTGCAAAAACAAGGAAATTTGATTCCGTATGAACTCAAGCCAAAAGACGTCGAACGACATTTTTTTCGTTCGAAAAAATGTCGTTCGCATCGAATCGTGACGGGGGACGAAAAGTGGATTCACTACGATAACCCAAAGCCCAGAAAATTGTGGGGTGAGCCCGGTTATGCATCAACTTCAACGGCCAAACCAAATATTCATGGCAAGAAGTTAATGCTGTGCATACGGTGGGGTCAGTTCGGAGTGATCTACTATGACCTCCTCCAGGCAGCCTAACAAAACCATCACTGAACAATGTTATCAACAACAGTTGATGCAATTAAGCTGAGTATTGAAGCTCAAACGCCCACAATACGCCAAAAGACATGACAAAATGGTCTTTTAGTTCAGCACAACAACGCTTGGCCATATGTTGCAAAAGTCGTCAAGGAAACTGGAGGCGCTTCAACGGGATGTCCTACCCCACCCGCTGTATTCACCAGATATTGCTCCTTCCGACTAGGTACCACTTATTCCGGTTAATGACTCATGGCCTGGCCGAGCAGCACTTCACTCCTTCCGAAGAAGCCAAAAATTGGGTCGATTCTTGGATCGCATCTAAAAATGAGGAATTTTTTCGACGCGGAATTCGTATCCTACCTGACAGACGGAAAAAAATCGTAGCTAACGATGGACAACACTTTGAATAAAATACATTGTACCAACTTCTCTGAATACAGCTTTGAACTTATAAAAAAAAACCTCAAAACTACTATACTACATACATGTATGCTGGTTATTGCCGTACAAAAAGATACATGTTTGAGTTTGTTGTTGAGTTGGTTTCGAGAGTCTAAATCAAGGGTTGAGTTGGAGTCGAGATAGAGATTCAGTTAGGATTGGTTTGAATTCAAAGCACGTGTACTTTTCGAACCGTATTGGTTTAAGGATTAAGTTTGTGTTGAGTTGGGGTTGAGCTGTGGTTTAGGGAGAGGTTCAGTTGCAAATTTATTTGGGGAGGGTTGTGAGTTGAGTTAGAAGCTAAACTGGGTTGAATTCGCATATGTCCATATATTTTTTCGTACCGTGTTGATTTGGGGATTGAGTAAGGCATTGAGTTTGGTGTTGAGGTGAGAGCTAAATTTGTTGTCGATTGGGTTTGATGAGGTTTAGGTGGGGTTGATTCGGGAATCACTCAGCCGTTCAGTTTGGGATTTATTTGGGGGTTGAGTTGAAATTTAAGTTGGAAATTAGTTTGATTTGATCTGTAGTTCTTCGTATCGTGTTGATTTGAGGATTGAGTTGGGGCATTTAGTTTGGAAACTATTTGTGACAGGAAGTTTGCGCCATTTAATTCTTGAGCATAGATACACATACTTACTAATAGTTCATTATTATTGACCATGTAAATATGTATTAGATTTAGAATACGGCGGAGGTTTCAAATGTTGAGACATATTCATTTACCATTTTGTAGATTAGCGACCTACATAGATGGGTACGCCATACTCTACGTCGAAGTTATGAATCAAGGTCACATTCGTTTGTCCTTTCCTTGCTTTGAGTTTTTATTCGCCTACAATATCATGTCGTTTCGAGTGACATGGTCGTTTGGATTCGGTTTGTTCTCCGCTAGCTGAGTATTCACTTTGGTTGGTTTCTGTAAAAATGCTCATTTGGTTTTGCAGATATTTCTAAATGTTTGTCGCAATAACAAAAATTAAACAAATTTTAAGTTTAATTTTTTATTAAGTTCCTTGTTATTTCAAACTTATCTCAATGCTTCGAGGTGAAAAACACAATATCGAGAAATTTTTCTTTAATATTTAATGCAACTGTATACTGAAGCGGTAAGAGTAAAATGCATAAAACAAGTTTTATATATAAACGTTCTAATTGTGAGGTGATTTTGTTGAATTCGTGCTCGCGATTAAGCGCAAAGAAAAACGTATGACGCAACATTCTTATTACAAGATTCTGCTCTATTTATTCTTACAGTATCTTATAAACGAGCTTGACTAACTTGATGAATTTTGAATGTATCTACAGATACCGGTATTGAAACCGGTTTATCACGTTTCTGATACGTACGTACATATGCTGATAATAATTATCTTGATTTAAGAGAGAAACAAACGTTGGGGATCCTCAGAAGTTTGTGATTTCCCACACTTGCAAGAAAATACAACAAAAACAATTTACAAAAACGTTTTTTTTTATTTTTCTACGAGCACAAATAAATCGAGAGATAAATTTTATGAAGTCATGTGGAAACTATTCAATAATACATACCTACATATTGATTATAATAAACTTAAAAACTAATATCACATAATTATTTATGTTCTGTGTTCAAGGTAACACTTTTCCACATAAGAAGTTAAACTTTCATCAAAAATATTGGGGAAAAATATTATCTGGCAAATTGGCAAATAGATTAAAAATAGTAAAATTAAAAATGAGATAACTTGAGTTATATGTTCACATGAATGGACATCACAATTTTTAAAGATTACCATGGCAATTAAAATCCCAAATACCCACCCACAAACATGCATGATTGTTGAATTAGTGAGTTCCATGATGAATATACAGGCGGTTGATCCAAATTCAGGGTGATTCAATATTTGTGTTACAACCATCCAGTTGCAAATGTCGGCGAGCGCATACAGTAGTAGGATACAGATACGGACAAGACGATCTTCCGTTTCTTTCCAGTTCTGGTGAAAGGAACAATACAAAAAAAAAAATGTTTAATAAAATTTGTCAATAATTTTTTTTGTTTGTTTAATTATCTTACCAATATTAATGTTGAAAAATGTGCACCTAATATACTGTAAACACCCGCACTTCCACCAATCAACGCTCTACAGCTAGATACAGCTTGAACGCTTAAAGATCCGCCTAATACACCAACTAGATAAACGACTGTAATTCGCCACCAGCCATGTTTTATCTCAAGTGGCACACCACCCAATAGTTGAAAAACTACGATCATTCCAAGGTGCAATTCACTATAGATGTAAACGGACAATTAATTAGTCATCGAGGAAACACACACACACACACCCACAATTTATTTTGTTACTGTTGTAAATACTTACTCTTGATGCACAAACATGTTCGTAATGCATCGCCAAATCTCCGTTTTATAGTTCGAAGCAAACTGTAGGGTTATAGTTGATTGGTCATATTCTTCATTTTTTGGATTCATTGAATCGTACACAAAAAGCAATATTTGTAACAGTGAGATTGTTATAATGGCAAACGGGAATCTTATCCGAGGAATTGATGATCGTACAACAGGTGATTCAATCGTTGTATCAGTCTGCATTTGAGGGTTGACTGATTGTGTGCCCCTAGCTGTTTGTAGCATTAAACTTTCTAAGGTATCCGCTTCTAAATTATGATGGCCACTAATATCAACTTTTAAAAATTTATCGTATTCAGTTTCGACACTTTTTGAGAATTCTTGATAGTTTAAGTTTAAAGCCATTTTATTCACTTTTTTTTACTTAAATATAATTTCTATAGTCTTTGGTTAATTATTTTATTCACTTTGATATGTCGAAATTCACAAAACAAATTTTAATCATAACGTTCGAGACGGCATTTATTGTCTTAGTATAATATTTTATCTGTGCGCAATGAATTATAAAGTTGAACTAATTGCTCCAACCAATGCGTCTTGATTATATATACTCGTATCACGAACGTCTTTATAGTTTACTTGCATTATTCACG
The DNA here is from genome assembly GCA_963556165.1 of Tipula helvola. Classification (NCBI taxonomy): domain Eukaryota; kingdom Metazoa; phylum Arthropoda; class Insecta; order Diptera; family Tipulidae; genus Tipula; species Tipula helvola. The sequence goes on from OY744481.1 coordinate 364,643,024, forward strand.
ATTGTGCGCTCTTTTTCTCTTTCTATCGTCAAAACTATAACGTCTTGTCATTATTTTAGCATCGTAACGCTGAAATTCTGAATAAAAACGATGTACGGGTATGTACATACATATATATATATATATCTAATGAAATATAGATAGAATTTATTTTTGCTGCGACGTTAAGCATAATTAGTAGAATTCGTTTTTCTTACGGATATTTGTTACTGGTCTTATCTTATCCATCTTCAGCATCCTTTCGAATAATTAGATTTTGAATTTCGAACGCTAAGCCTGTATCGTTACTATGCATATTGCTTGACAGCTGTCGGTTGGTAACTATCGTGACAAGAATAATTGTATGTACTTGCAACGCAGAGGTAGTTGTTCATTTGATGACACGATAACGCTACATCTTCACCGGATATATTGTTTTCAGCGATTTCGATTAAAATATTTTGATTTGGAACGCGTTTTAACGACCGGGATGATTACCTAATTACCTCATACTTCAAGACCTAGAGGTCCATTATATTTATGAACGATATTTCGTTACTCTTGCTCGATTTTTGAAGCCAATTTTGTATCTTGCACTAAATGCAGTTTTTAATTTGACGTCAGGATAACGTTATGTCGCCGCCAATTTTGCACAACAGCTTAGTGCCATCGATTCAAATGAAATCGCATCGTCAAATGAAAAAGCGCGTTAAGCTTATAATATTATTTTGACAGGATTCCAGTAAGAGACAGTTGAATGTTAAACTATGAAAATTTAAAAAAGGTGAGATCGACCTACCTGAAAAACATGATATTTCCGATTATACTGACAAATTTCATGGCTTCAATTTTGGTACAAATTTTAGTAGGGAAGGCAACATGCCTCAAAACAATTTTACAATTCAAAATATATAATACTAGGGACGTGTCCGATTTCTGTGATAAATATTTCTGCTGTAATATGAACAGTTTTGTGATTGCTTGTGATAATTCTGACGTTTCCGATATAATTTTTGTTTGAATTTAGTAAACAGATTTATGCATTGATAAAGTTAAATTTACAACCAAAACCAAACCAATAAATTTATAATCGCTGGTAAAAATGATCATTTTTAACAAAGTTATTTCAATTGCAAAATAGATTGTTGGAAGGATTAACAGAAATAAAATAAAACATCTGTACTAAAATAATTTAAGAGAAATTGCACTTTTTAAAATCAATAATTAATGACCCCGCCCTTGGCTTTTATGATGGCCTTAATCCGGATCGGCATTGAATTGTAAAGTTTGATCAAATAATATACATATTGTTATTTCTTCAAACCATAAACTTTTTCTATAAGTTTTTCTGCTCTTTGACACTTTTCAGCTTGTATTTTTTGATCTTGTTTCTCATTGAGGACCAAATATTTTCAATAATATTGAGGTCAGGCCTATTTCCTGTCCAGGGCAAGCTATTTTTAAATTCGGCTACCTAAAAAAATAGACGTTAAAATTAGGCATTCTTTCGTTACAAATAACGTCAATAACTTACATTCGCACATGGTCCACAGATCTCGAAAATTATTTTAAATTTGAATTTCTGAAACGGGAAGGTGTATTATATTGTATCATACTATATCTGAAAACTAATTAAAATTTAATTAATTATACTAAATACGTAATAATATACATTTTTAATATGTAAGAATTTCAACCAAAGCTCTGAAACAGATTTTAAGTCTGAATCAACATTTCAGTAAACAGAATGAACGTTGTATTCACCACTCCAGATATACTTGCTACTTCAGTTCCTCGAACATATTATAACTTTGAAACCCCAATGTTGATTCAGATATACACATGGTCACTGTATCGTCCCTTAACTATATAACCACTTAATCCAAGCCCAGTTAAACTAGATGAAAGGCTTATAATAATATACACCTGAAGTAGTGAGGAGCGGATTGGGTGTACCACTCCTACTCAAACAATTTTAATTTGTTATATCCCACATCCACAACACCATCTATACACCCCTCACTCCTACATCAACGTCCAGTATTACTGAATATACTCTAATAGTATCACCATCCATAATGCAATCCAAACAGTCCCCCTACAACTGCTTACCCATTCAAACCCATCAAACCATGCTATTTCTTACTCAATTCACCTAAAAACGCCAAAGCATCCAACGCAATTAAATTCCATTTCCCAAAATTCTACTATCACTATCGTCAACCCAATCCTATCCCTGCCTCACTTGAACGAATACCGCACACTACAATCTTCACATGTTTAGACGCAAACTCCATATATGTCACAACAAAACAAACGAGATCCCCTTTTCTTTATTACTTTTTTTTTTTTAATTTTACTTTTCACTTTTTTTTTTACTTTGAACTTTTTTACTTTTTACTTTGAACTTTTTACTTTTTCTTTTTACTTATTTTTTTTTTTCCGCTGCCGCTCATCCCATAGAGGGATTTGGCTGCTTCATTATGAAGTTTCGTAATCATTTTTTAACGGATAATGAGTGATTAATTTACTGATCCAACATTAACCAGCCGTGATTTTTTCATCACCCGCCGGGAATCCAACCCGGGACCTCCGGAGCTTAAATCAAGCATGCTAACCACTGTGCCATCGGGGCGGTTTTACTTAGTACTTTTTACTTTGTATTTTTTCACTTTTTACTTTATGTACTTGTTTACTTTTAACTTTTTAATTTTACTTATTACTTTTCATTTTGAACTTTTTTTACTTTTTACTTTTTTTTTGACTATTCACTTTTCACTTTTGGACGTCTGTCTTTACCTATGTATCTTGAGAATGGAGAATATAAACTCTATTGGAAGCTATACGTAACAAGGATCGAATATAAATTGACCCAAAACCACGTGGTAATATTACCACGTTGACCAATTTTTTATATAGGTATATGCTGGTTACTTCCGTACAAAAAGATACGTGTTTGAGTTTGTTGTTAAGTTGGTTTTGAGAGTCTAAATTGAGGGTTGAGTTGGAGTCGAGATAAAGATAAAGTTAGGATTGTGTTGAATTCATAGCACATGCACTTTTCAGACCGTGTTGGCTTATAGGCATTGAGTTTGGGGTTGAGTTGAGAGTTGATTTGGGAGTTGAGCTGGGGTTGAATTAGGGTTTAGGGAGAGGTTCAGTTGCAAATTTATTTGGAGAGAGTTGTGAGTTGAGTTAGAAGCTAGATTGAGTTGAGCTTATTTGTCCACGTTTTTTTTCGTACCGTGTTGATTTGAGGATTGAGTTGGGGAAATTTATTTTGGAAATTATTTGTGACAGGAATTTTGTGCCCTTTAATTTTTGAGCATAGATTATGTACATATGTGAATAGTAGATCTAGATTACGGCGGAGGTTCCAAATATTGAGACATAATAATATATTTTCATTTACCATTTTGTAGAATAGCGACCTAGATATGGATACGCCATACTCAACGTGGAAGTTATGAATCAAGGCCACATTAATTTGTCCTTTTCTTGCTTTGACTTTTTATTCGCCAGCTGCTACATTTTTAGTAGGGTGGCATCACCGCCTACAATTTCATGTAGTTTCGGGTGTCATGGTCGTTTGGATTCGTTTTCTTCTCCGCTAGCTGAGTATTCACTTTGGTTGATTTCTGCAAAAATGTTCACTTGGTTTTGCAGATTTTTCATTTGTTGCAATTTCTATTTTCATATAACAAAAAAAAACAAATTTTAGTTCAGTTTTTTGTTAAGTGCACTGTTATTTCAAACGTTATCTCAATTCTCAATGGTATGAGGTGAAAACACAATATCGAGAAATTTTTCTTTAATTATTGATGCCACTGTATACTGAAGCGGGTAAAATGCATAAAACAAGTTTTATAAACGTTCTAATTGTGACGTAATTTTGTTATATTCGTGCTCGCGATTAAGCGCCAAGAAAACGTATGACGCAACATTCTTGCTACAAGATCACCTCTATTTAATCTTACGTTATCTTATAAACGAGCTTGACTAATTTGATGAATTTTGAATAAATCTACAGATGATGACAACTTTTACAAACATATTTTGTTCTGAATAAATTTTGGCGCACTTTGTTAGATAAATAATCAATGATGTCTTAATAAAACCGGTATTGAAACCGGTATTGAAAACTCAAAGCGAATTTGAACCAAACCTTTTATCACGTTTCTGATACGTACGTACATATGCTGATAATAATTATCTTGATTTAAGAGAGAACCAAACCTTGGGATTCTCAGAATTTTGTGATTTCCCACACTTGCAAGAAAATACAACAAAAATAATTTACAAAAACGTTTTTTTTATTTTTCTACGAGTACAAATAAATCGAGAGATAAAATTTATGATATCATGTGGACACTATTCAATAATACATACCACATATTGATTATAATAAACTTAAAAACTAATATCACATAATTATTTGTGTTCTGTGTTCACGGTAACACTTTTCCGCATAAGAAGTTAAACTTTCATCAATAATATTGCGAAAAAATATTATCAGGCAAATTGCCAACAAGATTAAAAATAGTAAAATTAAACATGAGATAACTTGAATTATACGTTCACATGAATGGACGTAACATTTTTTAAAGATTACCATGGCAATTAAAATCCCAAATACCCACCCACAAATATGTGTGATTGTTGAATTCTTGAGTTCCATGATCAGTATACAGGCGGATGATACAGATTCAGGATGATCCATTATTTGTGTTATAACCATCCAGTTGCAAATGTCGGCGAGCGCATACATTAGTAGGATACAGATACGGACAAGACGATCTTCCGTTTCTTTCCAGTTCTGGTGAAAGGAACAATACAAAAAAAAAATGTTTAATAAAATTTGTCAATAATTTTTGTTTGTTTGTATAATAAATCTTACCAATATTAATGTTGAAAAATGTGCACCTAATATACTGTAGACACCCGCACTGCCACCAATCAACGCTCTACACCTAGATACGGCTTGAACGCTTAAAGATCCGCCTAATACACCAACTAGATAAACGACTGTAATTCGCCACCAGCCATGTTTTATCTCAAGTGGCACACCACCCAATAGTTGAAAAACTATGATCACTCCAAGGTGCAATTTACTATAGGTGTAAACGGACAATTAATTAGTCATCGAGGAAAACACCCACAATTTATTTTGTTACTGTTGTAAATACTTACTCTTTATGCACAAACATGTACGTAATATATCGCCAAAACTGAGCTTTATAGTTCGAACCAAACAGTAAGATTTGAGCTGATTGGTCAAAATATCCATTTTGACGATTCACTGAATCGTACATAAAAAGCAATATTTGTAACAGTGAGATTGTTATAATGGCAAACGGGAATCTTATCCGAGGAATTGATGATCGTACAACAGGTGAATCAAACGTTGTATCAGTCTGCATTTGAGGGTTGACTGATTGTGTGCCACTAGCTGTTTGTGGCATTAAACTTTCTGAAGTATCCGCTTCTAAATTATGTTGGCCACTAATATCAACTTTTAACAATTTAATGTATTCAGTTTCGGCACGTTTTGACAATTCTTGATTGTTTAAAGCCATTTTATTCACTTTTTTCACTTAAATATAATTTCTATAGTCTTTGGTTAATTATTTTGTTCACTTTGATAATTCGAAATTCACAAAACAAACTTTAATCATAAAATAGAAAGTTCGAGACGGCATTTATTGTCTCAGTATAATATTTTATCTGTGCACAATGAAATATAAAGTTGAACTAATTGCTCCAACCAATGCGTCTTGATTATATATACTCGTATCACGAACGTCTTTATAGTTTACTTGCATTATTCACGATTGTGCGCTCTTTTTCTCTTTCTATCGTCAAAACTATAACCTCTTGTCATTATTTTAGCATCGTAACGCTGAAATTCTGAATAAAAACGATGTACGGGTATGTTGTACATACATATATATATATATATATATATATATATATATATATACACTTTACGAATTAATTCATCGTACGATCTAAAAAATTGAATTTTCGAATTGGCTTTTCAAGCAAATAAATCCTGCTTACTGTAAATTTAAAAGGACAAAAAATACAGACAAAACTAATATAAATTTAGTTTATTAATCTACTTTTCAAGGCCGAAAATAAAAAAACTTTACATTTGTATTCCTTTGTTTGCGAACAAATTCATCGTACGATTAATTTAATCATTATTCAACACAAAAAAAAAATTTTTATTAATAACGGGTAGGCCTCCTTTGACATCTAGAATGGCTTTAAGTCTGTTATTCATGGACGAAACCAATTTTTGGTGAATTCTGGCGGCACCCGCTCTCAATCATATCTTATTGCCTCTTTCAGCTTGGCCTTAGATGTAATTGTGTGTATTTTTAGTTGCCTTTCTACATAATCCCCCAGATGCTTTATGGGATTAAGGTCCGGATTTTGTGGAGGAGAATGTAGCTGCTTATGGGTGTTTTACCACAACCAGTCTCGAACAATTGCCGCTATGTGCTTCGAGTCGCCATCTTGCTAGAAGACCCAATTTTGTGCCAGTTCTAATTTGTCTACCGATTCGTGCAAATTGGCTTTCAAAATGTTCAAATACATCCTTTTATCTATACTTCCTTCAATAAATATCAAATTTCTGACTTTCGAACCCGCCGTACACCGTCAAACTGAGTACATTTCCTCCAGCGTTTTTAACCATACCACGAAGATTTGCTGTTTCCATTGCTGTTCCCTTCTTGCACCATACTTTTGATGGTCCATCATATCCAAATATATTATACTTATTTTCGCCGGCAAATATCACTTCTTTCCAGAATGAAAATTCAGCATCCAGGTGTGATTTAGCGAACTCGATGCGTTTCTTTTTATTTACCTCACTAATAAGTGTTTTTTTCTGACCATTCTGGAAAATTACCCGTACCAGTTTAATGTTTTCTGGTTTGTACGTTAACATACATCTGCTCCATAATTCTGGTGTAGCATTGTTAGCAATTTTGAACTAAATATTCGCTGCTCTTTGCTTTTCGCTTACCCTTTATTCCTTCTCGGTAAGAGTACGCGGGCGACCAGTTCTTTTTAATTATTCAACACTACCTGTCTTTTTATATGTTTCTACAATGAGCATGAAGATTTAATTTCTTTGGTTAACTTTGAACTTGGAAGATAACGGGTTTCCTTCCAAATGCTTATTGATAACGACTTCTTGGAAGTCAATACTGGTTTCTGTTCGTGTGGCCTTCAAAATGATAAAAGGTGTTTTGTGTACCGGTAGCTTTAATGTCTTACAATATACTGAACTATTCTATCACAAAAATATTGAAGAAACAAAAGACGCACGGGTGTTGTTAGATAAAAACAACAACCGTACGATGAATTTGTTCGCAAAAGAAGGAATACAAATGTAAAGCTTTTTTATTTTCGGCCTTGAAAAGTAGATTAATAGACTAAATTTATACATATTAGTTTTGTCTGTAATTTTTGTCCTTTTAAATTTAGAGTAAGCAGGATTTATTTGCTTGAAAAGCCAATTCGAAAATTCAATTTTTTAGATCGTACGATGAATTAATTCGTAGAGTGTATATATATATATATATATATATCTAATGAAATATAGATAGAATTTATTTTTGCTGCGACGTTAAACATAATTAGTAGAATTCGTTTTTCTTACGGATATTTGTTATTGGTCTTATCTTATCCAGCTTCAGCATCGTTTCGAATGATTAAATTTTGAATTTCGAACGTTAAGCCTGTATCGTTACTATGCATATTGCTTGACAGCTATCGGTTGGTAGCTGTCGTTAAGCTATTGCGTGCCAATAATAATTGTACTCGCAACGCAGAGGTAGTTGTTCATTTGATGACATGATAACGCTACATCTTCACCGGATATATAAGCCTCACACCCATATAGAAAATGCGGTAGGAGGTATGCAAAAAACATAGTTTTCCTAAAACCTATGTTAGCGAAAGAGGAGGTTCTCCATAAATTCTAAGCATTCCGAATATTTTAACTCCAATATTTGAAATATGATCAACCCACGACAGAGTCTGATTCATAACCAAGCCAAGATTCTTAACCGTTTTGGAGAACGGAATAATTACATTATTTAAATAAATTGGCGGAAAACTACTAGTGTCAATCACAGTATTATAAATAACAATCGCCAGCGATTTAGAGACGAGTTTAAAGACAAACATTATGACATTATTATGACGCTTTATTGAATGGATCTCTATAGGTTAATGTATCAAATTAATGAAAATTGAATATCCAGAAAAAACATGTAATTTTTTGATAAAAAAGAAGAAATTTGTTGGTTACGTAACATTTTGAAAAACACCCCCACTCCCCATCATAACAAATCGTAACAAAATTTTCAATCCCCCCTCCCCTAAGGCCGTTACGTAATTTGTGAACAGCCCCATATGTATGACAGTAAAAAATTAAACTTAGATGAACGAATGTAGAATAAAATAATATAACACAACAGTAATTCTCTCTCTCTTTATAGGTATATTATTTGTACAGAAATATTTCAAATATGTATAATGTTAAGATTGTAGATCTTGTGTGTATATGATGTTTGCAATAAACAAAAAGATTAATTTTTTAAAAAGTTTATAATATGTATATACAGCGAGATAGAGAGAAAATAAAATTAAACCGCGAGTAATATTTCTTCATACAGAAAATATATTTTCTCTGAAACTTAATACAAGTTAACTAGGGAGTAGAAAGGTTAAACTGTATACGAATTTATAGTACATATATACATAAAGAGCGTTAATTCATATACAATGTGCATGATCGTCTCTTACCTACATGTTTAATTACAATCTTAAGATATGTAAGACAGTAAAAAAAATAAATTTAGATGAATGAATAATACGGAACAAAATAATGTAATGTATAGCAGTAAACTCTCGTTCTCTATATATTATTTGTACAGAAATATTTAAAATATGTGACTGATCGCCGACCTTGTGCGTATATGACGTTCGCAATAAATAAACAGATCATTTTTTTTTTTTAAAGCGTATTATATTTTATCTGATAATATAAATGTACGGCAATTCAATTTCAATGATGTAATAACTTTATTCATGGTGAAATATTTTTATAACAGCAGTTTATTCTTGGCTATATTATATAGAAATATATAAAATATGTTATAACTTTATCCTACATGCATACGATGTTCGTAATATACGCACATACATATAATAAATTCAAATTTATTAAAAACGAATAAATTATTTAGACTAATTGAAATGTAGAACGAATAAACTTTTAAGACGTACTAAAATTATTATGTCGGTATATATAGCCATTATTTAATGTAACAACAACAAACACATGAATTCTTATTTTGATAAAATTAAAAGTTTATCGATCATCGACCTTGTGGAAAAAAATTATTAAAAGCAAATTAATTATTTAGGATAATTAAAATGTATGAAAATTCTATTTTCTATGATGCAAAAACTTTATTCAGGATGAAATCGTACACATACATATGTGTGGTTTACTATTGTATTTTATACTTTTATTTAAAAGAATGAAGCGAGTTCGATCTTGTTCTGCTTATTAAAAAGCGAATTAATTATTTAGGATAATTAAAATGTACGGAAATTCTAATTTTGAAGATGCAATAGCTCTATTCAATAACACAGCTGTAAATTCTCTCTCTCTCTCTTTAATATTTTATGGAAATATATATAAGATAAGATTTAAGTTCGCTGATCTTGTATGGATACGTTTTGCATATAAAAGAAAATAAAAATTTATCAAAAACAAATAAATTAATATGCCGACATATGTATATATTCATGCAATATATAAAAGGAATATTTTAGTCGAAAAATTAGTTTGTTATCATTGGTATTTATGATTGAACACTTACGACGGCGAGTACTTTTTAACCATAATATTGTTATTAATTTATTATATAATTCGCTAAGTTAATAAGTGCTTAAAAACTATATAAACACAGTGTTTTTGATTTAACTTTCATTGTTTAAATATAATTAGAAGCGCCAACTTGTACTATTTTATATAAATAATAACAATAGAGTTCAGCAGGTATTAACAGTGTTTGATAATTAATTTATAACATATTAAAAATTATTAAGTGGAGCGATCATATATTAAATAATACTTATCTATAGGTAATAACAAAATTGAGAAAATGCCTAAAACAAGTCAATTAGTAAACAAAACTAAATCGGCCCTGCTTAGTGCTACCCAAAATCCTGAGTTGTTACAAGACACCATTAAGGAATGTAGTAAAAATTTAAAATTTCTTCAAAATAAGCTACAAAAATGTACCACATTAGGAGGGAAAAATCAAACTCAATGTGCTATTGGCTTATTAACAGGATTTCGCACTTAAATGACAATGATGCGAAAGAATAAAAAAGTGCAAAAATATCCATCAAGACGGATAAATTGTGAATATGTGCAAACGGCTTTCCAAAATCGAATTAAAACTTTAGTTATAATTAACTTGACTCACATAGATCCAATCAGCTTTCTGGATGATTATCAGAAAACTTTTCACCTTCGCATTAAAAAGTTATTAAAAAATGAAACTGCTTTGAAAGTAAATGGAATTTTCTGCGGTGAATTTAAAATTTATAATGGTGGCGAAGATAATTTTGAATTTAAATATATGAATACAAAAAATCATGTACTCTACAAAGACACAAACATTAATTAAAATTCTGATGACGCTTGTTTCGCATGGTCTTTAATGGCAGCATTATATCCGGTGAAAAGAGATCCGCAACGCACAACCAAATATCATCACTACTCTAAGGAATTCTTTTTAACTGGAATACAATTCCCAATGACAATCAATCAAATTCCACGATTTGAAAAACAGAACAATATTTCAATTAATGTTTATATATTGAAGCAACTAAAGGCAGAAAATTATATCACATTGCCAACATATTTAACGAAAAATAAAAGAGATAGGCATGTGAATTTACTCTTAGTTCAAAATACGTACGAACTGGTTGAAGATGATGAAAATGTACTACGAAGTGAGTTTGTGCCGATTAAATATCATTACGTATGGATAATCTTTCTCGATTGTTAGCAACACAATTGGGGAATAGACATGGACAAAAATATTTTTGTGAACGATGTCTTCACTATTTCCATTCAATGGGAATATTATTAAAACATGAGGTAAACAAAACAATTGTAGTAAACAAAACAATTGTAAAATCAGGCTACCAACAAATGAACAAAAAAAACGCTAAGTTTAAAAATTTTAAAAATAAAATAGCTACAGCTACACCATTCATAATTTACGCAGATTTAGAATGTTTATTGAAAAAAGTAGAAATTAATAATAAATATCATATGAAATGCTCATATAATAACAAACTATCATACTACAAATCATACCGTGGTGAGGATTGTACATCTTGGTTTAGTAAAGAACTAGCATGTTTAGCGAAATTTGTTGATGAAGTGTTGTGTAATCCTATAGAAATGGATCTTCTTACAGAAAAAGAATATTCTTCGTTTAAAACAGCGTCACTGTGTCATATATGCGAGAAACCTTTTAATCTTGATGATGTAAGGGTTCGTGATCACTGTCATTTCACAGGCAAGTTTAGAGGGGCCGCGCATAATAATTGTAATATAAATTATAAAGATGGTCACACGGTACCAATTGTTTTTCATAATCTAAGTGGTTACGATTCACATTTTATTATAGAAAATGTAGCCTCTGATATACCAGGTAGAGTAGATTTATTACCAATCAACAAGGAGAAATATATTTCCTTTACAAAACATTTAAATTTTCATTTAACCAAATTTCGATTTATAGATTCCTTTAGATTTATGGATAAAAGTTTAGATGAATTATCATCATACTTGACCACTTTCAATAATTTAAAATCACAGTTTCCACTAATTTCAGAAGACAAATTTTTATTGTTAACTAAAAAGGGAGTTTATCCATATGACTATTTTGATAGTTCTCAAAAATTTTTAGAAGAACAGCTCCCACAGATTGAACAATTCTATAATAAATTAAATGATAGTAATGTTAGCGAAAAAGAATATGCACATGCTCAAAATGTATGGAGTAAATTTAATATACGTGATTTAGGTGAATATTCGGATCTATATCTTAAAACTGATGTTATTTTTATTTATATTGAGCCAAATCTTTTAATTTAAACAATTATTTTATTGGTATAGGGCTCTTTATTTTTATTTTTATTTATTAGTACTTGAGCTTTCAATCCCACTTCGGGATCATTTTCAAAAGCATAATGAAAAATTATTTCCAAAATAGGTTCCTTTTATATAAAAATTTTTTACATAAAACAATCAAACATTTGTTACAAAAACCAATTTTTCATGGAAACGCACAGCCTAGACAATTTTTCGAAAAATAATTTTCTTTTCCTGGCTAAAGCGTTTTTCATGTAGAAAGGTTGTACAATTGAATAAAAATAAAATGAGGTGAGACAAAAAACTTATATAAATAAATCATACGAGTTGCCAATATAAGCATAATCTTCTACAATGTTAATCGAATTTTTACTTGATTTAATATGTAACATTTCCAAAATCGATCTTTTCCTAAAATTGGATCTTTTCCTAAATGGAAATATTTTTTCCAAAATTAAAGACAAGGTACCTTTAAGAAAACAATCAAATGTGGTTTACCAAGTCCGTTGTAGTTGCAACGCCACGTATACTGGACAGACAAAACAATTTTTGGAAAAAAGAATTTATCAACACCGATATGACACCAACAAAGATCTAAATTCAAATATTAGTGCACTTACACGGCATCTGAAAAATTCCAATCATTTAATCAATTTAGATAACGTCAAAATTCTCGATAAACAAACCAATTTTAGGAAAAGATCGATTTTGGAAATGTTACATATTAAATCAAGTAAAAATTCGATTAACATTGTAGAAGATTATGCTTATATTGGCAACTCGTATGATTTATTTATATAAGTTTTTTGTCTCACCTCATTTTATTTTTATTCAATTGTACAACCTTTCTACATGAAAAACGCTTTAGCCAGGAAAAGAAAATTATTTTTCGAAAAATTGTCTAGGCTGTGCGTTTCCATGAAAAATTGGTTTTTGTAACAAATGTTTGATTGTTTTATGTAAAAAATTTTTATATAAAAGGAACCTATTTTGGAAATAATTTTTCATTATGCTTTTGAAAATGATCCCGAAGTGGGATTGAAAGCTCAAGTACTAATAAATAAAAATAAAAATAAAGAGCCCTATACCAATAAAATAATTGTTTAAATTAAAACTGATGTATTATTATTAGCAGATGTTTTCGAAGAGTTTCGTCATAGTTCTCATAAAACGTATGGCTTAGATCCCGCACACTATTTTACACTTCCTGGGTACACTTGGGATGCCATGTTAAAGTATACTAATAAATCTTTAGAGCTACTTACAGATATTGATATGTTAATGTTCGTAGAACAGGGAATTAGAGGAGGCTTGAGTCAGTGTACAAAGCGTTACTCTAAAGCCAATAATAAATATTGTAAAGATTATAATCCCAATAAAGAATCAATTTATTTAATGTATAATGATATTAATAATCAATACGGTTGGGCAATGTCACAATATTTACCTTTTGGGGGTTTCAAGTGGGTAGAAGATCCAAATTTTAACGTAACACTAATTGCAGATGATTCTGAAAAGGGATATATTTTAGAAGTAGATATAGAGTATCCTAATGAATTACATGAGAGTCATAATGACTTACCATTTTGCCCTGAACATAAGTGTGGTCCAGGAACGAAAGAGGAACAATTGATGGCTACACTCGATAATAAGGCGAAATATATTATTCACTATAGAAACCTAAAACAAGCTATCCAGTATGGTTTAAAAATAACAAAAATCTACAAGATTCTTGAGTTTAACCAATCTCCATGGTTAAAGCCATATATAGATTTAAATACCAGGTTACGGGCACTTGCGAAGAATGAGTTTGAGAAAAACTTCTTCAAACTAATGAATAATGCAGTCTTTGGCAAAATTATGGAAAATGTTCGAAAACATAGTATTGTAAAATTGGTGATAATGTGGTTAGGAAGGTATGGCGCAGAAGCTTTTATTTCAAAACCCGAATTTAAGTCTTCTACTATTTTTAATGAAAATTTAGTTGCTATTGAATTAAATAAATCTGAAATATTTTTTAACAAACCGATTTATATTGGAATGTGTATTTTGGATTTGGCTAAAATATCACTTTATGACTTTCATTATGGCTATACATGATCCCTCAATTTGCTCAGAATAGCAAAATTTGTTATACAGATATAGATAGCCTCATTTATGAAATAACCTGCCCTGATGTTTATGAAATCATTAAGAAAGATTGTTATACACATTTTGATACAAGTGACTATCCTAGTAATAATATTTGGGGGATTCCTTCTGTAAATAAAAAAGTGCCCGGTATTATGAAAGATGAGAACAATGGTACTATCATAACTGAGTTAGTTAAGCTAAAGGGATAAAAAAACAGGTTGTGAAATGTAGTATTACATTTGATGATTATGTGAACTGTTTAAATAACGAAAAAATTAAAGTTATTTATAACGCAAAATTTAATTCAATCGAAAAAACATGATGTTAGTTCATTTAGTCAAACCAAAACAGCACTTAACCCCCACGATGATAAAAGATTTCTTATTAAAGGAGATGTTGAAACTTTAGCATGGGGCCATTATAAAATAATGCCGATTGATAAATGGTAACTTCATTTTCATTATATAAATTATGAATGGTGTATATTTAAAGCTATAAAATAAATGATTATACGTTTAAGTAAACTAAAATATATAAACGAAAAAATAATAAGGAATTTTACGCCCTTTAATTTTTGAGCATAGATTATTGTACATACTTCCTCTATTAGTAATAATTATTATTGACTATATGTAAATATGTAGTAGATTTAAATTACGGCGGAGGTTCCAAATATTGAGAAATAATATATTTTCATTTACCATTTTGTAGATTAGCGACCTACATATGGGTACGCCATACTCAACGTGGAAATTATGAATCAAGGCCACATTCGTTTGTACTTTCCTTGCTTTGACTTTTAATTCGCCAGCTGCTACATTTGTATTAAGGTGGTTTCACCGCCTACAATTTCATGTCGTTTGGATTCGTTTTGTTCTCCGCTAGCTGAGTATTCACTTTGGTTGGTTTCTGTACAAATGTTCACTTGGTTCTGCAGATTTTTCATTTGTTGCAATTTCTATTTTCATATAACAAAAAAAAAAAACAAATTTTAGTTCAGTTTTTTGGTGCACAGTCATTTCAAACGTTATCTCAATGGTATGAGGTGAAAACACAATATCGAGAAATTTTTCTTTAATTATTGATGCCACTGTATACTGAAGCGGTAAGAGTAAAATGCATAAAACAAGTTTTATACATAAACGTTCTAATTGTGACGTGATTTTGTTACATTCGTGCTCGCAATTAAGCGCCAAGAAAAACGTATGACGCAACATTATTATTACAAGATCAGCTTTGTTTAATCTTAAATTATCTTATAAACGAGCTTGACTAATTTGATGAATTTTGAATGTATCTACAGATGACGACAACTTTTACAAACATATTTTGTTCTGAATAAATTTTGGCGCACTTTGTAAGATAAATAATCAATGATGTCTTAATAAAATCAGTATTGAAACTCAAAGCGAATTTGAACCAAACTTTTTATCACGTTTCTGATACGTACGTACATATGCTGATAATAATTATCTTGATTTAAGAGAGAAACAAACGTTGGGGATTCTTAGAATTTTGTGATTTCCCACACTTGCAAGAAAATACAACAAAAACAATTTACAAAAACGTTTTTTTTATTTTTCTACGAGTACAAATAAATCGAGAGATAAAATTTATGATATCATGTGGACACTATTCAATAATACATACCTACATATTGATTATAATAAACTTAAAAACTAATATTACATAATTATTTGTGTTCTGTGTTCACGGTAACACTTTTCCGCATAAGAAGTTAAACTTTCATCAATAATATTGGGCAAAAATATTATCAGGCAAATTGCCAACAACATTAAAAATAGTAAAATTAAAAATGAGATAACTTGAGTTATACGTTCCCATGAATGGACCACAAAATTTTTAAAGATTACTATGGCAATTAAAATCCCAAACACCCATCCACAAACATGTGTGATTGTTGAATTCTTGAGTTCCATGATGAATATACAGGCGGTTGATCCAAATTCAGGGTGATTCAATATTTGTGTTATAACCATCCAGTTGTAAATGTCGGCGAGCGCATACATTAGTAGGCAACAGATACGGATAAGACGTTCTTCCGTTTCTTTCCAGTTCTGGTGAGAGAAACAATACAAAAAAAAAAAAATGTTTAATAAAATTTGTCAATAATTTTTTTGTTTTGTTTGTATAACTATCTTACCAATATTAATGTTGAAAAATGTGCACCTAATATACTATAGACACCCGCACTTCCACCAACCAACGCGTTGCTGAAAGATAAAATTTGAACGCCTAAAGATCCGCCTAAGACACCAACTAGATAAACGACTGTAATTCGCCACCAGCCATGTGTTATCTCAAGTGGGACACCACCCAACAGTTGAAAAATCATGTTCATTCCAAGGTGCAATTTACTATAGGTGTAAACGGACAATTAATTAGTCATCGAGGAAACACACACACACACACAATTTATTTTGTTACTGTTGTTATATATTATGTACTTACTCTTTATGCACAAACATGTACGTAACGAATCGCCAAACTTCTGTTTTATTGTTCGAAGCAAACAGTAAGAATTCAGCTGATTGGTCATATTCTCCATTTTTTCGATGCATTGAATCGTACACAAAAAGCAATATTTGTAACAGTGAGATTGTTATAATGGCAACGGGGATTCTTTTCCGAGGAAATGATGATGGTACAACATGTGATTCAATCGTTGTATCAGTCTGAATTTGAATAGATTGTGTGCTACTAGCGGCCTCTGGCACTACTATTTCTGATTTTTCTTCTGAAGAATCTGTTTCTAAATTATGTTGGCCACTAATATCAACTTTTAAAAATTTATCGTATTCAGTTTCGTCACTTTTTAAGAGTACTTGATAGTTTAAACTTAAAGCCATTTTATTCACTTTTTTCACTTAAATATAATTTCTATAGTCTTTGGTTAATTATTTTCTTCACTTTGATAATTCGAAATTCACAAAAAAAAATTAATCATAACGTTCGAGACGGCATTTATTGTCTTAGTATAATATTTTATCTGTGCACAATGAAATATAAAGTTGAACTAATTGCTCCAACCAATGCGTCTTGATTATATGCTCGTATAACGAACGTCTTTTTTGATTTAATTTCTTTACTTGTGTTATTCACGAGTGTGCGCTCATTTTCTTTTTCTATCGTCAAACTATAACGTATTTTCAGTATTTTGGCATCGTAACGCTGAGCGTAAAGCTTATAATATTATTTTGACATTTTCAGGGTTCTTTAGTTGACTGTTAAACTATGAAAATTTAAAAAAAGTTGAGATCGAACTACCTCAAATATATCATATTTCAGCTTTTATAACTTAGTAAAACTACTAATGCGACATTTGACAAATATGATGGCTTCAATTTTGGTACAAATTTTAGTAGAGAAGGCAACATGCCTCAAAACAATTTTACAATTCAAAATGTATATACATACAGGGTGTCCGGATTTGGGATGCTGACCCGTCAAGGGGTGATTCCTCGGTTCATTCTGAGAAAAAAGTCGTATGGGGAGGGGGGGTCCATTTTTGATATCCTTTGAGATACAGGGTGTTTAAAAAATTTGGTTCAGAAAAAAAGTACACTCAAATATTAAACTGTAACTTCCAAAATATTTATCGGACAGCAACCGACTTAGTCTTATTTGACTGGTAATTGTATAGGCTATTATTAAGATCTAGGTGGTTATCAGCATCCGTTTGAGAGGTATGATGCTTTAAAGTAAAAAAAAATTTTTTTTTTTTTATAAAATAGAGTTTTTCTCAAAAAAAAACCGTTATAATTTTTTTATTTAATTTTAATTCGCCATGATCTCCCCTACAATCCCCCAATACGAAGTTTGAGCCTAGGAGTTATAAAAGGTGCTCAAATTGCCCTCCTTTTGGTTGAATATCGGCTAATATTCATTTAAGTATACCTTTGGGTATTTCATTTCTTGGTAATTCTTTCCTTATCTAGTGTGCTGCTGTGTGAATTCGTTGTATGAGTTCTACTTTTGTTTCATTTTTTTGGAGTATACAAGCGCCTTCATTGTTCCTCATACATAAAAATCCAATACCGCACGATCGGCCAATGAATTGGACCATTTCTTCCAATCCATTTATTTGGATAATTTTCGTTTAACCAATTCTTAACATTTTTATCGTAGCGACAAGTTGCGCACCATATTGTTGGTATGTGTGCGAGACTCTACTTAAAATGGGAACATCATCAAAAAGGAGTGGCAAATCCTTTTGTAAAAATTGTAAATAACGATCACTATTTAATCTCGATGGTAATATGAATGGTACAATTATCCCCAATTACACCAGCACATATGCGGTGCTGAAATAATGTTTGTTTTTTCGAATGAGGATTTTAAGCAGCCCACTCGTGTAAATTCTGAAAAATTTGTTATGTCATCTCTTTTGAATTATGATTCATCCCGCCACAGGATACGTTTCACAAAACTATCATTGTCCAAATTCCTTTCCATCAACCAATTATTAAACCCCAATCTTTTATTGCGGTCTATCGCTAATAGTTCTTGAACGGGTGTTATATGGTATGGAGGAAGATTCTCCTTGTGTAATTCTTGATGAATTCGGTAGCAAGAGACGTTCAATTGTACTGCGAACTTCCTTATGCTAATAGAAGGATTTGTTGTTACATTACGAATTATTTCTTCGTCGACATCCAAATGATTTGGTGAGACTGAAAGGGGCTCTGCCCGGGTATTTGATGTTGTTACGATATCTCGCAGTCTTCCATGAATATGTGTAAATACTCTTGCGTCAGGAACGCGACCTCTCCCACAAAGTTTGTAGGCAAAGAGGTAAGAAACGAGGAAGTGTTGCGTAGCAATGCATGCAGGTGTAGACTTTAGTATGAAAATGTTTAATTTTTGTTTTTTCAACATTTAAACAAAGGAAGTGATAATCGCCTACTGTTTTAGTGATAAAAAAAAAAATTGTTACAATATTAACACTTCAACATCTCTTAATTAGATTGTGAATAATCGATATAAGTAAAAAACTATGGTACGTGGGTACAAATAATGTATTGGGAGATTGTAGGGGAGATCATGGCGAATTAAAATTAAATAAAAAAATAAAAAAATTATAACGGTGTTTTTTGAGAAAAACTCAATTTTATAAAAAAAAAAATATTTTTTTTTTACTTTAAAGCACCATATCTCTCAAACGGATGCTGATGCAAGATAACCACCTAGATCTTAATAATAGCCTATACAATTACCAGTCAAATAAGACTAAGTCGGTTACTCTCCGATAAATATTTTGGAAGTTACAGTTTAATATTTGAGTGTACTTTTTTTCTGAACCAAATTTTTTAAACACCCTGTATCTCAAAGGATATCAAAAATGGACCCCCTCTCTCCTTACGATTTTTTTCTCAGAATGAACCGAGGAATCACCCCTTGATGGATCAACATCCCAAACCCGGACACCCTGTATACATAATATAGAAGCCATTAGGGCGCAATTGCTTACAAATTATATCTAATAGATAAAAATCTCGTGTCACGGTGTTTGTGGTCGCACTACTCCGAAACGGCTCGACCGATTTTTATGAAATTTTTTATGTATATTTGGTAGGTATGAGAATAGGTCGTAAAGTATATTTCATACCGCTAGGTGATTAGGTGTCCCCCTTATCCCCAACATTTTTTTATATATCTAACAAAATTTTTTTTTCGTATTTTTTTTTTATTTGGCATCAAAAAATATCTATACCCCCAAATTTTCACCCTCCTACTCCACTCTCCCATTTTTTAATCGCGATTTTAGTATTTTTGTATGAACAATATCCAAATAATTTAACTGTAGTTCGTATTTCAAACATAACGAAATAATTTATGTTATTGTATGGCAGTAGGCGCTGCGTCAGCCTCATCGAACTTTCATCCACATATGCGCAAGTCATTCACGAAAAGCGTTGCATCGTTTTGACTTTTCATTCTGCATTTGTTATGTATCACAACGCAGTGCGTGCAAAATTTTGTTCGATTTATTTTAATTTATAAGAAATATAACGTGTTTTATGATTGTAAAAAGGTAAATACTAAAACAACAAATTACATTATCGGTATACCGTTTTTCATCAGTAAGAACAACAATTTTGTCTATTTGTGTGTGGGTGTATTATAGTGAACAATGCCAGCAAGACGCAAAGGGGCCCATTTAGGTCGTCGAACGAATAAAGTAACAAACATGCGAAATAATAGAGCAGAAAGAACAAACGAACAAATCCAACAAGATAACGAAAATGTACGTGTGAGCATGTCGCAATTGCGTGGATCTCAATCACAAGAGGCACGAGCTGAACGAAATCAACAACGACAATTGGAACGGAGACAAGCGCGCCGGTTCGTAGTTAACACACGCAGAGCAAATGACTGACAACGCCAACAGGTATATCGAGCATTTATCCGCTTCATTCCTTCGTCTCGCATTCGAGTACGAGCCAGATATTCAATATTCCACTCATCCGAAAGTGCTGATTGGTGCTATGGACAAAGAATGTCCCCATTGTCATGCGCTCAAATTCAAACATGAGTCAGCCGGGATGTGTTGCGCATCAGTAAAAGTGCAACTACCAGAAATTGAGACACCACCAGAACCATTGAACGGCTTGCTCATCGGCTCGGATCCAGATTCAAACCTGTTCCTTAAGTCCATTCGCACATTCTATTCCTGCTTTCAAATGACTTCGTGCGGAGCAACAGAAATAGTTCACAATACTGCAGCAAATGGTCAAAAATTCAATTCAACGTTCAAAATTAAAGGCCAAGTGTACCACAAAGTAGGCTCATTGCTGCCAATGCCAAACGAACCACATAAATTTTTACAAATCTATACTTCATGTGCGGTGAGGACATCAATCGTGTGGATGCACGTTGCGGCTACAATAATCTCAATTCGCCTAATGCCAGGCGCATCGTCGGCGAACTGGACGCCCTATTGATTGAGCACAATGAACTATTGAAAATGTTCAAATCACACATGCACGAATTGCAAAGTGACTATAACGCTATTGTCATAAATCCTGATAAAACACCAGCTGGAGAGCACGTGCGTAGATTTAATGCGCCTGTTGTTGAGGACGTTGCTGGAATCATGATTGGCGACTGCACATCGACACGAGAAATCGTGATTCGAAGAAGAACCAATAATCTGGAGTTCATCGCCGACACACACCGTTTATACGACGCTCTCCAATATCCGCTAATTTTCTGGAAGGGACAAGACGGATATTGCATAAACATTAAAGAACGAGATCCCGCCACAGGTAATTCATTCATTAGGAATATCATTACTCATTTGGAATTAATATTTATGAATATGTTGTTACAGGAGCCGAAACAAACAAGAAAGGGAGCTCGATGGATTTTTACGCGTATCGTATGATGATTCGACGCGGTCAGGAAAACGTCATTCTGCGATGACATGAGCTGTGCCAACAATTCATGGTCGATATGTACGCGAAGGTAGAGAGCGAACGACTGCGATTCCTACGACATAATCAACAGAAGCTGCGTGCGAAAGAATACATTCACTTGCGAGACGCTATCATGAGTGACACCGATATCGCCGAAATTGGTAACTCTATCATTCTACCATCATCGTCCGTAGGCAGTCCACGTCATATGCAAGAATACATACAGGATGCTATGACTTTCGTGCGCGAGTACGGACGACCGTGTTTATTTATCACGTTTACATGTAATCCAAAGTGGCAGGAGATTACATCTTTACTATTGCCAGGCCAAAATGCAATACATCGTCATGACATTACAGCACGTGTATTCAAACAAAAATTGAAGTCTTTAATGAGCTTCATTACCAAATTACACGTATTCGGTCCCACACGTTGCTGGATGTATTCGGTTGAATGGCAAAAGCGAGGATTACCTCATGCACACTTTTTGATTTGGTTAGTCGACAAAATACGCCCTGAGGAAATCGATAGTGTAATTTCCGCGGAAATTCCAGATCCATCTACTGATCAACTACTGTTCGATATTGTTACCACAGACATGATTCATGGCCCATGCGGTGATCTGAATCGTTTATCGCCTTGCATGGCAGATGGAAAATGTACAAAGCGTGTTCCTAAAGATTTCACCATCGACACAATCACAAATGTCGACGGATATCCAATATATCGTCGAAGAAATACTGATAATGGCGGACAGTCATTTACGCCAAATATCAACAACGCAGACATTGACATTGACAATCGTTGGGTGGTACCATATTCGCCTCTGCTAAGCAAAACATTCAATGCTCATATTAATGTTGAGTTCTGCAGTTCGTTTCAAAATACCGATGTGAATGCTCCTCGATTGAATGACAACGACGAAATAATGCGCTACCAAATTGGCCGATACATCAGCTCCAATGAAGCTGTCTGGCGCATGTTTGGTTTTCAAATTCATGAACGGGACCCAGCAGTTATACATTTAGCCGTACATTTTGAAAACGGCCAGCGCGTATTTTTCACCAACGAGACAGCAATTGAGCGTGCCATAAATCCACCAAAAACTACACTCACGGAATTTTTCGAATTGTGTAATCGTGCGTATACTTTCGGTGCCTTAGCACGAACACTACTCTATTCCGAAGTACCACGCTATTTCACATGGCATCAAACAAAAAAATGGATGCCGCGCAAGCAAGGCACACCAATTGGTGAGTGCCCCGGCCTATTCAAATCAAACACTTTGGGCCGAGTATATACGGTCACTCCAAGACAGATTGAGTGCTTCCATCTGCGACTGTTGTTGGTTAATGTCACCGGCCCATTGTTATTTCAAGATATACGCAAAGTGAATGGACAACAGTATCCAACATATAAAGATGCATGCCTTGCACTCGGCTTGCTCGAAGACGACAATTACTGGGACGATATGCTTGCTGAAGCAGCATTGAGCTGTACAGCAACACAAATTCGTCTACTATTCGCTATAATGTTGACTACATGTTTCCCTGGACGAGCAGATACGTTGTGGGATAAGCACAAATGTTCAATGACTGACGATATATTGCATCGAATTCGTATACGAAGCATTGATTGCTATCGAGGATCTTTGCGTTTTCATTGCCAATTTACCACTCAGTCATTTCGGTATGAGTTCGCCAAATCGAAGTGCATCTAATTTAATGTACACAATCAAATGAATCGTGAACTACAGTACGATACTGCAGAACTGGCAGCGATTGTTACTCGCAATGTCCCACTACTGACTTATGAACAAAAAATCATTTACGGTCGCATTATGCTGGCTGTTTCGGCGGAACAAGGTGGATTCTTTTTTTGTATGCACCCGGTGGAACTGGAAAAACATTTCTCATTTCGCTAATTATCGCCGAAATACGATCAAATAATGGCATCGCATTGGCCGTTGCATCATCTGGCATTGCGGCAACTTTATTGGATGGAGGCAGAACAGCTCATTCAGCATTTAAGCTGCCACTGAATATTCAAAATAACCCAGACGCAGTGTGCAACATAAAAAAACAATCGTCCAAGGCCACAGTGCTGAAACAATGCAAAATTATCATCTGGGATGAATGCACTATGGCACACAAACTTTCTCTGGAGGCGTTGAACAGAACACTCAAAGATATAAAGCACAATGACAAACTATTCGGCGGCACTCTGTTATTCCTTTCAGGTGATTTCAGACAAACACTTCCCGTCATTCCACGTTCAACGTACGCTGATGAGATCAACGCTTCCTTGAAATCATCGCCACTGTGGCGTAATGTTGAAAAAGTTCAGCTACAAATAAACATGCGCATCCAAATGTTACAAGATCACACAATACATAAATCATGCGTGGCTGGCAGAAAGAGCCATTTTGGCAGCAAAAAATGTGATCGTCCACAATTTAAACTGCAAGATACAGCAGTCGTTGCCAGGCGACTTGGTATCATACAAATCGATCGATACAGTTTGCGATGCCAACGAAGCTGTAAATTATCCAACAGAGTTTTTGAACTCACTGGCTGGGATTTGCCAGGCATGCCACCACACCTTCTACGACTGAAAGTTGGATCTCCGGTTATTTTACTTCGGAATTTGAATCCACCACGGCTGTGCAATGGCACGCGATTGATCATTAAAAAATTGATGAAAAACATTATGCTGCCACGAATTCCAATGATTCACACAGACCTGCCAATTGAATTCAAACGCGTTCAATTTCCTATTAGATTAGCATTCGCAATGACAATCAATAAGAAGCAAGGCCAAACGATGTCTGTTTGCGGCTTAGATTTGGGCACACCATGTTTTTCACACGGACAATTACACGTGGCATGTTCTCGCGTGGGCAAACCATCGAGCTTATTTGTGTTGGCTAAAGACGGACTGACAAAAAATATCGTACACTCAATTGCTCTTCGAAATTAATATTGATTTTCTTTATTTCATTTTCCTACTTTAGGATAAAAAATATTTTACTTTTTTTCATTTTACATTTAACTTTTAAGGGATCAAACAATGAATATGTCCGTTAAGTTAATGAAATACATTGAATTGAGAAAATGAATGATTGGTGTTTTTTTGTTTTTATCGGCGTTCATCGTCTATGCGCTCCATTCCTCTTTCTATCATAGATCCCATCCCCACACACTTACAATAAATTCGTTATTTTTTATTTAACAACCAAAATATTCACTAGAAATAATTTATATCGCAGAACAACGTTTGCCGGGTCAGCTAATAATATTATATTGGGTGTATGAATATGACTCCGCCCTTTCTCAATTGGTGTCGTTATTTTTACTGCTTACGTGAACTATCAATGGGCAATATTTGTATTCTATAGTACTTGATGTCAGCTATCAAACGAAGTATATACGACATTTGGTTGAAGTGTAAACAAATAGTATTTTTAACTCTTTCAAAATGTCCATACAAAAAATTTGAAGCTGATGAATTGGAAACGTTATTGGCTGAAGATTCTTCTCAAACACAATCAGAATTGGCTGTAGCATTAAATGTTGATCGATCAACTGTTGCAAAACGTTTACAAACAATCGGAATGGTCCAAAAAGCTAACAACTGAAAGACAACAAAGAAAAGGTTTTCTGCATCGGATAGTTACTGGAGATGAAAAATGGATTTATTATGAGAATCCCAAACGCAAAAAATCTTGGGTGAAGCGTGGTGAAGCTGGCCCATCGCAACCAAAACGAGATATCCATTGCAATAAGGTTATGCTCTGAATATCTGGTGGGATCAGAAAGGTATGGTATATTATGAACTGCTGGAATCAGGTGAAACTACCAATGGCGATGTGTACCGACGAAAACTAATACGTTTGAAGCGAGCTATAGAGGAAAAACGACCAGAATGGGTGAATAGACACAACAAATTAATTTTTCAGCATGACAATGCAAAACCACATGTTGCAAACGTTGTAAAAAACTATTTACAAGGACAGAACTGGGAAGTTCTATCCCACCCGCCGTATTCACCAGACATAGCTCCTTCAGATTACTACTTATACCGGTCGATGCAGTCGTCTCTTTCTGAACAGCTTAATGATTGGATCGCCTCCAAAGACCAAGATATTTTCAGAGAGGTAATCCTTAACCTTCCTGAAAAATGGGGAAAAGTTGTAGCTGCAAATGAAGCATACTTGCAATAAATAATTCTTTCATTTTCTAAACAAGCAAATTTTGTTTTATTTTAACAAAAAAGGGCGGAGTCATATTCACACACCCAATAATACGCTAAAAGTTTGTTCTGAGTTTACCAACATACACAACAACAGAAATCAAAAATACCAAATTAGAAAAAAAAAATTGGTGTTTGGATACTAACATACATTATTATAATACACAAACTCGGAGTATTGTTAATGTATTGGGTTTTACATTTTTTATCTATATGGGGCATTCTCTGTCAAATCGGCCACCCCTGCACATTTCATTTTTAGAGATAAATAAACTTTTTTTGGCTTACAATTTTGCTTTGAATGTCTACTTTTTAATGCGGTATGGCGTTTTTATGGCGTCTTTGAATTTTCAAAATGGCGGACCATATCTGCTAAGGAAGTCTTTAATTTTTAATAAAATTGAAATAAAAACGAATTTTAACTCTGTTAATTTACTCAAAAGTGTTTTTGGTGTCATATATGATAGATTACACATTTTTTATTATTTTTTTATAATTCCAAGATGGCGGATCGAAGATGGCCGCCAAAATTGGCAAATTATTCGACGTTCATAGAGATCTTTAGAAACATGTCCTAGAAGGTTTTCGGGGTCGCTGATCACGAATTTAAGGTCAGAATTTTAACATTCAAGATGGCGGACACAAGATGGTGGTCGAATATGGCCGAAAAAGGCTAATTTTTCGACATTCATAGAAATCAATGAAAACTCGGTGTAGGGATTTTTCGGGGTCAGTGATCATTAATTTAGGATCAGAATTTGAAAATTTAAGACGGCAATTTTTCAACGTTTATGAAAGTCGATAAAAGCATGATCTACGGGGTTTTCGAGGTCGCTGATCACGAATCGTATATCAAAATTTAAAAATTCTATCAAAAAAGAATAAGATTCTCGATAAAAAGTGTTAGTTTTAGACATTTTTTGACAAAATAGCTAAAAATAACACTTTATCGAGAATCTGGTACTTTTTGAGAGAAATTTTAAATTTTGACCTCAGATTCGTGATCAGCGACCGCGAAAACCTGTTACAATATGAGTATTCTTACGATGTTGGGTTAACAAAAAGTTTGAATTGTTTAACGATCTCTAAGTGATTGGTAGGGGACTGAAGCGGTGTCCTCACCTCATATACCAAATCTGTAAGCGGACGAGCGGAGGTAACTCCCGGACTGAATCGGTATTCGGTCAACCTATCAGATGAGTACATTCCCTTTATTACATATAAATAAGAGTCGTTAAGAACCTTAGTGGGGCACAAAATTAGTATCGTTAGAGGAAAAAAAACCAAAATCATAAATTTTTTGTAGAAGCAATTCAAATATTTTTGTTCCTTTTCAACAAAAAAGAAAAAACAAAAATATGCATTCAAAACTGAACCCTAAGAAACAAATATAACGGCCAAGTTATAGAAAAACGTAGGTATATAGGGGGTTTGGTGAACATTTTTATTTGTAATTACTAGTAATATTATTATCGTATATGATTCGTTAAACGGCATAGAGCGGGTGGCAGGTGTGAGACACTGTGGCAAGGTCGAATCGTCAATATTGTTACCAGCAAGAGCGTTACCCACACGACCACTACCATTTCGATGGTAACCTCCCCGAACCGAGCGGCCGGGAATAAAAGCTCTAAATGGTTGATAAGCAGGCAACAAACCCCGTAGATCATGTTTTTATCCATTTTCATAAACATTGAAAAATTGACATTTATGGTGGCCATCTTGGGTACGCCGTCTTAAATTTTCAAATTTTGACCCTAAATTAATGAACACCGACCCCGAAAACTCCCTACACCGAGTTTTCATTGATTTCTATGAATGTCGAAAAGTTAGCCTTTTTTCGGCCATATTCGACCACAATTTTGTGTCCGCCATCTTGAATATTAAAATTCTGATCTCAAATTCGTGATCAGCGACCCCGAAAACCTTCTAGGACATGTTTCTAACGATCTTTATGAACGTCGAAAACTTTGCCAATTTTGGCGGCCATCTTCGATCCGCCATCTTGGAATTATAAAAAAATAATAAAAATGTGTAATCTATATGACACCAAAAACACGTTTTTGAGTAAATTAACAGAGTTAAAATTCGTTTTTATATCAATTTTATTAAATATTAAAGACTTCCTTAGCAGATATGGTCCGCCATTTCGGAAATTCAAAGACGCCATAAAAACGCCATACGGCATTAAAAAGTAGACATTCTAAGCAAAATTTTAAGCCGAAAAAAGTTTATTTATCTCAAAAAATGAAATGTGCAGGAGTGGCCGATTTGACAGAGAATGCCCCAAATATAAAAATAAAATTCTATCATTATGTTTGTTCCCAAAAATCTCAAAGACTATACGGTCGATGGACATGAAACTTTCACACAATGTGTATCTCGGTCGTGAGCATAGTGCGATTTTTTTACAATAGGTGGCTCAACCGATCGTCATACAATTTTTACCATGTATAAGTTGCATATCATTAAATCGCTCAGAGTTAGAGCCGTGTGAGCAACTGAGACTCAAGAACAATGCTCACAATGAATCTAAAGCAATCGCATAAATTTAGCCCGATCACGAGCAATAGAAGAGAATTTGTCTATACCTACTTCTCAGTGGAATGTAATTATTCATTCTGGAATGAAAATACATGGAATTGTTGTTGTAAAATTACCAAAATAAGACTACACTAATTAAATTTCCAATTCGACTCAAATTTACTCGATTATACGTAGTATAAGAATCCCATTTGATTCGAATGCATGATGAGCTCATGGTATATAAAGAGCACTACAGTTATCTCCTACAAACACAATTACACAAAACACGAGTAAAAACAACGCCAAATAACAATAAAAAACAAAGAAACATATGATACATAATATACACTAAAGCCACCAACACACATATAGAAAATCAGTATATATAAAATTTTTAATTAATGAAATTAAAAACCTAAACATATCAATACATATGAAAATAAATAAGCACAGATTACTTGCTATAAAATGTTATGGAGAATTTTTATCTACTGTTGCATATTATACATATTTCTAAGACGATGAAAACATACACGACCGCGAATACAGTTCAGAAAAACAAAAAAATAACCGCATACTACGATTTTTACGAGCCAATGGTGGTAACCGGTTATTTATGTACCGCATTTATATTTAAATTCAAATATTATTGATATATTAATTACCTATCTAAATGAATTTAATTTTTTAATTGCAAAAAAACGATTATTTTGAAATAAATTCACTAAGAAACATGTCTAATTATGCATTTATTTACCGGTTGACCACCATTGGCTAAGTTGTAAAACCGTTCACCAGATGTCAGACACTTTGCGTTAAAGGCGAATAGAATATGAATTGTGTCATTTACCAATGCCTTGGCTGATGCAATAGGTATGAAAATAGCTGAACAGAATCTAGATATTCATATACCGCATAAAAAAAAATCGCACAAAAAGAATCGCATACAAAAAAAAATCGCACAAAAAAATCGCATAAAAAAATCGCATAAAAAAGACCGCACAAAAATAGGTTTGACTGTATTTTATTTCGTTTTCTTTTGTCCAAAAACATTTAATTATCATTAAGTTTCTTAATGCACCATATTACTTCAAAGAGGGAAGACATGCACTTTCTGATCAAAGAGGAATTTAGTGTATTCAATGTAAATTCAATTTTTATTAGATAAATCTAGTATATTATGTATTTTAATAATAAAATATTGGAAATATTAATGAAAATAAATTAAGTCAAATAAAAATTAAATTATTTAATCGATTTGAAAAACAAATAAAAGCGTAAAACAAACGCGTGACCTCTCCCTTTGACGTAATATAATCCACTAAATAAAAAAAAATTATTTTAACATGAATAAAAAAAAAACGAATGGGGTTCAAGCTCCACCTGAACCGTAAATGTTTGATAAAACATAAAATCAAAAATATGTAGATGTAAATATTAGTTGCTTTCCAATCGACCAACCGCAAGCACCCGCTAGTGAACCGCTAGTAGAATGGTTCGCTAAATTATCTATAGAAATTTAGCAAAGACAAAAACCATTCTACTAGCGGTTCACTAGCGGGTGAATACAACAAGCTCACGTTATGAACAGCAATAGCTTAGATGGCAAGCAGAGAAAGTTTTTGGTTAATTTTAAATCGTTAAATAAAGAAATAAATCTATTGTCATAGCTCCCACCAGTAGCAAGCGGACAGAATTAAATAGTAAAATCAAAGCAAATATCAAAGTGTATAAAAGTAGAGTGAAATAAAAAGTACACAGTGTTTTTAATATCAAAATCCGAACGAACTCAGATGCCCAGTTCGTAACAATATTTTTGCTATTGTTTTTTTATTTTTTTTATTTTGAAAATGATGATCATTGAACATTTATGGAATGCAATTATATAACATTGGGAAAAGTCGGACGCACAGAAATATTTAGCCTCAAAAATGTCGTCATGACATTTTTTACACAGCATACATGTAACGTGAACACTGAAAGTACTCTCGCTATGTTTTTTGTCTTTTTTGTTTCTATTTTAATGTGATAAATAAAAAGAGACGAAATATTTTTATTTAATATAACATTTTACATGACACGTAACATTTTAACGCAACATTTAACATAACATTCTAACGCAGCTTGTAACATGAACCCAAAACTAGTACCCTAAATGTTTTACCAAACATAAAACAAAACAAAAAAAAATATCTTTACTTTACTACACTGCGACATAGCGGCGGAGACTTAGTGTGTCGTCATTGTTTGTAGTCGTAGGTCTGTATATTCAAGACGGCATTACATTTACACATAAAATAAAAATACAAAAGTATAATCTCATAAGAGGAAAGAGTAAATAGAGAGAGACCAAAAACATGAACTTTCTACTTTTTAACTTTCTACTTTTTACTTTTTACTTTGTAATTTTTACTTTTAACACAACATTCACAATGCAAACTTTTTTACTTTTGATTTACAGGTTTGTATGAATTTCCAACATAACGAGCAAAAATTTTTATTCGTCAAGTTGGAAATTCATACAAACCTGGAAGGCGAAAGTAAAAAGTTTGTCATTGTGAATGCTGTGTTACTTTTTACTTTTAACTTTTTACTTTTAACTTTTTACTTTTTACTTTTTACTTTTTACTTTTTACTTTTCACTTTTTACTTTTTACTTTTTACTTTTTACTTTTTACTTTTTACTTTTTACTTTTTACTTTTTACTTTTTACTTTTTACTTTTTACTTTTTACTTTTTACTTTTTACTTTTTACTTTTTACTTTTTACTTTTTACTTTTTACTTTTTACTTTTTACTTTTTACTTTTTACTTTTTACTTTTTACTTTTTACTTTTTACTTTTTACTTTTTACTTTTTACTTTTTACTTTTTACTTTTTACTTTTTACTTTTTACTTTTTACTTTTTACTTTTTACTTTTTACTTTTTACTTTTTACTTTTTACTTTTTACTTTTTACTTTTTACTTTTTACTTTTTACTTTTTACTTTTTACTTTTTACTTTTTACTTTTTACTTTTTACTTTTTACTTTTTACTTTTTACTTTTTACTTTTTACTTTTGGACGTCTGTCTTTACCTATGGTATCTCGAGAATGGAGAATATAAACTCTATTGGAAACCACGTCCTAATATTACCACGTTGACCAATTTTTTATATATGTAGGTATATGCTGGTTACTTCCGTACAAAATGATACGTGTTTGAGTTTGTTGTTGAGCTGGTTTCGAGAGTCTAAATCGAGGGTTGAGTTGGAGTCGAGATAAAGATAAAGTTAGGGTTGGGTTGAATTCATAGCACATGCACTTTTCGGACCGTGTTGGTTTAGGGATCGAGTTTGCAGTTGAGTTGAGGATTAGTTTGGGTGTTGAGCTGGAGTTGAGTTAGGGTTTAGGGAGAGGTTCAGTTGCAAATTTATATTGGGAGAGTTATGAGTTCAGTTAGAAGCTAGATTGAGTTGAATTTATTTGTCCACGTATTTTTTCGTCCCGTGTTGATTTGAGGATTAAGTAAGGCGTTGAGTTTGGTGTTGAGTTGAGGGCTATATTTGGTCGATTGGGGTTGATAAGGTTTGGTTGGGGTTGACTCGGGATCACTCTGCGGTTCAGGCTGGGATTTATTTGGGGGTTGAGTTGAAATTTGAGTTGGAAATTAGTTTGAGTTGTTCTGTAGTTCTTCGTAACGTGTTGATTTGAGGATTGAGTTGGGGAAATTTATTTTGGAAATTATTTGTGACATGAATTTTGCGCCCTTTCATTTTTGAGCATAGTCTATGTACATATGTAAATAGTAGATTTAGATTACGGCGGAGGTTCCAAATGTTGAGATATAATATATTTTCATTTACCATTTTGTAGATTACCGACGTAGATATGGGTACGCCATACTCTACGTCACCTACGTGAAAGTTATGAATCAATGTCCTGACTTTTTAGTGGTCAGCTGCTACATTTGTAGTAGGGTGGCATCAACTGTCTACAATTTCATATCGTTTAGGGTGACATGGTCGTTTGGATTCGTTTTCTTCTCCGCTAGCTGAGTATTCACTTTAGTTGGTTTCTGTATAAATGTTCACTTGGTTTTGCAGATTTTGCTAAGTTTCTAAAACAAATTTTAGTTCAGTTTATTGTTAAGTGCACTGTTATTTCAAACGTTATCTCAGTGGTATGAGGTGAAAACACAATATCGAAAAATTTTTCTTTAATATTTAATGCCACTGTATACTGAAACGGTAAGAGTAAAATGTATAAAACAAGTTTTATAAACGTTCTAATTGTGACGTGATTTTGTTGCATTCGTGCTCGCGATTAAGCGCCAAGAAAAACGTATGACGCAACATACTTATTACAAGAAACTGATCCTGCTTTATTTAATCTTATATTATCTCATAAACGAGCTTGACTAATTTGATGAATTTTGAATAAATTTGCAGATGATGACAACTTTTACAAACAAATTTTGTTTTGAATAAATTTTTGCTGCACTTTGTAAGATAAATAATCAATGATGTCTTATGGCATGAATGAAATTTTAGTTGAATACAATTAACTAAACGCTTATAAAACGTAATGCGCTGATCATAAAATCGGTATTGCAACAAAAAAACTCAGATCGTTCAATGTTTTACAAAACATGATTGAAAAGTCAAAGCGAATTTGAACCAAACAATTTTTATCACGTTTCTTACATACATATGCTGATAATTAATGAGTTTCTTGATTTAAGAGAGAAACAAATGTTGGGGATTCCCAGACTTTAGTGATTTCCCACACTTGCAAGAAAATACAACAAAAACAATTTACAAAAACGTTTTTTTTATTTTTCTATACGAGTACAAATAAATCGAGAGATAAAATTTATGATGTCATGTGGACACTATATTGATTATAAAAAACTTAAAAACTAATATCACATAATTATTTGTGTTTTGTATTAACACTTTGCCGCATAAGAACATACATTATTACAAATAATGATTAAACTAATTTTAACAATTGAGCGTTAAACTACGAATATTAAAATTGGGCAAAAATATTATCAGGCAAACTGCCAACAATATTAAAACCAGTAAAATTAAAAATGAGATAACTTGAGTTTTACGTTCCCATGAATGGACGAAAAAATTTTTAAGAATTACTATGGCCATTAAAATCCCAACCACACACCCACAAACATGTGTGATTGTTGAATTGGTGAGTTCCATGACGAGTATACAGGTGTACGATCCAAATTTGGGGTTATTCAATATTTGTGGTATAACCATCCAGTTGAAAATGTCGGTGAGTACGTACAGTAATAGGATAAAGACACGGATAAGACGATCTTCCGTTTCTTTCCAGTTCTGGTGAAAGGAACAATACAAAAAAAACATGTTTAATAAAATTTGTCAACAATTTTTTTTTTTTTGTGTAATTATCTTACCAATATTAATGTTGAAAAATGTGCACCTAATATACTGTAGACACCCGCACTTCCACCAACCAAAGCATTACAGCTGGATAAAGCTTGAACGCCTAGAGATCCGCCTAATACACCAGCTAGATAAACGATTGTAATTCGCCACCAGCCATGTGTTATCTCAAGTGGCACACCACCCAATAGTTGAAAAAATATATTCATTCCAAGATGCAATTTACTATAGGTGTAAACAGACAATTAATTAGTCATCGAGGAAACACACACACACACACCCACAATTTATTTTGTTGCTGTTGTAATATACTTACTCTTGATGCACAAACATGTACGTAATATATCGCCAAACTTCCGTTTTATAGTTCGAAGCAAACAGTAAGATTACAGCTGATTGGTCAAAATTTCCATTTTGACGATTAATTGAATCGTACACAAAAAGCAAAATTTGTAGCAGTGAGATTGTTGTAATGGCAACGGGGAATCGTATACGAGGAAATGATGATGGTACAACATGTGATTCAATCGTTGTATCAGTCTGCATTTGAATGTTGACTGATTGTGGGCCACTAGCTGTTTGTGGCATTAAACTTTTTGAAGTATCCGCTTCTAAATTATGTTGGCCACTAATATCCACTTTTAACAATTTATCGTATTCAGTTTCGACACATTTTGAGAGTTCTTGATAGTTCAAAGCCATTTTATTCACTTTTTTCACTTAAATATAATTTCTATAGTCTTTGGTTAATTAGTTTGTTCACTTTGATAAGTCGAAATTCACAAAAAAAAATTTAATCATAAAATATAACGTTCGAGACGGTATTTATTGTCTCAGTATAATATTTTATCTGTGCGCAATGAAATATAAAGTTGAACTAATTGCTCCAACCAATGCGTCTTGATTATATATACTCGTATCACGAACGTCTTTATATATAGTTTACTTGCATTATTCACGATTGTGCGCTCTTTTTCTCTTTCTATCGTCAAAACTATAACGTCTTGTCATTATTTTGGCATCGTAACGCTGAAATTCTGAATAAAATCGATGTCTATCTAATGATCTGGGACACTGTAGTTCATATTTTGATTCTATATAGAATTTATTTTTGCTGCGACGTTAAACGTAATTACCAGAATTAATTTTTCTTACGGATATTTGTTATTGGTCTTATCTTATCCAGCTTCAGCATCGTTTCGAATAATTAGATTTTGAATTTCGAACGTTAAGCCTGTATCGTTACTATGCATATTGCTTAACAGAAACCATGTTGGTAACTATCGTTAGGCTATTGCGTGCCAATAATAATTGTACTGGCAACGCAGAAGAAGTTGTGCATTTGACGACACGATAACGCTACATCTTCACCGGATATATTGTTTGACCAGCAATTTCGATTCAAATATTTTTAATTGGAACGCGTTTTAACGACCCGGATGATTACCTCATTACCTCACACTTCAAGACCTAGAGGTCCATTATATTTATTAACGACATTTCGTTACTCTTGCTCGGTTTTTGAAGTCATTTTGTATCTTGCACTAAATGCAGTTTTTAATTTGACGTCAGGATAACGTTATGCCACCATCGATTTTGCTCCGAATGCATTATTATAGATCAGTATATGATTACTGGCAATCGAGAATGCGCCCCATGCATAATTCAAAACAGTTTCGTCAAATGAAAAAGCGCCTTAAGCTTATAATATTATTTGGCACCATTCCAGTAAAAGACAGTTTTAGGGTTCAGTAATTGAATGTTAAACTATGAAAATTTTAAAAAAGGTGAGATCGAACTACCTGACATATATCATATTTCAGCTTTTATAACTTAGAAAAACTACTAATGCTAGTTGCATGGCTTCAATTTTGGTACAAGTCTTAGTAGAGAAGGCAACATGCCTCAAATCAATTTTACAATTCAAAATATACGTACATATTGCCTTGGCTTGACGATATTGGAGCATATTTTGATTTATAAGTGTAATATTACACAGCAAATGAAAAATACGAACATAATTTAACCATTTTTAGTACAGTTTAGTATTATAATAATTTATCCTAAGCACTTCCACTTCTCAGAAAAAACGGGTGGATCGCTTCAATCAGTTTGTTAAAATATTATAAAAAATTAATGTTTTCTGTTTTCTATTGAGTATGTGCGCGTTTATTTTATGTTGCAGGCTTAAACAAACTGATTAAAAATAAATAAAATTCATCTTTTCTTGAATTTATGGTTTATTCATTCTTTTCAAATAAAAACTAAAAAGCTTTATAAATTTGACGTCTACATAGTAACAATAACAAACTAATTAGTTCGCGGATTTGATGAAAGGAGGGAGGGTAGTAGTTTACTTTTACCGTCAAGATTTATTTCATAGTAATCGTAAAAATAATAAAAAATGTTTACAAATCCACTTAATCAGATGCTTTTTATTTTGTTTGGCCGCTTAGCTAGTTTTACGTATCAGTTTATGGTATTATGACATTGGCTTGAAAAAAGTGCAATAAAAGAAAGCAATGGGTGACTAGGACAGAAATAGTGAGGTAGAAAGAGACAACATTGTTTTATTTAGAAAAGTCAAATAATTAGACATTTTTAAAATGGCCTACTGATAAAATAAAAAAATCAAACTATTGAATTGTTGATATGTCCGCAAAAAGTATACAACAAGCGCTGAAAAATACTGTGCCATGATTCTTTTTTGCTAGAATTGTGTCTAGGATATAACTGCTGTTAAAATGAGCTATTGATTTTTGCTTTATATTTGTCTATACTACCCCTATATTGTGTATACACTCATTCATTCGATAATTTTCTATACTTATTATTTCTTTCTTTTTCGCGGTACTTTTTAGCGCTTAAAAAATCGTAAAAAAAGCGAGTGTCATTAGCAACCACGAACATGAAACATTTTTTTTTTCTAAACAAGTTTCGTTTGAAATGAAAATGTTTATTTTAGATAAGCAGGGATTTCCAAGCTTTTAAAATTATTTTTTTGAGTGTCCAGCCAAAGCGCTCCTAAATATACAAGCCGTCAGGTTAAAATTTGAACTTAATATGAAAAAACCCTTTATTTACAAACACATCTTTATGTCATGACGTCATACCATTTGTTCGATTTTTTTTTTATAATAAGCCATTAGTGCCACCTACTTATAAACTCGACTAATTAAATACACTACTCCAAAAAATTAAAGGAACACTAATTTTTTTCAATTTTTTTAGTGTTTTTTGAAGAGCTGTATCTTAGTAAAATACGGTCGTACAGAGATGAAAAGAAAAGCATTTTAAAGCTTCAAATCTCTAGTTTTGAGACTTTTGAACGGAAAATTTTTGTGAGATACCGTTATCACGCAATCATAAGAAAGAGCGCGAAGAAAAAAATTTCGAATTTTTTTTTTTTTTTTGTAAGGTGCCATGGGCTCGGGAAATTTTTTTTAAGTTAAACCAATGCATAGGTCGGTTAGCCTGTTAATTAGGCGTAAATTTAATTTCATTCTGGTCTCTCTATGTCAACTTTTTGCTGAGATATCTGACTTTGAATCAAAAAAGATCCTTTTGCTTTTGATCATCGATATCTCAGCAACCAATGATTGCACAGTAAACTTTAGCGCAGCCTTAAAAACTTCAATAAATTTCCTACAAGACCCTTTAATGATTGGTGGAGAATAAATTTTTTTTTCACCCTCAATACTGATTTGAAAAAAGTACAAAAAAACGACTTTTTAGGTTGTCTTAATAAATCTACCGTTACTTTACCGTTATTGATGAAAAGACTAATGTTGCCAGGTCATTTTACAGTTTAATGTACCCATAATAGCCCTGTATTATTTTCAAATTGATCCATCCAACCGTTTTTTCGGACAGATTGATCAAAGTTTTACAAAACAATTAAAGGATTGATTTTCATCAAAATAAAAAAACGACTTTTTTCTCATTTTACGTTAGTTACTTGTTAACCCTTAACGATCGTACGGTTTTTTTTGTAATACTCGCCGATAAGAGACGATAGAAAATTAAATAAAGTTCTGCAATATGAGCAATAATTATGGAACTTGGCCATTTCTTATCCGATTTTGATGAAAGTTAGCATGTACGATGGAAATGGGATTCTAAACTGATTTTTGGATAAAGTTCTGGAATATGGCAAACTAGGATGGAACTTGGCCATTTCTTAACCGATTTTGATGAAATTTGGTACGCACGATGGAAATGGGATTCTAAAGTGATTTTTGGATAAAGTTCTGGAATTTGGCCAACTGGGATGGAACTTGGCTATTTCTTAACCGATTTTGATGAAATTTAGTGTTCGCGATGGAAATGGGATTCTATAATGAATTTTAGCTAAAGTTCTGGAATATGTCCAATTAGGTAGGAACTTGGCCATTTCTTATAAGATTTTGATGAAATTCAGCATTTGTAATGAAAATTGGGTTTTAAAATTATGTTTAGATGAAATTCAGGAACAAGCCGTATTAGGATGGGACTTGGCCATTTCTTCTAAGATTTTGAAGAAATTCAGCATGTGTAATAAAAATTGGGTTTTAAAATTATGTTTAAATGGAATTCTGGAATAGCCGTATTAGGATGGAACTTGGCCATTTTTTATCCGATTTTAAACAAATTCAGCATGTACTATAGAAATAAAACTCTAAAATTATTTTTGGTTAAAGTTATATGTTAAAGTTGGAAGACGCCTGCCTATTTCTTAAACGAATAAAAGAAATTCGATATGTGCTTTAAAAGTGAATAACTAAAATCGTTATTCCTTGTATTTAATGATTTATTTTATCAATAATTTAAGGATCTCATTTTCATCGTGAATGCTGAAATTCATAAAAATAGGATACAAAACTTCCAAGTTCCATGACAATTGGCCAAATTCTGGAACTTTATCCAAAAATCAGTTTAGAATCCCATTTTTAAGGCACGTGCTGAATTTCATCAATATCGGATAAGAAATGGCCAATTTCCTACCTAGTTGGCCATATACCAAAACTTCATCCACAAATCATTTTAGAATCCCATTTCCATCGTACATGCTAAATTTCATCAAAATCGGATAAGAAATGGCCAAGTTCCATCCTAGTTGGCCATATTCCAGAACTTTATTCAAAAGTCAGTTTAGAATCCCATTTCCATTGCTTATACCAAATTTCATCAAAATCGGATGAGAAATGGGCAAATTCCTTCCTAGTTGGCCATTTTCCAGAATTTCATCCAAAAATCAGTTTAGAATCCCATTTCCATTGCTTACACCAAATTTCATCAAAATCGGATGAGAAATGGGCAAGTTCCTTCCTAGTTGGCCATTTTAAAGAACTTTATCCAAAAATCAGTTTAGAATCCCATTTCCATCGCCCATACCAAATTTCACTAAAATCGGATGAGCAATAGCCAAGTTCCATCCTAGTTGGCCATATTCCAGAACTTTATCCAAAAATCACTTTAGAATCCCATTTCCATCGTACATGCTGAATTTCATCAAAATCGGATAAGAAATGGCCAAGTTCCAACCTAGTTGGCCATATTCCAGAACTTTATCCAAAAATCAGTTTAGAATCCCATTTCCATCGTGCATACCAAATTTCATCAAAATCGGTTAAGAAATGGCTAAGTTCCTTCCTAGTTGGCCATATTCCAGAACTTTATCCAAAAATCATTTTAGAATCCCATTTCCATCGTGCATACCAAATTTCACTAAAATCGGATGAGAAATGGCCAAGTTCCATAATTATTGCTCATATTGCAGAACTTTATTTAATTTTCTATCGTCTCTTATCGGCGAGTATTACAAAAAAAAACGTACGATCGTTAAGGGTTAACAAGTAACTAACGTAAAATGAGAAAAAAGTCGTTTTTTTATTTTGATGAAAATCAATCCTTTAATTGTTTTGTAAAACTTTGATCAATCTGTCCGAAAAAACGGTTGGATGGATCAATTTGAAAATAATACAGGGCTATTATGGGTACATTAAACTGTAAAATGACCTGGCAACATTAGTCTTTTCATCAATAACGGTAAAGTAACGGTAGATTTATTAAGACAACCTAAAAAGTCGTTTTTTTGTACTTTTTTCAAATCAGTATTGAGGGTGAAAAAAAAATTTATTCTCCACCAATCATTAAAGGGTCTTGTAGGAAATTTATTGAAGTTTTTAAGGCTGCGCTAAAGTTTACTGTGCAATCATTGGTTGCTGAGATATCGATGATCAAAAGCAAAAGGATCTTTTTTGATTCAAAGTCAGATATCTCAGCAAAAAGTTGACATAGAGAGACCAGAATGAAATTAAATTTACGCCTAATTAACAGGCTAACCGACCTATGCATTGGTTTAACTTAAAAAAAATTTCCCGAGCCCATGGCACCTTACAAAAAAAAAAAAAAAATTCGAAATTTTTTTCTTCGCGCTCTTTCTTATGATTGCGTGATAACGGTATCTCACAAAAATTTTCCGTTCAAAAGTCTCAAAACTAGAGATTTGAAGCTTTAAAATGCTTTTCTTTTCATCTCTGTACGACCGTATTTTACTAAGATACAGCTCTTCAAAAAACACTAAAAAAATTGAAAAAAATTAGTGTTCCTTTAATTTTTTGGAGTAGTGTATATTTAAAAAAACAAAATGGACGTGTAGTTTCCGTGTTTGAAATCAGATGGCGGTAATACAAAATTTAAATATTTATATTGACATTTCAGCAAAACAATCCAAAATAATGTTTTAGCAAGTTTAACGATCATGCAAATGTATTTCATAAGAAATACGCTAAAAAATATTCTAAATATAATCAGCTGGATTTAACAAAGATGATGGCGTGGCCAATTCGTTGGATTCTGATGCAATATAGTACCGAACGGGAAAGCAACGATGGAAATACAGAGCATAAATTCCGTCCGGACAACGCTATCGAAATTGGCATTTGGTGATTTAAATCGAATTGGTGAATGATATTCCTGAACGGTGGAAATGAGTTTAACAAAAAAAATTCATCAGCTCAAA
Source organism: Tipula helvola (assembly GCA_963556165.1). Lineage (NCBI taxonomy): Eukaryota > Metazoa > Arthropoda > Insecta > Diptera > Tipulidae > Tipula > Tipula helvola. Next base: position 364,683,970 of record OY744481.1, read on the forward strand.
TAAAAACACGAAAATTTATTCAAGTAAAAGATACCATTCGTCAATTAAAAATTAATTAATTTACAAAAATTTTTTTTTGTGATTTTAATAAAATAATGTATTTATTATTTATTTGTATAAATCCGCGGAAAACAAATCATAAATCAAACGGATTATTAATTTTTAAAACTCACTCGAACAGAAAATAGTAACCGAAATGTATAATTTTTGTGGTAAACTTCAGATGTCACTAATTCTTCACTAACATTTTGACAGTGTACAAAATGGAAAAGTTGTATGCTAATTTTTGACATTTTCAGTCGCAATATAGATCTTGTAGAGTGAACATCTTTATTAAGCTGGTGGTCCCGGGTACTGCGCATTATCGTATAAGGCCCGTTATATCGTGTAAATGAGCAAGGGTATCACTATATATAGCTTAATAAAATCGATAGTGGTTCCGGGTACTGCATTTTTATATGTATAAGGCCCCTAATATCCGTGCAAGTCGGAGGTGTCACAAAGTGCGACTCAGTGAAAGTAAATAGTTGTACTCGGGACACCAATGCTTCTTTCTAGAAGCTTGGACTACCCGTTTATTTAAACAGTTAGCTGGGTCATATACAGCTATAAGTGCTAGTCGACCTTAGCAAATGATAAAAACAAACAAACAAACAATTTTTAACATTTTACATCAACAAATGTCATACAACACAAGCCAAATCAAGTCGTGAGCAAATAGAAGTGTTAAAAGTTAAATTAAAAAATAAAATCGGATATTTATATTTATTTACGATGGGTGATGGAAAATACGGTATTTGTTTACAACCATGCACTATTTAATTAATACCAGAACGTATGAACAATATGTGTTTTTTAAGCGCTGGAACATTGTTCCAAATAGAACGACGCAAGAATTTTTCAGAAGTTCTAATAAAAAGAATGAGAGTAGAACTCGGTTAAATTATGAAAACGAGACTTAATTTGTAATACAGGTTATTTTAAAGAAATCGACTATAAATTATTTCTATTGTTGGCAGTAAAGTCAGAAAAAGATGGGGTGCAATTTAACACATGACGAATAATTGACGTTTGTGCTACATATCCATATAAACTAAAGTGTTTCGATTCCAAAAACATCGTTTCGTGGTAGACAAAATGATTTGAATTGTGTTGTGCGATATATTGTATGTATATATGTATTATACATACCCATTTTTAGTGCATCTGGAATGGATTTAATTAGCTTTGAACCAGTAACTCTAAATTATATCCAACCAAGTAAAAAACTAGAACCACCGAAACCTTAAACAATTATAATTCAGCATCTAATATGCGAGTAACAAATAATGTAAATCGTGACAACTTAAGACAAAAATATGAACTTTTGAAAAAAGAATTCGATAATTTGAAGAATTCTAAGAATATTGGGTTCAAAGAAAATGATGGATTAAACGTCAACCAAGCTGTTGCTATTCCTAATCAAAAACTAAGTAGTAGCACCACAAAAGAGTAAGTATTTAAAAATGTACGCTTTGTTGTTTATATTCCTACTATCATATTGTTTATTTAATGCTTACAGAATATAAGTGCTCCCTAAAATCTTGCCCTTTGAAAAGACGACAACGTCGTGAAACCGATTATAAATGGGATGGCCACACAGAATTTTATACCAGCTCAATTCATCAAGTAAAATGTGGTGATTGTATGGTGCTAATCGAGAATTTAATGCTTTCATTGCTGTACTTAAAGAATTGAACGACCTTCTTGAAAAGAATTTTAAAACAAAATAAATAATTTTAGTTGTTCGATAAAACTTGATCACATTAATATCCTAAATGCACAGGATTTATTAGCACGTATTTTGAATTTATTTAAATTATTTTACATTAAGAAATAAATTCAATGGCTTTAAATATTCATTTCAATCAATTAAGTGAAGGAAAATTTCATTCGGCATTTCGGCGTTCGGCCTTTCGACATTCGGCCTTCCGACATTCGGCCTTTCAACATCGAATGATCAATCACAATACCAAAAGTAATTTCAGTAAAAAATGCTTCGACTTGAATGCCGTTTTAGTTTTTTGATTGAACTTCCTTCTGAAAAGGCATAAATGTCTTAAACTATTTTGACTGAATTGCCTTTTAATTTTTGACTGAAATGTTTTTGACTGGGGCACCATAGCCAACATTTAGGTCTATGAAGGCATTTCAGTCAAAAAAACCAACCAAATAGAAGGTATTTCAGTCCAAAAATTTGTGACTAAAATACCTTTCAAGAAGGTTGTCCAGTCCAAAAATACAGAGGGCATTTGAGTCAATCTGTTTTCTGTCCGAAATACCTTTTTTATTGGACTGAAGTTCCTTTTCAAAAGGAATTTAGTCATAATATTTGTATGGGAAGTTTTATGACTGAAATGCCTTTTGGTTTTTGAGTGAAATGATTTTGACTAGAATTCCCGGAGCCTTCTAACACATTCAAAGACACCGCAATTTTTGAGACACTTTTCTTTGGCGAGTAGTACTTTTTTCCGTGCACTTTTCGTGTTTATTTCCTTAGATGCAGCATGCTTTTCGCACAGAAAAGTACACGGAAATCCGTGTGACTTGCATATTGGGAAAGATTAATATATATATTTAGCTAGTGAGGCTGTAGAACGCTTTGAAAAAATAAAACAATTTAACAATGCAAATAAAATAATAGTGATTTAGTAGTGGTAACGCATTGGACTAAAGCGGCAAGGGTCTTCGGTTCGATCCTGATCTAATTTATTTATTTTTTTTTATTATTATTTTCTTTTAGTATTCATGTAATGACCAAATATTTTACTTTAAATTAAACATTCCGCTTTTTAGTTATTACAGTAATTACTAATTACACAAGAAAATACCTGGTCCGCGTTTATGATTAAACACTACAACAAATTATTTAAAAACTTTTATATTATAAGTTGTAGTAAGCCATGAGAATTTTTCGGTAAAAAATTTTTTTTCTGTCATAAACTTCAAAGCATGCTATGTTTGAAAATTATATAAGAATGAAAATTAAATAAATTTCCTTAGGTTGATATGGCTTAGTAGAAATGTTTAGGACTAGAGCGGCTAAAATCCAGAGTTCGCTTGTGGTCAACGCATTTTAGTTTTGTTTTTCAATTTATATTTTTTTGACGTGATAACATCTTACACCGCATGTTCAGAAAATTGACAAGGAATGTTTCCCTTGGTTGTGGGCAATTACTAAACAACTGTAAGCATTACCTTTAATTTAAATATATGATTTCTTAGGTTGGTCCTTAGGCTTTATGCCTCTCACATAATATTATCGAATGATTTCGCGCGATTTAAATCCTTCAACAACTGTAGTGAGAGAATGGCTCATCCGATCCAAGCACTTCTGAGGTCAATTTTTGCGTAAAGAAACAGTGGTGGTTAATTTTTTTAAAATTAAAATAATTAATCTACACATTAATTTTAATTTTAATTGAATCTACAAAATAGCAATTTACAGGGATTGACCGCACTATAGCGAGAGAACGCCCCATCTGACTTGAGTAATTCTGATGCTAATTTGTATACATATATACAAAAATATGGCAGATAATTTAGTTTATGTAAATTTAAATAATTAATCTCAACATGTTATAAACGCTATCACGCAAAACACCTACGGCCATGTTGATGACACATCCCACCCCGATTTTTTTAATTTTTTTCTGTCCTTATAGGTTTTTTGTGTGATGCCCCAACGCATGTAAAATCGTCCTTAAAAGCCGTTATTCTTTGGTTTAAGGTCTATTTAAAGTACAATAATCCTTAAAAGCCTTATAGTCTCGAGTTATTCCTACTTGGCTAAAAAATACCGGTAAAAAAAATATCAAATGGTCAAATGGTGATGGTGGCAATGGCCGCTTGACATCAACATTATATATAAATTGTATCCGTCCTAGGACGGGCTGTACCCCCTAGTAATAATATAAAAATATAAGAGAGAAGAATATAAAACAAAATATGAACTACACAGTGTTCCAGATCACTAGATATATGTACATTGTACATACATACTCGTAATCGTTATATTTAGTTTCAGTTACATTCATAAGCTAAAATTTCGTTTCCGATACGGGAGCCATGCAATATATGAAAATCTAACGAAAAAGTACACGGCTAAATTATGGACTCATTTCGATTCAGAATATCAAAATTAAAAAAATTATTACAGATGATTAACGAAAAAACGTTGAAATGACGAATGAAGTGATAAACCCTTAATTTTTTTTATATTGGTTAGATTCAACGGAAACCCGTTAGAAAAAATTTCAGTGCAATATCTGGTAGTCGTCTTTAACATGGCTCTTATCGTAAAATATTTATACCTGTCGCTATAGATTATGTCAAAAACGATTTCCGATTTTGTTATTTGTTTTATTTAACCTAGGCTTAAAGTAACGAAACAAAAATAGAAATTGTTTTATTGATTAGGATAAAGTAATGATGATTTTGAGTAGTATTTTGGTATCAATATTAACGTAAAAAAATCAAAAATATTGGGAACGGAAGTTATCTATAGCTTTAAGTTATGTTACTTATAGTTTTGATGATAGATAGATAAAACGAGCGCAAGTATATAATCAAGACGCAATCGTTGGTGTACTTAGTTCAACTTTATACTTCATTGCGAAAAGACAAAATATTATACTGAGACAATAAATACCGTCTCGAACGTTATATTTTATGATTAAATTTTTTTTTGTGAATTTCGACTTATCAAAGTGAACAAAATAATTAACCAAATACTATAAAAATTATATTTAAGTGAAAAAAGTGAATAAAATGGCGTTAAACTATCAAGAACTCTCAAAATGTGTCGAAACTGAATACAATAAATTGTTAAAAGTGGATATTAGTGGTCAACATAATTTAGGAACGGATACTTCAAAAAATCTAATGCCACAAACAGCTAGTGGCACACAATCAGTCATCATTAAAATGCAGACTGATACAACCATTGAATCACATGTTGTACCATCATCAATCCCTCGGATAAGATTCCCCGTTGCCATTATAACAATCTCACTGTTACAAATATTGCTTTTTGTGTACGATTCAATGAATCGTAAAAATGGAAATTTTGACCAATCAGCTGGAATCTTACTGTTTTCTTCGAACTATAAAACGGAAGTTTGGCGATATATTACGTATATTGGGTGCACGTACTGTTCACTTGCACCAAAAATTAGTTTTAGAAAATAAAAACACGTTTCGTTTTTATAAAGATTATGAATTCACAAATTTTATTATTTATATAAATTAGATAAATTGATTACACTTTCTGATATTATAATTCACCACCGTATATGACGCGTATGAGAAATTATAAATTAAATTTATTATTATTATTATTATATTCCACTGGGCGAGATGCGTGCGTATATGAAAACGAACCGACTGTATGTGTATGTACACGAGTAAAACGAAATTTGGACAGGATGAATGAAAATGAATTTGTTAGCGTTACGTCTGTCTTTTGTTGCACCGCATTTTTGTACCGCATGATTTGGATGAATTGTGTTTGCGAGTGTTTGTTGGTTGAGCGGTTGCGGTAATGTTGCGAGGGTATGCAAGGCATATGAGAGCGCTGACATATGTGTGTGAATATGTCGCGGGAATGAATGAGTAAATGCGTTGCTTGATAAATTGTGGTGGTGAACGAATGAATGTATTTATGTATTTTGAATGCGTGAGCCGCTACAGGACTCCCCCGCAAGTGATTTCCCCTCCTTAGAGAATAACTGTATGAGTTGGTGCTATACGGACGCTTTTGTGAGTTCGAAGGTTTGATGTGAGATCAGCTGAACTAAGAATTCCGTACGCTGGTTTGAGCCGATCGATTGAAATGGTTTGGTTTTTACCATTAATCGATACGGTGAATTGCTTGCGTAGTCTACGTATGACTTTATACGGACCTTCGTAAGGAGGAGATAGTCCCGTGCGAACCTTGTCTGTTCTGACGAAGACAAAATCACAGTTGTTTAGTGATTTCGGAACAAAAACATCATCTTGTTTGGTTTGACGAGTTGCTGTGGGTACAAGGTTTTGCATGGTTTGTCGCAGTTGGTCGACGACTGTGTCGGCAGTTGGAAGCGGTGGAAGAGGATTATCGATAAAGAACTCACCGGGTAGCTTGATGGTTTGTCCGTAAACCATTTCAGCTGGTGAGCACTTGAGATCTTCTTTCACTGTTGCTCGGATTCCAAGAAGGATGATTGGTATTTCCGAGCTCCAATTTATTGTGTTGCCTCTGGCCATTAATGCGGCTTTAAGTTGCCGATGGAAGCGTTCGACCATGCCATTGGCTTGCGGATGATAAGCCGTTGTGCGTATCCGATGAGATCCGAGGAGTTTCGTTAACTCTGAGAAAAGTTTTGACTCGAATTGCGTTCCCTGATCAGTGGTGATGTGAAGGGGCACGCCGAATCGTGATACGTAATTGTTTACAAAAGTGGTGGCAATGGTTGCAGCTGACATGTTTGTCATGCAGTATGCTTCGGGCCAGCGAGTAAAACGATCGACACAGGTGAGTAGATATGAATATCCATTAGACGGAGGGAGTGGACCTACAATGTCTATATGGATATGCTCGAATCGACCAGGTGGAATGTTAAAATGTCCATGAGGTGATTTGGTGTGCCGTTGGACTTTGGCACGTTGGCAGGATAAACAAGACTGAGCCCAATTGCCTACGTCTTTGTTCATGTTAGGCCAAAAGTAGCGAGCAGAAATCAATTTACGAGTTGCACGGACGCTAGGATGCGAAATGTTGTGAAGTGTGTCGAAGATAGCTCGACGTAGTGGTGCTGCAATGTATGGGCGATTGTTCCCAGTAGATGTTTCACAAATAATTTCGAGGCCAGGTAGTTTAAAAAGTTCTAGTTTCATTGATGAGCTAGAGTGACATTCGGAACCAAAAAATAAATTCTGAAGTTCTAGGTCGACTTTTTGCGTGTTTGCGATTTGACTTAAGTCGATGTGTGTATCGACTGCGGCCGTTTCGTTGCCGGTAGTGCGGGATAGTGTATCCGCGACAACATTGTTATGTCCGTGGACATGCTGGATGTCCGTTGTAAATTGACTGATATAATCCAAGTGTCGAGATTGCCTTGGATTGCGTTCAGTTTTTGACTGGATTGCTCGTGTCAGAGGCTTGTGGTCGGTGTAAATGGTGAAGTCCCGACCCTCAACAAAATATCTAAAGTGTTTGACTGCTAGATATATGCCGAGTAATTCCCGATCGAATGCGGAATATTTCTTTTCGGCATCCGAGAGTTTCTTGGAAAAGAATCCCAGTGGCTCCCAACACTCGTTGTTGTACTGTTGTAGTACTGCACCGACAGCAGTGTTTGATGCGTCAGTGGTTAAACTGAGTTTTGAGTCACTCAGCGGGTGTGCCAGAAGTGTTATCTGGGCCAATTCAGCTTTCAGCGACGAGAATGCATGTTGACATTCGTCGGGCCAAGAGAAGTTCTTGGCTGTCTTGGGCTTCTTGAGTAAGGATGCCAAGTGTGAATGAATTGGTGCGAGTGTTTCAGCGAGCTTTGGTATGAATCGGTGGTAGTAGTTTACCATACCGATGAATCGCTGTATGCTTTTGATTGATGCTGGAGCTGGGAATTCCCTAATGGCGTTAATTCGTTCTTCGGACGGCAGAATACCATTAGGGGTGATCTTGTGGCTGAGGAAATCAAGAGTGGATGCGCCAAAGACGCATTTTGAACTCTTGATATGAACATCAAACTGCGTTAACCTGTGGAAGAGTTGTTCCAGGTGAAGTTTGTGTTGCTCCTCATCATGCGAAGCTACAAGAATGTCGTCAATGTAGACGAAGACGAAGTCTAAATCGCGTACGACTTCGTTCATGAAACGCTGAAACGTTTGCGCGGCATTGCGTAGTCCAAATGGCATTCGGGTGAATTCGAATAGGCCAAATGGAGTAGTGATTGCCGTTTTATGAACGTCTTCAGATGCAACGGGAATTAGATGGTAAGCTCTGACTAGATCGATTTTTGAAAAAATTTTGCAACCATGCAAGTGCATGGAGAAATTTTGGATGTGGGGTATCGGATAGCGATCAGGTGTTGTGACCGTATTTAAGCGACGATAATCCCCACATGGTCGCCAATCATGATCTTTCTTTTTCACCATATGGAGCGGACAAGAGACGGGAGATGCAGATGGCCGGCAAATCCCTAATTCCACCATGTGCTGGAATTCTGTATGTGCGGCTTTGTGACGAACTGGATCTAGTCTGCGTGGTCTTGACACAGGCAGATGGCCTGCTGTGACAATATGGTGGACCACGTTGTGCTGGACTGGCAAGTTGTAGTTAGGCTCTGCTGTGAGGGAAGGAAATTGCTTAAGCAGAGTGCCATAACCGTTGTTGACTGCGAAATGAATCGGTGTCGGTGTGTCGACAAGAACCGAGGTGGCATTGATTGACAGCTGAGTAGCTGAATCAACCAGCCGTTTGTTTCTTAAGTCAACAAGTAAGCCAAATTTGCACAAGAAATCGGCGCCAATGATCGGACGATTCACCGCAGCTAAGATGAAAGCATGCGTGAATGCTCGTTTGAGTCCGAGATCCACCTGCAGCAAATGTGTGCCGTAGGTGTGGATTATTGTGCCATTGGCGGCCGAGAGAACTAGATTATTATTTCGATTTGTAAAAGTATAAGCTTGCTTGAAATAATTCGCTGGAATGACCGAAAGGTCAGCGCCAGTGTCAATTAGAAATAGGAATTTATTATTTTTGTCTAACACGAATAGACGGGCTGAACTTTTAAAGGTGTCTGACGATGTCGTCATTACCCGCTGGTTTACAAGTTTTTTGCTGGTGTGGTATCAATGTCCATCTTGTTGATGGAGTGCTGCGCGTTATTGAAAATGCACGGTTGAATGCATTTGCGTGCCGCCGCACCATGTTTAGCGTGATACCAACACTTGCCCAATCGATTGTTAACACTCTGGGTGTTGTTACCTTGTGATTGTGAACGTGTTGCTGAGCGTCCCCTTGATCTACTCCGACCGCTTCGAAACAAGCCCGATAGTCGAGCCTCGATGCGCGCCAGGCGATCTTCGATTGAATTTGAATGAGGAGTGGGGGAACGACTCTGTCTATTCGTGTAGTTCGGATTTGTGTTACGATTGATTGCTTGTAAGTTTGGTAATGTGCCCATGTTCGTCACTTCGTACATGCGGTCTGCTATTTTAGCCAGTTCTTCAACTGTTGTGGTAACTGGTTGTGCAGTCATCGCTATTTTAATAACCTCGGGCAATTTTCGAATCCAAATGGATCGAATGATTGTATCGCTCAGAGTGTTTTGGCCTGCGAGGTTGCGTAAGTGACGAAGCGCCTCAGAGGGGCGTCGGTCGCCGAGAGCTTGGCTGGACAATAGGGCTTCTAAACGCCGCTCGTCCGATGGAGCCAATCGTTCTAACAGAGTTTGTTTTAGGACAGAATATTGATTGTCTTTTGGTGGTTGCTGTAAAAAGTCGCTAATGGTGTCACAAATTTCGGGCGAAATTGTTGCTAAAACGTACGAATATTTCGATTTTTCTGACGTGATGCCTCGAATTTCAAATTGAATTTCGGCTAAACGAAACCAATTGTTTGGTTGTTGTGGCCAGAATGGTTGCAAGTTGATTTTTGCTTGGGTTGCGACTTCTCCTGTTGATGTCCCAGGTTTTGATTTTTGATACTTCATGGTCTCTTCGTCGTCTGACATTTCGATTTTTTATAAAAGCGAATTCGTGTATATGTTATACGTCACTTCACAAGAAAAAAATGTACCCGAAATTTAAACTTAACCGTTAGAAAATAAATGTCTCGTGTGAACAAATATTTTAAGTAGAGCCGAATTTCTGAAGAAAATGATTTATATGGGACCTAGTGCTATCAACATTGGTTCAAAAGAAGCAATCAATAGTGGTTCGAATATAGTAGTTGAATGAAAATTAATTAGTAGTGGAATGGTTACCATGTATGGACGGCACGTGTTGGCCGACGAGATACCCCCGAATTACGGAACGGGCGTGTTACCTCGTATTGGGGGGGCTCGTTGAAATTTTTAAGAATATTTAGTAATCAATAATAATAATAATAAACAACGAAAACCAAAAAAAATAATTGCGGTTTATTTAAGCGAAAACGTTGGTGGAAAATACCGAACAAAACGATAAGGATCAGTATATGTTTACGTAGATTAATTTGCGATCGAATTATAACCGAATACGATGGTGAAAAATTTACATTATTTTTTTATTTTGATTGTGAAAATTATTTTTGAAAAATGGTTATATAATAATATATATGATAAATATGTTTGAAATGTAAAAAAAAAAAACTTTTCTAGAATTTGTTTATTTGTAACAATAGAAATTTGAGTTGAAAAGATAAAAAAAAAAAAACACTTAACTTAGTTGTTGCTGTTGCTTTTGTTGACCCTGCTGATGATGATACCGTTGTTCCTGCTGCTGCTTCTTGATGATTATTTTCCCGTTGTTGTTGTTGTCTGCTTCGCTGGTTTTATTTTTGTTTCGAATTTTGCAAAAATTTATACGTAGGTATATAGTTTTCGATGTGTCTGCTGTATTTTGTTGTTGTTTTAGTATGTAAATTCCCCAATGTAAAGGCCGATGAGGGTATTTAATTGTATTTATACTATTTAATGTTGAATTTTTATATAATTGTATATAATTTGCGCGTTGTAATTATATTCGGTGTTGATGCCGCTGTTTTTATGCCCGCGACTGTTACGCTTCACTTTGTTTTTGTATGAAATTTTTTTGTAATGGCGGTGCTGATTTTTTCTCGTTTTTGTGTTGTGATATGCGAAATAATTTGAGAAAACAAATGTTATTTTTTGTCTAATGTGTTATTGTTTTGTTTGTATTTAATATTTTATGTTTATATGTACATACCTTTGTACTTGGTACGGATTACGGATTAATTTTCCGAAATAATTTTCCGTACCAAGTGTACTGTAGTTTACACAATTTTTCAAAGTTTTCCTGTGTGTATGATTAAAACACACTATAAAATATTTGTCATCCGTAAACACGGACGTCGGAGGTCACCAGATATTGGGTGCACGTACTGTTCACTTGCACCAAAAATTAGTTTTAGAAAATAAAAACACGTTTCGTTTTTATAAAGATTATGAATTCACAAATTTTATTATTTATATAAATTAGATAAATTGATTACACTTTCTGATATTATAATTCACCACCGTATATGACGCGTATGAGAAATTATAAATTAAATTTATTATTATTATTATTATATTCCACTGGGCGAGATGCGTGCGTATATGAAAACGAACCGACTGTATGTGTATGTACACGAGTAAAACGAAATTTGGACAGGATGAATGAAAATGAATTTGTTAGCGTTACGTCTGTCTTTTGTTGCACCGCATTTTTGTACCGCATGATTTGGATGAATTGTGTTTGCGAGTGTTTGTTGGTTGAGCGGTTGCGGTAATGTTGCGAGGGTATGCAAGGCATATGAGAGCGCTGACATATGTGTGTGAATATGTCGCGGGAATGAATGAGTAAATGCGTTGCTTGATAAATTGTGGTGGTGAACGAATGAATGTATTTATGTATTTTGAATGCGTGAGCCGCTACACGTACATGTTTGTGCATCAAGAGTAAGTATATTACAATAGTAACAAAATAAATTGTGGGTGTGTGTGTGCTTGTTTCCTCGATGACTAATTAATTGTCCGTTTACACCTATAGTAAATTGCATCTTGGAATGAACATACTTTGGCAACTATTGTGTGGTGTACCACTTGAGATAACACATGGTTGGTGGCGAATTACAATCGTTTATCTAATTGGTGTATTAGGCGGATCTTTAGGCGTTCAAGTTTTATCTTTCAGCAACGCGTTGGTTGGTGGAAGTGCGGGTGTCTACAGTATATTAGGTGCACATTTTTCAACATTAATATTGGTAAGATAACTAATTACACAAACAAATTGTTAACAACATTTATTAAACATTTTTTTTTTTGTATTGTTTCTTTCACCAGAACTGGAAAGAAACGGAAGATCGTCTTATCCGTATCCTTATCCTACTACTGTTTGTGCTCACCAGAGTTACCGACATTTTCAACTGGATGTGTATACCAAAAATTATGAATCGCCCTGAATTAATTGGATCGCCCACCTGTATATTCGTCACGGAACTCACCAATTCAACAATCTCACATGTCTGTGGATGTGTAGCTGGAATTTTAATGGCCGTAGTAATATTTAAAAATGTTTACGTCCATTCATGGGAACGTAAAACCCAAGTTATCTCATTTTTAATTTTACTATTTTTAATTTTGTTGGCAGTTTGCCTAATAATATTTTTGCCCAATTTAGTTTAATTATTAACTATAGTGATTTATGTACTTATGCGGCAAAGTGTTACCTTTTTAACACAAATAATTATGTGATATTGGTTTTTTATGTTTATTATAATAAATATTTATGTATTATTAAATGCACATAACGTTTTCATCATCACATATGTATATTTATACTCGTACTAGCTGTACCCTGCGCGCGTTGCTACGCTACCAACTAAAATAAATTTGAAGGAAAGACATCATACAAATATTCAATTCATTTTGAGTCATTTTATTGATTTTGTTCATTTCGAAAAAATTGTGACATTGCAGCGTTTCGTTTCAATTCGATATTTATTGAAGTGATGATGTGGGATACACAATATTTCTTGTTTTTCCATCTGGTGTGTAAACAAATAAATCAGAAGGTTTTCCGACGCGTGAGCAGGCCACATAGAGCTGCCCATTTGAGAAGCATGGATTCTCCAAATTTTATCCACACACTTGCAACGATTGTCCTTGTGCTTTGTTGATAGTTATTGCGAAAGCGAGTCGCACCGGGAACTGCAAACGTTTGAATTCGAATGGCATATCGGTCGGGATCATTGGGATACTTGGCAACAGTACGTCTTCACCTTTGAAATTTTCAGTCAAAATTGTTGCCTCGGTAACATTCACTGTGTTCCATTGGAAACAATTTGCTACTGCTAAGTTAAGTACTTATGAGTAGATGTTCAATGGAACACAAATTTTCGTTACAGTAGTAAAACATAACCTCAATTTAAATAAAACTACTAGATTTTGCCAAAAAATACGTTGTTCCATTAATAATAATTAATAATAGTAAGTAATAACACATTAAACAACAAAATAATTAAAATATTTTTGCGATTTAAAAATTGCCGTGTCGCATCACAAACATAAACAAAAAAATTTTTTTTAACCCTAATACAACCAACATATTTTTGTTATGTCAGTAAATTCAAATTTTAATCAAATAATTTACTAAATTTTCAAAGAATGCCAAGAATGGAATGTATGGAAATGTTCTTAAATAAAATACACACAAATTTATAACTAAATTAACATTATTTTGAAAATCGTTGCATTTACCAATTGAGCCAAAAAGGCACAAGTTGGTTGGGTTAGGGTTAAAAAATTACATTCCACACAACCAAAACTGGTATAGAGCCATCTATTGGAATTTTTTGAACTAAAACCGCTCTACCGATTATTTTATGCGTAACTACTTCTCAACTACACCATCATTTGAGCATGAGTAGTTGCAAGTAGATACAACTACTTATGAGTAGTTTACTAACGCCAATGGAACACGCTTATTGTTCATTATTTTCTTGAGAGTCTGGTTCCGTTGCAAAGTCGTGGTGGATTTATGTTTCGAAGAAGAATGATGGGTACGCCAATTTTCAATGTAAGAACGTGCGATGGTATGCCTGGCAAATCAAGCGAATTCAAGAATTCAGTTGAATAGTTGACAACTTCGTCTTGATTCACCACAATATCGATGGACGATTATATGTTGTCATTTCGCCGGGTATTCCATTCTGAATAGTGAAGTTGATGGTATTGACATCGATGTTTTTGGCCGCTAATATAGCACGCGTACTGAGCCACTGATGATTTTTGTAGTTCTGTGCAATGTTTGGGAAAAATTTTTGCACCAATACGTCTATGCTTTCTGTGATCTTACAGAAACTTGCTGGCAAGGTGATACATTGCGTAGATTCATCAATTTGCATTCGCCCATTTCCAATATCCATTAATTATTTTGCAAAATTTCCAGCCGATGCATCCCGTTGTAGTTGTACACGCATGTTGGTTTGCAAAGTCAATTTCTGTAAATGAGCGGGTGTTGAACGTGGTATAACCGGCAGTGTTTGTCGAAAATCACCAGACAATAAAATGAGTGCGCCACCAAAGATCCGTGCGTTTCCTCTCAAATTTTGCAGTGTACGATCAAGCGCTTCCAATGCTTTCTTGTGAGACATTGTACATTCATCCCATATGATAATTTGACACGTTTTGTGTACTTTGCCCATTCCAGAGTTTTTACTGATGTAGCATGTTGGTGCCTCAGTGTTTTGTAAGGCACCACCATCCAAAAGAGTTGCCGCAATTCCAGATGATGCAATGGCCAGTGCAATATTATTTTGTAATCGTATATGGTTGCCTAACATGAGTGAAAGAAGAAAAGTCTTGCCTGTACCACCGGGCGCATCTATGAAAAACAGTCCACCGCTTTGTTTTATTGCACGCATAATTCTGTCATACGCAATGCGTTGTTCTGGAACCAACTGCGTAAGATTTGTCTGAACAAATGTCCCCAGTTCGTCAGAATCAAAGTGTGTTTCTCGTTGCAAATCACGATCGAAAAGGTCGTTCGCTGGTCGGTTTGGAGCAGGCATTACCAGTTGCACCAGTGCCTTGTTAGCGATTGCCAAACGTATATCTTCAATCAAAATCAATGCATCATTTTACACGTTTGGTGTGAATTGAATGTCCGGATTTTGATTCGTAGCAGAAGAATATCTTCACTCATGTAGTCTTTGTACTTTTCCCAAAGATCTTTTGGATTAGATGGGAAGCAGGTTGTCAATATTATGGCAAAAACCGAGCGTATCTGCTGTGTTCGAGCAGTATTCGATGCATCAGCGAGTGCAGTGTCCCAATGTGCATCATTCTCAAGAAGATTTAGTTCCTGGCAAGCTTGGCGATAAGTGGCGCACAGCTGACCGTTCACTGTTCTTAAATCTTGGAAAGATGTCGGTCCACGTACATTGATTAACAGCAATCGCAGATAGAAGCATTCTGTATTGTTCGAGTGAACAGTGTACAGACGACCCAATGCGTCACTGGCATACAAATTGGGATGTCCTTCAACTGCTTTACCTTGTTTGCGACGTTGAAACTTGTGTAGAATTTCGGTACCTCAGAATAAAGTAGAGTCTTTGCAAAAATATCATCTTGGCACAATGAGTAAAATGCAGTTAAAGTTGTTGCCGGTGGTACACGCGCTGTCCATTCTCGAGATGAGACGCGCCATACTGCTTCATTGCTGCTAATGTAGCGTCCAACTTGTTATTGGTTGATTTCATCGAGCGGTGCGGCCACAATCCCTACTCCGAAGACTGCCATGTCCCTTCCTTTGTTGACATATTTGCAAATGTATATTTGATTGACTTTACTGAATTGCAACACTCAACATTTTTCCTCTGAATATCAAGAAATGTGTTACTATGACGTTTACTAAAAAAGTTAATAAACTTGATTTTACATACAGCATTGGCCCAGAATCTTTAGGTAAACAGGATACAGTCAAAGACTTGGGGGTTACTTTCGACCAGAAATTACGTTTCGATAAACATATTGATCTAATTTGTCGTACTTCTTTCAAAACATAAGTTTATATCTTCAGAAGAGGTAAGGATTTCAAGGATCCTTCAACTCTCTCATTAATTTTTTAAAAAGAAGAAATGTTTATTAAATGATAACGATACAGTATATTTTATCCAATATATTCGCCATCGTTAGCTATGACTTCCTGCCATCTCCTGGCAAGTTTGTGGATTCCTCGTTTGAAGAAGCATTCAACTTTCCTAGCTATCCAGCCATCGATCCAATTTCGCACTTCTCCGGCGTTTCGGAAGCGTACATCAGCCAGGCCTATTTGCATTGATCGAATCAAATAGTAGTCGGAAGGTGCAAGGTCTGGAGAATACACAGGTTGTTCAAGCCGATCCCAACCGAGTTGCTCTACCTTGTTTTGAGCGGTTTTTGCACGATGTGGTCTGGCATTGTCATCATGGAACAAAACTTTATAGCTTTTGTTCGCTATTGCAGGCCGTTTTTCGTCTAATGCACGTGTCAAATTGTCCAGTTGGCGTCGGTAGCAATCACCTGTAACCGTTTAATTTGGATTTAACAGCTCATAATACACCACACCTTTCTGGTCCCACCAAATACTCAGCATAACCTTATCGCAATGAATATCTCGTTTTGGCTGCGATGGTCCTGTTTGGCCTGGATCGCCGTAAGCTGATTTACGTTTGGGGTTGTCGCAATAGACCCACTTTTCATCGCCAGTAACAATTCGATGCAAAAAACTATGTTTTTTGTACTCAGCAAGATTTGATTTGCATGCCTCAATTCGTACTCTCAATTGATTTTCGGACAGTTGATGTGGGACCCATCTTCCTAGCTTTCGAATCTTTCCCATTGCGTGCAAACGATGAGAAATGGTTGATCGGTCAATGTTTAATTGCATTGCAAGTTCTTTTTGCGTTTGACATGCATTTTCATCCAATAATATTTGTAATTCGGCATCTTCAAACATTTTTGGCTGACCTGGCCGTTCTCTGTCTGCCAAGTCAAAATCACCACTTTGGAATCGATGAAACCAATTGAAACAGCTTGCTCTCGATGGAGCTTGATTACTATAAGTATAAGAAAGCAATCGGGAGCTTCAGCGGCAGTTTTCTTGGAATCAAAAAAGAAAAGAAGAACCCCTCGAAAAAACAACTTTCTATCCGAAACCAACCATTTATATTTTACAAACATTTTCCGTTATTTTGGGCAGGCAAGGTCCTTAAAATGTCACGGGTTTTCTTAAACTTTGGAGATCTCTTCCCCAATAACACAATTGGTCACGACAATTTAAATCTTCTACTATCATACCGCTAAATCACAGATTTACAAATAATTTTAAATTTTTTAGAACTGACACGTGTTGAGCAGCAATTAAAGTCACATTCGCCATTTTTCATCTTCGACCTTTAACAATTAGATCCAGTTATACATCTCTGGTATACCATTGAAAATCCTTAAGGATTTAATTTACTCCATTCAGAGAGCATCCACAATGTTCAAAAATTTATTTTCTGAAAATTTGTGCCATTTGTTCACATCACAATATTATGTGAGTGACGTGAGAATTGGCCGATATAGTTCCTTACTCAGTGCTGCACTCTGGACGGAGCATCGCTGTGGACCATTCGAAAATACAAAATAGTAAAACACAAACAATACAAAATCAGAATTAACGTTAATTATCATTTGTTACCTAATCCCACCTCCTTGTCATATAGCATTTCAATTTAGATATCTGCCAGCTCTCCTAAACCTGCTCTACCCTAATGGCGTGTTATTATTTTAAAAACATCCCATAGTAATTTGCTATTAAGAGTTATATACGACTTTGAATACCAAGAGAATTTATTACTCAGAAATAATACCTTTAAAGGCGATTTTATGAAAGCAATTCACAAATAATCTATCGATCAACATGTCGTTGAAATTTCAATCATTGAAATTTAGAAATTTTGAAAATTTATCTGTTTTTAACACTATGATTCTTTCGGCTTTTTTATAGACAAATATATTATTTTTGATGCATTCCAATATTTACGATTTGGTAAACCAGTGAAATAAAAGAGCATTTACTCATAATACATCTACCACTCAAAAGTAGAAATATCATTTACCCTCCCCCCCCCCCCCTATACCCATTAAAATGCTCTTTTATTTCACTGGTTTATCAAACCGTAAATATTGGAATGGATCAAAAACAATATATTTGTCTATAAAAAAGCCGAAAGAATCATAGTGTTAAAAACAGACAAATTTTCAAAATTTCTAAAAACATCAGTGTAGGCTTTTAAATACACACAAAGAAATTTTCCTTTTGTTTTTTCTTGGTGAATATAATAATTCGCCAAAGCAGTACGCTCGTTCTGGTATATAACGTATACAGTTCGAGTTGTGTTTTTGTAGTTTGGTCGTAGCTACCTGATGAGTAGATCCAAAGCCTACTTAATAAATAAAAGCCTTGTCTTGACGGAATAATTAATTAGAGCATAATTTGATTTAGTAGTGTAATATTACACAGCTAATGTAAAATACGAACATAATTCAACCATTTTTAGTACATTTTAGTACTATAATTAATTATCCTAAATACCCATAATTAATTGGAACATACTTCTATTTCTCGGAAAATACGGGTGGATCGCTTCGATCAATTTGTCAAAAAATTAAAAAAATGAATGTTTTCTGTTTTCTATTGTGCATGGCGCGTTTATTTTATTTTGCAGGCTCAAACATTCACTGATTAGAAATAAATAAAACTCGTCGGTTTCATCTTTTCTTGATTTTTTGGATTGTTAATTTTTTTTCAAATACAAATTAAAAAGCTTTACAAATTCGCTTCAGTGCTAAAACTAAATAACATTCATTGACGCCTATATCAAAATTTGACGTCTAATATCAATAACAAAATAACTAGTTTGCGCATTTGACGAAAGGAGGGATGGTAGTAGTTTATTTTTACCGTCAAGACGATAACTCCAAATTATGATCATACAATTAATTTTTAGAACTATAATTAATTTTGCCGTCAAGACAAGGCTAAAGCCTCCATGATATCGATATTTTTTTCAAAGCTTTTTTTATGGTAACAAAAAATCCAAAAAAAAATGTTTATTTCATAGTTTTTGTATGGAGAGACATGACCTCAGTTTATTCAAAATATATTAATGAAAATTGACTCGGAATTAATTTTATTTTAATTCAATTGCATCTCTAAACTTCCGTTTCCACCTGACTTGGAGGATTTTTCCGTGAGCTTTTCCAATTTACGATAATAATGATAACAAAATAAGATATTTTTTATTTAAAAAAGCTTAAAAATAGAGTACATATATGTAAAAAAGAGGCAGACATATAAAGGGAAAGGCATGAAATTTACAATACTAAACATAACAAACAATATGGAAACACGGTTAATATACGGAAAATGAAGCAAACCTATAATATAAAGTATTTTATCAGATGCAGTAAATAAAAAGAAAACAAAAAGTATGAAAACAAATATTGTTGATTTAAAATTTTCAAAATATATATTTAATTGTTACATATTTATTTGTACATTAAAATATTTTTGTCAAATTATTATTATTGACGATTTCCAGCCAGGAATAATGAAATAAAATATCTTGTTTGTTATGTATCTGAAAAAGCTTAAAAATGAGTACACAAATATAAAAAAAGAGATAAACATATTATGAAAAATAAAATGGCGCCCGCACGGCATTCACAATAATAAAATAACAAAATCCATAGGAACAAGGTCAACACACATAATGGAAAATATGTAAACACTAATGAAGTATGATGAGAAGATGACAAACAAAAGACAACAACAAATTATGAAAATAAAATTGGTATTTAAATTTTTTTTCAATTTATAATTTTAAAATACATAATTAACGATTAGGCATCGTTTTTTGTTGAATTAGTTATGATAACGATTTCCAGTTTTCCGTATTTTATATCTTCAATGTACCTACATAAATAATGTTGGTTTTGCAACTAAAAATAAAATTAAGAATCAAAACAAAAACAGCTGTGTAGAGAAATTTTTTTTTTGTACATATTTGAAGAAGATTATGTGCGTATTTTGGTGAATCACATTATATTATGAATCGATTAAATATTTCTTATGTGCCTTGGTAGAAAGAGAACAAATGCCTTATGCATGCCCATAATTATTTGTTAAACTGCCACAAATACCAAATATGATCAGATTTTGGACACAAAAGGGTCACTTTATCTACCAAGGTACAGATTTTATTTTCTTTAAGAAAAAGAAAACTAAATGTTGTTTTGCACTTTTTTTTCACTTAATTACACCATAAAACACAATAATCTTCTAAATATATAATGAGATATACATATAGGAACGTCTTGGCATTAGGATTATCCAATATCCAGTTTGCACAAATCACAAATATAAATATTTTATTAGTTTTTATTTCACTCACAAAGTCACAACACTACTTACCAGTAAAAAAAATATTAATTTTTGTTTTGGTACATTGAAGATATAAAATACGGAAAACTGGAAATCGTTATCCTTATCATAATTCATAATCATAACTAATTCAACAAAAAACGATGCCTAATCGTTTTTAAAATTATAAATTGAAAAAAAATTAAAATAAAAATTTTATTTTCATAATTTGTTGTTGTTTTTTTGTTTGTCATCTTCTCATCATACTTCATTAATGTTTATTTGTAAATGCCGTGCGGGCGCCATTTTATTTTTCATAATATGTTTATCTCTTTTTTATATTTGTGTACTCATTTTTAAGCTTTTTCAGATACATAACAAGATATTTTATTTCATTATTCCTGGCTGGAAATCGTCAATAATAATAATTTGACAAAAATATTTTAATGTACAATGTACAAATAAATATGTAACAATTAAATATATATTTTGAAAATTTTAAATCAACAATATTTGTTTTCATACTTTTTGTTTTCTTTTTATTTACTGCATCTGATAAAATGCTTCATATTATAGGTTTGCTTCATTTTCCGTATATTAACCGTGTTTCCATATTGTTTGTTATGTTTAGTATTGTAAATTTCATGCCTTTCCCTTTATATGTCTGTCTCTTTTTTACATATATGTACTCTATTTTTAAGCTTTTTTAAATAAAAAATATCTTATTTTGTTATCATTATTATCGTAAATTGGAAAAGCTCACGGAAAAATCCTCCAAGTCAGGTGGAAACGGTAGTTTAGAGATGCAATTGAATTAAAATAAAATTAATTCCGAGTCAATTTTCATTAATATATTTTGAATAAACTGAGGTCATGTCTCTCCATACAAAAACTATGAAATAAACATTTTTTTTTGGATTTTTTGTTACCATAAAAAAAGCTTCTTTTCATCATGGAGGCTTTATTTATTAAGTAGGTTTTGGTAGATCGAACTTTTTGTTTTGAGATTATCAGTACGAAACCAAACTACCGAAATAACTGTAGGAAATTTTCTTGTTTTTCTTTAATGGGTATAGGGCAAGGTATTTAAAAAACATGGTATGCCATTGCGCACGTCGCATCCTGTCTCTCTCTTTTTTAATACGTCACTAACATCGTAAAAATATTTTATTTATTTAGTGTTGCTTCAACAAGTTGATGAAAAAAATATTATTTTTAATTAATAATAAACAAAAGTGGCTAAAATGGTAGTTTGTGCAGTGTATAAGTGCAACAGCAACAACGACAAAAGATTAAAACGAAATTCAAATGAAATCCCTCATGAAAAAATTAACTTATTTGGCTTTCCAAAAGATCCTACCTATAAAGAAATTTGGCGCCACAAATGTTGCCATAAAGATAAGTTTAATATTAAAACTTCTTATATATGTGCAAAACACTTTACGGCCGATCAATTTTCAAGAAATTTGAAGCATGAGCTTCTAAATTACTCACCGAAAAATAGCCGAAATTTAAAATTAGATGCCGTTCCCACAGAAAATCTTCCCAGTTCAACAACAAACAAAGAGTCATCATCTAAGCGGCAAGAAAGTCGGGAATCAAAACGAATGGTCACAGATATTTTAAATGTCACCTCAACGATTCTGGAATTGAAGAATAGCGCAATATTGCCTGTAATTTATGAAACCGTTCCTCATAACGTAGAAAAAGCCACGAGTACGTCAGTTTTAAACGAACAGTTGGCAGAAGAGAGGTAAATATGTCATGAATCGTAGTTTGTGTAACATATATATAATGTTGTTTAAGCGGCCGAAATTTAATGGAAGTGATTAATGATGGGATTGACGAAAATGTTAAACTGAAGAAAGAGTGTAGTCGATTGAAGCTAGAGTGTAACGTTCTGAAACAAGAAAATGAATTGATAAAAGAAATATTTACTCATGGGCAACGAAGAAAAATGCAAAATAAAGGCAAACGAATAAAATGGGAAGTTAATGACATATCACAAGCAAGGCCATCCTTACCATGGGGCTATAAGGGCTGCAGCCCTAGGGCGCCGCATTATTAGGGCGCCACCAAATGTCCAAGACCTAGTCAATTTTAGAGAACATATTTTTATTTTTCATTTTTTAGTTCAAAGGAAATGCAAACCGTTTTATTATATTACATTTATTCTATTCGTCGCTTGGAATGCACGAGTCGCGATAGTTATTTTATGTATTGACTTGACGGACGACTGGTAAAGTTGAAAAAGCGCCTTAAGCGGACAATAGTGAACTATGAGACTTCTAATAACAAAAATTTGCTATATAAAGTTATATGGAAATAGTGTCTATTTAATTTGAATTGTTATTTATACGATGGTTGGAAAACCTAGTTAATCTATTATGTAGTTTAAAGTGTGATTTTTGTATATCTGATTCATTTGGTACCACTTTTTCATTTTAGATGCCAAAAAATGTTGCTTAAATATTGCATAAATTTTATGTTAAGCTACTTGATGCTAAAAGCATAACTGTTTAAAAATATTAAATTTTGGCTTGTAATTATCTGTTAAAACGTAGTAAATATGCTTTAATTTAGTTTGAAAAATGTTTAGTGACTCAAAGATGTATTTATAGTGAATTTAACATTAAATTTCTGCAATTTTTAAGCATGGTTTTCGAGCATTTAAAACGATAAAACTGTTCCAATTGAATCAAATATACAAAAAACAAACTCTGAACAACATACTAACTTAACTAGGTCTTCCAACCATCACAATTTTAATAAATAACAATTCAAATTAAATAGACACTATTTCCATATAAGTTCGGATAGCAAATTTTTGTTATTAGAAGTCTCGTAGTTCACTAATGTCCGCTAGAGCACACCATACCAGTCTTCAATTGTAAACCATCTCAAATTTAATAATTTGTTTTCTGCTAGAGGTATCAGTCATCGAAATCGGAGCACATTTGCAGATTTTCGAATTTTGTGGCTCTGAATTTGTGGGCTATAGTTCAGTTGATTTTCAAAAAAATTGAATTTTCCACGGAACGTGTAGAAATATTCGACCGATCCAAATGGTCGTTTGTATGACAATTACAGGTCTCAACGCCTATTGATAGAGGTATCAATCATCGAACTCGGAGCACATTTGCAGATTTTCGAATTTTGTGGCTCTGAATTTGTGGGCTATAGTTCAGTTGATTTTCAAAAAAATTGAATTTTCAACGGAACGTGTAGAAATATTCGACCGATCCAAATGGTCGTTTGTATGACAATTACAGGTCTCAACGCCTATTGATAGAGGTATCAATCATCGAAATCGGAGCACATTTGCAGATTTTCGAATTTTGTGGCTCTGAATTTGTGGGCTATAGTTCAGTTGATTTTCATAAAAATTTAATTTTCCACGGAACGTGTAGAAATATTCGACCGATCCAAATGGTCGTTTGTATGACAATTACAGGTCTCAACGCCTATTGATAGAGGTATCAATAATCGAAATCGGATCAAATTTGAAGATTTTCGATTTTTTTTACTCTGAATTTGTGGGCTATAGTTCAGTTGGATTACCAAAAAAATGAATTTTCCATGGAACGAGTAGAAATATTTGACCGATCCAAATGGCCGTTTGTATGACAATTACAGGTCTCAACGCATATTGATAGAGGTATCTATCAATCATCGAAATCGGAGCACATTTGCAGATTTTCGAATTTTGTGGCTCTGAATTTGTGGGCTATAGTTCAGTTGATTTTCAAATAAATTGAATTTTCCACGGAACGTGTAGAAATATTCGACCGATCCAAATGGCCGTTTGTATGACAATTACAGGTCTCAACGTCTATTGATAGAGGTATCAATCATTGAAATCGGAGCACATTTGCAGATTTTCGAATTTTGTGGCTCTGAATTTGTGGGCTATAGTTCAGTTGATTTTCATAAAAATTTAATTTTCCACGGAACGTGTAGAAATATTCGACCGATCCAAATGGCCGTTTGTATGACAATTACAGGTCTCAACGTCTATTGATAGAGGTATCAATCATTGAAATCGGAGCACATTTGCAGATTTTCGAATTTTGTGGCTCTGAATTTGTGGGCTATAGTTCAGTTGATTTTCATAAAAATTTAATTTTCCACGGAACGTGTAGAAATATTCGACCGATCCAAATGGTCGTTTGTATGACAATTACAGGTCTCAACGCCTATTGATAGAGGTATCAATCATCGAAATCGGAGCACATTTGCAGATTTTCGAATTTTGTGGCTCTGAATTTGTGGGCTATAGTTCAGTTGATTTTCAAAAAAATTGAATTTTCCACGAAACGTGTAGAAATATTCGACCGATCCAAATGGTCGTTTGTATGATAATTACAGGTCTCAACGCCTATTGATAGAGGTATCTATCATCGAAATCGGAGCACATTTGCAGATTTTCGAATTTTGTGGCTCTGAATTTGTGGGCTATAGTTCAGTTGATTTTCAAAAAAATTGAATTTTCCACGGAACGTGTAGAAATATTCGACCGATCCAAATGGCCGTTTGTATGACAATTACAAGTCTCAACGCCTATTGATAGAGGTATCAATCATCGAAATCGGAGCACATTTGCAGATTTTCGAATTTTGTGGCTCTGAATTTGTGGGCTATAGTTCAGTTGATTTTCATAAAAATTTAATTTTCCACGGAACGTGTAGAAATATTCGACCGATCCAAATGGTCGTTTGTATGACAATTACAGGTATCAACGCCTATTGATAGAGGTATCAATCATCGAAATCGGAGCACATTTGCAGATTTTCGAATTTTGTGGCTCTGAATTTGTGGGCTATAGTTCAGTTGATTTTCAAAAAAATTGAATTTTGCACGGAACGTGTGGAAATATTTGATCGATCCAAATGGCCGTTTGTATGACAATTACAGGTCCCAACACCTGTTGATATAGGTATAAATTATCGAAATCGGAGCACATTTGCAGATTTTCGATTTTTTTTACTCTGAATTTGTGGGCTATAGTTCAGTTGGATTACCAAAAAAATGAATTTTCCATGGAACGAGTAGAAATATTTGACCGATCCAAATGGCCGTTTGTATGACAATTACAGGTCTCAACGCCTATTGATAGAGGTACCTATCAATCATCGAAATCGGAGCACATTTGCAGATTTTCGAATTTTGTGGCTCTGAATTTGTGGGCTATAGTTCAGTTGATTTTCAAATAAATTGAATTTTCCACGAGGCGTGTAGAAATATTCGACCGATCCAAATGGCCGTTTGTATGATAATTACAGGTCTTAACGTCTATTGATAGAGGTATCAATCATCGAAATCGGAGCACATTTGCAGATTTTCGAATTTTGTGGCTCTGAATTTGTGGGCTATAGTTCAGTTGATTTTCAAAAAAATGAATTTTCCACGAAACGTGTAGAAATATTCGACCGATCCAAATGGTCGTTTGTATGACAATTACAGGTCTCAACGCCTATTGATAGAGGTATCAATCATCGAAATCGGAGCACATTTGCAGATTTTCGAATTTTGTGGCTCTGAATTTGTGGGCTACAGTTCAGTTGATTTTCGAAAAAATTGAATTTTCCACGGAACGTGTAGAAATATTCGACCGATCCAAATGGCCGTTTGTATGACAATTACAGGTCTCAACGCCTATTGATAGAGGTATCAATGCTAGTACGCAATTTCACAATCATCCGTTGTTCTCGTTTTATTCATTGTATCGTCTCCGATCGTCGAAATCACTAACATTTTTTCGTTTCTGGAATTAATTTCCTTTCTTTCTAAATGCTGTTTGAACTTCATGTCTTGTAGTTTCTCTAGAATTTCATGGTGTCGAATGTACTGGTTTAAAACAGAGAAGATGATTCTGCACTGGGAAATTTTTTTTGCTTCTACTAAGGCGCCTAATATTTTTAGCCCAGGGCGCCTAAATATATAAGAACGGCCCTGATCACAAGCCATTGCTATATATGCAAGTGGCCCAAAGGCGTACCTTATGTTACTGAAAAAAAATATCCATTTCCAGCCGTTTCAACTCTCAGGACATGGGCTGGAAAAATTGATGTAAATCCTGGATACTTAGGTGTAGTTTTTACTTTAATGAAAAATGCCGATCTAACTAAGTACCAAAGAGTTTGCGTATTAATGGCGGACGAGATGAAAATACAAAAATCCTACGAATATGATCAAAAAAGTGATACGTTACTCCCTCCTGGAAATTATGTACAAGTGCTAATGGCTCGTGGAATTTTCGAAAACTGGAAATAACCTGTTTACTACGGTTTTGATAGTAAAATAACTAAACTTATGATTGAAAAAGTTATTACAAAACTGAATTCCATTGATTATCATGTTGCGGGTATAGTTACTGATTTAGGAGGGGGCAATAGGAGATTATGGAACCAAATGGGGGTAACGGAAAACAAACCATACTTTGTGAACCCTTGCAATGACCAGAAGAAAATTTATATATTTAGTGACACCCCACATTTAATTAAACACTTGCGAAATCACTTTTTAGATTCTGGTATTTTACTCAACGACAAGTTTTTAACGAAACTTCCTCTGATTGAGTTATTAAAGCATCAAGCTAAATTAGACTTAAAAATTGCTAGCCGATTAACAGATACTCATTTGAACGTTAAATGTGGTAAACGCCAAAAAATAAAACTAGCAACTCAGCTATTTTCTCACACTAACTCATCAGCATTAAACAGAATGGGTTGTTTAGGTTTAGCAAAATCTGAAAACTGGGATGAATTAGCAATTCTTCTGAAACAAGTAAATTTAAATTATAAAATACAATTTTATATAATTATGTACTTATAAATACATAGATATTTATAATAATGGATTTTTTTTTTTTGTTTATTAGGTGAACGACTGGTTTGATCTGTGGTAGGTATACCGTCGTGTTTTTTTATTTTTAACAACACAAAAATTTTTTCTTTATAATTTATAATAAAAAACTAATTTATTTTTTTTATCAAAAAATTAGGTTTACAAAATTATTTAAATTCACTTATTATAACAATTCAAATTTTTATTTATTTTTAACTACCTAACACCACTTTTTTATATGTACAATATTAAAATTCGACCAGCTTGGTCGATGGTAAAAACGTGAACTGATTTTCGCGTCGTTCTTGTATAATATATTATAAAGAAAACAAAAACAGAAAAAGACATACAAAATAAATTTATATATACGCACCATGCGGCAGACAGGGATGACAATATAAGTATTCGTATGTTAATTACTCGTGTAACATATCATACGAACTTTGGACATGCCGGAAATAGCAAAAATCAAAAACAGCTAAAATGAACATGCACTTGACTTAATATTTATAAAATAAATATTACACATCTCAAATGCAGATGGAGTGCATGTTAATAAAGAAAAAAATGTAATGCTTAAAATGTTTCTATGCTACGCTAGATGTAGCGCAGTAAGAAAGAAAACAAATATTTGGTTTAAATATTGGAGCGCGATTCAAATGTTTTTTATTCAATTAAATTACGTTAAATTTAATAAATAAAATTAAAACATTTAGAATCTTTTTAATTCTAAAGTACCTCGAATTAATTCTCGTCCAAGAATGGCAGCTTTTGGTTTGGCAAGAAATGAACATGATAAGATATTAAATGATATGGAACATTTAATCAAAAACATGCGAATTGGTAAAAATAAATCAATGTTACCATTTCAAAAAGTTATAATCGGTAGCATTAATGCATTAAAATTATTGTTCAATGACCTTCAAAACGAATATGAAATTAAATATTTATTAACTTACCGTATAAACCAGGATCCATTAGAAATGTTTTTTGGGGTTATCAGAGCTAAATGCGGTCTGTATGATCATCCGACCGCATTGCAGTTTAAATATCGTCTTCGAAGCTTTATATTAGGAAAAAATGAAAGCATCGTCTCAACTTCGTCCAATGTGGAGCACGACAATACTAACCTTGTTGAAATGGAGCTAGTTGAGTCACCAAGGCAATCTCCTAATAAAACTGAGTACTTAGATAAGCCGGAAGAACTAACTGAAAACGTCCTAACATCCAATTTATTGGCAGACCTCACGGAGGATTCTTTAATAACATCCGCTGAGTCGACGCACGGCTTCATTGATTTAGAATACGACGGCCTAGAATATTTAGCAGGTTATATTTTACATCGATTAAAGTACAAAACTCCTACTATAATTGAAAAATACTGTGAAATAGAGCCTAGTGGCAATTTCACATGGACAGATCAAATAAGTGAAGGTTTCTTAAGTAAACCAAATTTAAATTTTATGCAAAAAATCTAGCAGTTAGAAGAAGTGTTCAGCGAATATAATTGTTCAAGTCTGAAAGTGGAAAGAAATTATATTAAAACATTAATTTCTATTTCAGCTGAAGCTGATTTGGAAAACGAAATAGAAAAAATATTTTTTCGTTGTAAAATGTTGTTTAAAATTCGTATATTAAATTGCAATTTAATTCAAAATGTCAATTCAAGAAAAAGGAAACTAAATAAAACAATAAACTAAAACTATGAAAGATTTTTTTTTCGAAATTAATTAGATCTGCAACAAAAATATTATGTATTTCTCTGTTAATTCATATTCCATAAAAAAAATTTCCCATGTGAATGACGTCATGCGCAAAAGAAGACGAATATTAAACACGGGAATGTCATACCATTATTTCTATATACCTTGGGTATAGGGGGGGGGGGGGGGGTAAATGATATTTCTACTTTTGAGTGGTAGATGTATTATGAGTAAATGCTCTTTTATTTCACTGGTTTACCAAATCGTAAATATTGCAATGCATCAAAAATAATATATTTGTCTATAAAAAAGCCGAAAGAATCATAGTTTAATCATTAAAATGTCATAAAATGTCAATAAAACGTCACAGAAATGTCACTATCAGAAATTTTAATGTCATAGAAACGGGAGTATCTTGCTATATTTAAAAGCTCACTAGATATAATTATCTTTAAATGTTGACGATATTATTTGCCACCAGTAAAGTATTTTAGGTAAATTTAGAAATTTAAATTCCATATTATATGGTAATCCATTTATTTTATCTTAAAGACACCTAGGAAACAATTGTTGGAATTTGCAAGGTGTATTAACTGTAGAAAAATATTTCTTCGGAAAGTTCGACATTACCTCGGTAAACAGACAAACAAATTCATATTACTCCTTTTTGTCAAAATGATCCTCCACGCAATGCTTGAATCCACTCCAAATTTTGTGAACAGGTAGATGAGGAATTATTAAATTTATTATCAACATAACAAAAAATTCGTCGGTCCCGTTTTTGGGAAAATCTGTTTGGCAGTTTTCTCTTCCACTGCAACCCCCTCTATTCTATACTAGAATTGATCTAAAACTTAACACTAACTGCTTATTACTAAAATCTATCTTTGTACAAAATTTCGACCAAAACTATCAATATTTGTGAAAATGGAAGGCAAAACAAAAAAAATTAAAATGTGCGACTGGAAGGACGGAAGGACGGACGGACGGCAGGACGGAAGGACGGACACGACATTTTTCCCGTCCTGGTAACCTAATTCGTCGAGAAATGTGAAAATCTGGAACAAAATTTTTTTCGCGATTACAATACTTACCCAATATAACTTCGTTATAGTGGGAAAAGTAAAAATTACGTAATATGGAAATAACACTTTCTGAATTAGATTGACAATTGTGACAGCTACAAAATGCAATTAGAATTGCTTGCCAAACTATACGCAATCTCACGTAGCGACATCTAAATGCTGAGTCTAAGAATTAATTCACACACCCAATATACCTGGGAAAAAATTGGGAAAAACTTCACACCCATACATATTTCTGTAATTATGAAATGAATAAATAAACATCGAAAATGTGCACAAAAATATAAATATTAGTCCATCGAGCCGCCTTCTAGAATATACAAGCCTATGACTACAAGCAACTTTTACAAATTGAAACACATTAAGTCTCCCCGCTAGGCGGCAGAATAATAAAGAAAAGATATTTTATTTTGTTTTTGTTTTGTCCAAACACATTTTAATATCAGTTAGTTTTTTTAGTGCAGCATACTACTTCAAAGAAGTGAGATACGCACTTTCTGATCAAAGAGGAATTTAGTTTATTCAATGTAAATTCAATTTTTTTTAGATAAATCTAGTATATTATGTATTTTAATAATAAAATATTGGAAATATTACTGAAAATAAATTAAATCAAATAAAACTTTAATTATGTACTCGAATTGAAAAACAATTCAAAGCGGAAAATAAAGGCGTGACATCTCATTTTGACGTAAAATGACAGTCGACTGCCAATACACAATTTTAGGATAAATAAAATCGGGATAAATAAAAATCGCAATTAACTTTGTGTCTGGTCTGCGGTACTAGTGTGTCGTCATTGTTTGTAGTCATAGGCCTGTATAATCAAGACGGTATTGATCAAAGCAAGCGCCTAGTTGGGCGCTAATAGAAAATATTTATGTTTTCACTTGGGTTTATATCTCATTGTTCTTAATATGTATCTCTACCGGGAGCCATGCAGTATGAAAATCTAATGAAGAAGTACACGATTCAGAATATCAAAATTAAGAAATTGTTACAGATGATTACCTACATATTGTGTCGTTAAGACAATAGTTTTAATTTTGAAAAAAAACCAAGTGGTACATGCTAGAATTTTGTTATATTGGTTAGATTCAACGTTAATACGTTAGAAAAAATTTCAGTGGAATATCTGGTAGACTACCTCTTCAAAACGGCTCTTATCGTAAAATATTTATACTTGTTGCTTATTTGTTTTATTTAAGCTAGGCTATGTGCACATTAAATAACGAATAATGGTTTTCAGTATTTTGTTATCAATATTAATGTAGAAAGATCAAAAATATTGTGAACGGAAGTTATAGCTTTAAGTTATGTTACCGTTAAGCCAATACTGATAAGTCAGATCAAATTAAATATCCGCAAAAATATTGTCTCTCATTATAATTAGCTTGGCGTCACTCGTGGTAACCTATAGCTAATTATTAAAATTAACCATTTCCAATCTGTGGTTGGAATAATATACAATGAATTTCATAACATGATTTTTATTCGAAAGAGATCATCAAATTGAGTGATACTATTCGCCTTGATACACATTAGTTTATTGATCGATAACTGATCGGCGTTCATTAAAATAATAAAACCACTCATCACACCTAGAGTAGACCACATTTTAATTGTGTTATAACTAGTTTTAATTAACAACCGTATTCATTGAATGTGAATCACTTAAACGCCGATTATAAAAAATAAAATTAGATTATAAGATTTAAGACACGCTTGTTTGCTATATTTGACTAATGTTTGATTAGCATTAGCACAACAACATGTTTACACTTATGCATAAATTTAGATTTCATGACTCATACCAAGTACATATATTATGATGGTAAATATGTAAATAGATATATTTCACAGCAGAAGAAGCACATTTGAGAAATTATTTTTTGATTTTTGAATGTAAATATTGCTAAACAAATTGTTTTCTGATAAGAATTTGATTGTTATTAGATTGCTGTAAGCTTAAACGATAGTATACCTATCACGGCAAATCGAAGATTTTTTGTAAATATTAATTGTATGACGTGTTCGACCAAGTTATAAGGAAAACCTCCCAGATATATCCGCGCCTCACCGAACACCCTGTTACACACAATATAAAGAGGGTTTAGTAATGATAGAAATTGACCCTGTTATAGACACCTAAGTATATAGCCAATAGTTAGTAACACAATGACAAAACATTTCTAATCTAATTTTGTGATTTATTAAAACTGAAAATTGCATGCTGAATTCTGAAATACCATTTATTAGTTTGCTGACTCCGATTTCGGGGTAATTCTGAAAATCGTTCGAAATACTGGTTACTGTCACTCCTACAATTAGCATATCGGTTTAACGCTTGGATGTTCTGTAAAGCTGATTTCAATAATCATTTCTGAAAATCAAAATCGAGATTCTACTTACCAGAACTCTTGTTTACTTTAACACGTCTGTCTATACCCAAGGTATCTCGAGAATGGAGAATAGAAACGCTACTGGAAGCTATAGGTAAAATGGATCGAATACCTGCTTGATAAATTGATCCAAAACCACGTGATAATATTACCACGTTGACCAATTTTTTATATTAAGTGTACAAACAAGTTTGTAGGAATTTACAAAGATGGCGTAACTAATATTAAATCACATCGGACCATCTTGTAACTATATTCATGTTAAAGCGTCATCATTGCCCTCTGAAATTGGCATGTGTCTGAAGAGGCCTCCTTATCGGATCACTTGCACATCAGATTTGATTTGGCGGCTGAGACCATGCAGCGGCAGGAGATTAGAATTCCGAAACTGACCGATTGGGACTCTTATAGAGTTTCTCTTGAATCAGGAATGCCCTCGATCATGGGGAACATAGAGTCTCCAGAGGGCTTGGAATTCTGTTCAAACCAGCTGCATAATTCTATACACTTGGCTTACGAGAACAGCTGCCCGGTTAAGCAAAGGGATTCTGTTAAGATGGTCCCTTGGTGGAACGGGACGCTGGGTAAGCTGAGGAAAAAATCGAGAAGGTTATTCAATAAGGCTAAAAGCACCGGTGAATGGGGCGAGTATAGGATGGCCTTAACGGAATATAATCACGAATTAAGAAGGTCCAAAAGGGCTACCTGGAGAAACTTCTGTGAGGGAATCAATGAATTGCCCTCTGCAGCTCGTCTCCAGAAAGTCCTTTCCAGGGATCACTCAAATGGTTTAGGGCTTCTTCAGAAGCCAAACGGAAGTTTCACTGAAAACCGGAAGGAAACGCTGGAGTTACTATTAGGTACCCACTTTCCGGATTCAGTAGTGTTAGGAGCCCAAGAGGACCCGAATGTCCCTTCAAGTGAGGTAGCCTATGCACCTCACAGTAGGATCTGGAGTCTCTCTGGGAAAATTTTCACACCCAGCAAGGTGAGATGGGCTATTGGCTCTTTCAAACCTTTTAAATCCGCTGGAGGGGATGGTATTTTTCCTGCTTTACTCCAAAAAGGTATTGAGGAAATATTCCCCAGCTTGATCCAGATGTTTCGGGCAAGTTATGCTTTTAACTAAGATGTGAAGTCCTTGTTAATAATCCGCTGCATCGGGATCAGTTTGCTTATCAAACTGGTAAATCCACTGTGATGGCTCTTAGTGGTCTAGTCACAAGGATTGAAAGAGCGGTGGCGTATAAGGAAATTGCCCTTTGTGCCTTTGTGGACATTGAGGGGGCTTTTGATAACACCTCCTATGGATCGATAGAGAGAGCAGCAATGGAGAAGGGGATTCCGCATTCTACAATTAGGTGGATACGCTCCATGCTGGAACATCGCCAGATTACAGCCAGATTAGGTGGCGAGTCAGTAACCATCAGGGCAGGAAAGGACTGTTCCCAAGGAGGCGTGCTGTCTCCTCTTTTCTGGTCATTGGTCATTGACAGACTACTTGTGCTTCTGAGTAACCATGGGTTTGATGTCCAGGGCTATGCGGATGATGTGGCTATCATAATTAGAGGCAAATTTGAATATGGCAGTGGTGTAACCAGGAAGGACTTAGTGTCAATCCAAACAAAACTGTCATTGTCCCTTTTACAAGGAGGAAAAAGCTCTCGCTTATAGCTCCCTCGTTAAACGGCACTACTGTCTGTTTTTCCAAAGAGGTTAAATATCTAGGGGTTATCCTAGATCAAAGACTGAACTGGAAACAACATTTACTTAAAGTTCAAAATAGAGCCACTAAGGCTTTTTGGGCCTGTCAGAGACTCTATGGACGTACTTGGGGACTACAACCAAAAATGATCTACTGGTCATTCCTAACAATAATTAGGCCTATGGTAACCTACGCATCGGTAGTGTGGTGGCCTAAAACTGAACAGAGGACAGCGCAAACTTTATTGAATAAGGTTCAGCGTATAGCCTGCATTGGGGTTACGGGCTCAATGAAATCATGTCCAACCGCAGCAATGGAGGCTCTCCTAGGATTGACTCCATTGCATTTGCATGTTAAAAAGGAAGCTGCTATTATGGCCCTTAAGATGCAGGCGGCGGGAAACATCAAACCGGGCAATATGGTGGGCCATCTGGAAATCCTCCGGGAATTCCAGACAGACCATACCATAGGAATGCTTTCCGACTGTATGCCAGCTAAACTGGACTTCCACAAACCATTTTGTGTTAGTGTACCTATCCGGGATTTGTGGAGAACAGGGGGACCATCCTTTGAGCGAGGGCCAATGGTATGGTTTACAGATGGATCAAAAACGTAAGACGGGGCGGGGGTAGGAATATACGGGAGCGGGACTGCCCTCTCGAAGTCCTTGGGTAACAACGCTACCGTCTTTCAAGCTGAAGTACATGCTATAGAATTTTGTGCTAGGATAGGCATTGCAAAAGGACTAAACGACGCAAAGGTTTATATTGTATCAGACAGCCAATCGGCCTTAAAGGCTCTTAGGTCTTTTACCGTTGAGTCAAGGCTGGTATGGGACTGTCTGAAGATTCTTAAACAGTTGGCAATCTCAAATAAGGTAATACTTATTTGGGTGCCAGGTCATACTGGAATTGTGGGAAATGAGGCAGCTGATGGCCTCGCCCGCGAGGGTTCTGCTTCTCCATTTATTGGACCAGAGCCCTTCTGCGGCGTCACTAAGGGGCACCTTAGGGCAGCGGTAAAACGCTGGGGGATGTGCAAAAGTCCTCCTATTGGCGCAGAATTCCAGGTTTGCGACAGGCGAAGAAATTTATTTCAGCTTCGTCAGTCAGGGTAAAGGAGTGTCTTGTACTTAGGAAACCTGAGTTGAGGCTGCTTACTGGCTTCTTCACAGGTCACATCCCCTTAAGGTATCACCTTAAGAAAATGGGCCTAAGTACGACAGATGAATGCCGCTTCTGCGACCTGGAAGCGGAATCAGCGGAACACGTTCTGTGCTATTGCCCAGCCATTTTCCGCCAAAGACTACAACATCTAGGAGGGAGAGTAATGAGCCCAGATAGTGTGTATCATATACCGGCCGGCAGTATTGTTAGGTTCATTAAGAGCTTGAATATTGACTGGACGGATCATTGAGCAGGGTCCATGCACAAAAGATCTTTTAGGTCGCAGTGCGAGGTGGCTTAACGCCCACATGGCCCTACAATTAATAATAATAATAATAATAATTTCTCTCTAAAAATCAGTATGTATCATTTCGCTGAAAGGCAAACAACATATGCATTTTGTGTTCTAACCATGTCAACCTTCGTGCCAACAAAACACAATTTACGGGAAGCGCTGCTTTTTTGTTTTAATTTGAAGGAAAGTGCAGTTGATGGAGATCAATTACTGCGTGAAGCATATGGGGAACGTGCTCCATCAATAAAAACATGTGATTACTGGTTCCGGCGTTTTAAAAGTTGCGATTTTTACACCAGTGACAAAGAACACGAAGGGAGTGTTTTGATTGGAATAAGCAGGAAATACAAAGTCGCAAAATTCTTAAACTTTTATGCTAACAAAAATCCAAATAATCAAAAAATGTACTGCTTTGTATGACATTCGTTTTAGCTCCGAATTTTTATTTATAATAATTTTTAGTTTTCTTTTTAATTACAATTCACAATTACCCAAAATGTATTAATAGCTTAATATACGGAATGTCCGATAGGTGACTACTTAGTGACGACTACAAATTGAGTTGCGTATACATATACTGGTTGCAACCAAAAAATATATCTTTTTAATTTAGCTGTCAAATATTGATGTACATAAAAAACAAATGGTAAGTAATTTTATAACACATATTAACTTAATTTTAGTTACATTAATTTATCTATAAAAATTTTAGTCTTAATTTCATCTATGTGTCTTAATTGTGAGTATTTAACCGCGAATAAATTGGTGTAATCCTCAACAATATGCCGTAATTTGATAGCTACATTTATAGGTTATGCAGATATGGAAGTGAAGTCCAGCTGAATATTCCATATAGTCTATCGATTATTAAAGCTAAGTTATATTATTTAATTTTTTTCTTATTTATATTTTCAGCAGTCATCCTTTTCTTGTGCGCTATCAATTTTGTTGGCTAATGATGCTTCATATTCAACAACCAGTAAAGTTTGAAGACGCTGAGTTGGAGGAGTTATTGGACCAAGATTCACGCCAAACTCAAGAATAGCTCGCTGAAACTTTAGGAGTGGCTCAACAAGCGATTGCAAACCGTTTCAAGGCCATGGGTATGGTGCAAAAACAAGGAAATTGGATTCCGTATGAACTCAAGCCAAAAGACGTCGAACGACATTTTTTTCGTTCGAAAAAATATTCGTTCGAAAAAATGTCGTTCGCATCGAATCGTGACGGGGGACGAAAAGTGGATTCACTACGATAACCGAAAGCCCAGAAAATCGTGAGGTAGGCCCGGTCATGCATCAACTTCAACGGCCAAACCAAATCATTAGCTAATTGTAAAACCGTTCACCAGATGTCAGCCACTTTGCGTTAAAAGGCGAATACGTACTCAAAGGTAATATACATAAATTTATTAAAATATATTTGACGTTTCCTGTTGCACCTAGTAGTTCGCAATTTTAACCCTCCGAACCATAATTTATGTCCATCAAACCATTTTTACTTCTAGAGAATTGGTACGCCAATTGAGGTAAATATGTACTAAAATTGAAATTTTTGTACTAAATGATTTACCCGACTATTGGTATCGAGGTCGGTCGTTGACGCTCGAAGAAGAAGGACGTGTTTTTGTCGTCTTCTTCGAGAAAATTTTAATTTAATTAATTTTTAGTTTATTTTATTTTCTAATGTAGTGTAAAGTGTTTAAATATATAATTTATTTTAATTTAAGTTATTTAAGTAAAAGTGTGTGCATAAGAATAGTGAAAATTTAAATATGGATAGAATGCAATCCATCGGGATGCATTCAACAGGCATTGTTTTATATTTTTATTTTTATTCTCATATTTATAGCGAAACAAGTCAAATTTTGGCTTTCTCGCTTAATAATGCATGTCTTAAATTTGTGTAGTTGGTGCATAAAATTCGAATGATCAAATACATTATCTCGTATTTAAATTTAATTAAAATCGAATAAATAAATTTACGCATTAAATTTCTGTTTCTGTACATGAATATACAAGTTTTCGGTTTCTCTCTTTCCTCTTACGAGATTATGTATGTGTTGTATTTTTTGTTTTATGTAGAAACGACACAAACACATATATTCTTTATTTATATACATAAAAAGAATATAATTTCTATTATATAATTTCTATCAAGACAACATTGGTTCTATAGTGTTCGATTGTTGATATTTGCTTCTGAATTGTATTCACAGTCGTGTATGTGTAGTGTACGAGGTTATTTTCGGAAATATATACAGTAATATATAATATAGTGAAGCCTATTATATATGTATATAATATAGAGAAGGCATGTACCAAAACACACTATGTACACATCGATACTTTCCCTGCTGCGCACGTGAAGGATTATATGAAAAGTTTGTTTTCTCTATGTGCGTTGGTGGTTTTAGTTTTGTACTGTAATACGATTTTATTATTTTTACTTGGCGTTGTTGTATTCTTTGTGTTTATAGTGCTCTTTATATACAATGAACTACACAACTCAAAATTTTCATGTATTCAATTCAAATAAGATTCTTATACTACGTATAATCGAGTAATTTTGAGTTGAATTGGAAATTTAATTAGAATTAAAAGTTTCTTGTGTTCGATTCTAATGGGATTTGTTTACTTTGTATTATCGAGTAAATTTGAGTTGAACCAGAAACTATCGTATGTAATACAGTGAGGTCTCGTTATAGTGAATACTGATTTAAGGAAATTGTAATTTCGCAAGGAAATTTTATTCGCCAAAGTGATAAGTGTTTATGTGAAAATATATGGTTAATAAGGAAATAAAATAATAAAACTTTGCATATGTAAATACACAACTAAATTAAATTATTAAATAATTAAATACATTTCTCCGGTTCCTTTGGCTGCGCTGTTTCGAGATTTCACTGTTCATATAAAAATTTTTTGTTTATTTAAGCATGATTATTTTTAATACGGGGTAGTTAATTTTACTGAACTGCACGGAATTCCTAAACTGAATTCATACTTTAGAAACTAATTAGTTCTTATAACTTTAATTTTGGGTACTGGTGATATTAATTGTAATTCATTCCAGAAAAGTCATCGCAGATGAAACTTCTATACTTTAAGTGGCAGGTTCACAAAAATGGTTCATTTATAATAGTAGTTTTGAGTTAAACTGTAGTTTTTTGGATCGGATTGGTGAAATTGGGATTCCGGGAAGGACTGGCACCCTATTGATTTTGTTTATCAGTTATTTTTGTTAATATGTGAATAGTATCTAAAGGAGTTCCTTTTTTAGTTCACTGATTAATAAGTTAATTTTCAGAATATAACTCAATTCCAGAATTAATCATTATTAGAGGGATTAAAATTAATCCTTTCTAATAAAGAAGCTAATTTCAAGTATAGATTATAGTTTCAGAATTAGTAATTATTAGGGATTAAATTAATCCCGTGTTTCAGAATTAAATTCCAGCTTAAATCAACCTTCCAGGATCAACAAGGAGTGAAGAAGCTGAAATTAAAAATTGTGTTAATTTTGTAAGCTGATGAAATTAATTAATTGTTAAAATTTGTAGGGGTGCCAACTAGAGGATTTTTTAAATTATTTATTGAATTATTTAAGTGGCCTAGGCTAGGATTGATGCGGATGTAATTTTAAGTATACTTAAATTAATAAAATCTTAGGTGTTTAGAGGGGTTTATTTTAAGTATACTGATGAATAATTTAATTTGTTTCAGAATTTAAGATTGCTCCAGAATTAATCATTCTTAAAGGGATTAAATTTAATCCTAATTTTCAGTAACAAAGGTATAGCCGGACTCAACGCTCCAGGAACAACAAGCAGTTAACAATCATGTAGTTTAGAAATTGTGTTGTCTTGTGTTGTCTTATTTACTAACTATCAACCGCCATGGTGTCTGGAACCGGGTTGAGTCTCTGTTACTAACATACCTTTCCTTTCCCTCGATTTTGTTATTCGTAAGAGGGTGTACGGTGGACCCGGCGTATCCGGGAAACTTGCCTTAGGCTTGGTCGTACACACTAAATCAATCAATCAATCAATCAAATGATTTACCCGACTATTGGTACGCAGCCTAAGAATATTGTTTATTTCAATATTTTGTAATTTTTAAGAGTTAATGAATTTTGTAATACTAACAAGTAGATTTGGAGAATATTTTAAGGACGGAAGAACTGTTATATCTGTTTATACGGTAATTATTATTTGCCTTACCTTTTTATGTATAATAGGTTATACAAAGAAATGTCATTAGAAATAAAGAATTCGAGTGTTCCACATGTTTCCAATGCGGAATCCTTTAATAAATAAATTTGGAAAATTACATGAAATAGTGCGTTTTATTGTGCATAAATCAAATAAGTTACAATACAAACAATATCGTTATTGTGTCATTAAATGTACAACTTCCTCTGCGTTGTCAGTACAATTATTATTGGCACTCAATAGCCTAACGATACCTACCAACAT
This sequence comes from Tipula helvola, assembly GCA_963556165.1. NCBI lineage: Eukaryota > Metazoa > Arthropoda > Insecta > Diptera > Tipulidae > Tipula > Tipula helvola. Next base: position 364,723,827 of record OY744481.1, read on the forward strand.
GGTTTTAATATGCATAGTAACAATACAGATTTAATGTTCTTAACGATGCTGAAGCTGGATAAGATAAAACCAATAACAAATATCCGTAAGAAAAACGAATACTGGTAATTAATTATGTTTAACGTCGCAGCAAAAATAAATTCTATCGGATCAAAATATGAACTACACAGTGTCCCAGATCATTAGATATATGTACATACATACTCGTACATCTTTTTTATTCAGAATTTTAGCGTTATGATGTCAAAATAACAGTGTTGGCATAACGAAAAAATTCTTAATCGTTATAGTTTCAGTTACACTCATAAGCAAAAATTTCGTTTCCGATACGGAAGCCATGCAATATATGAAAATCTAATGATAAAGTACACGGCTAAATTATGGACTCATTTCGATTCCGAATATCAAAATTAAAAAAAATTGTTACAGATGATTAACGAAGAAACGTTGAAATAACAAACGAAGTGATTCAACGTAAACACGTTAGAAAAAATTTTAGTGCAATATCTGGTAGACTCTACTTCCTTAACACGGTTCTCAGAAACGATTTCCTATTTTGTTATTTGTTTTATTTAACCTAGGCTTAAAGTAAAAATTGTTTTATTGATTCGGATAACGTAATGATGATTTTGAGTAGTATTTTGGTATCAATATTAATGTAAAAAAGTCAAAAATATTGGGAACGGAAGTTATCTATAGCTTTAAGTTATGTTACTTATATAGTTTTGATGATAGAAAGATAAAACGAGCGCAATTATGACTAACAACGTGATGTTAATACGAGTATATAATCAAAACGCATTCGTTGGTGTACTTAGTTCAACTTTATACTTCATTGCGAAAAGACCAAATATTATACTGAGACAATAATAAATACCGTCTCGAACGTTATATTTTATGATTAAATTTTTTTTTGTGAATTTCGACTTATCAAAGTGAACAAAATAATTAACCAAAGACTATAAAAATTATATTTAAGTGAAAAAAGTGAATAAAATGGCGTTAAACTATCAAGAACTCTCAAAATGTGTCGAAACTGAACACGATAAATTGTTAAAAGTGGATATTAGTGGTCAACATAATTTAGCAATGGATACTTCAAAAAGTCTAATGCCACAAACAGCTAGTGGCACACAATCAGTCATCATGCAAATGCAGATTGATACAACCATTGAATCACATGTTGTACCATCATCAATTCCTCGGATAAGATTCCCCGTTGCCATTACAACAATCTCACTGTTACAAATATTGCTTTTTGTGTACGATTCAATGAATCGTAAAAATGGAAATTTTGACCAATCAGCTGGAATCTTACTGTTTTCTTCGAACTATAAAACGGAAGTTTGGCGATATATTACGTACATGTTTGTGCATCTCGAGTAAGTATATTACAACAGTAACAAAATAAATTGTGGGTGTGTGTGTGCTTGTTTCCTCGATGAATAATTAATTGTCCGTTTACACCTATAGTAAATTTCATCTTGGAATGAACATACTTTGGCAACTATTGGGTGGTGTACCACTTGAGATAACACATGGTTGGTGGCGAATTACAATCGTTTATCTAATTGGTGTATTAGGCGGATCTTTAGGCGTTCAAGTTTTATCTTTCAGCAACGCGTTGGTTGGTGGAAGTGCGGGTGTCTACAGTATATTAGGTGCACATTTTTCAACATTAATATTGGTAAGATAACTAATTACACAAACAAATTGTTAACAACATTTATTAAACATTTTTTGTTGTATTGTTTCTTTCATCAGAACTGGAAAAAAACGGAAGATCGTCCTATCCTTATCCTTGTCCTACTACTGTTTGTGCTCACCAGAGTTACCGACATTTTCAACTGGATTTGTATACCAAAAAAATTGAATCACCCTGAATTTGGATCGTCCACCTGTCTATTCATCATGGAACTCACCAATTCAACGATCTCACATGTATGTGGATGTGTAGGTGGAATTTTAATGGCCTTAGTAATCTTTAAAAAATTTGACGTCCATTCATGGGAACGTAAAACTCAAGTTATCTCATTTTTAATTTTACTATTTTCAATTTTGTTGGCAGACCTGATAATATTTTTGCACAATTAATTTAATTATTAACTATAGTGATTTATGTACTTATGCATTTATTTATTTATTTATTTATTGTACCTTAACAATAATTTAGTATTAAAAGGAAAAGCACAGATGGAAACAGAGTAAACGGAACAAAAGAACAAAAAAAAAATAATGAAGCTGCTTCCATTAGGCAGAAAAACCTTTTAAATTTTTTCAAACAATTTCCACCTCATGCATACACATTCTACTTTGAGCAATAGCTCATTTACAATAAAATGTACAGCAAGAGGTGAAATAATATTAAAAATTAACAATAATAACAATAATATTAAAAATAAATTGAATAAACTACGTATTGCCCATCAATCACGCCACTACAAAAATTTTAACTTAAATAATTTGGCCGATCCTAAACTCTTAATTTCCAATGGAATTGAATTCCAAAGAGAAACTCCCCTAACGTAAAAGGATTTGTTTAGCGACCTACAACAATTTTTGGCCGAAATCAGGCAGAAATTTGAGGAATGAGACCTGCTGAAAAGTAACTTCCTATAAAGATAACAAGGCTTCTTAGCTTTGAGAAGTTTAAAAATAAAAAGACAAACGCGAAATTCGTAAAACGAAGATAAATTACATCCTAAAACAAGGCTAGAGTAGGCAGAAATATTATCGAATTTCCTAATACCAAAAATAAACCTAGTACATGCATTGAAACATCTTTGGAGAACGTTCATATTTTCCTGAAGCATTCCGAATAAAACTACGTCACCATAAATAAAATGAGGAAGAAGATAAGACAAAAACATTTTTTTCCTAAACTGACTATCAGAAAATCCTACTACTTTATACAAACAACTAAGCATACCAAAGACCCTCTTACTAATACTAACTAAATGGTCACCCCAAGAAAGAGTTTTATTAATAACTAAGCCTAAATCTCTAACAGTATTTGAATACGTAATTAGCGAACCCTGCAGAAAAATACCAGGAAAGGACGAGGTGTCTAACGATTTTTTATAAATTATGATCGACTGAGATTTATTCGCATTTAAAACGAGCCTATTAGAGACCGACCAATTAGCGATATTACTTAAGTCTTCATTTATCAGAGAAATATTCCTATTAATAGAATCCTGATCTAAACGACTATTTTTATAAATTTGGACGTCATCAGCGATAATGGGAGGATCCAGCACTGAACCCTGAGGAACGCCGGAAATTAAAGGAAGGAAATCAGACAAAGAATTGTCGAAAAAAACTGCCTGACAACGATTAGAAAGATAGTTAAAAATTAGTCTGGCAGCGGAAACCGAAAATCTAAACTGAGATAAGAGTTTGTTAAAAAGAATTCTGTGATTAATAGAATCAAAGGCCTTAGAAAAATCTAACAAAGTTAAAGAAGTCAATTCCCTATTATTCATATTACGCCTAATATCATCACATACATTTAATAACGCAGTACAAGTACTATGAAATTTTCTAAACCCAGATTGGAAGAAACTAATTAAACTATTGCTATTTAGATGCGGCTGAATTTGAGTTTTAACAACTATCTCGAAAGCTTTAGAGAGAGAACCTAAAATGCTAATTGGCCTCAAATGGGATAGCTCTGAAGGATTACTAATCTTTGGGATGGGTATGATTTTACTTAGCTTCCACTGATCTGGATAGGAAGAGGATGTGAGAATAAAATTAAAAATATGTAACAAATATTTTAAGACGAAAGGGAAAACTCGTTTAACGAATTTTAAATTGACGTTATCCAGACCAGAAGATTCCGATTTAACATTCCAAATGGCAGACTGTAAATCCTCGAGAGAAATATTTGAAAACGAAAACGAATTAGAGGACGCATTAGAGAACAAATCGACGGTACTACTGCCCGAGTTCAAACTAGAGCAAAAATAACTATTAATATCATTGGGCTTAAATACCCCACTAGAACTACTCTTGCATCTGCCTAGGCCTAAATTACGAACATTACGCCAAAAAACCTTGAGAGGAAGGGAGGGGTCTAACTTGTCCTTAAAATAATTACGTTTAGCAATCCGAATTAACCCTACAACTCTATTACGAGCCTGCTTATAATCTAAATGAAACTGACTATTAGGATACCTTCTCCATAAACGATATTTACTAACTCTAATACTTATGGCATTCGAAACTTCCTGAGACAACCAAGGCAGAGATTTCGCTTTGAAAGTAACCTTTTTAAGCGGAACGCAACTATCAAAGACCAAACTAATATACGAGTTGAAAAATTCTACTTGGGTAGTTGCCGAACTAAGGCAAAAAATATCCTCCCAAGGAACCGAGTTACAAACTAAGTAAAGGCGGGAATTATCTATACTAGCAAAATCTCTAAAGCTAAAACTGTTAGGCTTAGGTGGAGAGTAACAATTCACAGAAAAAAACTAAAAGATCATGATGGGATCCCATACCGAGAGACAACTGATTGAAAAAACAAATAGAGTTATTAGTAAAAGAGATGATATGATCAATAAAGGAATAAGAGGCACCGCTAGCGGTTGGACAACAAAACGTCGGCGCCACAGTGTTGTGTACGGATAAATTAAGAATATTTAAAAGATTCAAATAATCACGAGGGAAGCCGGAATTTTGGAGTACATCGAAATTGAAGTCACCTGATATATATATTTCATCGAATCTACAAGAGAAATAACTAAACAAACTTTCTAAGTCTACAAGGGATTTTGTAAAATGGGCATACGACCTTTTACTAGTTTTTGGAGGGTTATAGACGGTACCGAATAAGATGTTACGACCACTAATGAAAAGTTTCACGTTGATGCAGCAAAATGTTACCTTTTTAACACAAATAATTATGTGATATTAGTTTTTAATTTATTATAATCAATATGTAGGTATGTATTATTGAATAGTGTCCACATGACATCATAAATTTTTTCTCTCGATTTATTTGTACTCGTAGAAAAATAAAAAAAACGTTTTTGTAAATTGTTTTTGTCGTATTTTCTTGCAAGTGTGGGAAATCAGAAAATTCTAGAAATCCCCAACATTTCTTTCTCTCTTAAATCAAGTTAATCATTAAGTGTATTGCTTTGGTAAATTTACAAAAAAATGCAACAACAATTGTATTAAATAAATCCAAAAAAGATTCAGCTAAATCCAATTATTTTTTGAATTTACTTAAATCAAATCCGATTTTTAGTTTCAATACCTACCACTAGAATTTGCTTCATATGAAACACATCAAACAAAAATTAAATTCAAAAATAAATATTTGCGGGTTGCTTTCTGAAATTTTAAATCCAAACCTAAATCTAATCCTGTTTTACCAAAGCAATACACTTATTATAAGCATAGGTGATAAAATGTTTGGTTCAAATTCGCTTTGACTTTTCATTCATTAATTAAATTGTCGCGATCCACGCATTTCAATTATCCATTTTCATGCGTATATCTCCACAATTGTTTGAAATTTAGATCATTACAACTTTTAAATATAATTGTGTATAAGATAACTTCTTTCGGTTTGTAGTGACACCTCAATGCATTTGACGCACTAAATGTACTGGTGGTGCGTATCTTTGCTATGCAAATTAAATACATATATTCCACATACATTAATACATTCCACTACACCGAAAATTCCTCATCACCATCTATTGTCGACTATCTAAACTTAGCAAAACATTACTTGGATTATTGGATTTATTATCGACTCTATATTTTTTTGTGCTGTTGACATATCACTTATAATTTATACGTCAGTCTGCTCACAATTTTTCTACTGAAAACTACAAATAATAATTTTGCTCTCGTACGAGAAATACACGCCAGTTTTGGGCGTGGGTAAATTAAACTTAACAGTTTACGTTTTTATTAATTGGTTATAAGTGAAGTAGTTCCGCGAATTAAATACGTGTAGTTTCGGTATTCCTCCGCGATTTACGAGTCTATTAAATAAAGTGATGGTGGATCTTAAATCTGTTTTTGTAAAATTAATTTATTCTTGAGAAATACAAAACCATACACCAACTCTTGGTTCAACAAATTTGGCATTTGGTTAAATTATACAACTGTAAGGGGCTAGGTCAATTCTGGGAATGAATACTGTTTCCTTTCCTGCACTTTCCGTTAAACGTCGGCAATTATCAGATTTGGTTTCAGCTGTTGAACAATTAATCGAGTTCCATTACAAAGACCATGCTTTGTACTAAGATTTCTTAATAGAATTGTGATACATAATTCCAACAATTAAAAAGAAAGATAATTGGGCCCAAGTGGGAGCCTTCATTAATACCCGAATGGCAATAGATAAAATCTGATTTAATAGATAAAATGTGACTCAATAGAACAAACTGTCCTGCGTACTAAGTAAGATGCAATCCATTTTAGAAGTTTTTTTATAATAATTCTGTGGTCAATTAAGTCAAAAGCCTTAGCCAAAATCAAAATAGATTGCATCAACCTGTGCCTTAGGCTCTACTGATTCAATAACGAACCTTGTAAACTGCAGAAGGTTGGTAGATGTTGATCTTCCACTAGTGAAACCATGCTGGAAAGTTGAGATGATTTATTTTGTATAAAATGACAAATGATTAGTTACTATTAATTCAAAAAGTTTTGGTATTGTAGACAAAATTGAAATATCCCGATAGTTTGATATATCAGAGCGATCACCTATTTTATAAATTGGAACAATGTGTGCGATTTTCCAGGCAGCTGGGAAATATCCACTCGCCAAAGATTGATTGAACAGATAACATAAAGGAGTAGTTATGCAGGATGCTACCGATTTAAGAATAGATGATGGTATTTCATCAGGTCCGCATCCATTCTTAAAATCTATAAGAGCCTTGATAATCTCTTCCTCCATTATTACTAAATGACGGATGTTATATTGGGAAGCACTAATGAAGTGATTATTATCAATTGGAATATCACAAGTTTTATACACTGATTGCAAAAAGACTGCAAACTCTGCGCAAATATCAGAAACTGTGTTTAGCTGTATGTTGTTATATTTCATTGTAGATGGAAATCCAATTGTGCTGCGCTTGTCGTTCACAAATTTCCGAAACTGTTTAGGGTCATTTTTAATTTTGGCTTCAATCGATTTAATGTACTGGCAGTATCCAGCCTCAAATTCAGATTTAAATTTTGGCTGTCATTAAACCACGGTGGGTAACTATAATTTCGATTCTTTTTCAAAGGTATACGAAAAACGAAACGTTGAAAATCTGCAAATAATAAGTTATTAAATTTATCCACATTTACGTCTAAAATATTGTTATCAAATAAAATACCATAATCAATACCTTTAAGATAATCGGAGAGACTATATACATCACAGGACTTAAAATTGTAATAATAGGCATGTCACTACACAATAAAACAAATATTACTGACGTTTTTCAAAAAGGGACAGCCAAATTCAATTTATTTATCACGTACTAATAATTGTCACTTTTACGACACGAAAATATTTTTGTTTATATTTATAAATTGCATACATAAAACTGTCATACAATTTTTGACAGAAAATATTTAGTGAGACCTAGTGGCATTTTGTAAAAGTTGTTTGTGTTTTCGAAGTTTTCCGAAAGATGGTAGCTCTTGCGGTTGTTGAAAATTTGACATTTAAACATGATCTATTGACGATTGTAAAAGTAGGCTGAACGCCTCTCATGGAAAAATTGTTTATTTAAAAGAACCATCCATTTGAAGTTTGTGTTGCATAGATAAACAATGTAGGAAAAATTGAACGAATCAATTGCAGTTGTTTCAGCAATGAAATAAAATTTTAAACGTCAATGGGTAGATAGTTTTAGTATAAAATAATTCCGGTACGTGGAATCCGTGATGCTCCAATCGTCAATTACAGTACAGAAAAATATAAAACCAAACAAAAAAAAAATAATAACTAGGGTAACTTGATAATTTGAAAATCATTTGGATTGATTTTCTTTAAATTTCAAACTCATGTTTTTACTTTAAAATTTAATTTTAAATGAAAAAATCGAATTAACGTCCCGTGTAGTATGAAATAAAATGTTGTACGTTACGCTTAAAATTTATTGACCTTGACGAAATTATGTTAGATTCGTAAAAAATCAATAGGGTAGAGAACATCTGCTATCTCGGGTTGCATCTTAGCTTTAACTTAAAGTAGACGCACCATATAAACTCTATAAAACATAAAATGGCTCCCGATATAGCAGTATTCCGACGAGTTTGGAAATTTGTTCCCCCCATGCAGTTTCACTAAATTGCTATTTTTCGTATATTCATTCAAATTTATTATACCTGTAATACAAATTTAGGGATCTGCAGGTAAAACCAAAGTAAATGAGCTACAAATTTACCAGAATCAAGACCTTAAAGCCATCAACTGCCTTAGCATAAGAACCTAAATATTTTCACTTTATAACAATAGGTTACTGCCAATATCTCCTCAAATATGGTAGATTATGAATTTATTCTCTTGGTATATAAAATAAAGTATCGCAAGATAAAATGTAATAACGTATTAACTATACTAATTATCAGATAACGGAACGTTTTAATCGAAATGTTGCGCATTTTCGCTTACCAAATTATTAATTAAAACTGTTCAATCAATTTGAACCTGTGTGGAAATTTATTCCACTTGGAGCCTTTAAAACGTGTATGAAAAGTCGCTTATCTACTGAATTTGTTCTTGGATATAAATTCAACCACTGATTCATGATACAATAATAATACAGTGGAACCTCTATTATCCGGAATTCTACCAACCGGAATATCTAATAACCGTAAATTTTGGTTCTCTAAAATCAAGTTCTTTTATCCGGAATAACCTCTCATATCCGGAAAAACGTTTTTTTCTTATTCTTTCATTTTCCCTTTTAATTCGCTTGTGTAAAATTGACTTTACTTTTATCTTATTTTCCAAAAATGAAATGTTTTTTTTATTATGTGATTAACTAAAATGAATTAAAAATCTTAATAAATAACACTGAAGTTTAAAAAATATTAAAATATGCTGTTTTACTATGAAATTATTAAAAAAAACCTTTAACCGGAAAAATCGTTTATCCAGAATTGTTCTGGCCCCAGTCGTTCCGGATAAAAGAGGTTCCACTGTACAAGGTATGCTTGACAGCTAAAAGCACGTGGAGCGTGACGTCACTCAGAGTCAATTTGGATATTTTTTTGCGAATTGGTTTAGGTTTATAAAAATATTTTTAGGTTTTGGAAATGGAAATAAGTTTCAACGATTGTACACGATAGAATAAACACAAATCTCAACAAAACGGTGTCAACGTTACGAAATATATATATTACTGAAAGTGACGTCACTAAGAGGAAAAATGGCGATATGTCGATTGGTTGGAACATACCTTGTATATTTATTATACCATGCCGCTAATTTCTTTCTTCATTTCTTGATTGATGATTGATATCGCTTTGTTTGTATGTAGATATGTACCACATACAGTTATATTAGTTGATATACCTACCTATAATATAATACTTACTTTGTTTGTTTAATTTGATTAATTATGTTGTATAAGCTTTATTTCAATTTTTGATGTTTTCCAAAATAAATACATATGTACGTTTTTCGGAAAATAATAAAAAAAAAAATGTATTGGTGTATGTATATCTCAACTCATTATTATTTATTTTATCCGTTTTCTTAGTTGTTTATCACCGTTTATTTCTGGAACAGTTTTTTCATTTTAGTATTTTTATGGTAGTTTGAATTGATTAAATGAATTACACAATGGGTTTAATTTTGTGGCTCAATCGTGTTTATCATTTACTTAATTTAGATTCACTTATCATTACTATCAGTGTATGTAAGGTGTATGTTATATATACGTATAATAATTGTATTTATGACTTTAATTGTTTACTTTTTGTCTTGCACTGCACATTATACATATTCTATTACTAGAAGCAGATAAGCAAGCATTTTTTGCAAAATTGCTACAAATAGTATACTCGATATGTATAGTTAGCAAATATATTGCTGATATTCAAAAATGGTATACATACTCGGATTTAATATCTAATTATTGCCTTGGAATCAATTTTATTTCATATTTTGGACAAAATTAATTTAATATAAAACTAGTAACAAAAAATGGATAGTAATTTTTAATTGTTCAATTAAACTTTTTGTAACTTTTTATAAATCATTTTTCAACCATCTTTCCTGTTTTTGTTAATAAAACAAAAATTTGACATTGACGGTTTTGTATTTCAGCTTAGGTTTCATACTCATTTTTAATATAATTATAATTCTACAGTTTAAATTTAAACTATTTTTACCATAATTGATTAAAAACAATCACAAAATATTCAATTATTTACGTTTTGAGGTTATATTTTGTATTCAGCACCATGCCATTTGCGTGCTGAGTAAAAAAAAAATATTTTGCATTGCTAAAACGATCGAGTACGGGATTTTACCCATCCAAATTTGACGTAAGCAATTCCGCCATATTTACTGACTTGCGATTTTCTTATTGCTTAATTATCGAGTATCTGCCCCAATGGGCTAGTTACTCGATACTCAAGCAAGCAGATGAGCAGTCATTTTTTGCGAATTTGCTAGAAATATTATACACGATAATTGGGCAACCCAATTTGTTGCTGAATTTCAAAAAATGTGTTACTCGATATTTTTTCTTGGTTAGGTAGCAAGCAACTTGCAGAAATTTTGCGACCGTTTTAATGAAACTGCTCTCTAGCTAGATAATTTTAAATATTCCTTGTCAAATTCATCTGTTCTTTTGGTTCAGACTCACCTGTTTCCTTTACGTGTTTATTAATTGCAACGCACTTTTGTTTGGTACGTTATTTTAAATCAGCGAATTTTGTCTTCACTTCTTCGCTAGTCCGCCTGATCTGACTAGTAGACGATACGGTTATTGCAATAGTTTGCCAAGCCAGTTTAGTTTCATTATGGTCATGTTGGTGTCACCAAACGCAATTATTTTAGATAATTAAAAATAAGGAAAACATTTTAGTTTTACTTATCCAAAAATACACATCTCACTAATTCTTGAGTTTTTCCTATTTCTTGTACCATAATCAACAGCTCCCCCTGAGTATAATTAGGTTTCCGTTTCGTATTCATATTTAAATAATCGTAACACTTGCTACTGCGGCCAATGGGGGTATTTAGATGCATCCATCACTACATCACATCATTCCACACTATTTCGTTCACACGTAAAATATCGAACCGTCATCACAATTGCAATTTACCTACATATGTATGTGTAGAATTATTTTCATTATTATTGTGATGATTGTCAAAGACGGTTGCTAAAACACACAATTTTGATCCTACATCACACAATTTTGATTTACGAATGACGAATAAACAGCGAATTCAAAAACAAAAAATACGAACCTAAAAAATACGTATTGTTTTTTCAATGTATTAGTGTATCATCAAATGTGAGGCAATACAATTTTTTGGTGAAGAAATGCGCACAAAAATCCCCACTTCAAAATCAGTTCGTATAGGCAAAGAAGTAAGAAACGAGGAAATGATGCGACATGTGAGGCATCGTCTAAACTAGCTCAATTAGCAGATATTTTCACAACAAAATAAATTAAAGTAGGCGGTTTTTTTTTTAAATTTTTTTATGTATTCGGCTAACTGTGGGTTTCCACTTGGGATGCCTTTGCGAATATTCGCAAAGGAAATTTTTTGTTTCATGTCACTGTGTTAGAAAAATTTTGTATTTGTATTACCAAATTATTTTGTCAATTTAGACATTTCTAGACGTAAATTAAAAATCATAATAAAAACAATAAAATATTCACATAGTAGAAATATTTCAGCTTGCTTTGTTTATCGGAGGATTAAAAATGTTCCTAAACAAAATAAGAGAAATTTTTACTTTTTTTGTACATGCAAAATTTGCACTGGAAAAAGATGTAGGCATGACTTATTTTGATTGCAAATCGTATTGTAAATTTGTCTATGGTTGCGTAGATAAATTTATATACCGATATGTAATCTGTTGCGAATAATCGCAATCTGTTTTAAATTTTTTCACACGGATAGTATACATTGAAAAAAATACTATCGGTATTAAATTTGTCTATGGTTGCGTCCACGCAACCATAGACAAATTTACAATACGATTTGCAATCAAAAGTAGTCATGCCTACATCTTTTTCCATCGCAAATTTTACATTTACAAAAAAAACAAAAAATTTCCCTTATTTTGTTTAGGAACATTTTCAATCCTGCGATAAACAAAGCAAGCTGAAATAATTTTCCTATGTGAATATTTTATTGTTTTTATTATGATTTTTTATTGACATCTAGAAGTGTCTAAATTGAAAAAATTATTTGATAATACAAATACAAAATGTATCTAACACAGTGACATGAAACAAAAATTTCCCTTTGCAATTATTTGCAATCTACTGGTGGAAATTAATAGTAATAGTCAGTATTGTTTCTTACCAAAATCGATTGTAAATATTTGCTAAGGGAAATTTTTGTTTTACGGGAAATTTTTCATTTACCACTTTAGATTGCAAATCGCATTGTAAATTTGTCTATGGTTGCGTGGACGCAACCATAGACAAATTTAATACCGATATGTATTTTTTTTTTAATTATACTATAATCCGTGTGAACAAATTGCGAATATTCGAAAATTAAAATACACAGAAAGCGATACTAATATACGATGCTAACAGAAACAGAACCAATGTTACTGGCGACGACGATAATTTTACAATATTACCAGTTGCAGCGTTGCAATGTTACCAACTAATTTTTGGGCCGTTATTTTGGTAGTTGTATATTTTTGGTGGTCAATTTTTTATATCCTACGTTCTTGCTCTCAACAACAAACAACGTAACATCAATTACCAAATTTAATTTAAATTACGAGTATTTATATATTATCGTTTAAAAAAGTTAATTGAGTTAGTGAGACGGTTTTTAAGGTTATGTTGTTTATTATGTTATTTAATTTTGTGGTCGGTCGCTGACGCTCTTGTTGTGTTTACTAAGGCGACATCACCGGCAGAAAAACATATTTTGAAGTTGTCGCTATTGTTCTATTTATACCTTTAGTTTGACCGTTATCATGATCTGTTTTCAATTTCGTATCCAGGAGTCTTGAATTAAAAACAAAAAAGTCTTGAATAAAAAGTATCAAATTGAGAACATTTCATAGCAGTCACACTAACACACATGCATAAAATTAGTATATGATGAGCAATTTTCTCGCACACTAATAATTTTATGGTTATAATATTTTTCAAAGTTTCTCCTTAAAATCTTGCTATAAAGTAAAAATAAAAAAAAACACATGCCGTTTTTATGGTAGAGATTTTCTTAATTTTTACGTAAAATATACTAAAAAATATAATTCTGATATAAGTATTGAGTATTAATAATATGTACTTAATTATGTTGTTGTGTGTTGCCAAAATTTCTCCTCAAAATTTTTATATAAAAAAAAAACGTTGCCATTGTCGTCTATAGATCATGTTTTACGAAAGAGGCAGCACGATTGTTGAAAAAGTACAGAGCGTTTTCCGAAAGAGGAAGCACGGTCGAAAAAGAAGTACAGATCGTTTGCCACTAGATGTCACTACATAATCAAAAAAAAATATTTCTGTCGTTTTTCAAAAGGGGATAGTCAAAATCAATTTAATTATCACGTATTAATAATAATCACTTTTATAACACGAAAATATTTTTGTTTACGTTTACAAAATGCACACATAAAAATGTCATACAATTTTTGAGAGCAAATATTAGTGACACCTAGTGGCATTATGTGAAAGTTGCTTGTGTTTTCGGAGTTTTCCGAAAGATGGTAGCTCTTGCGGTTGTTGAAAATTTGACATTTAAACAAGATCTATTACATTGAGTTTCAAACATTTTTCTCTTTTCCTCTTTTTTACTATCAGTCAATTCAGTCAAGTGGAATAGCCACCTTTAATCTTTACATAACTTCAATTGTAAGTAGGATATGAAATCCTTGTTTATTCAGCCAAAAATACTTATGGAATCTGAAAGCCACAAATAATAAATAAAATTTGTGAAATATTTTTAACAGAAACAACTTACAACGAAATAAGTAATTCGAATGGATTGGTTGAATCCCTAAGTTCCGTGCGCTTAATAAGTTTAAAAAAACTCAACGCTACTCATTTTTTTTATACAGGGAATTAAATGATGTTTATTTATTTTTTTATTGTATTTTTTTTTTTACTATTTTCGGATGAAATGTTGTTGTTTATATAATCAAAACAAATAAATTATAATACCTATAAAGGACATAACTATACTTTTCCATAGTAAACTTGCGGTCAATGATATTGGCAGATTTATCGATAATGCAGTATTATTTTATACGTGAAAACATAGTACGGGATAACTTCTAAAGATGTCAGCTTTAACAATTTTTAATTTTTGGTAAATAAATAAAAAATAAAATTAATTTTTTTTATAATTCATGTCTAGTTATAAGTTTTATAGTGATTTTTTGCTTTTGTTTACATTTTTGTTTCGGTACAACAAAAAAAAAAAAAATTTAAAAAATACTACTAGTGCCATCTTTAGATTTAATCCATCTGACGCCGTTTTTTGACAAGAATGTCCTTTATAGGTTACTAGCTGAGTTACCCGGCATTGCACGGGAGGTATATGTAATTTCACGTAATGTCTGGATAACTCAGTAGTTCCGGAGATGTAAGCTAGAAGAGGTTCAGGTGGATCATCCAGAGGAGGCAAATTCACTTTTCCATTTGAACAACACATTCCAGGCGATTCATTGTGAAAATTTAAAGCATGACAATACAAACAAATGTTTTCCATTTGCCCAATTGAAACATTGTAATTATAGTCTTTCTCGTAATTGAATGCTGCTAACTTTAAATCACACCTAAAAGTTTCTATTAATCGTCCATATCGTAACCGATCGACTTCCAGCCGGGCCTCACGATGTTCAATGGTTTCAGTAGCTCTAGAAGAAGACATCCTGCTTCGAACATTTTCAAGTCGTGTTTCACGCTGTTCAGTTGTTTCATCAGCTCTTGAAGAAGACATCCTGTTTCGAACGTTTGCAAGTCGTGTTTCGCGCTGTTCAGTTGTTTCATTAGCTCTAGAAGAAGACGTACTGCTTCGATCATTTTCAAGTCATGCTTCACGCTGTTCGATTGATTCAGCCACCCTTGCGGCTCTAATCTTCTTCGAATTTGCAGTTACCTGCCCAATTGATCTTTTTTTCGGTGGCATTTTTAAGCAAAAATGAAACGTGTATGACGGGCATTCAAAACAGAAATTAGTATTAATTTATTAAAACGATTTTAATGTTCCCTTCGATACGTTTCACCGCAAACTGTGTTTGAAAATGTCTTTGCGGAATTTTTTTTAAGCAAAATCAAATGTTATCTACAATCAAAAAGTAATCATAGATTAACACGTTTATAAACTGAAAACTTAAATCTAATAAGAATGTATATTCACTTGAAATAATAATTAATACCTGGAAAATAATCACCAACAATTATTTTATTGCAATATAGCTAACTAATCGAGAACAACGGCATCCGAAACACAAATTAATATTAATTTATTCAAAACGATTAAAACTACGTCCACTTCGATACGTTTTACCGCGAACTGTGGTTGAAAATGACATTTCGAAAAACAAAAGAAGTTTTTTCAAACTAAGGCAATTTTACACGTATAATAATTTGAATCCAAGGATGTTTCTTGTAAAAGATGCTATTTTCAAATATAAAACGCTAGTACTTTTCAAAGTAAATCAGTTTATACGCACAATATTTTTTAGTACCTTTCCTAGAATTGATTTTATGAAACAATCATTGATTATTTAAGTAATAAACTAAATAAAATAATAAACTATTGGCATTTAGTATGAAACTACTATTTTCATTAAAAGCCGCCGGTTGCAATAGTGGATTAAAATAGAATGTTAATTATTTCTGAAGTTATGTGGAAATTAGAACTCACTGACTATGGTACATTTCAAAACAGGATATGATAAATAGGATATCACTAAACAGTACATGTCAAATCAGTAAAAATGGATTATTAGTATGGATAATATAAGTGTTTAGAGATTTGTCTTCAGTTAAAGTGATGAAAGATTGTCTTAAATTTAAATTAATAAAATTAATTTGAATAATTAAATCAATTATAGTCGAGGTATGATTTGTGTATAACAATCGCACGCTAGATATCCTTTTTGGTGTATAAATTTGCGGCTAAGGCGCTATTTCGGAACATTTAAATAATTGTATCTATATGTACATGTAAAATTGAATTCTTGATCCAGGGCAGACTTCCGGATTGGAGCATACCACTAATTTCATGTGACCCCTTTCCTAAAGTCATCCCGTCAAAAAATCTTACAAAAATTGAAATTTGAGAAAAAATTTGTACCACAGCCCCTAGACCCCGGGGTCCAGCCCCTTCAAAAGTATCGTGGGCTTGGTCCTGAACATGCAACATATACATGGTAAAAATTTCATGGCGATCGGTAAAGCGGCTAAGGCATTATTTCAGAACAATCAAATAATTGTATCTTTACATGTAAAAATGAATTTTTGATCCAGGGGCGGACCCCCCGAATTCGAACATGTCTCTTATTTCATATAACCCCTTTCCAAAACTCATTCTCGTAAAAAAATTTAGATTTTTGAAAAAATTTGTACCATGGCCCCTTTCACAATATCGTAAGATTGGTCCTGAACATGCAACATTTGAATGGTAAACATTTCATGGCGATCGGTTGAGCGACTGAGAAGTAATTTTGAAATAATCAAATATTTGTATCCATACATGTAAAAATTAATTTTTGATCCAGGGCTGGGCCCCTCGGATTCGAATATGCCAGTAATTTCATATAACAATTTAAAGAAAAATTTAAAGAAAATTAAAATTTTCGAAAAAATTTGTACCGCAGCCCCTAGACCCCGGGGTCCAGCCCCTTCCAAAATATCGTAAGGTTTGTTCTGGATATGCAACTTGTATATGGTAAAAAATTCATGGCGATCGGTTGAGCGGCTGAGATGCCCATTCGGAACAGACAAACAAACAAACAAACAGGAATTCATTTTTATATATATAGATAATTAATTTGAATAAAAAAGGTCGATAATGCAGATTGAGTTATCCCAGCCGGAATTAAAAAATCGGTAATGCAGATTGTGTTAAAATGAAGTCGATATCAATCAGTAGTGCTTAACCTAAAAACTACTAAGGAATGTAAGGATGCATGATTATGATTGAATAATATTCCTATATGGCAAAACCTGGCTGCAGTTCCTCGTGAAAAATGGTGAAAAACTCGAGAAACGCAAAAAAAAAATTTAATTGGAATAAAACCAGCTTCTAGAGTGTTATGTCTGGAGATGTATTTTATTGATGTGACTGGTCAATAGCTATCGCAGGAAAAAATTTCCCTAAATATTATAATTTCCTTAATATATCTCAAAGACCTTAGTTAAGAATTTGATATAATTTCATTTAAAAATTTGTCTTTCGGCTGGAACGTTTTTCAAATTTTCCGAGATTTCTCACGGGAAACTTGAACTGAAATTTTTTCCTGCGATAGCTATTGACAAGTCACATCAATAAAATATATCTCTAGACATAACACTCTAGAGGCTGACATTCATTTTTTACTTTCGGCTGGAACGTTTTTCAAATTTTCCTAGAATTTCCACGGGAAACTTGAACTGAAATTTCTTCCCAGCGATAGCTATTGACAAATCACACCAATAAAATACATCTCTAGACATAACACTCTAGAGCAGCGATTCCCAAATTATGTTCCGCGGAACACTGATGTTCCGTAGACGATAAACAGGTGTTCCATGGAAAATTCTAAATTTACTAAAAAAAGACCAAGATATATGCTACATGAGCCACAAAAGTCACTGCGTTTTGCATAGACAATCATTAATAATAAAAAAAAGTTCGCCCTATTTAAAAATATTTTGGATGTAGCCGTAAAAATTAATAATTATATAAAATCACGACCACTTCAATCCAGAATATTTAAAATTATTTACAATTAAAGGGTAGTGAACATAGGGCACTTTTATGCCATACGGAAGTTAGAAGGCTGTCCACAGGAGGGGCATTGGTGAGATTTTTCGAACTTCATGATGAATTATTACTTTTTTTTTCTTTTTTTTTTCTGCTTATTTATCAGATATTTTTACTAAAGGCAATAAAATTAACTTGTCATCACAAGGAAGAAATATTACAAGTTTAACGTCAGAGATAAAATTGCATCTTTCAATAAAAAATTACAGTTTTGGATTTCTCAGGTCGAAAAATATAATTTTGAGTGTTTTCCCACATTAGGAAAGTTGTTAATTGAAATAAATTCTAAAGTAGATGATGAAGTCTTCAAAGTAATTTTAGGACATTTGCATGACTATTAGAAGCATATTTCCCAAGTCCACTGAGGATAACTCTTGGATTAAGAACTCATACTATGTAGTAACAGATAAGCCAATGGGTTTCAGCGTAAGTGATTAAGCAAACCAAATTGATTTAATTCCTTCCTAAAAATACAACGAACTTCCACTGCATGATTTTGGATTAAATGTAACAGAAGAGCATTCCCATTTGTAAAAACTAGCCGTTCATGTTTTACTTCCTTTCACAACAACATATTTGGGAGAGGCCAGATTTTCAAATTATGCATTAACAAAATCGAAATACAGAAACCGTTTGAACGCTAGGCCAGATATAAGAATTCAGCTTTCTAATATTGAACCTGATATTAAAAGAATTTGTGACTCCAAGAGTGAAAAACATCCGATTTATTAAGAACCTAATTTATTTTGTTATTTTCATGGTTTCTATATCTACAGTTGAATTTCGGATAAATTTTACTTTGTGTGTAATTATTATATGATATGTTTGTAGGTATACATATATTCTCAAAATTAGAAGCTTCTTTCCAATATTAAAAAAAGTGTTCCTCCATTATTTTGATTTATGCGAAGTGTTCCTCGGTTCGAAAAGTTTGGGAAACGCTGCTCTAGAGGCTGAATTTATACGAAGTTTCTAATAATTTTTGGAAAATCGAATTTTCCGACATTTCTCACGGGAAACTTGAACTGAAATTTTTTCCTGCGATAGCTATTGACAAGTCACATTAATAAAATATATTTCTAGACATAACACTCTAGAGGCTGAATTTATACGAAATTTCTAATAATTTTTGGAAAATCGAATTTTCCGACATTTCTCATGGGAAACTTGAACTGAAATTTTTCCTGCGATAGCTATTGACAAGTCACATCAATAAAATATATTTCTAGACATAACAATCTAGAGGCTCAATTTATACAAATTTTCTAATAATTTTTGGAAAATCGAATTTTCCGAGATTTCTCACGGGAAACTTGAACTGAAATTTTTTCCTGCGATAGCTATTGACAAGTCACATCAATAAAATATATTTCTAGACATAACAATCTAGAGGCTGACATTCATTTTTTACTTTCGGCTGGAACGTTTTTCAAATTTTCCTAGAATTTCCACGGGAAACTTGAACTGAAATTTCTTCCCAGCGATAGCTATTGACAAGTCACACCAATAAAATACATCCCTAGACATAACACTCTAGAGGCTGAATTTATACGAAGTTTCTAATAATTTTTGGAAAATCGAATTTTCCGACATTTCTCACGGGAAACTTGAACTGAAATTTTTTCCTGCGATAGCTATTGACAAGTCACATTAATAAAATATATTTCTAGACATAACAATCTAGAGGCTCAATTTATACAAATTTTCTAATAATTTTTGGAAAATCGAATTTTCCGAGATTTCTCACGGGAAACTTGAACTGAAATTTTTTCCTGCGATAGCTATTGACAAGTCACATCAATAAAATATATCTCTAGACATAACACTCTAGATGCTGACATTCATTTTTTACTTTCGGCTGGAACGTTTTTCAAATTTTCCTAGAATTTCCACGGGAAACTTGAACTGAAATTTCTTCCCAGCGATAGCTATTGACAAGTCACATTAATAAAATACATCTCTAGACATAACACTCTAGAGGCTGAATTTATACAAAATTTCTAATAATTTTTGGAAAATCAAATTTTCCGAGATTTTCCACGTAAGATTCTTTACAAAATTGTTTATTACAAGCCATGTATCCTATTTACTTTCGGCTGATAACCACAAAATTTTTTATTTCCGGCTAGAATATTAATAAGGTAATCTGCATTATCGATTTTTTACTTTCGGCTAACTTTAACAGGGTTCCCAAACGTCAATTTTTCGTCAAATATTAGGATATTATTGGTAGTGCCAGATAAATATAAATGATGACATTTGTCGTGTCACGTCACTTCGGTCGACTAAGAGAATACCAACTCACAGACTAACGCAATAAGTGACGTGACAATAGTCTTGTCGAATGAACTGACAGAGAATAGAGGTATAAGTTTTGTGTAGTAATAGTAAATTATATGTTAAAAGAATTATTATAGTTGCAGAAATAACAAATTTCATAAAAACAATGATCCTCCTAATATAATAGAAATGGACAAAACAAGCAATTCTTGAACTAAAATCAACATAAACCATCTGACATAACCTTCATAAAATGCAAATAATGGTCAGTGTTTAAACATCAAATTCTAACAAACCAAAGGCTTTTCTAGTTATATTATGTTAAAAATGTCTTTTTTCAATGAACAATTTTGTTTTGCGCTTCTTATCATGGTAAAACTTTATAATTTAGATGTTTTTGATCAATCTCCAAATACATAGTTTGATAAAAAACAATTAAATTAAAGTTTTGACTGATTTTTGAAGAGTGATCATTTATTAGTCTAGTTTCACAGATATAAACGTCTTAAGCGCCGAAAAAAACGTAGTTCTAGGTTAAAAAATTATTCTGATGCAACAATCTTATTAGAAGAAACAAAATCGTAATGACTTTTTATTAATAGTTGATGATTCTGCTTTTGATGAATTTTGAATGAATACACAGATGCCGATAAATTTTGTTCTGAATAAATTTTGGCTACACGTTGTGAGATAAATAATCAATGATGTCATAAATACGGAATGTGTGAAATTTTGTTGTAGTGTTTAGAATTAATGCGTAATGCCTCAATTCCATGGGAAAAATTGACTGACAGTCAAAAAAATCGAAAAGAGAAAAATAATCTGATACTCCATATAAGAGCCAAAGACAACGCTATTTTTTGTTTTTTATTTTATAGCAAAACAATTTTGCTATAAAATAAAAAAAAACATGTTGGCTTTGTCTCTTATATGGGGCATCAAATTATTTTTCTCTTTTCGTTTTTTTTTTACTGTCAGTCAATTTTTCCCATGGAATACAGGCATAATGCGCTGATCAAAAACCGGTATTGCAACAAAAAAAAAAAATCCGATCGTTCAATTTTTTACAAAACAAGATTGAGAAAAGTCAAAGCGAATTTGAACCAAACATTTTATCACATTTCTTACGTACGCTTATAATCATTATCTTGATTTAAGAGAGAAACAAACGTTGGGGAATTCCCAGAATTTTCTCGTTCCCCCCACACTTGCAATAAAATATAACAAAAACAATTTACAAAAACGTTTTTTTTTTTATTTTTCTACAAGTATAAATAAATCGAGAGATACAAAAGTTACATTTTGTGATGTCATGCACACACTATCAGTAATACATAAATATTATAAAAAACTTAAAAACTAATATCACATATAATTATTTGTCTTTGGTATTAAAAAGGAAACACATGCGGTCGTTTAAGTACATAAATCACTATAAATAATAATTAAACTATTTGTTTACATTTAACCACTGCATCCTTTACGACCACACGGTTTAGAGATTGGTTACAATTGAGTGTTGTTAAACTTCGAATATTAAAATTGGGTAAAAATATTATCAGGCAAATTGCCAACAAGATTAAAAATAATAAAATTAAAAATGAGATTACTTGAGTTTTACGTTCCCATGAACGGACGTAAAAATTTTTAAAGATTACTATGGCCATTAAAATTCCAGCTACACACCCACAAACATGTGAGATCGTTGAATTGGTGAGTTCCGAGACGAGTATACAGGTGGACGATCCAATTTCAGGGTGATTCAATATTTTTGGTATACACATCCAGCTGAAAATGTCGGTGAGTACATACACTAGTAGGATAAAGATACGGATAAAACGGTCTTCCGTTTCTTTCCAGTTCTGGTGAAAGGAACAATACAAAAAAAAAAGTGTTTAAAAAATTTTGTTAACAATTTTTTTTTGTGTAATTATCTTACCAATATTAATGTTGAAAAATGTGCACCTAATATACTGTAAACACCTGCACTTCCACCAACCAAAGCATTACAGCTGGATAAAGCTTGAACGCCTAAAGATCCGCCTAATACACCAACTAGATAAACGACTGTAATTCGCCACCAGCCATGTGTTATCTCAAGTGGCACACCACCCAATAGTTGAAAAAATATGTTAATTCCAAGATGAAATTTACTATAGGTGTAAACAGACAATTAATTAGTCATCGAGGAAACACACCTACAATTTATTTTGTTGCTGTTGTAATATACTTACTCTTGATGCACAAACATGTACGTAATATATCGCCAAACTTCCGTTTTATAGTTCGAAGAAAACAGTAAGATTCCAGCCGATTGGTCAAAATTTCCATTTTGACGATTCATTGAATCGTACACAAAAAGCAATATTTGTAACAGTGAGATTGTTGTAATGGCAACGGGGAATCGTATCCGAGGAAATGATGATGGTACAACATGTGATTCAATCGTTGTATCAGTTTGCATTTGAATGATGACTGATTGTGGGCCACTAGCTGTTTGTGGCATTAGATTTTTTGAAGTATCCATTCTTAAATTATGTGCACCACTAATATCCACTTTTAACAATTTATCGTATTCAGTTTCGACACTTTTTGAGAATTCTTGATAGTTTAAGTTTAAAGCCATTTTATTCACTTTTTTTTACTTAAATATAATTTCTATAGTCTTTGGTTAATTATTTTATTCACTTTGATATGTCGAAATTCACAAACAAATTTTAATCATAACGTTCGAGACGGCATTTATTGTCTTAGTATAATATTTTATCTGTGCGCAATGAATTATAAAGTTGAACTAATTGCTCCAACCAATGCGTCTTGATTATATACTCGTATATCACGAACGTCTTTTTTGATTTAATTTCTTTACTTGTGGTTGTGTTATTCACGAGTGTGCGCTCTTTTTCTCTTTCTATCGTCAAACTATAACGTCTTGTCAGTATTTTGGCATCGTAACGCTGAAATTCTGAATAAAAACGATTTATATATAGTATGTATGTATGTAAATCAAAATTTTCCGGGATGCTGTGTACACATTTTATTTTTGAACATAATTATCAGAATTCGTTTTTATTACTAAAAGTGTGCCAAATATTTGTGATTGTTCATTTTTATTTGATCCATCTTCACCATCTTTTCAGACAGTTAGATTTTGAATTTCGAGCGTTAAACCTGTAACGGTACTATGCATATCGCTTAACAGAAACCGTTTTGGTAACTGTCGTTTGGGTTTTCAAATTGAAGAAACTATCTATACCATGTCAATAATAATGGCACTGACAACGCAGAGAAAATTTTTCATTTGATGACATGTTAACGCTATACATCGTCACCGATTATATTGTTCGATCAGCGATTTCAATGCTCCTGAAATGTTGTGATTTGGAAATCGTTTTACCGATAGAAGAAAACGCTCAATAACGATCTTCTATACAGAGTTTAGGATGCCCATTCATTGTATTCATCAATATCGTCAACGGTGTAAAATTATCGTGTGTTTTTAAACAAAGACCGTATATACTACTTGTCCCATTAATCAAACGATGCTTATAATATAGCATCTTAATGTATAGCCATCGGCTTACTAATTTGTCAGTTACTCTTGCTTTATTGCTTGCTACAAGAGATTTTAGCGGACCGAACCGTTTTGAAGTATGTGGAATGCGTTTTTTGTGATCGTTACTGGTCGTCAAGAATGTATCTCATATTTTAATGAAATCGCCCCTATTCAAATGAAAAGGTGCGTTAAGCTTAAATTATTTTGACATAATTCCAATAAGAAAAGTTTTAGAGTTTTGCAGTTGTTGAATGTTAAACGATGACAATTTTGATTTATTCGTACTTGGTAGAACGATTGGTAAAATGTAAGATCAAACTGCCTTAATTGGTTCATTATTATTATTTTTGTTTTGCTTCCCATTCTCGTAAATTTTGATAGTTTTGGTCGACATATTGTACAAAGATAGATTTTACTAATAATCAGTTTGTGTTAACTTTTAGGTGCATTCGAGTCTAAAATTAATCGGGTTGTAGTGGAAGAGAAAATTACTAAACAGATTTTCTCAAAAAAGGGATCGTCGATTTTTTTTTGTTATATTGATGATAAATTTGGCAATCCATACCTGTTCACAAAATTTGAACTCTATTGCAGCATTGCGTGGTGGTCATTCTAACAAAAAATTGTAAAAAAAAAACATGTTCAGCTGTTTCCCGTAGTAATATCAAAATTTTCGAAGAAATATTTTTCTATGGTTATTACATCTTCCAGATTTCAGCAATTGTTTCATACCTGTCTTTAGGGTAAAATGAATAGAGAACCCGATTACCGTGTAATATGGAATTTAAATTTCTAAATTTACCTAAAATACTTTGCTGGTGGTAAATAATATCGTTATCATTTAAAAACAAAATATATCTAGTATGCTTTGAAATAAAATTATTTCTGTGAGCTGTGACGTTTTGATATTTTGATCGATTAGTGTTCGTAGTGCGACCCGTCATAAATGTAAATTGTTGTCAAGAAAGCGTCACATTTATTACCACCTGTCACACGTCGTACGTCGCATATGTGAATTGCTTTAATAATTGCGACACGGCTATTGTCACGCCATCTCATCTAAAAAGTGTTATTAGCAAAGTCGCATGACTTGATATTGTGACGAGCTTTAAGGCAACACTAATAATTGCCTCAAAATTTGACAAAATATTTGTCTGTCATAATTAAATTGGATGTGTATCGTAATCCAAAAATAAAAATCCAGAAGTGACAAAATTCAAACTTTTGAAAGAATTCAAATGTCGAAATCTAAATAGGAAATAATCTAAATATCGAAAAGCCAACTGGGGTGAATTTCAAAATTATTTGAGAGCGCCCCAAAATTTTGATTTTCAACATCTTGCTTTTACAAAATGTCGCTTTTAATCTCTCGTTTTATGTATATTTATTTTAAAATTAAATTCCGCATTGTCCAGAATTTATATTTTTGGTTATTTTCGCTTCGATAATGAAACCTCCATTTTCCAGAATTTATAAAAACCAAGATTTTGTAAAACCAAGATTTTGGAAACCAAGATTTAATACCCAACCCAAACATATGTATATAGATTTGGATCTCAGTAGAGTGATTAAGTATCTAGGCATAACAATTGATAGCAGATTAGCCTTTAAGGAGCATATGAATAATGCTGCAAAAAAGGCCTCCACTTAATTTTGTATTCTTTAAGTCGATCGAAGTGACGTGACACGACAAATGTCATAAAACAGAATCCTTTACTAATATTTGTGTGACATTTAACATTTAAAAATAATGGATTGTGTTGTTAAAAAATCAAAAATATGTTAAAAATTAAAAAAAATACTTTTTAAAAATTTGTATTTCATAATTTTTTGTGTGAAATGATTAACATAATATAAAACGGGGAAGGTGGCTTTTAATTCCTTTACATATTTGACTATATTGATGATGCCCATCCATTTTGTCATAAATATACAATGTACAATTATTGATAATTACAATATGTATTTATAAATGTTTAATATATTTCAAAACTTGCTAAAAATAGTCAAAATATGATTTAAAATTCAAAAACTATCGTTTTTCGCCTTCATCCATTTTGTGTCACTTGAAAATTTCAGGCGATTCAATTGTCATTTCAAGTGACATGAAACTCTTCAAATGACTTAAGGAATACCAATTGAAGAGACATTTGTCACTTCTAAATGACGAATATCACTCCAATCGACTAAGGGAATACCAAAACTTGACAAACGACAAGTGACACGACTAAGGGAATAAGGGCCTTAGTTCGAACTGCGTACCGACCTTGACTAAGAGAATATGACGTTTGTCACTTAAATCGACGCACGCCGACTCAATCGACTAAGAGAATAACAAAAAAGGATTGTCGGAACAAACGACAAGTGAATAAGGGCAAAAAACGCCTTTAAAGGTATTATTTCTGAGTAATATCTGGCTTTTAGTGTGGAGAAGATTGAGGAGATAAGCAGTAAGAAATATAGAAAATGAAATGCTTTGTGACAAGGAGGTGGGATATCGGTTATAAAAAAAGGTAATCGATGTTAATTCTGATTTTGTAGTATTGTTTGTGTTTAATTTTTTTTTTCACTTTCGATTAATCCACAGCGAGGCTCCGTCCAGCTTGAAACAATGAGTAAATAATTAAATCAGCCAATTCTCACATTGCTCATATAATGTTGAGATCTGAACAAACGGTACATCTTTTGAGGAAAGTAATTTTGAACATTGTGGATGCTCTCTGAACGGAGAATTCTGAATGATTTTTAATAGTATACTAAAGATGTATGTATAACTGGATCTAATTATTGCTTAAGGTCGAAGATGAAAAATGGCGAATGCGATTTTAATTGCTGTTCAATACGTTTCAGTTCTAAATAATCTAACATTAATTGTGAGCTTGTGATTTGGCGGTTTGAGAGTAGAAGATTTATATTGTTATCACCAATTGTGTTATTGGGGAAGTAGTCTCCAAATTTAAGAAAACATATTCGTTTAACGTCACTGTTGATATATTTTGAATAAAAGATTCTTCGACAACTCATAAATGTTTTTCTTGCTTTTTATAGTTGGTTATTGATGTGTGGGGTATAAAAGTATTGATCTAAGTTAATTCCTCAACCTATGTTTAGAAGTATCAAGAACCGCAATCGGATCACGATTACTGATTTATAGTTAGTTGATTTTCAAAAAAATCGAATTTTGTATGAAATGAATGGAAATATTTAAGCAATCTAGATAAGCGTTACAACAATAATTTTAGTTTACATTTACGAAGATGTTATTTTGATTTCAGTGAGATATTTTATTAAACATACAATGGTCACAGTTAGATTATTGTGCATCGTACCCTTAATATATTTCTCCACCATCGAAGTTGTATAACTTGTCTAAATCGGTTAAAAACCCAGTTTAAAACAAGCAAGATTGCTAGTTATGATTCACCAGAATAATAAATTATCACTGCAGTTTACGCGCTAAAACTGGAAAATGCAATACAACGCTTGCGTTTTTAATAGGTTTGTATAATGCATAGTTATTAATTAATTGAAATGACAACATTCCACTTGTATCAAAAAATACTTTTTCACCACCCACGATTATTCTCTCAAAATCGTTATAATTCTCAAAACGCTTTACTAAAAACGATTAAAGTTACACTTACAATCAATTACTTAACGGATTATTTGTAACGAAAATATAGAAACACAAAGTGTGAGAATCGAGTCGATACAACCGAAAGAGAGAGAGAGAGAGAGAGAAAATTAGTTTAAACGGCGGAGAAACATTCACCAAGATAGAAAGAGAGAGAGAGAGAGAGTTAGGTTGTCTAACAATAACCAAAATAGAGATACTAACTAATAGTTTCGTGAACTTGATAACATTTTGACACACAAAATAAATCTGGTCCACCTTTAAAAAACAGTAAACATAGCGCTACTTTATGACCTTCCATCCGAATAAATCAAGGTAAATTATTTTATCATTTTTCTTTAAAATCATCCTCCAAAAATAGAATCGGTATTGATTGGGAATCGAAACCAAATTAAAATGTAAATTTATAAATTCCGTAATGAAATGAAAACCCATTTTATGACGAAGATCAATTAAAAAATGTTGTGTACATTTTTTGTTTTGCTCTGCCACACTTTTGACATGAGTCATATTATCGTTTATAAACTTATTTATAGTTTCATTCGGTTTTTTCCCTCACAATAAATTGAATAATGAATACAATTATGGACTCGTAAGTATGTACATACATAAATATTGGAGAATGGCAAACAAAATAATTTGCATTCTCTTTTGAGTGTAAAGAAAGCGTGTTTGGAGCGTGTCTTATGTATTTCACAATAAACGTACAAGAATTATTAAAATCAGAGTAGCACTTTACAAATTTGAAGAATCTTACTTTAATTGAATATGATGATCTTGAAATATTTATAATTTACCATATACAGAATTGAGATTTTTTAAATGCCTGTACATATATTGTATTTGTCTTGATCATGAACTTGAGCGCAACGTTTATGTATTATGTATCGCATGTACTTACTCATCGCATGAAAATAATGAAATTGTATAACATATCGTTTACATTAAAACCGAACCTATTTTCTGTTCAACTTTTCCCACTAAAACGAAGTTATGTTGGGTAAGTATTGTAATCGCGTAAAAAATGTCGTGTCCGTCCATCTGTTCCTCCAGTCATACATTTTTGTTATTTTTGTTTTGCCACCCAGTCTCACAAATATTGATAGTTTTGGTCAAAATTTTGCACAAAGATTGATTTTAGCACTAAGCAGTTTATGTTAGTTTTTGGTACATTCGAGTCTAACATTTGGTACATTTGAGTCTATCTTCTGATGATTATTTTTTGTGTTGATTGATATATTGCTATACACGACCAAGCCTTTAGGAAGTCTCCCGGGGGTGGCCAGACCCACCGTGTAAGGAAAAGTATGTTAGAATTATAGGCTTGACTCGATTGAAGACACCTAAGTAGAGATTAGTTAGTATTAATGGTTTTCCAATCGACCACCGCAAGTACTTATAAGTGTGAAAAATATGTCTCGGCTAAATGTCAATTGGAACACACAAAAAATTATTACATGAGCAAAACATAACCTCTAAATTTTTAATCCGCATAATACAAAAAAATATGGTAATAAAAAATTAAAATAAATATTTAAAAAATAAATTTTAGCTTTATTGTTGTAAATTATTATCAAATGTCACCTAGCGGAGAATATTGACGTAACTGCTTGTACCTGCTTATGAAAAATTAGGTAGAACACTTGCGAGCAGTTAATTTAGCAAAGACATGAACCATAAGTGCTTATAAGTACTTGCGGTGGTCGATTGGAAAACTATTTATTGCGTTAATTATGATAAAAGTAAAGGTTAGTACAAACGACACAATTCCTAAAACTACACATCCGCTGGATGCTTGAAGAATCTGGAAAGCTGAGACAGTTTCCACAGGACTTCCTGAAAATCGATTTTGTGATGGGCAACCTGGCGTATAATTTTAAAGACAATAAAAATTATCTTGTAGCTTGTTAACTTGTTCAATATACATACTTGTTCATATCTTTATTGTATCCATATATTTTTGAATCATAAAAATACAAAACGCGTAAAAACCGCACATTTTTTTAATTTTATGAATGAAATTTTTTTTTGTATTTCTTCAGCTAATAAACCGTGAACACTTTGGATAATTTTCGCGCTCGTCATCATCACTTTAAATTTTAATTTAAATTATCTTAATGAAATACAATTTCTACACCAACAAAGGCAAACTACGCTGTAGAGCATATAGTTTTAACATTTTAACACACTACTATAAAATACTGCGAAAATAATCAAATATATGTATAAATAAATAAAATATTTAAAAACGCAAAAGTACTACAGGTCACCATTGACTAACGCGAAATTTGCATTTGGTTGACTAATACCATGTGTTGTTGTACGCTGTTCAAGTGAAATTAAATTTTCACTGGTCTCGAAAAATAGGAAGATAAATCTGACGTGAAATTTAGTTTGGACCGAGTTCCGCAAATATCTTGAAGTCGGTTCAAGTGACACGACTGTAACTTTAAAGATGTCGGCCAAATTACAAATGAAATCGTTTTAGAACAAAAAAGTATTAATTTAAACAAGTGAACAAAATTACACAATTAAAAACATTTAAAAAAAATATTAGGACTAAAATTTCGCCCTTCCACTTTGTTGTAGTCGCCTGTCACTTACAAAATTCAAATGACATCTGGCGTGTAATGTGACTTTAGACGTAACAAACGACTAAGAGAATGGCAAAATTGATGTGATGTGACTACAGTCATGAAAAATGACGAGCTACGACTATGGGAATTAGGTTGTAAGTCACGTTCACGTCACATCAATTTTGCCATTCTATTAGTCGTTTATTACTACTAAAGTCACTTTACACGACAGATGTCATTTGATTTTTGCTAGTGACAGATGAGGACCACAAAATGGGAAGACGCAATTATTTTATTTTGTATATTTTAAAATGTTTCTTTTTGAATAATTTTGTGCACTGTTTTAAATATGTGGTTGTTTAAAATAATAATATTGTTGTTAAAAAACGATTTTATTTCTAATTTGCCTAATATATTTCAACTTGCAAATATCAATTTTCAAGTGACGTGAAACGACTATAGTCACGTCCCTTGAAATGCCACGACTATGAGAATTGGGATGAAACTTTTTTGAGCCAAGACTCAATCCAAAATGTAGTTTACCCTTAATACTCTCTCATTCTTTTTCTCCGCACAAATAGTTTCTTCGAAAGTTTCCGTTGTACCGAATTCTCTTTGACCGATTGTATAGATTTTGCGGCCGTATAGAAACATTTTATCATAATTAATTATGTCAATTATTTTAAATGTTTTAATTTTTTTTTAATTTCGAACAATTGAGTATAAACCTTCAATTCGGTGAACTGTAATTAAACAATTAGAAACAATCATAACTTAAAATTATTAAAGCTAAGTACGTAACAATTAGAATATTTACTTATATAATTAACTAACATTATTTATAATTATACCACCTCGAAATATCACAACATTTCTAAAAATTAAAACTAAAACAATTGGTGTCCCACGGCGTTTGCTATAAAGTGAATACTTTTTACACGAATACTTGCCAATAAATAAACGGAACCACATTTGTCAAGTTCACTGGTAGAAACAATCATTATCGTATTATTACGTTAAGATAGGTAACACGATAATATTGACATTAACTAATGTTCGTGGAAAACCTCCACCGTGTAAATTAAGGCCAAATAGCCAAAAAAAAACTCTAATTATCTCGAAAAACTTCAATAATGAAAATAAAAATCTCGAAAATCTTCGAAGAACAATAAAAAAAATATTTATTTGCATCAAGGAGATCCAGATGAGTTCAGGCTTGGGAGAAACGTCTTTTGAAAACAAGACTATCCTGGAGAAGTTTCCACCGATTTCAAGAATATGATTTATGTAAAACACCTACAAAATGCAAACTACTTTGATCGAAACCATACGGAAGAATAAAAGAGTGTTACCTAATGTCGACATTTATTTTGTTGATTTCCAATTACGAAGGACTGATGAGCAAGGTAAGTCAAGCGTTAATCTAAAATAAGGAAAGAATCACTCGTACAATATTATTTATTATTGATAAACTATACAATACACGTTGTAATCTGAAGAGACACAAATTACGACTAAAACAACTGAACATAGCAAAAGTTGATTTCATGTCATGACATGCTAGACAAAATTAACACAGGTGTACTCAGATCAAAACGAAACGAAATTTTAACGCGGTCTCCAAAAATCTATTTATTTTCGTGCGAAATAGAAATTACATAATTTTTGGAGACTTTTTTTTTGACATAATTTTAGTTTATTTTATGAAGCTGTTCAAGTGTTTCTTGTGTTCTCGAGTTTTATTAAAGTGATTACTGCTTCATAAAATAAACTCTTGATATAAAAACACAAAAATGTTAAAATTTCACGTGAAAATATTGGATTGCTGCATTAATTTCGCTAGAAAATGTTTGGAGACTTTAAGCGCGCCATCTCTGATGCATTGAAATAACCTTGTTTTTTCGCTGTGGAACTAAGTACTACTCAAACGAAACAGAAACGAAATTTTTCGTTTCTGGTTTCACTTTGGTAAAATCGTATGAAGATTTCGTGCGAAATCGATCTGAGTACTAAGCTTAAAACAAGAAGACGGAACACTCATGAGATGATTGATTTAGATAATATTGTGTGTTTGAATAGCACTTTACACAAATAGTTTACCCTGAAAATAGTAGCGCGCAATATGACATATTGCGCGCTACTATTTTCAGGGTAAACATTGTATTGTCGAGAAAAAGCTTGTTACAAAAATTATGTTAAAGAGGAGGATACGACTTAGGGTCTGCTCGAATTCGGTGGTAATTATTTTCACGTTGTAGTTTTTGACATTTTAATGTTAAAACATTCCCTTCTATGTTTTCGCTGCGACAATACCATGACTTATACACCATGTGTTTACTTGAAAAGTGACACCCGAATTATCTCAAACCACGCTTCTCAAATTTTTTCATACTGCGGCCCCCAACGTCAGGGAAATGAAATCCAGGTCCCCCAAAAATTGTATTCAATACTAGTGAATTTACAGCTAATCATTTTAAGCATTTTTGTTCAAGGATCTCAGATATCCCGCGCAGCTGGGACACTATCAATTGTAATTCACATCCGTATTCCGCAATTTAAAAAAATGTTCTACCAACCCAATATATTCCTTCAGCTTCATTTTCATCCGATTTGTAAGATTAAAAAATTATTTTACGCAAAAATTGTAGAATTCCAAAAAATTATTAAACATTTTGAAAAACTTGAAAAGATTCGGCATAAGGAACTATTAAAAATTGGATGCTTCTGTACAAACTCCGGTACTAAATATTTTAACTATAGACATAGTGAGTGGAGCAGTGAGCAGAATATAACGAAATTACTAACTAAGATTAAAGCACATTTTTAAACTGACTATTCTGGATACCCCGACCGAATTTGCTTCGTTTTTAATTTTAGCGTCAAATGGTTTTTACTTAGGTATTTAAGACCAAATTTGGATATAATTCTTCTGAATTATCGAAATATGAAAATTCTGGAAATAATTGAAACATTAAAAAAACAAAATTAAGTTTTCTGTACAAAATTCAGAGTGAGCAATTATAGTAATTTTATTTATGACGAGTTTCTTATCAGTAGATGATAATAGTTCAGTTTTTTTTGGTCCCAAAACGGTGGACCAGTTATACAGATTCGTTTTTTCTAAACAGTTTGTTGCGTGGTTTAAATCATACTTGAGTAATCGCATTCAGTATATTGAGCTTAGTAATAGAAGATCAGAATCAATTCAAGCTACTTCAGCAGCACGACAAGGCTCTCATGTTGGCCCTTGGATCTTCATAATTTTCATCAATGACGTTACTGAAGTAATACAACATTCTAAGGTATTAATGTTTGCAGATGATCTCAAAATCTTTAAAACAGTAGAAAACATCGGCGATATCCATAAGCTACAAGAGGACATCGACAATCTAGCGAAATGGTGTGAGTCTAACCTCCTCAGTCTCAACATCAACAAGTGTAAGAGTTTATCGTTCCATCGAAAAGTTAACCCTGTTACAAAACAATATCAAATAAATGGCATACTTTTACAAAAAGTATTCAAGATTAAAGACCTATGAGCCAATTCCATGCTTGGTTTTAATAAGCGTTGGACTGGGGATATTCATGACCTCGAGACAATCAAGATCCTGTTTTATGCCTACGCCAGATCTCAACTTGAATACGCTGTCAACATCTGGTGTCCTTTTTACGACGAACCTATCAGAAAAATCGAGAGTGTCCAAAAAAAGTGTATACAGTATATAACGTGTAAAGACGGATGGGATTACGACCATGACTTACTGCACCACGTTAACCTGAAGCGATTACCATTATATGCTACTGGATGCAAAACCTATCAAATGACAACATTTGCAAATAGATGAGAGCTTTTAAAGTGTTCGTTTATTGGAAATATTTTACTTGATCAAATCGATGCACCATCCATACTGGAATCAATAGATCATGTTTTCCGAAAGAGGCAGCACGATCAAAGAAAAAGTACAGAGCGTTTTCCGAAAGAGGCAGCACGATCAAAGAAATATTACAGAGCGTTTACCGAAAGAGGCAGCACGATCAAAGAAAAAGTACAAAGCGTTTGCCACTAGATGTCACTACACAATCAAAAATATATTCTGACGTTTTTCAAAAGGGAAAGCCAATATCAATTTAGTTATCACGTATTAATAATAATCACTTTTAAAACACGCAAATATTTTTGTTTATGTTTACAAAATGCACACATAAAAATGTCATACAATTTTTGACAGCATATATTTAGTGACACCTAGTGGCATTATGTGAAAGTTGCTTATACTTTCGGAGTTTTCTGGAAGATGGCAGCTCTGGCGGTTAAAGAAAATTTGACATTTGAACATGATCTATTAAATTAAAGGCACCGAGTAGAAATTTAAGAGATCATAACTCAAACTATGGTGACAATGAACCGGTAAACATGATGTCGAAGAGTTTTAATAAAATCGACCATCTGTTCGACTTTTACTTAAGTAAAGGCAGCTTTAAACGTAGGTTGAAGCAACATTATGCTCCAACCTAAAAATATTTTTGTTTTGCGATTATAGATCGATTCATAATAATCCAATCATGTATATTTTCTTCTAGCGGTTAACTATTTTGTATTCTGCTTATTTATTTGAATATACTCGTATAGTCGGACATTTGATTTTTGCTAAAATAAGAATGTTCTCATTAAGGGACCCGTTTAAGTAACAAACGACATTTGACAAAATTACGTTTCATCAAAATATCTTTGGCAAATTTGCATATTTGGCAAATATCGTATGGCAAAACAAATTGAAAGGCAAATGCACGTTTAATCCAAAAAGCTATTATATCAATTTGACAGGTACGATGTAAATGGAATTGTTAAATGATTTTTGAATACATTTTTGGAATATGGCGAATTACCCTGTAACTTGGCCATTTGTTTTGGGATTATGATACATTTTGACAGGTACGGTGGCAATAGGATTGTTAAATGATTGTTATGTGAAGTTTTAGAATATGCCTAAAAAGCTTGTAACTTGGCTATTTCTTTACCAATCATGATAAAATTCGACAGGTATATATGATGCAAATGGAATTCTTAAATGATTTTTGGATATACTTTTGGAATAGGGCCAATTGGCCTATAACTTGGCTATTTCTTAATTTATTATCATATGATTTTTGAGACCTAAGACGGAAATGGGATTATTGAATGATTTTCAGATGAAATTTATGGAAATGCGATGGAAGTGCGACTGTAAAATGATTTTTAGAAGAAGTTTTTGAATATGGAAGATTAGCCTGTAACTTGGCTATATTTTAACCGATTATGATGAAATTCGACAAATATGATGGAAATTTGATTCTTAAATCTAAAAAAAGATATGATAGATTATTGGAATATGGCCAATTAAGAGCCGCGCGCTTAAATTAATACAAATATTTTCGCTTGAAAATGAGAATTTAAAATTATCTGGAAAATGGAGATTTAATATTAAAATTAGAATGAAAGTCTCCATTTCGCGGAATATTTCAACACACAATTCTGGAAAAGGAAGATTATTAAATCTTCATTTTTCAGAATTTAAATTTTCGTTTAAATTTTAGATTAATTACTTTTTGCCAAATTATTCTTCAGGGATTATAAGGCAAAATGCCAACAATTAAAAACACTTCATTCTATTTCAAAAAAAAAAAAAAATCAAATTCACGATATTCGTCAACGGAGTAGTCGTTTCGTCACACACGCTGAATCCATGATAAACCAATTTAATAGGTATGATCAAGCGCATGTATTTCTATCTCTTTCACTAAAAAATTATGTCATTCGGTGCTTTTTTCTTGCTATACTTTTTTTTTGTAATCACTAGTTCATAGCAAACAAAAACAAATCGAATTGTTTTGCGGTGATAGTTTTTGTGAAAACAACGAAGCCTTGTCATTTTATATTAAATTAGTTTATCATGCGCTGAATCGACTCATATTTTGTGTTTTATTTTGGTTTTGCTTATACAAAGGCAAAATCTATGTAAATGATAGAAAATTAACAAAAATTGTAAGGGGTGTGGCTTCTAGTATTTGTATTCGTAGAATTGTAGATATTTCAATTATTTTCAAAACATTTCGTTTTGTATATTTAAAACGTGAATGATAAAAAGAGGCAAATAGAAATTATTATCTCCGTCTCATAAAATTTCAAAAACTGAATTTAAAATATTTGAAATTATGTATTTTCTTAGGTACATATCTTTAATGGTAAATATTCTAGAAACTGTTAAATTTTAATGAAATGAAATTTTTCATATAAAAATGAAACAAGCGAAATCGAAAATGAAAATTTCACCGCTGAATTTAACTTTGTAGTACGCAGTTTCGCTACCAAAAAATGAATTGTTCGTATTATAACATAGATATCTCTGCTTTATCTCCACATATTTTTAACAGCTTTTTTGTCTTCAAGTACGTTAAACGTGAAGCTAAATTTTGACTTTTCATCATTTGAGTATCTCATTATGTTTTACAATCGCCTACTCTATGCAATTTTAAATGATTAAATAGGAATATGCAACATTAATGGGCTAACCAGCGGATCAGTAAGAATCCTTACAGAATTTGACGAAATTATTTCCTTATAGAATATTTGACATATCCGCCACCGAATCCGTAACAACTGACAAATACAGTATTAAAATTGTAATGTGAGTATCAAAATTTATTATTTTTAAGAAAAGTATGCTTTGGAAATTTTCATGTATTCTGACATTTCCTTCAGTTTGCGCGTAAATTTTCGCTCTGTTAAGTGACAGCTGAACTGAACGAAAAGTTCTAAAAGATTCGCTGGCCAGTAACATGTACTTTCTGTATATCGTATTATTACGTTAAGTTGTTACTGATTCGCTGGTTGGGCCATTAGATATTAAGTTCAGTATGCAGCTCGAGTTAAGAGAAAATTTAGCGCGGTCTCCACAAGTCTCCATTTAATTACAGATAAATCATCAAGCTAAAAATTTGTGTAGAGATAAATTTTGTTTATACGACTTCGTAATATTGGTCGGCCATTTTGACTTCGGTCTTCTTTATATAAAAATGAATTAAGTTTACTTCGTGGTCGAGCTGCATACTGAGCTTTAAGGACAATAATTTGAAGATAAATTTTGACGGTTTTAAATTTTGATTCATTTTATAATCGAAGAAGACAGAAATCAAAATGGGTGGTTAACACTGGTTTATCTTTTTTCGTGAAAGTTGCTCAAAATTTAAAAAATCAAAGTAACATTTTGAAAGGAAAAAATGAAATTTTGCGTATATGCTCGTCTCATTTTTATATATGGATAAAATATATTTAGACTTTTCTTAGTGATTCTATTCTTTTGAAAGAAAGAACGAAAAGATTGAATGTAAATCAGCTAATACAGAACAGCTTTAGATTTAGAACAGCAACGGCTGCAACACCAATACAAATTATATCCTCTTCGTCACTGGAATCCATCATTTTGTATATTTTTGTAAACTGTTTAGCAATTTTGAACAATGCTTTAGAAGTATCAGAAAGTAATAAACTAAAAAAAACTTCATTCAAAATTAAACGAATAAAAGTCAAACAAAATCAACAAAATTTATCTCTACACATATTTGTAGCTTAACGATTTATCTGTAATTAAACGGAGACTTGTGGGGACCGCGCTAAAATGTATCTTAGCTCGAGCTGCATACTGAGCTATAGTGAAAATTTCATTTCGCGCTTATGATTTCGCATCGGTAGTTGCGCGTCTTGTAATCTAGATGGCTCCACTATAAACTTTACACTCATTTCGCACCATATTATCTGCATGGAGCATTAATTTTTTGATAAATTTTGACGTTTCTTTATTCTTTCAAAACAATCCGATTAGAAACCGCGAATTTTTGAGATTTTTAAAAATGGATGTTTCAAAGTGTACTATTTAGACGACGAATATTACGAACAGGTAATTAATAGTGATTAGTCGATGTTGAAATCGAAGCCCCAAAACCTAAAAAAGATGGTAATGAAAAAAATAAGTGCATTTAAAATTTAGGAGATAAATTGCCCAAAAATGCTCATGCGGTTGCAAGTTCGTGGAAAAAGATAGCTGAAATATAGGGAAATCATCATATTAAAAATTATGTTTGTAATTTCTACATATTTAATTTTAGTTGATGAATGTAAAGGGATGTGGAAATCCCTAAAAGACAGTCTGTGATACCACAAGGCAAGAGCAAAAAGCACCCTTAAATCAGGCACTTCTCCTTTTGAAATGGATGATGAAGAGATTGAAGTGGTCGCAGATGAGGAGGTCGATTCATAAGATTCAGCGAAAATATGTTGTTTTATATGTCGGCGTCATCCGAAAACAAGAGATGATAATGAGTTAAATGTACCAAATAAATTTAGTCTTTCTTTCTGTTATATTAAAGCAAAACCATGAAATTTTTGCTAAATAACATTGACAGACTATTTTTCAATATTTACTCAGTTCAAAACAATAATTGCAAAATACGAATAAAATAAAACTATAAACTTTGAATAAAAGATAGAACAATAAATAATACACTGCTTAGCAATTAAACTGAAATATCAGATTGAATTGTCAAAATGTATCTCTAGACAAATACTTTAGCTACGAATTTGTATGTACGTTTGTGTAGCTTCCGGTAAAATTTATCTAAGCGAGAGCAGCATACCAAGCTTAAACATTTAAAATTGATTACAGTAGGCGATTGAAAAAATAATCAGATACTCAGTGTAGAGAAAAAACAGAGACATCTATGTTGTAACACGAAAAATACGAACATTTCAAGTCAAGAACGTATTACCTAGGCGTAGAAAATTGCTAGGTTTTCCTTGTTTACATAATTTTTTTGTATCAAAGCATCAAAAAGTAGAATCGCAGATTTGTAACAAAACTGTTTAACAGGTTGGACTCTTAACCCAACGCTAACCCCCTGTAGAAGGACCACAGCCCTCACACTTTAGCCCATAGTCTATTAACAGAATAGTTTCTAGTAGCCGACATGCAGAAACAAAAGTTGAATGCAGTTACGGAAGCGAGTATTGTGTTTATCCCTCTGCATACACAGCCTGACCACCAAATCGTAAAATCCTGTGAATGCCATTATTGTTAATATATTTTGTCTATAAAAAGCCGAAAGAATCCCATTGATTTTAATACAGACAAACTTCTCTTTCTATAATTTATTTGTGTGGGCATAAAACACACAGAAATGAGGGTTTACCTTGAGTTTTTGATTTAGGGAATATAATTCGCTAGGTCAGTACGTTTTTGCCTCATACTTAATGAATGAAGGTAGATTTGTATTTCATAGTAGACCGAACTTTTTTTGACCGTTTGACCGATCGGGTCGATACGCTTTGTATGACTATTGGGTTAAAGTATGGGGGGGGGGGGGGATTTTAATATTTCTACTTTTTTGGTAGATATATTATAAATGATTGGCCTCTTCATTTTTTTGTGATTTTTGTCTATAAAAAGCCGAAAGAATCGTATTGATCGTAAAATCCTTGTAACAAAATCTATCTAATCCTTTAAGGATTCTGTGACGGATTGTGATTTAAAGGATCCGTTGGTTATCACATTTTTGTTTTTGCTGCTGTTTCATTCGTAGGTTATCTGTACCTATATTTTAAGCTGTATACCATACAATTTTCAAGACAAAACAGCATCACAATTTGCACACATCTTAAATTTATTAAAAGACATATAATCGCTGGAAATCCCCGCGTACACCTATTTAGTTCGAAACATAAGAAAGACAAACATAAAAATGTTTTAGATTTTAGTTAACTAACAACTCTCAAAGTGATTGGATCGTGGTGGAAAGAAGTGATATTTTAATAAAAAACAAAATCGTTTTTTTTATTTAATTGTTAATAATTGTTAATTTGTTTGGTGTTAACAGTGTTTATAAAAGGTTAGTGAAATTATTTTGTAGTTTGTTTCGTTTATAATTAATTGAATTGGATACAATGTCGCCTATCCTTAGTCTATGTACATACATAGTTTGTGATTTTGTAAATAGTATTTAGATAAATATTTTTGTAAGCGGATGTTCAAGATTTGAAATGATTTTTTTTTTGTTTAAAAAACCCAAACCAAAACTGTGGAAAGTTGATTGATTTTTTTTTGTTGTGTCATATTTCCTATTGAGTTATTTGTTTGGTTCTATTTACGATTACCACCAGTGATTATTGAGGCAGAAACTAATACGCGCATTTGACTTAATTACGAAATTGTTTCAACATTTGAAAATCGTCTCTCGGTTTGAACCTATAAATATTTGTAAATTATACCACCTCTAAAAATGGAGCCGGAACACTTCGATATTTTATGACAAGCACTTATGCTAAATAAAATCAACAATGGGGATTAAATATATATTCAAGATCATAATATTTACATACCACACAAATGATTTATTATGTATTATGATTGACAGTTAAAAGTGTACGGATTACCATAATTTCACAATATGTACTGAGTTGATTGCACATTGTGTGTTATGCGGAAAAACCAATGCGCTTAGAGCTTATACACAATTTAATGTCGCAACAGGCGGACAGTTTTTCAAGGTACGACCTAGGTGATTTGTAAATATGATGATGTAATTACCTAAATATGTACTCCAAATTTCGTAATATTTGTAATTTCACAATTGATTCGTCGCGTCGAAGATGCACACAAAAAAATATCATTGATTTTGTTGTTGTTGTTGTGGTTGCTTACGTACTAATACAAAAATATTTTTAATTTAAACTATAAAAAATGGAAAGGTTGGCTATTAATTAAATTTGTTGCTTTAGTGAAATGCGCATTAATAAAACTGGTTGGATACGGTTTGATAACGTATCTGTAACCAGCCTTAATGAAAGCTTAAATTTATGTTTATACCATAATTGTAGCGGTATGTATTTATGACAACTTCTATAAATTCCCTACCACCACAATTTAGCTGTTTCATCTCGCGTTTCTCGTCCATCTACATATAGTCTCTATAGCTCGTTCGGTTTTCGCGGCAATTTC
This sequence comes from Tipula helvola, assembly GCA_963556165.1. Classification (NCBI taxonomy): domain Eukaryota; kingdom Metazoa; phylum Arthropoda; class Insecta; order Diptera; family Tipulidae; genus Tipula; species Tipula helvola. The sequence goes on from OY744481.1 coordinate 364,765,072, forward strand.
CATCCAAAGTTTGTGGAGATCTCAATTCAAAATTAGAACACAACTTTGCTGCAATATTCTGTCCAGCTTGGTTTGTAGAATCATAAGTCCCTTTCTTGAAATGCAACAATGAAAGATGCTTCCGTGAACAAACGGAGCAAACATAAACTACAATTTGCTGCGGTTTCACACTGACATCTTTGAATTTAGGACAATAATCCTGAGGACAGGTACCTTTACAGAACGGATAATTAGAACTTTGTTCAAAAAGAACGCTCCCTTCTGTACAAGTATTCGGTTTACTTAACCGGTATAAATTAGGTGGCGCATCATTTGACGCCTTCTTTACTTCTAAGACTCGCACTCGAGTTTGCAACATTTCGAAAAATCTTTCAATTATCAATACTTACCTTAAATTCAACTTTACAATTATTTCAGAACTAGATGCATCGTCTAAACGCTCTTAGGTTTATTCTATTTGCAACACTTCTTTAAACACAACATTCCGTGTAAATTGCCGATCGTTCTTCATCAGTTGTCCTTGTTATGGGTTCGATACACACATTCATCGAAAAATTTGTCTGCAACCGGATCTTCGATGATACATCGGGGAACCCTTCAAGCTAGGAATGGCGCTGTGTTGTTGAATTCCTTCAGATACTGCTTCATGCAATTTCCACCATCCACACCAAGCGTTTGGGTTGCTTAAACTATGAATTTCAGCACAAACAAATAGTTCGATCCTCTCGGCCATTATGAATCTGTCCTCGGCTCGCAGTGTCACTAAAATGTGAGTAAAGGGCAGATCTCGCTTCTAAAACTAGATGGTTTATACGTGTGGCTTTCATTCTCCAAAAACGCTTTGTGAAATCGTTGAGCATAGAATGCAACATAATTTTGAAAATTCTTGCGACCTAACCAAGCCAATCTGATATCTATTCACCTAGACGGAGGTGATCGACATTTGGTGGTCATCACAAATTTACAGTGAAAGTGATGAAAAGATGATTTTGTCGAATGAAATTCAGGGTATTGGTATCGAATGGCATTTATGAAGCCACCAACCACGGCTGAGTCAGCTTCCCAGCCTTCATGTCGGGGTTGAGCTCTTCTCGAATTACTGATTATTTTGCTTTGTATTACAGCATACTGTCGTTTGTTCGGAATTCATTGAGCTGGGCTCCGTCGTTTGCATTACATTACCGCAGTCAGCTTGCCATCCCGGTTCGCCGTAAGGGTAAAGTAGTGTGTAGCTCAATGGATCCATATTGCAACTAAGGTTTGCAAATTTGTGAACGGTTTTTATGAGGAATATTATTTCCAGCTTGAACTGCACGCTAAGTTTTTTGTGCCTCAATTTCACGCATAATTTGATAGCTGCATGACTGCAAGTCGATTGTGTTAAGGAAAGAAACGGGCGATTTGGTCATATGTGGCACAGATCACTAGTTGTCAGGTACGTATAGCTAAGCGTATTGTGGTGCACGGTCATTGATTGGCTGCAGATGAGACGTTCGATGATATGTTTGGCCGTTTAATGGATAATGGTCTAATGATAAGATTGTAGGATAGTGTGATGGTACATTTAAAGGCACGATGATAGGATGGCATAATGGTACGATGGTATGATGATAGTAAGATGGTACGATTTTGTAATGGTACGATGGCACGATGGTACGCATGGTGTGGTATGTTGGCTCCACGGTACTACCGCACAATGGTCGATGGCTTAATGGTATGATGGAAGATAGTTTAATGATAGGATGGTGCGACGGTTTTTCCAGCCGCGTTGGTTTAAGGAATGGGTTGGACGTTGAGTTTGGAGTTAAGTTGATGTTCAGTTAGGATTGAGATCAGTTCATAGAAACAAGCGGTTTTCAGATCGTTTTAGTTTTTAAATTGAGCTTGGGGATGAGTTGAGGGTTGAATTGGGATTTTAATTGGGATTGAGTTCAGGTTTAGTGAGGGTCCAGTTGCGAATTTATTTAAGGAGAGTTGTGGGTTGAGTTAGAAATTAACTTTAGTTGAGTTCACATACGCTTGTATTTTTTTCGGACGGACCATGTTGATTTAGGGATTGAGTAGGGCGCTGAGTTTGGAGTTTTTTTTTTTTTTTTTTTTTTTTTATTAAAATAAATTGTATTTATTGGAGTTTGGAGTTGAGTGAGATTTATTGAGCGTTATTTGGGGGTTCAATTGAGGTTTGAGTTTTAAGTTAGGTTGACTTGTTCTGAGTTGAGCAAAGTGTTGAGTTGGGGTTGTACGATGGGGATGGAATGAGGGATTTATTTAGGCGTTGCGGTGGAAATTAGATTATTGGGGTTTGAGTTAAACTTTGAGTTTGGGTTGACTTGATGGTTAAATTGGGGTTGAATTGAACGTTGAATTGGGGTTTGGTTATGGGTTAGTTTAGGGTTTGGTTGGATTGAGGTCGAGTTAGGGCTGAATAGGATTTGAGTGGTTCGGTTTTAGAGTTTAATTTGGATTCGAGTTTAGAGTTTAGTGGAAAGTTAGATTGAGTTCATTTTAGTTGACTTCATACAAGCATGTAGCTTTCGTATCATGTTAATTTTGGGATTGGGTTGGCCGTTATCTTTGGAGTTGAGTGGAGAGTTCAGATTTGAATAGTTAGAGCTAAGTGCAGTTGCAATTGGGGTTAGTTAGCTTACGATGGGGTTAAGTAAGAGGTTCAGTAAACGGACTATTTGGGGTTAAGTTAAGGGTTGATTTGAATGGCGATTTGAGGTTGATTGCTTTAGGATCGCGTTGTGATTGAGTTGGAGGTTTAGCTGAAGATTGAGTTGTGAGTTGAGTTAATCTTCAGAATCGAAATTCTGATAGCCCTTTACCTTTTGAACTCTTATTGACCCACCCTTCAGTTCTGAAATAAGGGCTAATTAAGGCGGAATTCAGCTATTTCGGTGCCGATTTTATTGAAATTTGACATATAACGTTGAAAGCGGATTCTAAAATGGTATTTAGATTAAGTTCTATAGAAGCGTCCAAACAGACACAGATTAGTGTTAATACTATAAAATAACTTGCCACTAGTGGTGATTGTGAAAACTAAAAATAAAAAACTGAAGAACATTTCATGGTTGGTATAGGGCGTTAGTTTTAACCTATTGGTTTGGGGTTATCTGGCTAATATTCCTGCCAGTGTTGAAACCCTTGTTTCAACCATTGCTGGTAATATTTTTCTCTTAATGATGCCAGATTTGGTTTTAAGAGAAACTACTCTCGCTTTATTAGCGATCCAGAATGCAGTTGGATGACACGACCCAATATCCAGGAATTTGGCGGAAGATTGTCTTACTTGACAATAAGCAGGCCATCCAGCTGAATATTGGGCCCACTAATTTTGTACCGTATTTGGGCGTCAAAACCTTGCAACAATCGCTATGGAGGAAAGCGATAAATGCTTGACTTTAGCTGCTTGACTAAGTCACTGACCATCTCTAGATGCAATGCCTTTGTGACAAAGCAGAAAGTCTACTGTAGTCTATACTTCAAATACATCGAAGGTGCGTAAAGGAGGATTGAATCTGTCACACTCGGTAAATCGCCCAAAAGTTGATATCGTTTAAAACAAATCCCGCATTGATGAACTATTCAATTAACTCGCATGGTTGTTCAACAGTGGTTGTAAAAGTTTCTATAGACTTCCTTTCCGAAGCAATTTGAGACTAACGTCTTAAACCAAGTTGGTGATTGGTTAGTCGAATGTGACAGTTCTCAAACCCTACGTGTATCCGAGTCTAGGCTGATGCTTGCGCATGCCTCTGTCTCTAAACGCAATCCCATTATCAAAACCTCTTTTAATTTGACAGTGCAATATTGATTTTCAAGTTCACCTTGTGCTGTCATATCTTTCTCTGCGGAATTCGATAATCCCAAAATTTGTACGTTAACAGAAATAAATTTCCCGAATAAAGTGTCTACATCTGGAATTCGTGGCTACAACTCGAACGTGCGGATTTTGTTTTAGTAATTTTCCTGGCTTTGATTGATGCTACAACCTACAATAACTTGATATGAATCGTATTGTTTTGTGTTCGCTGACAGATGGCATTGTGAAAACTGTACTAATTTATGCGTTTTGTTTTATTTAGTTTAAAGCATGGTTTCCACGATGGCGAGGCGAAAAAATTAGTCAAACTAAAAAGAGAGAGTAAAAATTCACCAATAGTACGATAGAGACAAAATACCTCTTGGACAGAAAAATTGGGACGTCTAGTTTTTAATATTTTAATTCAGCACTCCGAAATTGGACGCCTAATCCGAAAAAAAGATGAAATGGATCATCTTTTTTCGGATTAGCCGCTGATTTTCGGAATTCATATGTCAATTTGAAGAAAATTTTCGGAATAAAATAAATTTCAAAATAGAACCATTAATTTTGATTTTGATTTGTAAAGACAATAATTAAATATAACGCATCAATCCAGTAATGGATGTTAATAAAGTTAAAAAATGCAAGTTAAATTATGAAATGTCTCCAAATGTATATCAATCCAAACACAAACAAAGTTATAGGTGATGAAATCTCGAAACGTCAAAAATAAATGAAAAAAAATTCGGTGTAACGACTTGTTGCTATTTCACTCACTCTCATGTTATATTTTTTATTCCTTCCTCTTTTTAGTTTGACTAATTTTTTCGCCTCGCCATCGTGGAAACCATGCTTAATGTTTGATTACAATTACATCTCATTTGTTGATTAATTATTTTATCGTCGCCATATAATGGCGGCGTTTCTTTCAATTCACTATTCGTTTCTTTGTATAAGACCAAGTATGGCAAAACTTGTGATGCGATTTACTTAGAAAAGAAAAGAGCTTTAGTTTTAATCCTTGGTTGGCAGTTGCGCTATTAACAAGTACTTTGGAAAGTAATCTGATCCCATACATCTATACCAAACAGGTTCATTGTTAAATCTGAAACGGAATTCAAATTACAGCGGTTTATCTTTTAATTGAATTTCGGGGAATCTTTGAAAATTTATACTAACTTCACGAATTTTTAAAACGTGACAGCTTACAACGAAGATTTACCAAACTTAGTTATTAATTTTGTTAACTTTACTTTCTCTACAGTATGCCCGAAAAACCAGTAATGGGATGGAAAAATGGAAGTTGGAAACAAAAATCAATTACAACCACAATTTATATGCCGTGCAGCACCGAATATATAACAGAGGAGCATCAACAAATTTATCGTGAAATATTTAATAAGGTAACGGCTATTGGCTGACTAATTAGTTGGAATTTACATAATTTAAAAAAAAAAATTGTTTATACCGTACAAAAACAGATTGATGCGAACAAAGATGGTCGTTTACGAACAGAAGAATTGAAACAATTCCTGCATTCAAATAATTCAGACGAATATCCAAAAGGTATTTGTTCACTGATTTTAAAAATGGCCGATAGTAATGGAGATGGCAAAATATCGTTTGATGAATTTGCACAATTGTGCGAATGTACACCGGCTGGTGAAATAATGACGAAAAATTATTTGCAACGATGTACCGAATTGATGTCGGTTCCGATAAAAGCACATTTTTTACCGGACTACAAATTAAATCAAGACAATCGAATGATGCAATACAAAACTATACCATTACTGATAATATCGATAAGCGTGATACAAATAATATTCTTTATAAATGATCAGTTGCATATTGATCTGACGTAAGTATGCTCGGTTTAAGTTAATGTACATAATTCATTGGCGATGGCTAATCAAGTTTTTTGTATTTATTTGTAGAGTAAATAAATTGAATGCAACGAGCGCAACATTTTCCAAACTGTCAACAGTGATGCTGTTCCATAATGAGCGTAAAACTGAATTGTGGCGTTTTGTAACATACCTATTCGTACAAAAAGAGTAATAATTTATTATTTCCAGTAGTCCTTGGCCGTTATTTTAATTAACTTATTTATTTTAGTATTGCACACATTTCATCAAATATTTTAATGCAAATTCTAACCGGAATTCCATTAGAACTGGGAAACGGTTGCTGGCGTGTACTAGTCGTATTTTTGGCATCGGTAGTGTCCGGTTCTATGAGTATCGCTGCCCTATCAAATTGCAAAACGCTTGTTGGAGCTTCAGCCGGTGCTTATGGTTTGCTTGGAGCTCATTTTTCAACGATAATTTTAAATTGGAGCGAAATACAATACCGTGCCCTCCGCTTATTCATCCTGCTCATTTTTATAATAGTCGATATATTTTTATGGATCCATAATCCAATAACTGGATTTGGGAATTCGACGATAACACATGTCACGGGTTTTGTGATTGGATTTTTAATTGGTGTAGTTTTCTTGCGTAATGTACAAGTGCTTTCTTGGGAGATGCGACTTCGATCGGTTTGTTTGGGTATTTACATAATGATTTTGCTTATTCAAATGAGTTTAATTGTGTTTGTGCCAGACTTTGATATTCATCGACTGTAGTCAATTGGAAATTGTTGGCGGGTGTATACAACGCTGTGATATGATATTATTTTTGATCTATTTACTGTTATAAGACTAAACGCATAAATATTCTGTTTTGTAATTTTTTTAAGAAATAAACGATTTTTTAATTTACTAAGAAATGTGGATTTTTAAATTATCGAAATAAAATATGAATCAACGGCTTTCTAGATTTAAGAACTTCCACCAAACTGTAATTCGGCTTAAAAGTTCCTTCACAAAAGATTTCCAATATAGAACGCTGTCATTTTGAATGAAAGGCTAAATGAATGCTTGTGATATCGGGAATTATCCAAGGATATGTGAGGTGAGATTCCAAAAATAATACTGGATACGCCTGGATCAGATATTCAGATGCAATACATGAGATAACCGATCATATGTTTTAGAAAGCTTGCCGGATAGATCGAATTCTTGTCTGATTCGCCATAACCTGAATTTAAAAAAATAGTTGAACGGTTAGTTGGTCAAATCAATTAGAATAACATTGCAATGGGATAAGGAAATGTTGTTATGTTGTAGCAAGACAGAATTCGGAATAGCCGTTAATCAAGACGGGTTATATAAAATGCCATTGTACCTCACTAAAATTCTGCAACGATAGAGTTATGACTATTGGCCGAAATTAGTTTATATATCTCATTCAGCTTTCTCGGGACTCCAACAAAATTGGAACCATTGTCACTGTATATGTTGGCTGGCACTCCCCGTCGCGCTACAAATCGTTTTAGGGCTGCTATAAATGAGTCAGTTGACAAATCACTCACTGCTTCGATATGAATAGCCTTCGTTTTGATACAAATAAATACGGCTATATATCCCTCTGTTAATTTAGCACCTCTTCCCCTTTTCGAGGCTATTTGCACAATCTACACCGCACGCAGTGACGCAAAACATAGATCCCTCATTAACTACTTTTCTGATGGTGCTTCGGCCGCCAACTATCCAGAATTGCTGTCTCGTCAGGTGGAATGTTAATGTTAAACCGGGATGTAAGTTTATTCATGCGCATGTATAACATTACGATTCGGCTTAATGCATGCTTCTTTGGTAGAATTATTGGATGTTTATAATCATATTGGCAATCTAAATGTTTTAGCCTACCGCCAACTCTCAAAATATCATTTGCATCTATAAACGGTACCAAAGAAAGAAATGATTCTCGCTGTAAATGTTTTAAGATGGTGTCTCTGGCAGTTCGAATTTCCTTTACGGTAAGGAAGCTTGGAATCCGGTTGCTCGCAGGTGAACGTATATTTTTCAAATATCTCAAGACATATGCCAACAATCTTAACAGCTTAGTATAACATGAACTGCTACATATTAACATGTCAATGATACACCCAGAAAAATAATCCTTTAAATTTAAGAATTTACCAATTAAAACTAAGATATTTTCCCTATATTTTTTGCGCAAAGGATTTAGGTTTTATTTTTAAGGATTTAAAATCTTTGGTTTTAAGTTTTGAAAATTATTCAATTTCAAAGAAAATAAATTTAAACTTAAGAAACTAAAACTTTAAATTTAAAGTAAACAAATATTCGCATTAGTTTTCCCCTTTACTACCACTCCCCCCCACATTTAGTGAAATTCCAGTTGGAGACTTGGCCGAGCCATCAAATACAACTCGGAGTTTGGTTCTTTCACTAGTTTCTTTTAGCACGCAATGATGGGGCAAATAGAAGCATTTCGACTCATTAATATTATGATCAACCGGTTTGAAGAGTTCTAGGTATCCCAGCTTGAGATACTCGTTGATGAATTTTGTATACTCTTCTTTAAGCAATGGTTTTTCTTATTGCAGCTTTCTTTCCAACGCCAGAAATATCCGCTTGGCTTCATTTACCGAATTCCCGAGTTGAGCTGCCTTTTTCTTAAATCGAATGGCTACGATGTATCGCCCTTCATCATTTCGCTTGTGCGTATTCTTATAGTGCTCTTCGCACTCAGCTTCATCCAGATCCAAAATATGGGAAGGAGGCATCTATTCTTGTTGAATGAATCGCTTTAATGTGCTGTCAATGTCGACGTCTACTTGCACTGTCTCACTTGGCTTCACACTGCTTTCATTTGTTATGCCAGAAACAATCCAATCAAATATTGTCCGTTGTGCAGCTAAAGTGTTTTTTGAATTGGTTAGTTGCCCATTTCTATTGATGTGAAAAGATCTGTCCGCGCGAATTAAAATATGAACTGGCCCAACCTGGTTGCATCGGGGATAGGAAATCAATATCTTGCCAGGTAAAATCAAATCTTGGTAGTCTATTTGGTAGTTGACTGACTATAAGTACGTCAATTTGAACCTTATCCATTGAACAGTATACTGAATTCTCAATTATCGAAATGTTTGCATTGGCCTGCAACCCCAATTCCAATAATGCTCTGCATTTTTGTATGTTTCCATTTCCATATTCATCAGCTACTTGACTGGAAATGACTGGAAACTAGGTATATTTACTCTATTCACTTTAATACCGGTAGCCATGTTTTTGTTGACATTTACGGAATTTGTATTTTGACCTGCATACAACAGACTGGTGTGAAGGAGTAAGACAGTTAAAACAAGTTTCTTTTCTGCTACTAATTGTTTTCGTTCAGGAATTGGTAGTTGTAAATATTGGTCATATTTCCACATATAATACTCCCCTGAGCACTATGTGTACACTTAAATTTAGTAAAATGTGACACCAATGAGCTTATTCGTTTCGGTGAATGAGCTTTCGATCTTTGTATTGAGTTTAGACTTTCAAGCGCATCACTTCTCTTATTTAGAAACGTAAACAATTGATCTAAAGTAGGGTAATCCGCCCCTGTGGTTTCGTGAGCCCATTCCACCTTTGATTCACTGTTCAATTTATTGACCAAAAGGTAAATGAGCCATGGATTCATGACCCTCCGCTTGCTCACCAAGTAGCTTCAAACCGCGTATGACCTCATCTGATACATCCGAATGACGAATGGCTTTTACGCAATCTTCTTGAATGCTAGGTTGCTCTAAAAAACGCTTTAGTAAGGTTTGAACGACGTGCTTATACGTTTATCATATATGGCTTTTACTTTATCCCAAGCTTCCTCATAATTAGCCTCAGTCACTACCGTGATGTTTGATTAAGGCATACGCCTCTCCTTTGAGTAAGCTTTTCAAATGTTGCAACTTACGCACAAGGAAAATCTTCGTAGAATTATGTTTTAGGCATCACTAACAGATCTACTTACAGTTGTTATGGCTGTGGTACACCGGGATATGTGCGATGTACATATTCAAAATGCAGTTCATCAACTTTTAGTTCTAATAAATCATATTCAGCTGCTTTTAGTGCTTCAACTATGGATTTCCATATTCCCTTAGCTGCTGAATTCGATTCAGTTGTTCAATTAGGGAAAATAATATTTTGGGTACTATTTTAAGTCCTAAGCTAAGGCCAGTGTTGAATATTTCTCTATTAGCTTCAAAAATAGAAAAATGTGAGTCACCTTGGGCGTCTCCGGTGGTATTTGTTAAGAAACCTAATGATTTTTATCGATTATGTGAAGATTATAGACGACTTAATGCCATCACGACATCAGATTGACGCACTTTTGCATTTGGCTAAAAAACTCTTTTTATGTCAACGATTGATTTGCGGTACTGGCATGTTTCAGTTCATTTGTCGGATCTTGATAAAACTGTTAATTATGGCCGATAATTGAGAATTAAAGAACTTGGAGATGGAACAAATAAAAATACAATGCTCCATAAACTAATAAGTGCGTAAGACTAAACTTGACGTTTTATTCAAAAGTACTAGATGTTGCACAAACTAACAAAAACCGCTTTTATATGTTCGTTTGGATCGGTTTAAGCAAATGAGTTACGGTTTAAAAAATTGCGCCCGCGACATTTCAGCGGATGGTCGATAGATTAAAGTCGGGAATCCCTCAGAGGACACAATTTTGGCATATCTCGTGATGTGCTACTTTTTAGCAACTTAAAAACAAAAATTGGTGTCGGCGTGGAATGATGCCCATTAGCGAGCTTTCGATTTGTTTAAACGGCTGTTAATTAACGCGCCTATACTTCAGCAGGCAGATGAAATCAAACCGTATGTTCTGCAAACCGATGCTAATTTTACTCCAGCGTTGACCTCTGTGCTGTTTTTCTCCAGCATAAGGATGTGAATGAACGCCCAATTGAGTATGCCAGCCGTCTATTATTTCCCGCTGAGAAAAACTATAAATTTAGGGGTTATATTTGATGGAGCAAATCATTCATTTCCAATTTACTTCCCAACTTAAGCTTCTAAGGATACACGGAAACTTCAGTTGAAAGACAACGAATTGCAGAAGATTATAATTTGTTTTGAGCAGCTGGATCATCCCGATTTAAGAAATTGGACAGGAAGTCAGTATTTAATGGAATTAGGCGTCTTTTTTCATAATGCTCCGGTTCAAGAGACAAAGGATGCACAATTGGTAACACCGGCTATTTTACGGGAATACGTTCTATCGATTTATCATGATAGTCCAATCGCAGGTCATTTCGGTGTGGAATGTACCATATATAATTCACTCTAAACGTCACTGGGAAGAAATACGAAAATATGTTGCTGAGTATGGCAGATATTGCAATCAGTGCCAACAATTTAAACTTTGTGGTTATCATCCGAAAGTAAATATAGGAGACATGAATTCCAATAAAAATTTTTGTAATTGTCTTATGTGAAAAAGTTTGTTTAACCTAATCGTGAAAATATCGGAAAATCAAAAGAATTCACAAAATTGGAATAAAATCAGCCTCTAGAGTTCAGCATCTGAAGTTGAAAAATATCAAATCAAGGTTCCAACGGGATACTTGAACTGAATTTTTTCCTGCAATAGCTATTGTTAAGTCGCTTCAATGCAATCCTTCTCCAGACATAATACTCTAGTAGAAGCTGATTTTATTCCAATTTTAAATATTTTTTTTAGGTTTCGCGAATTTTCCACGAGAAACTGGAGCCAGGTTTTGCCATATAAGAATATTGACAAAAGTCTATAATGCTGTTAGTTAGTAATTTCTAGACTAAATACTACCATTGATAAGAATTTTATTTTTTATTTTGGGTTGGGAGAACGCAATCTGTGTTACCGATTTTTTACTTTCGATTGGGATACCACAAACTGCATTACCCTTTGTAACTTCCGACTGCGATAAGGTAATCTGCATTGCCGACTTTTTATTTTCGGCTGGAATAGTAATGTATCGTATCCCTTAAGTTTCCCGAGAAATGCTCGCTTAAATAGCGAACCTGCTTTGTGACAGACCTAAGGTGAAAATTGAGCAGATGAAGGGGGTGAAATCATTTTACCTGTTGATTATCCAACGGACTTTGTTAATTATTGAAAATCTTAACGGAAAACTTCGAATTATCCAAATTCACTTAACGAATGCATTAAATGCGAGCATTTTTTGATGACTACGATTGAGGATTTTATTGCTCACCTTTCAAATAAACGTATCTTTACGGTTTTTGATCTTGATAGTGGGTTTTGGCAAATGGAATTTTATCGTGTACATTTTGTTCTCAATTGTACACTGGAAATGTAGGTTACAACGAAAAATTGTGCAGACATTTGGAGATTTACCAGGAGTTGTGGTCTACTTCGGATGTAATTGGTATTGGTTCGAAAGTGAAGAAGGGAATGATAAAATCTTGTCATTGGTGAACCGTCGTGCACGTGCTAATGATATCAAATTTAACTTGGATAAAATTCAATATAGGAATTCGCATGCCATGTTTAAGCGCCATGCTTCGTCTTCGGAAAAATAATCAGACCGGATAATAAATACTTGGAGGCAATATTAAAATTTAGACGAACGGACAACAAACGTCTGTTGGGACTTTTCAGGTATTTGGCGAAATTCATTCTACATTATCGGCTGGGTTTAATAAGTCTTGAAAGTTTATAACCACAAATCGAGAAAGAGTTATTGGCCATTTACTTTGCGTATGAAAAACGGGAAATTGATAATGTAACAATGCGTTTGCAACGTGTCTTTTTATTTCTGCTGAAATATCTCTTATTGAAGATTGTTCTCAAGTAAGACGATATCCAAGAATTACAAATTTTACCATTGAATGTGATGGAAAATATTTTCGAATTTGCAAATACGTTGAAAATGGTGTTGGCCAACTTTTCATAAACTTGATGATGTGAGTCAGGTGTTTCTTAAATGGTTATTATTTAAAAATCATACAGTGGTCAAACCAGCGGAACCAAACAATAGACAAGTTGATGTATGCACCACATTTGTGACTTGGGTGTAGAAAACACATTTGCACACAAATTAAGAAGATCGTTTCAGAATGCATCATTTGTGAAATGAGTATAAGAATGTTGTTTTTACATCAAACTGCATATATACTTTCAAAATCATTTCATGCTGCCACAAAGAGAAGAATCCCTCTCCCATTGAGTAGCAAAGTGCCCCTATACTTTTGGCAATTATAGCTGGTTACTTGAGGTCGACCACTTTGTTTCTCATTTGAATTCCGTTGATTTGAAGAACTGCTGCATTGTGCTTTAATTCCATTGCCGAGCCTGATTCTCTATATGACGTCAAACTGGCTTCTTCATCCAAAAGTCGTGCTCTTATATTAGCTACTATTTGTTCTGCCTCATACAATTATAGCCAGACTTGTCGTAAATTTCTATATTTTTGACGCAAGCTTCCGAGAATTTTTGTAATAATGGCTACATCACTGACTTAGCGGTTCTTTGATTTGTAGTGACAAATTTTCTAATTTTGCAATGTGCTGTGAAATAGTGTTACCATTTCCTGATTATCTCATTGAACGATTTTCAATTCTAAACCAATATAATTTGATTAAGTAAGAGCCATTGCAAGTTTAGGTGAACATGGTGTTCGCATCTTCCTTAATCCATTTTTTTGAATTTCTGTCTCTTTGTTTCATCTTTCTTATTTGGCTTAACTGCATCATAACACAAAATTTCTTGTAAACCTTTTGCTTGCAATGCATATGCTATATAATCTGAAACTCCCATTATCGATCATTTTTCCGTCGAATTTGTTGATTTGTATGACGTCTATTATATTTTGTGAAGGGCGTTTATTTTTTCAAAACAAATAGGTTTGGAATTAAAACAATTTTTATGTAAATTAAATGTATTTTATTTTAACCTCCAAAAATTTTATAACACGTTTTTTCTTGTCTGTCTCGTCTACTAATTTTTTCTATCTGATTTTTTTTTTTTACATGGCGCCCCTTGTTTTGTATTGTTGACAATTTTGCTGTAGGTTGCTTAATTTTTCGATAATTTGAAATTGTACCGGCTAACGTATATTGGCTACGATGCACAAGAAAATAACAGAAACTAAACAATGTGTCAAATTTATTGAGGTTATGTTTATCAGCAAAGAGGATTTTGCTGCTGGATGTGGAACCTTCATTCGATACATTTTTTTTACATAATTGATTTGTTTTTATTAAAAACATAAAATAATTGATTGATTTGAATTAATTAATTAAGCAAATTAGTTAATATTTAAATCGGCGAGACGTTTGCAAATTTATTTAAAGGGTTCATCCAAAATACGATGTCATATGCGTCATACGTCCCATATTATGAGATCGCAACCAAAACAACTTAACGTAATGGAAATTGTTTGATCGAGGAGTTTTGCTGTGTTCCATTGGCCTGAGTAAACTACTCACAAGTACTTGTATCTACTCGCAACTACTCATGCTCAAACGATGGTGTAGTTGAGAAGTAGTTACGCACAAAATTTACGGCAGATGGATTTTAGTTTACAAAATTCTAATAGATGACTCTATACCCATTTTGCTTGCGGGGAATGTCATTTCTTTTAACCCTAATCAACCAAGGTGTGCCTATTGGCTCATTTGATAAATTCATTGATTTTCAAAATAATGTTAATTTAGTTATAAACTTGTATGTATTTTATTTTGAATCATTTGCATACAACGTACTTGGCATTCTTTGCAAAAATTTATTAAGTTATTTGATTAAAATTTGAATTTACTGAAAACAAAAATATGCTGGTTGGATTAGGGTTAAAAAAAAAAATTTTGTTTATGTTTGTTATACGTCACGGCAATTTTTAAATAGCAAAAATATTTTAATTATTTTGTTGTTTAATGTTTTATTACTTATTATTATTAATACAACAACGTGTTTTTTATCAAAATCTACCAATTTTATTTAAATTGAGGTTATGTTTTACTACTATCACGAAAATTTGCGTTCCATTGGACATCTACTCACAAGTACTTGCAAGTAGCAAATTGTTTCCAATGGAACACTACAAATAATAAACTTAATCAACCTGGTAGACAAATTGCCGTAATTCGCGAGTAGTTACCTTGAGCTCGTCCTAATAATGCATTTTACTATATTTTGAACAATTTACGTTTTGTTAGTATCTCTTACGGTAGACAGACACATACGGTAGACAGACACAAACCGAATAATCGCGAATCTAGATTATTTTACCGTCTGTCACTACACGATTTTTACAAAAACCGGATTATTTCGTTTTCAGAACGCAATTTTTGACAATCGGGATAAATGAAAGTTGCAATTAACTTTGTGTCTGTCCACGGTCTTGTACGGCAGACAGACCCAAAGTTAATCGGGATTTTCATTTATCCCGATTGTCAAAAATCGCGTTGTGAAAACGAAATAATCCAGTTGTTTGTGAAAATTGTGTAATGACAGTCGTCTATCATTACACGATTTTCACCTAAACCGGATTATTTTGTTACCATAACGCGATTTTTAACAAAAATGACAACTGAAAATCACGATTAACTCTGTGTCTGTCTACGGTATTATAGACAAATTTTCCTACACAAATCACAAGCAATTTAATTTTTTTTGTAAGAAAGAGGACGAAAATAAGTCACCTTACCAGGTTACTTATTTGAATAAGTTAGGTTTCACAAATAAGTATTCATTTCGAAAAAAGCCTGAGTAATCTTGCTATTTATTAGAAGCATCTGTATTGGGCAATGCATTATACTGGGATCAGACGAAGTTAAAGAGCATCCGAACTAATTCAAGTAGCTACTGAGAGAAACCACGGTTTTGTAAGTAACGTTAATACATTTGACAGCCACAATTTAATTCCAAAAAGCTCACTGAAACGATGTCTATATGACGAAGGCGCAGGTTACGTTAAACTTTAATCCATTTGTACACTATTGTACAAAACTGTACACGCAAGTTTTATCCAAGAAATTGTGAAAAATCATTAAATATAAACTTTCGCGAATTATGAATCATGTAGATTAATGGGTCCAACGACTCCCAAAGTTTTTAAGTAAGCATAAAAGATGAATCATGTTTTTGGTTTTTTTTACACTTCAAACTACTGTTTCTTCTTGATGACGATTCTTACTTCTCACATTGAATAAAACAAATATATTTTTAGATATTATAACAAAAAATGTATTTTATCTTCACTTATCAACAAATATTAAAATAAAGCTTTATTAAAAACAGCACCAGTCTTTAGAAATTATTTATCACATAACGCGACATAACATCAATTTTTAGCATAAATTACAATTTTGCTTTGTCCCTTCAGATTTTCGTTGATTAAATGCAACATATTTTGGTTTTAAGTCCATTGTATTCTTGCTGCCGGCATTTGATTGATTACTTTCGCTCGACGGCCCTTCCTCTGGTGGATTATTACACACAGTACTGCTTGAAAATGGTTTTGCTTCGTTTACTTCTTGGCCATGTAGCATTGAATGAAAATTTCTTTTATTTCGATTATTTGCCATTTTTGACTTTTATTTTGCACTAATTTTTTACTTCACACTGTACACGCGTCTGCTTTATATAAAAAATATAAAAATTATGATGGTAAAATGTGATCGCGAAACTATTTATAACATTCTGTGTAGTATACAAGAGAGGATGACGATTGACGGAGAATAAAACATTTAAATTTAATATATTCATATCTTCAAATATTTTGGTGCCCACTTTAAACGACGGTCGTTGTTTGAAGAAAGAAACATTTTTTTTTATAAATTTAGACAAAGAATCAAATCGATCGAAGAAGCGTTTTGATTATTAAAAGTATACTCTCATTACACATCGAGTTTACGCTAACTTAATCCAATTGCCATATCATAGCCAAAGTCTGCCTACAGGAATATATTCAAAACACACATTCGGCCGAGTTTAATGATTCTTCTTTACAGTAAAGCAAAATAAATAAAGTTCACGTGCCTAAGAATCAATTTAAGGCATACCCAATTTTTTAAACGTCCTACTTTATGTAGTAGCCAAATCGAGAGCAGTCAAGACACACGTGCAAATATTGAAGAAATGTATTTACAGTTGAAACCCGCTATTCTGGTTGCCATTGATAATATATGAGCTCGTGTTGAAGAAGAAAATTCACCTGTAAATCATCAGCAATCAGTTTCGATCAGACTTCCAAAAATTGAATTGAAAACATTTTCGGGTAATGTCACAAAGTGGATGGAATTTTATGAAAGTTTTCAATCCTTGGTCTGCCCAAAATAATATTGACAGCCATCAATAAAACTAAAGTGTGATTCATGAATGGTACCTCAAAATCTACAAATGGCGGACCCTCAATATCATATTCCACAAAAAATTGACTAGCAAAGTATCCCTTCTTTAGGCAATTATAGCTCGGTTACTCGAGGTCGGTTACTTTGTTTCTCATTTGAATTCCGTTGATTTGAAGAACTGCACTATATCACGTCAAACTGGCTGCTCATATAATAGCTACTGTTTGTTCTGCCTCATACAATGATAGCCAGAGTTGTCGTAAATTTCTGTATTTTTAACGCAAGCTTCCGAGAATTTTTCTAATAATGGCTACATCACCGACCTCTTCAGCTGTTCTTTAATTTGTTGTGACAAATTTTCTACTTTTGCAATGTGCTGTGAAATAGTGTTACAACTTCCTGATTATCTCATTTAACGATTTTCAATTCTAAACCAACATAATTTTATTAAGAGCCATTGCAAGCTTAGTTGAACATTGTGTCCGCGTCTTCCTTAATTCATTTTTTGAATTCCTGTGCCTTTGTTTCATCTTTCTTATTCGGCTTTACTGCATCATTATGCAATATTTCTTGTAAACCTTTTGCTTGTAATGCGTATGCCATGTAATCGGGAACTTCCATTATCGATCATTTTTACCGTCGAATTTGTTGATTTGTGCGACATCTATTTAGAAAATAAACTTCAATACAAGAAAATCTTATAAAGTACGACACTCAAAACATGGTTGACAGTTCGATATATTTTGTGAAGGACGTTTATTTTTTCAAAACAAATGGGTACACAAGAAAATAACAGAAACTAAACAATGTGCCAGATTTATTGAGATTATGTTTAGTAGCAAAGAGGATTTTGCTGATGGATGTGGAACCTGTTGATGCCACATCAGAACTAACTTCATTCGATACATTTTCTTTTAATTGAAATCTTTTTAAGCATGAAACACACCGAGCAGCGGCAGCGAGCAGCAGATTTAAATATTAATTAATTTACCTATTTAACAAATTCAAATCGTAGTTTGAGCATAAACATAAGCATTTTTGAAGTAAACATTCAATTATTATAATTTTTTAATAGAAAATTTTCAATTAAAAAAAATGTATTAAATGAAGTTGGTTCTGCTGTCGCGTCCACAGGTTCCACACCAAGCAGCAAAAAATAAATGCTCTTTGCTGCTAAACATAACCTCAATAAATTTGACGTGTTATTTAGGCTGTTTTCCAAACGGATACTTATTTGTGGAACCTGTCTAATTCAAATAAGTAACCTGGCGAGGTGACTTATTTTCTATCTCTTTTTTACCAAAAAATCTAATTTTTAATGTCAAATAAAAATAATAATTTGGTGATGGTTTATGTATATATTTTAATTAATATTTATAAAAACTGCAAATACAAATAACATAAAATTAAAATTCAGATAATTAAAATAAAATTATCCCAAGAATAATAAATTTAATAATAATAAATTATACATATTTTTAATTTAAAAACACTTGTTAAATATTTTGCAATAATTAACAAGTGTTTTTAAAAAAAAATTAAAAATGTGTGTGTTTACGTGTGTTAATGTGTGTGTAAGTGTGTTTGGCCAAGTGCCTACGGCAGAAAGTGTAGAAAGTACAAATATATTTTTAGATATTATAACAAAAAATGTATTTTATCTTCACTTATCAAAAAATATTAAAATAAAGCTTTATTGAAAACAGCACCAGTCTTTAGAAATTATTTAACACATAACGCGACATAACATCAATTTTTAGCATCGATACGATTTTGCTTTGTCTCTTCAGATTTCCGTTGATCAAGTAGAACATATTTTGGTTTTAAGTATATCGTATTCTTGCTGACAGCATTTGATTGATTACTTCCACTCCACGGCCCTTCAAATTGAATTCTTCCGCTTGACGGCCCTTCCTCTGGTGGATTATTACACACAGTACTGCTTGAAAATGGTTTTGCTTCGTTTACTTCTTGGCCATGTAGCATTGAATGAAAATTTGTTTTATTTCGTTTATTGGCCATTTTTCACTTTTTTGCACTAATTTTTACTTCACACTGTATACACACGTCTGCTTTATATAAAAAATATAAAAATTATGATGGCAAAATATGATCGCGAAACTATTTATAACTTTCTATGTAGTATATACAACAAGAGAGGATGACGATTGGCGGAGAATAAAACTAAATTTAAATTTATTTTTTATATATTCAAATATTTTGGTGCCCACTTTAAACGACGGTCGTTGTTTGAAGAAAGAAACATTTTTTTTTTAAATTTAGGCAAGGAATCAAATCGATCGAAGAAGCGTTTTGATTATTAAAAGTATACGACTCTCATTACACAGCGAGTTTGCGCTAAATTAATTCAATTGCCTTATCATATGCCAAAGTCTGCCTACAGGAATAATATTCAAAACACACATTCGGCTGAGCTTAATGATTCTTCTTTACAGTAAAGCAAAATAAATAAAGTTAACAAATCTCGCCCCCCCACCGCCCAACCGCCGATGGGAAAAATAGTGGATACACAAAAAAAAAGAATACTAACAAATTTACTAACTATCGACTACGTAGGTGTTTGGAACCGGGTGCTTAATCTACCTTTCCTTTCGTTCTTTCGTATGTTGGCTCATTGGCTGTACATACTAAATCAATCAATCAAAATATAAGAGTGATAACATGTTTTATTTATTGTACTCGGTATGTTCTACGAGATTAAAGTGAAATCTGAGACATCTATTAGTTATCATTTTAACTATTCTCCCTGGTAATATAAACAAGGTATATCTGACAGTATTTCCCGCAAATAATTCAGAACTATATATACTTCAGAATTGGCTGTTGAACGTCTTTCCCTAACATAGCTGGTACTGCTAACTCCCCACTAGCTATATTTCTCTCCTGGTGGGATGACATTTCTTCTGTATAATACATTGGTGGTAATGGTACTGATGAGACAGGTGGATTTTCTCTTTGTACTTCATCAAAGTTTGACGTTGGTGCTGGTGATGAACATTCGTTCGCTTTAATATGATTTTTGTTGACAGGTATCGGGGTTCTTCTCAATATATGTACGTCGCCACTCTCAGTCAACCTAAACCTTTTTGACGTGATAACGTCTTACACCGCATGTTCAGAAAATTGACACGAAATTTTGCCTTAACTGTAAGCATTACCTTTAATTAATGTACGATTTGGTAGGTTGGTCCTTAGGCTTCATGTCTCACGCATAATATTATCGCAATGACGTCATAAGGCGGCGAGGCAAGCTGCGTCGCGAAACTCTGATTTCGCGCGATTTAAATGGGTGATCCACTGTAGCAAGAGAATGGCTTATCTATAATTAATCTCCACATACATTTTAATTCAAATTTAATCTACAATTTGGCATTTTACAAAGCTTGAGAGTCATCTGTTTTGAGCCATTCTAGTGTCAATTTGTGCGTAATGAACCTGTGGCAGATAATTTAATTTAAATTAAAATAATTAACGTCGCATGATAGAAAATATCAGGAAATTTGCATAGTGGAGGTCCCGGGTAAGCAGATAACACAGATTCTAAGGTCGCGAAATGTAAAAAAGAGATAAACATATGAAATAGGAAATGGCATGACATTTACAATAATTAAAGAACAAAAAATATAGGAACAAGGTCAACACACGTAAAGGCAAATAAACTCTAACCAAATAAAATTTTTCGAAAACAATAGTCTAATAGTTTTTTGTTAATATCGTATACCTTCTCCCAAATGTAAAATTCTCGTACTAAAGACGCGTTCCCGTCGCAATCGAAATATTTTAGTTGTTCAGATGCATCTGATACATAGACTAAATCAATTCGAGTCTTAAAGTTGAATTTAAGTATCATTTCTGCTCGACTTTTCCCTGTATATGTATTGCATAAGTAATCGTGGAATACCTTTATATCGTATCCACGTTATAAATGTTTATGTGCTTTTGGAGGGTGCTCTGATGTGCCACTTTGGTTGGGCTAATGCGTGCGTGTCTTCCAATTAATAGGTTGGTATATGTTCAGCTTTAATACTTCTACCTGACTCCAATTTATTTGATAGTTGACTCGTTTTGTACGAGTATTTGTCCAGGCGACTAATATCGACTAGAGATGAATATCTCAATTTCACATATAACAACGTGGTTTAATCACATATACACTCTGTGAAATGACTTTTTACGTAAATAATTTCACTGTGTATTTATTGTATGAAAGACAACAATATTTAAAATAGATTACAAAATCTTTAATGTTTATTTATTGATAGGTTTTTAAGATTTTTAAACAATGAAAAAATGGCGACTGTGTAGCTTCGCTATTCCGTAGTTATTATTTTTTGTGTATGCTGCCTTTTCGTGCGAATACAAAGAAGAGACTAAATTTATATAAAACAAAATGGCGAAATAAAATTGACAAGTAAAAGGAAAAGTACTATACAATTATTATACGTAAAATAGCCTTCTGTATTTTTCATTGACATTTTTGGTCCAACAAGCAGCGAATAGAATTGTCGATACGCTACACGCTTAATACACGGATGAAAATTTCGCGTCGACGATATGAATAAATAAAACAACACTATTACACACTGATTATAATATTTTTAACAATAATGTATTTATTAAATTAATTTCATTAATATAAATTATGTTTAGTATTAAAAGGAGTAAAAATTAATTTACAAAATAAATTTATCGATTAATTTTTCACTACCGCTCATATGCGGAATCGACAAAATGGACGCACTGTCGCACTACTGTGTAGAAAAACGAGAAAAAAATTAACTCGTCGGAAAACGATACAAGTGAAGTGTGTAAGATTGAGTAGATTGAGTTTGTTAGGTTCGCTGTCCTCGCGACAAATGTTATTTCGCGAGTGTGCGCTATGTACACATGGAGCGCTGATATTGCGGTAATGAACGAATGAAATTGCGATGAACGAATGATAATACATATTTACGAATATAAATATTAGTGAGTGAGACGCTACATAATCTATGCAGTTTTACATGTAGGTATACCTCCATCGTTTAAAACTTCGTTTAAAAGGACAGTCATAATCTATGTGCAGCTTGCCCCAAGGCCTGGTTGGGGTTTTCCATTGAACGGTTTTTATATTAAGAGGGTTTGAAACAACTGACAAGCATGGATCGTAACTTCCAATAACATTTTCGATGTCTTCATCCATTCCTGACCACCACACATAATATCTTGAAAGAAATTTTGTCTTAACCATCCCCAGATGAGTTTCGTCGTAATAATTGCAGAATCACGACTCTATGTCCTGCTGATAATTCATTTCATTTCCGCAGATATTTTCTAAATTTCACCTCTATCAGGTATCAGCTCTTTAAAATCACTACTCAAAACTGCTTCTATGATCCTTTGTAGAATTTCGTCATTCGCCGTTTCATTTTGCAATATATCAAAATCAACCAATTGTTTTTTTTGCCTCTAATTTATCATGTTTCCATAATAATAGTTTCTGCTCCGTTGATCTTAAAAAAAAAATGAAATTGGTCCGACAGTACTCAACATGCTTTTTAAAATTGAAAGATGCCTTGTCGACTGCTCCCGTGTTGCCTCGTCCGAACTTTAACGACCCTTTTTATATTTAATGTGACGTTTGTAATAGTGGAATTGGTGGTGTATTGTATCAACTCGATTGTCAAGGTATTGAAAACCCGATTGTAAATTTCTCGCAAAAAATGATGCCCAGAGAAATTACTCAGTCTCTGAGCTGGAATGCTTTGCTGATATTCAAAGCTTGAGAAAATTCAGAAGTTATATTGATGGTTACCATTTCACCATTATAACAGACCATTCTAGTTTGCAATGGCTGGTGGCTCAAAAAGATCTCCACAGAAGACTTGCTGGTTGAAGCTTAAAATTGCAACCATTCACTTTTGATATTCATGACATAAAGGGATCCCAGAATGTTTCGACAAGCACTTAATCCTCCTTATTCTACGCGTTTAGGAGTGGAGAAAACGTTGGAGAAATTACAGCGATATTATTACTGGCCGAAAATATTAAAAACAGTTCAAGACAACACATCTCCTTGTGGAATTTGTAAATGTAACAAGCCTTCAAATCAAATTTTTGTAACCACAAATTATTTCCTATGCAAAATCCCAATACTGCGTTAGTAAGTAGAACGTTATAAAACCATATATTTCATCTGTTTGGTACTCCTGAGTCTATTTTAACTGATAATGGACTATGGACCTCAATTTGTATCTAAAACTTTTCAAAATTACAACAGCTAAATATTCACCAGAAAGCATTGAAGTGAAAGAGCGAACCGCATTTTATCATCGGCGATTCGAGCCTACTTAACTGATAACCATTTTGAGGCGCACTATGTAATTCGATACACCCTGCTACCGGATATTCTGCTCACTACCTTGTGTTTGGTCAGCATAAGATTCTGAATAGCTCTGAATACAAACTGTTGAGAGTATTAAAATGTTTGAAAGATTGTTCTGTAGTAATCCAACCTACTGAGTAGGGTGGTCCTTATTGCTATGGGGATTTTTTTTTGTAGTAAATTATTTCTCCCACCCTCTAGAAATATTCCATTTGATATTATAAAAATATCAGAAAAAAATTAAAGCAATCGAACATTGTTTAAAGGTCGCCCAACTCGCTTGAACTTTCTGTTATTTGCATAATATAGCAACATAACGTTTGTTTACAAAACGATGGTTACTATGATTTTTTTCATGCAATAAATCATAGGGAAAAATCTACTTTAAAGCGAAAATAATTATAATGAAAAGCGTTTCCTAAACAAGATTTCATGAAAAAGATTGAATTCTGACCATAAACCTTATTTAGATTACCGTTCTTTCAAATTTAACCGTTATGTTTAGAATTTGTAACGTTACTTTATAGTAAACTGAACGGTTTTAAAGTCGCAATATTGGATAGTGCAAATAAAAATGATTTTTAGCAAAGTGCTGATTGGCGTGATATTAGGCATCAATTTTTGAGAAAAAATCCTTGGGCGACCCCTGAATGTTACTTAATCTTCTTGAAATTTTACCATTAGTATATTATCATACAAACGAACATTTTTAAGCCGTGGGAGCAAAAGATTTTTAGCTTTGCAAAATAAGGACCACCCTACTACTGAGTGATCGTCTTTCGCGAGTACAAGAGGAGAGGGTTGTCACATATCCCAATTAGGTAATTCACAGAATTAATAAAACAAATTTTATTGATTTATTTGTGTTTTGTCATATTCACAGAGACAATAAAAAATGATACGAATTTAATTAAGTGCTCACATACATCATTCCAGGGATTAATTTGAATAACGGCGTTGAGTTTTATCAGCAAAAATTTTAAGACTAAAGATAAGAAAATAAATAAATTTCTACCAAATAAGTTTAATTATTATTTTATGTGATAAACGTGTGAAAAAATGATTAAACAGGTAAAAATAAACGTTGTGTCAGACTTTATGATGTTTTTATTTGAACAAAATTTGTTGAACACCAAAACATTTCGAGGACATGTTGAACGGTTCAGAGAAACAGATTTATTTCAAACCGGTGATTACCTAGTCTACGCCGGAAGCGCTGTCAAATTTGAAATTTTTGCCGCAACAAAATCATTCCATGGTGTATGCTAGGGGCTTAAACGTTTTTACAAGCTACAATATTGAGGCAAATTTGCACTTGAGGAGAGTAACGAACGAACGTTACATAAACGAAATTATGAATTGAACGTGAAATTGATCGAACCGTTTACGTTTAATTGAAAATGTAGTTGGTGTGGGGCTGTCGTTTACTATTCTGCAGTTTTATTACACTAAATTAAAATTAACTTTGTGTATTATGTATATCGAATTGGAATTTATATATTCTTAGATTAGATTCGGCCTTCAAAAATAAACAATTTTAAGTTCAATAAAATCATTCATCTGTTTTTCCAATTCAACAACTTAACTTCTTTAGGTTTACCGCTACATCTACGAACAAATATCGCAACTAACGTTTATGTTATGAACAATACCGTCGTCTCTTTCGCACTTGTTTATAAAAATTTTGCGAATAAAAAAAAACCAAATCACAAATTGAATGTCAAATTAATATAGAAAGGTGTAACAAGTGGTCGCGTGAATAGAAAACATCAATTAATAAAACTTATTTTCCACAGTAATTATTGTGTTTGTTTAAAACTTATTGATTTATTTGTGTTTTGCCATATTCCCAGAGACAATAAAAGTGATATAAATACAGTTTTAGTGCCTTGCGTATTCACACGGAAATTCATAATTTCGTCACAATAAATTCTTGTGATCAATTTGAAGGGCGAACGTTCAACAAACGACGCGAAATTAAAATTATCAGTAAAAAAGTTTAAGTTGACTAAAGAGATAAGAAATACCCATAATAAATATATATAAAATAAGTCTTAGATTATTATTATAAATGTGATGAAAGTGTGAGAAATAATTAAATACTAGAGCTAGCTAAAAATAAATTTTGCGTAAGATTTTTATTTGCACACAACATTTTTGTTGAACACCAACAAAACATCGAACATGTTGAATGTGATGTCATTGGAGCGGGTCGAACAGCATACAAATAATTACTTCTTCGGAGAATTAGATCTGTTTCAAACACCGGTGTCCGCACTTCGTCCCTCAACTCGGAAGCAGCTATCAAATTTATTGGATTGCAAAAAGCTGCTGCTATCAGACGATGGAGATTTTCGTGATTTTCGCGGACTAGCAATTAGAGCCGGCGTGGATAATTCACATGGAGCATTATTTGAGAGAAATTCTTTGGAAAATATATTACGCGTATGGGAGATGAGAGAGGATGCAAATTTGGGACGATTCCAGCAAATTCTTGGTTTCATTGATCGTTGGGATGTGATTGATGATACAAACGCAATGTTCTGTAAGTTCTAGTAAGCACACACACATTACATACGTTATGAAGTTGTACCAAGTATTTTATTATTCCAGATGAAGATGCTCGAATTTATCATACCGCACGGCATCGAATAGAAAATGAAGTTTTGCAAGCGTCAACGGTTGATGACCTTGGGGTCTACAATACCGGCGAGAACGATTGTCTCACAAATGATGATGTGAAATCGTTAAAATATGGAATTCCTCTAGTCAACTATGATGCGTTTGTCTTGTACGCTGATGAAGATATAGATTTTGCAACAACTATGATGGAGAAGCTCGAATTGATGAATTTTAAGGTAAAATTTGTGACATTTTATTCTCGCCACAGCACTAATTTGTGTATGACCTTTCTATTCCAGATCTGTTCAAAAGATCGTGATTTACTGCCAGGAGTCCAGTTTAAATATGAGGCAATAATACAATTAATCACGAAACGATGCAATCGAATGATCGTTATCGTATCGCCCGCATTCCTCAGAAGTTATGCAAATAAATTTCTTCTGAATTATACTCAAGCGCTTGGAATTGAACAGGGACGTAACAAAATCATTCCATGTTTGTATGAAAGTTGTCAATTGCCGGAGATGCTACGATTTTATTTTGTGCTCAGCTTTTTGCGATCGGGTCACTTGTATAACTTTTGGGATAAATTGAAGGGAGCGCTCGATTATGCCGCCTTAAATAGCTTAATTAATAACAGTAATGTAACATCAATGGCAATAACAAATGGTCCATCACGCCTGGCTATACAAGCAGCACCATTCCAAAGATCAAACTCGTCTACTTCGTCTACGTCCGATACACAGGAACTTGATCGAAAACGTAAAGAAAATCTTTCAAAAATGCGAACAAAAGAACGTGTCATCATTGAGGAGATTAATAGTACTGTACAAATTCATCGAAGTACATCACAAGTATCACTGAATCATTCTAAACGGGGCGAGGAATCAGCCACTACCAATAATCTTAATAAAATGTTGGCTAAACTACCATCACCACCAACTGCATCTCCAATTACAAAACATAAGTCATTCTCAATGTGGGATATATCTAAAGTGCCGCGATCGCCGAATTCCGAAAAATTTGAGTCAAATTTATCTAAAAGTCAGTTACAATTAAAAGTAGATAGCACGAATAAGGATAACAGTATACGAGAGCCGGAAAAAAATAGTAATGATATGTCTCCAATAAAATCATCATCGTCGTCAACACTTCGGACGCCAAATTGGTTTAAGCGTATAATCAAGTCAAAGGATAAATATCGGCAAGAGAATGGCGATGCAACAATGGAACAAAAAGTGAAAAAGAAAAAATCGTCAATATTTACGCGGCGGAAAGCAGAGCCAGCGGTATAAATGCTCGATAAAAATTTGTTATCTCGATATTTTTATCATTTATATTTTTTATTTAATAAAACGAATTAAAATTAAATTAACGTGTTCAGATATTAATTAATTGATCGATTCCAGTAAATCTTGAATTATAAAATTGATTGAGCCGCTTTACCTAATTAAAACATTGGAATTTCCTGGAGCATATTTTTGTAAGCAAGTATAATATGGGGATTTCCATATTAAATAATACAATTGGAATATATTATACGCGGGATTCCCCAATGCTGACGTACATGTCTTGTTCCTAATAAAGTGCGAAGTGACAGTGATGCAACACCAATTTATTTTCCCACTCCTGCACTTGGCACTGACATGAAACGTCTGCACTCTCTATAAGGGGTTGTGGGTATTTTGTAGCTCAGCGTATGTTGATATAGGCCACTACACCACTTTAACCATGCGTTTAGCGCAACGGGTATTTTGGGGCTACTTTACAGGAAACTCGATTTATTCACACCGATTTTAGTTTAAAACAAACAAGGTTTACATTTAATTTCACACTATTTATTACATTATTAAAGCCTTGCAATTCAGTTCAGACAAATAGATAAAATTAATAATAAAATATTTAATTTAATTTTTAGATGTGCTTGCCTCGTGGTTTTTAGCGTCACTTTTTGTCCCAGGCTTTTGACGTAACAGGCAGACCCAATATGCCGCGTAATTGTCGGTTCGTTATTGATTTTTAATTTTTTACCAATGAACCGTAAATTGTAACTACAAAATTTTGGAATGTTATGGGGTCACCACAGGGTCACAGTGAATTCATCGTCATCCCCGATCGTAATCAGATGATGAAAATTCCCTTTTGCATCCCGCCCCTATCGTAATTCGAACCCGGTACTTCCCGATCCAAACGCCGTAACTTTAATCACTGTGCTGTTTGGTTGGTGTCCAATTTCGCGAAATAAGTGCGAATCCAACTATACCAACAACCTTCACGTGACCCAATTGGAATTTGGATTTCATGTCTCTACTGATTCTAGTCGCATCATTTTGTCGATTACGCTCGCATTCAACATTGTACGCACCGATTCTGGAATCGTTCGATAAAACCATTATGTTCAGGCGTGTACGGTACTGTATACTTTCATAAAAATTATTAGGCTTTATGAAACAAAGGTTCCTGCATATACGATCCACGTGAGTATGAATGGTCGTAAGTCGAGAAATAACTGTATAGTATAATTTTACATTTTCATAAATTCTTTATAACGAAATTCCAGAATAGTGAAGTAATTCCTCGATATAGTGGACACTGCAAAGCATAGATTAAAAAATGTCTTGTCCGTGCTTCCATCATTCCATTATCGTTTCAATGACGTTATGTTGATACCAAATCAAATCAAATCACACAAAATTTAAGAATTTTGTTTTAAAATTGTGGATACTCTAATGCAGGCATTCTTAAACTTTGTGGGATCGCGATCCACAATTATTGAAAGTTTTTTCATGACCCATTCGACACGACAAGAGGCCAATTTTTTCATATCGATACAGCATTTGACAGTTTCGAAAAGCTCCGGTCTATTTATCCTAAATTTGCAGCCTGGTGAATGAGCAAATCACTAGATTCCCTTCAATTGGGATACACCAATGATAAAATATCGTCAGGCACCATCAGCAAAGGCTCAAAATTATCATTTTACTTAGAATCTTTGCTAGAGATGTTTACATAAAGATGCTTATTTCTGGAAATCACAGAGTGTCTGTTGAATTATGATTAACTAGCTTGGCAGAGATAGGCAAGCAATATTAGCACGAGTAGAGTCCAATGTTTTGAAAGGAGACTGTACCAAAATACCTAAAGGAAATGGCCTTAAGAAGATAAGCGCCACGTTGTGGTGGATTAAACTAGACTTTGAACACTACACTTCATGTGAGTTTCATAGGATGATGGGAACATGGATAAAATTGGGTCTATAATTCAATGAGAACTTTTTATGTTATATCCACTGATGGTTTTAGATAGAACTGCCCGTGAGCTTTCAAGAGGCATAAAGAGGCATTTCCCTGCGGGGAAATGCTTAGTTGAGACGCAAATAGGATATAAAACATAGGTAAGTTACATCTACCCTCATAAATGTTACCACTTCATAGTAGTCTTACGTGTGTTCCACTTTTAGTATTTGCAGGATAGTAAGTTGGTCATTCCTACTCTACAAGCGGCATACATTCCGGAAAATGATGGTTCATGAACTCAGATGGCACTGGTATGTGATCTCGTGTGCGAGCACAACCAAGGTAATATATCACTGAAGTGACATGAGAAACATTTAATGCTTTGGACACCAGCTAGGCTTAAATCACACAGAACATATGCCTGCGGTATACTTTGCTTTTAGAGTATCTTGATGTCAATATGACACACATCAACAGTGGATTTGACACGTTAATATTAAATTGCCTGAAGACATTTGGAGTTAACCTGTCTTCTACAACTTGGATCTCATAACCGGATCACCTTAAATATGGTCACTATAGCTGTACACAGTTTCATCTAATATATGATCCTGTAAAAGACGAAAGACTAACAGAACAGGTCCGATTTTTGGAAAATGAGGAACCGTCCATGATTTGAAACGATTCAGTGAAAAATATTCCCCACATAAATTCATCCGCATGAATCTATACCCTCACTCTTCACTTAGTGTGTTCTTGCAGCATTTGCAACCATTTCTCATTTTCATCCAGTTCAGTCGGCATTAATATTTCACCGTTTACCATGTCCAGTAAACTCTCTTCTCTTGAAAATCCCATAGTTTGAAATTTCTATTTTCCAAAACAAAACGTGTTTTATTGACCATCTCGACTTCAAACAGTACAGTGTATATCAACAGGTAATTACAAAATCAGAGCAGCTAAAAGTATGGTCAAAGGTTCTAATGTTGGACTCTACATTGGATATTAAAAATTCCTACAAACCAATGTGTTAACAGACAAAAATTCTGTTTATCGTTATAAGATAAAGCCATTAAAAATTAAAGACATTTTCGATTATGATTGTATAACGAAATTAGATACTCACCATTATGCTTGAGTCTAATAATAGAATGAATAAAGTGGAAAGCACTCGATTAACATGGTTAAAAATAAAACTGTCGAACACTATCATATAGTAAAACAAAAAGACTTTATAATGTTTATTTATTTATTTACGGTATTTTATGTACTTAGAGAGGTATATATATAGATAATAAGACGTATTAAATATATAACATTTATATACATAAAAAACACATTTAGGTAGGTAATTTAATTTTTTGCAACATTAAAAATTATTGATTTTAACTTCTTAACATACATTAAATACATAATTCATATAATTAATTTAAATTTGTAAACAAATCTTTACTTAAGATAACAAATAATAAATCTTATACAAAAAAAAAACAATTCGAGTATTGTACTTATTTAACACGTGTTTTTTTTTTTAGACATTTGGTACACTTCGGCCTCCACCATCCAACATTTCTTTGTAGTACGAATAAACGACCACTATGAGATAAATCATAATAACTGCAAATAAATTCATTTAAATGTAGGATTAATTTAATGTTTATATTTTGTACACATATTTAGAAAACAAATCTCTTACGTATATTAATTATGCCCACTGGTATAACGCCCGTCGAAATTGAGGCAACAAAAGGGGACAGGATGCATATGATTAGCGTGAAAATTATTCGTATAATTTCATAGTAGATCCAAAATAGCAGAGGTTGTGGTTTGTCCTAGAAAATACAGAAAAAGACATAAATTAAAATTACTGAACAAAACAATTTGCAGTTTTTGTGTTATATGAAGGCGATAATAAATTGAATGAAGTAATCGTTGGTTTGAATTTGAATCACACACCCTAAATGTCGATTTAAAAACATGGTAATGTAACAAATATCTACTCGTACACCATTCAGGGGTATTTATTGAAAATCAATGTAGTAAGTTAATGGAAATTGTGAAACGCGTGGCCTACTGTGTATATTATTTATACATAGAATGATTGTTAATCGATGAGGACATCAAACTTAAGGTCGATCCGCACGATGTGTTTTTAGTTATGTTTTAACAAACTAAAATATGTCAAAAAATACAAATGTATTTTAAAACATTTGGGAAGTTGAAAATCGCATCTACACGTTCATTAAAAACATTTGTGTTTTGCAATATTAATACGGACGACGATAGATTAATCTATGGCGAGGCGACTTTGATTTCGTTAGATTCATTAATACCTAAAATAAAAAACAAACGAAAACAAAAAATTACGGTCAAAACCCTGTTTGATGATTTGTTAAATTTTTTGAGGTTATATCCTATGTAAAAACATACCAAAATGGATAAAATTCATTTGCGAAAATTACATATGTGTGGAAACATATGTAATCACAAAAGCAAAAATACAACGTGTGGTCATAAAAAATTGTCACAAATGTTGACACATTTGTGAAAGTACTTGTAAAAACACATCGTGCGGATCTACCTTTACATAATGATTTCTTATGTTAAATAACAAGTTTACATTAAGTATTGTTGAGCAACAGAATGAAAATTATTTGACAAACTTTGCTTGTCCATTTTAATCATTATACCCGGATTTCCGTAGTTCTTAATAAGTTAGTTGATTATAATTTCAAATATTAGTTAATTCTCGGGTGATAAGCCCAAATAAAGTAATTACACAACACAAACAAAATAAGTGTAAATTAAATTTGTGTTCGTTTGAGGAGAATTTGTCTCATTACAGTGTGTAGTAACGTAAGTATATATAGGCATTCAGGGTGTACCACATAAACCAATTGATGGTTTATGGGGTTTAGAAAAGAAGAAATAAAAATGTATGTAACAAAAGAGCCGAATGGCGAAGGACGTGAAATAAAAACGCGTGTAATAGATCATGTTTTCCGAAAGAGGCAGCACGATTGTTGAAAAAGTACAGAGCGTTTCCCGAAAGAGGCAGCACGGTCAAAAAAGAAGTACAAAGCTGTTGCCACTAGATGTCAATACACAATCAAAAAAATATTTCGGACGTTTTTCAAAAGGGGATAGTCAAAATCAATTTAATTATCACGTATTTATAATAATCACTTTTATAACACGAAAATAATTTTGTTTATGTTTACAAAATGCACACATAAAAATATGATATCA
Organism: Tipula helvola; assembly: GCA_963556165.1. Taxonomy (NCBI): domain Eukaryota; kingdom Metazoa; phylum Arthropoda; class Insecta; order Diptera; family Tipulidae; genus Tipula; species Tipula helvola. Next base: position 364,797,585 of record OY744481.1, read on the forward strand.
TACAATTTTTGACGGCAAATATTTAGAGACACCTAGTGGCATTATGTGAAAGTTGCTTGTGTTTTCGGAGTTTTCCGAAAGATGGTAGCTCTTGCGGTTGTTGAAAATTTGACATTTAAACATGATCTATAAAGTAAAAAGTAAATGTGTATATTATAATTGAGCAGACACAGCATTACATTCATTGGCGAGTATTTAAAAAGTTAGAAATAATAACAAGAAAATAATAATGCCGAAAATAAAGGCGAAGAAAAAAAGTAAGGTTAAATCCGAAATATGTACACGAAAAAAAAAGAAGAGAGGAGAATAAATGGCAAGCGAGAATGACACAATACAAGATTATCTGAAATTCATGGCGAAAGAAGGAATCCAGTGTCAAAGAACGCGTTCGATGTTGAAAGGCCGAATGTCGAAAGGCCGAATGGGTCGGAACGCCGAATCTCGAATGGACGAATGTGTCGAAAGGCCGAATGTCGAAAATCCGAATGGGTCAAAAGGCCGAATGTGTCGAAGGGCCGAATGTCGAAAAGCCGAATGTCTAAAAGCCGAATGAGTCAAAAGGCCCACACACATTTGTGGTACATCTATCAGTAGAAGCGATACGAGCAATGCAATTCCTTTGATCTGTGTCTGCAAGGTTGACGAAGCATTAAATCCGAAATTCGCTCCAATACATTCGTCGATGCCATACTAGCCCAACGAATTAAGCCAAGCACAAAATAACTTGAAACATTTCAATTTGTGGTAGAACTATCAGTAGGAGTGATATGAGCGATACGATTCCTTTGATCTGTGTCTGAAAGGTTGACGAAGCCCATTATCGTAAATATTAAGAACTTTACGGAAAAAGTAATTGTAAATAAAAATTTTGAAAATTTTCATTCATAAAAAGATGACAAATTAAAATCAATTTCGACACAAACGGCCTTACGCCATTCGGCCTTTCGACACAATCGGCTTTTCGATATTCGGCCTTTCGGCATTCGACCTTTCGACACATTCGAACTTTCGACATTCGGCTTTTCGATATTCGGCCTTTCGACCTTTTGATATTCGGCCTTTCGGCACCTTCGATATTCGGTGTTTTGGCGTTTAGCCTTTCGACATTCGGTCTTTCGACATTCGGCCTTTCGGCATTCGGGCTTTCGGCACAATCGGCTTTTCGATATTCGGCCTTTCGACATTCAAGCCTTTCGGCACATTCGGCCTTTCGACGTTCGGCCTTATTACAAAGAACGGCAGACCATTTCCGCCACAACAATTGAAAAATAATAGTTGAGATGGCAAGATGTATGCTCATCGATGTTGGAAGAAGTTATGGGTTAATTTGTTATGTCTACGTGCCAGATGAGAAGCGGAAAAATTGTATTCAAAGGCTTTTCACCATTTTAGTTGGATACGACTACGAATCAAATGGAAAGGTTATTCTTATTACCATTCAGCCGTGATGTAAAATTTTTCGAAAATTCAGCCCCTGTATTTTGATGGGGAAAATGTAGAGAACGTGGCGGAAACAAATCAAAATGAAAGTCACAACTGCGTAGAAAGTACTAGTTTCAATGAAGATACAATTGTGGGTAACGACAATTCAACCCTAAACTCAACCATAATTCAACCACAAGCCGTCTTAACATTTAACTCAAACCCAAACTCAACGCCCAACTCAATCCCCAAACTACTTAAAAAATTGGTAAATATTTACACATACAGCTTCTTAAACCTTCTTTCAATTCTCCGATTTGACCACAGAAACAGATTGGCGGAAAAAAAATTCAAATTGGGCAAACCGTTCTCAAGGACCGTGACAGACAGATGGATGGACTTGTGATTGCTCTAATTACATTTCGTTTCCATCATCGTCAAAGGTTACAGGTTGAAATAGTATAGACATTTGCTTTAATTATCATGCTATCGATTTACTGGGAATTTAACAATCCCGAAAATTGTTTTGAAACCCCAGAAAATATACAGATCCTCCAACACCTATCCCGAACTCCATCAAATGAAGGGGAACAATGGGAATAAGGCGCCTTAGATTTTGACGACTCGGTTCACACTTGCTAACTGTTTCAATTGTTCATCTCGTAACCAACTTCCTTCCTCCAAACGTGAATTATGCAAGACTTGAAAGGCTTCCAATACGATTCTACATACAGCCTTTTATGCGTATAGATTAATTATAATGTATCGGCCAAGTTTTACATTGACTTTTTAGATCCTTACCCTAGGACAAAAAATGAGAATGCATTTATCTTCATTGTTCTCGATTCGTATTCTCGATTTATTTTGTTATTTCTATGCGAAGCGCTAATTCAGCCTTAGCTCAATTTGTATCCAACACATTTCAATTTTTGCTTCCTCCATTTAGTGTCAAACATATAACTACTCCAAAATACTCACTGCAAAGTAACGCTAGTGAAAAGTCTAATCGAACGGTTATTCCGCGCGTTATTTAGTATTTGGCCAGCAAAAGATTTTAAAAGGTTACGAGTATCAACTAATAAGAGACCTTAAATGTCTAGAAGATTGCTCCGTAATAATTCAACTACTATTCAACATATGAAACAGGCACGGCAAAACAATGAAAAACGATATAACTTACAAGCTCGAATTGTAAATAATTTTAGCAACAGCAATGGTACAAAATTTATTTCGGCTAAGCTTTCACCTAAGTTTACTATCGGCCGGGTTAAAAGTAGATAATAGCAGAACCATCTTGAAGTGAATAGAGCCGGCATGTGAAAAATGAACTTAAAATAAGGGATATAGAAACACTAAAAATTCATTTATTTTCATAGTGTTTATATGAAAAAACGCGATTTCGATTGACGATAAAATATGAATTAAAAGTTAAACCCAGTTAAATAATTTTTTAAGAAATCGCTAACAAACAACTCAATGTCTTACTCATTTAAAACACAGATTCTCAAATTTCCATATTTTCCAGAAATAATCAAAAGAAAATAAGGGAAATTAAATTAAAAAACATTCTACAACAACAACAATGTGTATTAAAAAGAGAAAATTCAGTTTAATGACGACATCATATCTCCACATCTAAAACTAATGGTAAGAAAAAAGACAACACGCTTCCGCTCAACAATTAAACTAAAATAAATCAGAAAGAGCAAACAGAAAAAAATAAATCAATAAAATGAGTGCGAAGAAAACAAAAAATCAAAACAATCTACCATGCTTTGCAAATTCAAAATAACTATAGAAACATATTCGAATTCAAATTTGAATGGAGGCAATGAAAGAGATGATTATTGTATTTTTTATAAACGAGTTATGTTGATGACGTAGTATATTACAAAAACAACAATATTTAAAATTTCAAAAGTACCTTATTTTTCATGACGATTTTCACTTAGAAATAAACATTTTCAAGACTCGATTTTTCTATCAAATAATATTACATGTTTCATGAACATTTTCATATAAAAACAAAACAAAAGCTCACATTTCTAATAAACTAAAACAGTAAATGAAAATAACCGTTTCCCCATATAGTTTCATAGTAAAGGAAAAATTGTTTGTACCTTATTTTAAGCTTAGTAAAAAATACAGTCGATACTGGAGGCTCTTATTTATACAGTAGGCTCTGATAATAGGCCATCCAAGTACAAACTCAAAAGGTGCAAATATTAAGAACCTGTCATATGAAAAACATTAAAACATAATAGTGCCCGAAGTGGGCTGCCCCACGATTGTAGCGATATGACGTTTCACATCGTCACAAATTAATTATCTGTTGTGGGCGACTTGTGTTAATATTAAACCATTAAAAGACTCAGCGTTGAATTAAAAGAAGACAAAATTAGATACTTTTTAGAATAGTACTTTGTGTGGCCTGGACATTTCCGAAGACTCCTGAATTTTGCCACAGTATAGTCTCCAAGATCTGTTCTTGGCACTCCTCAGTTGATATTTGGGAATTTTGAGGACTTCCTTATAGGAGTCCCAGTCTACAGCGGCTCCTGTTTTCCATGCTGTTTTGAAGAGTATTTTGCATTTTTGACGTGTTTCTTGAAACTCTTTGGACCACCAAGGTGGCCGAGATTTGCTTCTAGGCCTACTAAGAGGACTAGAGCCAAGCATCGCTTCATTAAAAGCGCTGGACAGCTGGTCCACTAAGCCAACAAGTTCTTCCGTAGTTTTTAGCGGTTTGGGCAACGGCACTGGTAGTGAATTACCCAAAATTGTTCTAAAGTTATCCCAGTCGGTTTTCCTCCTGTTTCTGTGGATTGGACTTCTTGGAGAAGGCAAGTCCATTTCGAATTGAAGATAACAGTGATCAGAAAAGGAATGGTCTTCCGAGACTTTCCAGTTTAATAGACTAAGCGCGGTCAAGAAGTTTGAGACAAGGGTAATATCTAATACCTCCTGTCTATTTCTAGTTACAAACGTCGGCTTATTGTCTATGTTTATATGAAGGTTAGTATGTACTTAAAATGTACTCAAGGAGTAACTCTCTTCGTTCATTTGTGTCCGTACTTTCCCAAATACTGAAAATCTCACCTTCGCCAGAACAAGGTCAACAAACTGAGTCTACGTTTCACCATATAAAAACAGCGTCATGTTGCTTCTGGTTATTCTGTTGTTTTACCTTGAAATCCCGTCAGAAAATTAATATCAATATTAGGTCTGGCCAGCACCAACGTTTTAACAAAAATTTTAAATTAGTTAACTGAAAGAACCGGCAAACAAAATCAAAACTTAAAATTGTTGTTGTTGTTGTTATTTTCGTTTGATTAGGTCCACTAGGCACTAGCACAAAACTTAAAATAATTTTCAAATTCAAAATATAAAACAAAATTAAATCAAATGTCAAAATCCTACCAAGGTTTTATTGATCGTGTAGGTATAAACGTAAAAAGCCTTTTCATTATTTAACAGTGTACAGATTTATATTAAACTCGAAATTGTTAAAAACATATGATGAAACGTTTAAATGTGTATGAGTTCAAACGGTGATCGAATATGGGGCCGATTCTCGAACACATATTTTATCATGCTATGTTATTTTAATGAGAACCTAAAAAATTATTAATTAACATGACATTTGACATACATATTACTAATAGTAATTATAATTAGTAATAATTTTGTCAAACAACAACAATTTCTGTTGTAACAGTTTTATTAATTAATTAACGAATAATTTTTATTCAGAGTTCAATGACATCATTATCATATGGAATAACAAAATTCTCACGAAGCATAATCTAATAGTCGAGTAATTCTTCATGTGACTTTTATATTGCTGCGTTTGCGAGAGAAATAAAATTTAACCGTTTTGCATTGCAAATTTCGACAAGTTTTTTTATTTATTCACGAAAAACAATTTGTAAACCGTCACCGCATAATAAAAACATTTACCCGATAAAAATTTTGACGATTGATACTAAAAATAAAGAACGATTTCATTGGTGTTTGAATGTTTTGACCTTGTAAAACATTTTACCATTATGGTTTTTGAACTACTTTGAACTGTAATAAGCGATAACAATATACAATAGCTTACCTACATTTAATAATACTTCATTGTAAATGACAGTTCATTTGAAAATTAAATCGTTAACGCAAGCCTTGAAATATCGCTTATAAAAGGTTATGAGGTGCTAAAGTCATGATAACTATTTTTTTTTAAATTAGCTTAAGTATGTTAAATTCATGATCCTATTTGTAAGCGCGTTTTAATTTGAGATTAGTGACTAATCGCGAAAAGTGTAGCTACTAATCTCCCAGTGCGCAATTTTATTATTTAAAACCGTTTAAATAATAATAGTCAATCATTTATTTGGTATTACATTTGACTTAAAACTGTCAGAAGCCATTACATTGATCAGTACTATGGTTTACAATTAGGATTTGGTGACACGCACGTCACAAATTGGTCATGGTCTTGATTACTAAGCCAATGTAACCAAAATTTTTCTTTTGTTTCGATAAATATTTATCATTCAAGATGCGTACATGGTTTATTTCAGGTGAAGAAATTTACACCTCGAAATTAGCTACATAAGTTGAATACTTTGTGAATTATTTACTATGTTTGTAACGCTGTAGGTAAACATTTTAGTGTACATTTTTGTACTAGTTGAGGATAATTCAACTTCAAAATTCAATGGATTGCTAGTTTATCAGACGCTACTGACTGGGATGAAATTCTCAAAAGTCAAAATAAGAATAATAGAGAATAACAAAGAACAATGTAGCGATACCTTAGAACACTCAAGTGCTATGTCCATTTTTACTATTTGTGGTAAATACAAATCTAGGATTTCAGAAAGACATTCTTTATCATTTATGGTTCTGTTATTTGGTAATACTATAATCATAGCACTATTCCCAAGGCATTGAATGAAAAATTCAAATATTTTCGAATTTAGAGACATGCTTATGAACATTCAAAATATGGACAGAGCACTTGTGTACGTAACTTGTCTTTTCTGAATTATTTTCTTTTGGGAATTTAATAATTTTCAAATAATCTCGAAAGTAACGACAATCTCGCCTCCAAGCAACTCCAGAAAACTTAAAATATCCCCCAAAAATGTAATCTATCATCGTTTCAATATTCTCCAAACTTATCGGTGTGTAACTCAACGCTAAACAAATTTTGAAAAGCTCAAAATCAAACAAAGTTTCGATAAATCACTAATTCTGTAACAAGATGCTGTTCATACTCTTGCAAATTTCGAGGAATATCGAGAAATATGATAAAATTTCGAAATGGTCGAATAATCTTACAATTCTAGAAAATACCAAACATCTCGAATATTCTTAATAAACTCGAATATATTTAAAATCATATAATAGAAATCACTAAGAATCTCGATTTATTTCAAAAATATCAAGCAGACATCACAAAATCTCGAATAATCTCGAAAATATTGAATAATGATTATAATTTTGATGTCTGTCGTAAGCCACTCAACGCCATTTAAATCTGGAAAAAACCCTCGAATAAATGTACTCGAAAAATCTCGAAATGCTCAAACAATTTCGATATTCTCGAGAAGTTTCGAATATTCCCGATAATTTTGGATAAACCACTTAAGTCAGAACCGGATGTAAAAAGTTAAGTCTCATTTACTCACATCCGAGAAGATTTTTGTGTTATGACTTATGACCGGAACTTGATAAAATATATAGTTAGTGACCTTTTACGTAAAAATAGCACTCGATTTCGTGTTGCACTCGTACCGAAGCGTAACAAAATACACCGACCTTGTATTTTAAGTAACGGACTAACGGTAAAAGATCGATTTCCGTTTCCTAATCCTAACGGATTTTTTCATATTCTGATTCAAGTCGATTCAATAAAGTATACCTCATTTATTACTCAAGAAAAGATGGTCAGTTTGAATTCATAAAATGTCGGTTCGGTTTAAGTAATTCGCTGCGATTTTCCAAAGGGATATCAATCAAGTTTTTAGACCATTAATCGAAGATGGTTCTGTTATCGACAACATAGTAATAGTCTGGAAATGAATGCTCCAAAATCTTATTTTTTTAAACCTAAATTAGAATTTTTAGAATACGAAATTTCTAGTGGCAGCATAAAAACTTCTCGGATGTATTTGGAAGCCACTCGCGATTTCGCAGTATCTATTAATGTAACCTGTCTAGTTCATTAATACCTAAGCTACAGATTATGGTTAAATGTCAAATTTTCTTTAACCGCCGACAATACCATCTTCACAACAAAAATGAACATTTTACATTACATGGTTTGTCAATAGATGTCAGTGTAACAAATACGGACGTTTCCCTAAAAACTGATTTTGTATTTAGAACAAATATAGGAATATTTTTGATTTAAATTAATATAAAATACAATAATTTATTAATTAAAATAATAAAATTGGAATAATTCGGCAATTTTTATTGAATAATGGGCAATTTTAAATTGTGCCATTTCTGGGAACGGTAGAACCGAAAAATGCCCATTTTTCAATTAAAATTGTCAAATTGTTGAAATTTTATTATTTTAATTAAAAAACATGTCCTACTATTCTACAAATACTACCCAATAGTGACATCTCTTGGCAAACATATAACCCTAAAATTTTTCTTTTGGTGCTGCCTCTTTCGGAAAACATTAAAAACATTCAAATATAATATAAAAAATAATAACCGTTAAATTCGAGCTTGTGATATTTTAACCACCTACAAACCTAATCCTTTTTGCTCCAAGAGGACATTTTCAAACATTGTTTATAAATTCATGAACGATCCAGTTTGTTCTTAGTTTTAGGTCCGAATAATAAAATTTCGAACGATCTTAAATAGCTTGAACGATTCATTTTTGCCCTTGGATCGCTAAAATGTTATTGATTAACAATAATTAATTATGCATTGGTAATGAACAAAATTTTAGTTTGTATTAGTAATATTCCTCTAAACCCATCGTCAAACGAACTAAAGTCTTTTACATTACTTTAAATTACAGTTATGTTAATAATGCCACACTAAAAAAAAAACAATAGAAACATAAACAAAAATTGCGATGGGTAGCACAAAAATCCAAAGTAAATATTTACAAACGAAATTTTTTCAAGTGGCTATAATTAAAGAAACATAAAATTATTGGAATACTGATTGCTGAAAATGTTGAAGGGAGTGGCATTTAGAAAATTATTGTATTATTTATGTCTATACATTTCTGTTAAACTTCTGTTAGTTTGTAGTGCGATTACATCGATAACCTTAGCACGCGCCAACAGTCGTATTTCCAGAATCTCTCTTCTAAACCGTTTTTTTATTGCATCAAAACCAAGATTTTTATTTTTTGATTTTTTATTAAATATAAAACATATTTTGTGTTATATAAAATTATAAAATTGCGTGAATGAAGACAAAACAATTAAGACGATGGAATTTTTTTTTTTTTTTTAGAAACAAAATAATCTAAATTAATGTACAGTTGGACGTACCAATTATTTAATAAGAGCTATTTTGTTAAAGTGGCCGATAGAGTGTGATGTGTTGTGGGAAGCCATTTACTAGTTTGTAACATCATCATTATAATTGATGCAATTAAAATGAGATAATATATTTAAATATAATTCTTACTACACTAAAGTTTTATAGTTTCTACAAGTAATCTACAAGTAATTTATATAATAGAAAATCTACATGATTTACATTTTCAATGTTAACCAGTATGAATCGATGATGTATTCGTGGTTGCACTTTAAATATATTATTATTGTTGATGTAATTTATGTTTGCATCATGTTATTTCAGGGATATGATGCACGCATTTGATAGCTTTGATCTCGGTGCTACAATTATAGTGGTATAACTATAAAAAAAAAAATCGGCACGGGGTTTAAAATATAAGTTATAGTTCCATATGTCATAAAATTAACGCGTTTTATTTTATTGAGGTGACACATTTTTTTGCTCTGTATAAATTTAGAATCTCCCGCAACAAGCAAAACAATTTTGTTTTGTTACGCTTGTGTGACAAACTATTGTAAAACAATATCAAACAAATTCTATTCTAATGCTCTAAGTTCTTGAAGGTCATAGGAATATCTAAATTTAGTATATAGCCTATATATCCAATTTTATATGGAGGTGGATCAAGGGTGTAAATAAAGTATAAGACATAATACACAAAAATGTAATGATTGAAACATAATTCATATTCCCTTTGTTGCGTGCGATGATGAATATTGGTGTGAATTGGTTTGGAAAAAAATGGGAGAGAATCGATATTTTTATAGCAAAATCTAATTTTGTATATTAGGTACATAAGGAAATATAATACAGTAGAACCTGTTAAAGTTGGAGACGCGCGGTTCCCTAAAAAAGTTCCAACTTGTAAAGGTGGCCTATATTTCAAAAGGTTGCATAAGAAAATTAATTCACTTTTCATTCAAATCAACAATTTTTACAAGAAAAATTACAAGTGATGGTTAAAATTAAATAAAAATAAAAAAAAAAATTATCATCAAAACAAAAACCATGTCTGAAACCTGTGATCAATATTTTTGCTGTCCAAGTAGGGAAGATAGAGAGAGAAATGGGAAGTTTACTTTACTTTGTGGCAACATTCTACAATTTTGTAGTTACAATTTACGGTTCATTGGTGAAAAACAATAACCGACGATTACGCGGTATATTGGGTCCGCCTGAACGTCAAAAAAATATAACATTCGGGACAAAAAGTTACGCTAAAAACCACAAGGCAAGCACATCTAAAATAAAAAGACATAAATATTCATTTGCTTAAATTAAATATTTTATTATTAATTTTATTTATTTGTCTTAACTTGACTAAATTACAAGACTATAATTAATGTAATAAATAGTGTGAATTTAAATGTAAACATTGTTTGTTTTAAACTAAAATCGAAGTGAATAAATTGAGTTTCCTGTAAAATAGCCCCAAAATACCCGTTGCGCTAAACGCGTGGTTAAAGTGGTGTGGTCTATGTGCCCTATGTCAACATCCGTTGAGCCACAAACATACCCACAACTTTACTTTTTTATATTGTGGGTAGGTGTTGGCATATTTACAGAATAATAAGGGGTGTTGTTCTTTATTTTTATATTAAAGGAACGATTAATGAATAATAGTAAAATTTAAATGTATACACATCCGCAGAAATAGGAAATTGGAATAGTCACCACCTATTCGCATCATTTAATAATTTCCGATTTTTAGATATCGGATGTTCACGATCTTATACGACAATAACACTCAATTATGTCATTTAAATCGACAAGAAAATCACATCCCAGTTGATAAAAATGCATTTCACAACAGTGAAAGAGAAAAATTAATTCCTTTGAAATAAAATTCTAAGGCGACTACATCAATTACACAAACATTTATTTTGTATGTCAAAAATTATCATAAGCAACCATTACACGATCAATATTAATGTCATTACCAGTAATGTCAATACCTGCATCAATACTACTTCAATATTTTTTAACCTTACACAATCATTATTAATGACAGTAATTCCATCATTACTAAGCTTTCATTACTGCTAGTAGAAGCATTTTTTTCTTAAATTTTACATGGATCCTAATGAAAAAGCGTGTATTGTATCTGTATCCTCTAATACATAAAACATATCATCCATGTTGATGAATTTTTACTATTTATTTACAATTTAATAATTAATTACTTTTTTTATATATTTATTAAAAAAAATATAATTACGTAGATAACCTCAAATTTATGTAATATTCAATAGTAATGACACACAACAATTTTGTTTAGGCAAAATCGAAATGAAAATTTCGATTTTGCCTAAACAAAAATCAAAAAATCGGATGGTAAATTGGCTCGTCTGTAGACGACATCCAATTTGGTTGGGCCGACCGTCGGTTCAACAAGTTGGATCGTGTGTAGCGCTCTTAAAATCAGTTTACAAAAAAAAAATCAAACCGCAATCAAATGTTTTATTATCATTACTTCAAGTTTCACCATCAATATTAATGCCATTATCAGAAAGTAATGACATTATTATTGACCGTGTAATGGTTGCTATAGGATTTGACTATGATAATTTGAATGTGTGCGGTTTTTTAAAATAAATGTCAAAAATTTGTACTATTTGAACACAGTCTTAACGCCGGTCTCATGAAATTAAAAATATGATGCCCGTCTCATGAAAAAAATTGACGAGCGAGACACAACATGACGGAGTTAAAAATTCGTGATCTCGAAATCTTGCATTGACAACTGCGTAGAAACTAATAATTATCAACATAAAGGGCTAAAAACTTATTTTTGCAAAACCAAAAAATAAAAAACGGTGTACTAGATCTCGAGATCACGAATTTTTAACTCCGTCATGTTGTGTCCCGCTCGCCAATTTATTTCATGAGACGGGCATGAGATCTCACGACAGTGATACCAATTTTTTTTTTCTAATTTTACTTTTTGTGTTTTGTTAATTTTTGACATTTTTAAAACTTTTCTTGGGATGTTATCGGTGTTTAAATTACGTATAAATGTAAACATAAAAAAAAAAAAGTTTTAAGAAATGTCAAAAATTAGCAAACGACAAAAAAAATAATTTTTGTAAAAAAAAAATTGGTATCACTGTCGTTAGATCTCACATTTTTAATTTCATGAGACGGACTTTAATAAAAAATAATCCAACGGTATAGATCATGTTTAAATGTCAAACTTTGTTTAACCAGCGACAATGCCCAGAAAAATGAACATTTTACATTTCACGCATTATCAATAGATGTCCGTGTAACGAAAAATGTGCTGCATTACCACATGACAAATACAGACTAATTCCTAAAAACTGATTTTCCATTTAGAATAAATTTTGGGATACTTTTAATTTAAATTAATATAAAATAATTTATTAATTTAATAAAATTGGAATAATTTGGCAATTTTTATTGAATAATGGGCAATTTCAATACGGCCGTTTCTGGGAACTCTATAACTGAAAAATGTCCATTTTTTAAGCGTAAATTATGAATTTTATTAATAAATTAAACGAGGTCTCCCAAACTAATGCTGTGTGTCTTAATCGACTAAAGAACTAAAGTAAATAGGTATGAAGCTTCAGCTATTGCCTCATAGGCGGCAACCGAAAAGTAAATTTACGAGCTTACTTTTCGATTACTTTTCATGTAGGTATCGTAAATTACTTTTGTTTGACATTTCTGATTATGTTTTCGAAATACCTTTTTATTTAAAAAACTATATGAGGCACAGTAAGTGACTTTTATAGTAGTGCCATCTTCATATAATTTATATTAACTAACGCACTTTAGTTTAGTTAATTAGTTTAGTCGATTAAGACACACAGCATAACTAACTAAACTAAAAGTTCGATTAGTTAAAATAATTTATTTGAAAATGGCTATACATAGTTTAAAAGTCAATAACTGTACCTCAGAAGGAACTAAACTAAATGTCAAAAATGATCAATAATATAAACCATGATATTTCGCTTTTAACGTTCGAAATTTGAACTGATTTGTTATGTAAAGGCATGGCCCCATGCAGAATCGAAAACCGGCATTTAAAACTGTCAAACTCAATTTTTGGCTAAGTCGCTTTACTTTGCAATTTGAAAATTATTAACAAAGAGTTCTAGTCTATAAGTTCTATTTTATCCTAAGAAAATTTTATAAAAGTTGATTTAATTTCATTCAAAATCCTCAATTTTATGCTTTGCCCGCCAAGCAAAAATCCGTCCGTCAAAATATAAAATTGGAGTTTTTTGAATGAAATTAAATCAATTTAAAAAAAAAATTACGAATAAGGTAGAACTTATAGATTAGAACTATTTTTTAATAATTTTCATAATGAGAAACAAAACAATTTTGTCAATAATTGATTTTGCCGGTACGAAATGCCGGTTTGCCGTTTGTGCATCGAGCAGTGCCTATAACTAAAATTATTACATTACGACATTCGGTTATAACAACGGATTATCAATGCCGGTATAAGCGAATTTCACGTTATTGATAATGGCGCTTATCTCAATCACCAACGCAATTTTAACGGGAAAATCATTGAAAAATAAGCTCGTAAATTGACTTTTCAGTTGCCGCCTATGAGACAATAGCAAAAGCTTCAATTTTTTGTTTAGTTTAGTCGATTAACCCATTTTTGACAAAATTGCAATTTTCCCGTATAACAGTACTCCTTGTACCTATAGGTAACATAAGGATAACTGCTATGAATTTGATTGAACGGGAAAATTGTTGTTTGTTTTTTGTAAATGCAAAAAAACGTACGTAAAGTATGTGCGCTAACAAAAATTTTGTCAAAAATGGGGTAAGGCACACAGCCTTAATGGCAATAATTGAAGAACCGCACTGACATAGCGGAAATAGCGGAAATATGCTTTGGAGGTATGAAAAAAAATGTCGGTCTGCAATTGAAGGATTTACTTCTATGTATAATGACATGTGGTTTCAACAAGATGACGCTACGTTACGCAAAGTATCATACGAGAACGCAAACTAATTTAGAAATTTCAGCTGAAAATGGAAAATTTACCAATAAGCCGTGTGCCGCCCTTAAATCAATATCAAATCAATCAATGTAAATCGTAAGCAAAACAAATCAATATCTTTGGGTTGTGGCCAAGTTTCCAATCTCTGTTGAAGGATTATTTCCCGAAAATTTGTCATGCTCTAGTCATCTGATTTAATCGGTCCATTTTAAACAAACAGATTTTTCTCCTGGGTCTTGAGACTCCCGAATTTTTCGAGGCCATCATGCGGTTTCAAATTCAATAAACACCCTAGACGCAAAAGCAAACGACGCGCTTTGTTTTATCACAGAAAAATGCATTCTGAACACACCTCTAGATATTTGATGAACAAATTTATTATTTATACACGTTTGTTCCAGAAAAGTAATAACAATAATAAGTTTCATGTGTTGAGTGTGGTTTATAAAATACGGTTCCCCTCTCTTATTCTCTTATTTTTCAAGTTATTTAAAAAAATATTTTTCCAATAACGAATTCGGTTTTTTATTATACAATACCACGTTATACTTTGTAATGTGAAACTAATCTTGATAATTTTAACCGCAAGAACAGTAAAAACGTACAAATGTTAATGTTTATCAGCCTTTTAAAATGTATTAAACTAGATGACTTAGGTCAGTACTGTCTAAAAAAATATGCATTACCGCTAAAGTCGTTTATGGAATTCTTAACACTACATCGTACAATACACGTAAACAAAAAACAAACCCATTCATATACTATACTATACAGCTATAACTATAACTAAGGAAGTAGGTTTTTAAGATTATTTCGATTAAGCACAGATTACGCAAGCTGCATTAAATTTTGTTTTGTATCTGTAGTATGTCTAAAATTAAAACTATGAAATCATGTGGGGAGAGGAAGAAATTTCCAACACAAACAACCTTGCGTATATACTATTTACTTATATAAAACATCTTTAGTGTTTATTTTCATCGAAACTAACGCTACCTAGGTAGATTGTGTATTTAGCGTGGTATTGTATGGTGTAACAAATTCTATCATCATCTCGATGTATAAATATAAACACACCTGTAGATTGTACGAGTACATATTTTCTTTTTTCCTTCCACGCCTCTTTCTACATTTTCATTCATTCATTCACACAATTAAAATAAAAATAAAAAATCATACAAGCTTACCTTTAGAACTCCATGTATTGCATATAAGCATATGAGAATTGTTATAATCCCGCTTATAATTGATGGTATTGTACCTATATAGAGACACAAAACATAAAAGAAATAACTGTAATCCCACTATTTTAAATTAAATAACTGTTAATCTGAATTAAATTATTACCATAAACGGCAATAACGCCAGGTATGACGCCCGAAAGTAGCGCACCAATTCCAAAAATGCAATCTAATGCCAAAATAATTAAGGTTCCCAGCCTTAAATCAACAAAACCGCAACATTTCACTACACGAAATCTGTCTAACTTATCCATGTTTGTTTTTTTTTATTTAATTAAATTTAAATAGAGAATATTTTTAATCCAATTTTATTTTAACAATGGTAGATATATTGCGCGCGATTACAATATCATAAAACGTTACCAAA
This sequence comes from Tipula helvola, assembly GCA_963556165.1. NCBI lineage: Eukaryota > Metazoa > Arthropoda > Insecta > Diptera > Tipulidae > Tipula > Tipula helvola. Next base: position 364,813,163 of record OY744481.1, read on the forward strand.
AAAAAAAACAACTCAACAACCGAAATTTTAACGAACGCACATATATATTATTCACAGTCGAACTCTCAAGCGATGAACCAAAACTACCAGAAATTCTCAAAAAAAGTGAAAAGTTTGTATTTTACTTGCGTAGCTACTCGTGTAACAAAATAAAAAACAAAAAATTCATTCTTCGGTTCCCCTTGTCTGTTTGTGTGTATTTTTTTGTAACGACGAATCTCGGTAAAATTTTATTTAAGAATTAACCGCCATGTCGGCATAAATTTACAATACATTGATGAACTATATGTAGATGGGAGAACATAACAAACCTTGATGAGAATGAAGAAAGATGGTAAAATTAAGACGTTCCAATTTTGTGGAGTTTTTAGATTTTATTTATATTCAATAAGAGAATGGTATTATTCAAATTTGAATTTGGAACTCCAAAAAATCTGCGTTTTTTCCCTCTTTTCCCCAATTAAATATATAAAATCGTAATACAGTCAAATCCCGCTATAACAAACCACGTTTATATCAAACCTCCGATTATAACAAACTTTTTGAAAATACTTCGGGTATTGACGATTTTAAAAGTAGAGAAAGCGCTTCTCGAGGGAAAAAGTTAAAATGATGCTACTGACAAAATGACACTTGTCACAAATGCGACGAATGAAAATTTAGCAATCCGGTAATTAAAAATTGTTTGTTAATCCAAAATTGAAATTATTTACAACAATTTCGAACATCAAATTATCAGCTAGCTCAGTTTAAAAATTGTCCACTAGGTGGAATCCGTGATGCTCCAATCGTCAATAATCAACATGTCGTTGAAATTTCAATCAGTAGAATATCATAAAATGTTAATAAAACGTCACAGAAATGTCAATGAGCCAATTCACACTGTGTTGTATATGCATGTTGCAACTTCCTCGTTTTTTCCCCCTCTGTCAATAAACTTGTTAAAGTGGGCGTGGTTTTGTTGCATCTTTTTCATCGTTTTTTTTAGCGATGAACGTGTTGCATGTTACTAACACAAACAAAAATTATTATAATGCGCACTAACACAGACGAAGTTTTTCATTTAAAATTATTTTTGATGGAATAAACATCTTGATAATTTAGTAGAAATTTTTGTGTCAATTTGTGAAATCAAATATCGCTCGTATTTTTTTTTTAAATTTTAATAAAATTGTGTTGTGTTTTTTTTTTGTTGTGACAACAACAGTGAAAGTTATAGACGAATTTTTTGAATATTTTGATTTTAATAAAAGTTGTAAATAAAATATTTTGGGATTTTTAGTGTTAAATTAACTTAATACCACAAAATCAAAATGTCAAAAACATGGCTTCCATTTTGCATTAATAAAAAAAAAAAATTCTAATAATTATTTCAGTTCCTCTCGAATCAAAGAAAAATTACAAAATGACCATTTTACACACACATATATATATATCATAAGGCCCGATTGTATGAACGCGGATAGAAGATTAATCGGCGGATTAATCGTCGCTTGGATTGTATGAACGACGATAAATACGAAAATTAATCCAAGGATTCTTTTCTATCCACTGTTTTTATCTTCTCTTTTTGTTGTCTAAAGCAGTGGATAGATGTTGTTTATTTTTTTGACATAATTTTAATTTTATTTGTTTGGTTCGGCGGAACATTTTGATTGTAGTTGCGTTTATTGGAAAAAAATCGGAATGGAATCGAAAAAACGTAAAATTTCAAATGCCCAACTCGAATTTTTTTTTTCTATTGTAGAAAAACATAAAAAAATACTTTCGTGTACAATAAGTACACACATGAGAATGTAAATAAACAATAAATTAAATTTGAAACGTCAAAAAAGTGTTGACACTCCAAAATAAACTGCAATAAAAACTGCAATAAACAGAGGATGGAATTTTTTTTATCCGTGTTTATACAATCGACGAAAAAAAAATCGTCGGTTGAAGATTAATCTGTATCGCCGGATTTTTTTTAATCTATCCGTGTTCATACAATCGGGCCTAAATGTATTATAAGTTACAACAAAGAGATGCAACACAATGTAAACTTGCGGCATTGTTGTTACAACATGCATATACAACACAGTGTGAATTGGCTCAATGTCATACAAACGGGAATATATTGCTCGAAAGCTCTAAGAATTTGTTAATTTCGGAAGGGCGTCCGGCTTGCTTCGATTCCTTAATAGTTTTGCATAGCATTTGCATTTGGGCTACTATCAAACGATACTCAGCCATATGCGATTCAGATTGATTTAATTCGTTAGAATCTTTCAAGACCAGCTTATAAAGTAGCCAAGAATTAAGTAGCTTAATTTTGTACCTTCCGATCATACTGTCGAACAAATCCATTCCTTCCATGTACGAATTATACTCCTTAATAATTTGCGGACACTCTATAGTGATATTTCCATCTTTTTAGAATATCTTGGCGAACTTTGCATGGGCACCCGACTGACAAAGTTTGAAATGAAGTTGACGTCATCGACCGGGCAAACAAACTCCGTTGATGATCCTCTGGGAATCTGTTTAGACTGAGGGTGTTTTCATTTATTCATTCTGGATATTCCGGGCATTCCGAAAGTGACGTAAATCGTTCTTTTATTCATTCCATTCCTTCTATTTTGATGTGAAAACATCTTTAGCGGCAGGAGTAAGTAAAATATTGTATAGAAATCGGGTTACGGAAACAAAAATGCCGAACAAAAAATATTGCTGGTATGTGTGAATATCGACAAGAACAAAAAATAAATAAAACGTAAAATCAATGCAAAATCTACGCATACACACGCAATATACAACATCATCCGGCATTTCAAAAACATCGTGAGCCGAATACAAAAAAAATCTAAAAGCAACCGCCTACTTTAATTTGTTTTGTTGTGAAAATTTCTGCTATATATGGCCGCAGTAGCAAGTGTTTTTGAAAATGAAAATTACATACGAGCAAAAGGACCACAAATAATGCGGAAATGGAAATAGCGAGATATGAAAATTGCACATATACATTGATACATAATAAAATAATAATTTTAAAATTGTTTAATCGGTATGCTTTCTTATTAGTATTCAGCTCATACTGTTGGTGAGTTAGGTTATGGGGGGTTTCGCGCTACTTTCTTTCCAATTGCAATGATTTTACGGTCAACATTGCGCCGAAATAGAACCGCTCTGTTTAATTTTTTTTAAACTGATCAGTGATAAAGCGATGCGATTTTGCTTTGTTCAGCGAGTTTGCCGTGACCATTTACTACTGAGGAATCTTGAACAAGATAACTGTGTATGGCGGGTATTATCACATTTACCCGTGTATGGCGGGTATTATCAAATTTATCATTATCACATTTATATATACATAAATATAGTTATATTTTTCTACAAAGGAAATACTGTTATATTTAGCTTCTTGAACCTAAATATAACAGTATTTTCTTTGTAAACAAACATAATTATATTTATATTGTATAATTATATAAATGTGATAATGTATACCCGCCTATGAGTAATGATATATTTTAAATCGTATATGGCAGGTTTAAGTGATTAACTTAACAGAAATGTACTTTGCTCATGCTCAATTAATGCGTTACTCCTTACAGGTTCGTCCTCCAAATTCAAAATAGAATTATAACTTACAGACTTTTGAACCAAAAATGTAACTTAGTTTAAATACTGAGTGAACAACATCCGTCTTAATGGAGGGGTTTCTGAGCCTTATCGAAATGGCTTGAAATGATTCAATAGATATTTATACAAAAAAGTTTTCACATAAATCTTTTGCGAGTTGAGGGTGAACTCGCTCGAAATTTTTTTTAATCCATTCTTTTATTTATTCGGAATATTCAGAATGCATTCTTTTTGTACTACATCGAAAGGTGGAATAAAAAGAATATTCCGTTTGACGTTTTGTAATTATGTGCGATGCTTACAATTTAAATGATTAAATTGAATTAAATCGTAGATATTATGGAAAATGAAATTATTAATTATGATAAAATTAATTATTTAAGGTGTCAAAAATTAAAAATTTTGAAAATATTTTTAGCTTTATTACATGATAATAGTTTTAAATAGAGCTTGGCGGATACAAAAAATCCCAGTTTTTTTTTTAGAGATAAGTATATCAATTAAAATTAATATTGCATTGCGTATTTTCACGCACAAATAATTTGCAACTTCAATTAATTATAATAAAATTATTTATTTAATAAATTTAACTTGTTTCCTAATTTTCAAAATAAAAAAAATTCGTGCTATGGAAAATGTATTCCATTTATTCCAATCCGTTCTTTTATTACATTACGTACGGAATATTCCGAGGTCACGTGATCAATATTCTATTCCTTCTGTTCTTTCTAAGGAATGAATAAAAGAAAACACCCTGAGTATCGCTCGGTAATCTACAATTCAGAATTCTATTTGTACGAATTGTTCCGAGGCACAGAAATGCCATTTTTGATTTTAATTCAACTGCTAACGGAAGGTTTGTTATAGTCTTTGGGTTATTTAGGTTATTTTGACAGCTATACAAATTAGATTCACTGACAATAGATCATGTTTTCCGATAGAGGCAGCACCAAAAGAAGAATTTTAGTGTTATATGTTTGTCAAGAGATGTCACTATTGGGATGTATTTGTCAAATAGTAGGTCAGGTTTTTTAAAAGATGGCAGCAGCGTTGAAGAAATGTTTGTGAACAATAGCATAATTTTAATTAATTTATTTAAACAACACACATTAATAACAATTAATATAAATGATCACAAAAAAAGATCTTGTTGACAACATGCACCCAAATGTTTGGTTTTGTTTTTAAAATTTGGAACAGCCAAAGAAATTGAACATACTTAGAATAGAAACAATTTGTTCCTCCATAATAAACTTTGAATATATAAAAAATGTATATGGTTAGTCTTGTTGTTTGTATTTATTATAAATATCTCCACAAATATCTCTGTCACATGACAAAAATATACACTTTTAACTAAACACATCCATTTATTCGTAATGCCATATTCTTAATTAAATAAAATAACCTAATTTATTAATTAAAGTAATAAAATTTCAATAATTTGACATTTTTAATTAAAAAATGAGCATTTTTCAGTTCTACCGTTCCCAGAAACGGTAAAATTAAAATTGCCTATTATTCAATAAAAATTGTCAATTTATTCCAATTTTATTATTTTAATTAATAAATTATTTTTTATTAATTTAAATCAAAATTATCCTAATTTTATTCTAAATGGAAAATCAGTTTTTAGGAAAACGTCTGTATTTGTCATGTAGCACACATTTTTCGTTACACTGACATCTTTGATAATCCATGTAATGTGAAATGTTCATTTTTTTGTGAAGATGGCATTGTCGGCGGTTAAAGAAAAGTTTGACATTTAAACATGATCTATATGATCCATTGATTTTTTGTTGAATAGGTATTTGAAACAACTATAAAGTGGTTTTAAAATTCGCTAAGTTCAAATCACCCAAAAATTCAACATCTTTGTCTGGAATTGTAAATTCTTGACAACGATAACTCTTTATAATCCCGTTGAAGTAATGGTTCAGGATTCGGTAGCTCATCCACAAAATCAATGTGAATGTGATTGTGATGGTATATTGGCATGATGGTATAAAGGAAGGGTGGTGTGATAAAATGAAGGTGTGCGGGTAACATGATACAATGGAGTGATGGTATGATGGAATGATGGTGTGAAGGTACGATAGTTTGATGGTATAAAGGTATGATGGTATGATGATATAAAGGTACGATGGTAGCATGGTACAATTGTGTGATGGTATAATGGTAAGCTGGTATGATACTACATATTATGGTATGGTGGTGTGATGATATAATGGTGTAATGGTATAATGGTATGTCGCTAAGACGGTTTTATGGTTTGATGGCACGATGATGTAATTGTAATATGATAAGGTGGGAGGTATGATGGTATTGTGGTGTTGTGGTATAATGGTATGATGATAATATGGTATGGTTGTATGATAGTACGACACTATGTTGTTATACAAAACAGATTGACAGAACTCGATCCTTCTCATTGGATACAGAGAATGCACGTTCATTCCGAGAGTAAGAACTTCAAAAGATTTGTGTGTTTTAGCTCCGGGAGCAAAATCAAAAAATGCGGTTTACAAGCAAGCACTGCGGTGAACCCAACAAATTATTTTTGTCTTGATTTTATTCAATTCACTCCAGAAATTGTATTCAAATGCCCCTTGCTGTATTTCTAATTATATTTAAAATAAAAATACCTTACACCAATTGAATTTTAACCCTGCTTTTAATCTGCTGAATTTAAGCATCTCGCATTACTTATATTTAAAAATTCTTCTATCTATACATATAAAATAAAATCTTTGCCGATATTACGTTGTAAATAAAATAATTTAAACACATAAAAAACAACCAGTTTCTTCTAATTCCCAAAAAAAAATTTGGGGAAAAATAAACGTCAAAATTTATTGTACATAAAATGAAATTATTATTCCCTACATTCAAAAATTCCCAATCGCCAGAATACACTTTTGGAAAAAATAGTTCCCAACTGCTAGAATACTGTCAAAATAGTTCAATTCCAAATTTCCAGGGAATAGCCAGAATACGGCCACAGATTAGGGGCTATTCTTTCAGCTCTCCCCATAATTTACCGAATTCTTTCGCTTCAGCTAGCATCGTTCTTTCCTAGGTTATA